>JBANSL010000009.1:33721099-34388911 GCA_037127255.1 Persicaria tinctoria
AACACTTAACATAATTTGCCCCTCCCTCCACATCCATCAGATTTGGTCCAAAACTAAAAACTCTCTCTCCCGACTATCTTTCAAAGCTCTATTCTCTCACCATTTCTCCACCGCCTCTCTCCCCCGCCACCGCCTCTATCCCCGTCGCCGCCGCCAACGCCTCTGTCCCCTTCGCCGCCGCCACCAACATAGCCGCCTCCTCTCTTCTCTCTCCCTACTTCAATCTTCCACTTCTCCTCCTCCACCGCCTCCCTCCACATCCATCAGATCTAGTCCACTTCTCCTCCTCTTCCTCCACTGCCTCTGTCCCCCCGCCACCGCCTATATCCCCATCGTCGCCTCCAGCGCCTTTGTCCTCGTCGCCGCTGCCAATGCCTCTGTCCCCGTCGCCGCCGCCATCAACACAGCCACCTCCTCTCTTCTCTCTCCCTACTTCAATCTTCCACTTCTCCTCCTCCTCCCACAGATCTGAGATCTGAAATCTCCTCAGCCCTCATCGACCTCTCATTCGCGACCATTCCAGTCAGAGCGTCGCGACTTCGTCAGGCTAAAATTATTGCTCGTTTGCGGTCAGATCTTCCGCACCTTCAAAAGTAGATCTCTACCACCTTCAACGTAAGCGGATCTCGAGCACCATTATCATATCTCCGACGTTTCCATTGTTCGGTAATCTCTTCAAATCCTTTTCATTTCAATTCAAAATCTTGATTACTGTTTAGTTAGGGTTTGATTTCGAGGGCCATTGAAGTTTGTTTAGGGTTTAATTTTGTGGATTCCAGTAACTTCTCTCATTTTTGGCTTTACTTTCAATTTTCTTGAGATTCTGAAGTTTGGACTCTCGGATCTTATGCTTTTTCTCAGTTTAGTATGATTTTGAAGAACATACAGAATACAGAGAAGGGAGAGGAGATTTTGAAGCCTTCTGGGGTACGTTTAAATGCTCCTCTATTTCAGGTAATAGATGCTTGTTCCAAACGAAATTTTAGTCGATTCTTTTATAGTTCCCTTTTTAGAGATTTCTAGATTTGATTTACTAGGGATTCTAGCTTAGTAGCTCTCCCTCTATGGTTTTATGAGTTCAGTGTTTTATTTTCTAGATCTAGAATGGGCAAGATCAAAGTTTTAGGCTAGATCTGATTGTCAGACTTAATGCCTAATTTCAAGCAAAATGTCAAATTGCTTGTTACTGATTCATGCGCTCTGGCTCTTAACTTGAGTTATTACTGCTTGTGGTATTGAATCTGAGTTTAAGATTTCAGGCAAAATGCCTAATTTGTAGCTTGAAAATCAGTCTTGAGCTTTTACATGTTCTTTTCCCTTTCCCTTGTGTCATTCATCCCCATTGTGAATTGCTTGTTTTCATCCCCATTTTCTAGTTTTGTAAAGCAGCTCAAACAAACAGATGCATCACTTGTCTTTCCCTCCTCGCAGTGCGTTCTTATTTAACCTAATTTGAAATCTTCTTTTAAATCTTTGGTCCAATTCTTCATCGAATGTTTCACTCTCCTGTTACTTCTTTTTTCTGTTGCCTTGGCTGGTTTGTTCTCCGTTTCATCTTATTTCTTTCCTCTTTTTTCTGTTGCATACATTAGGGCTGCTTTTGAAAACGAAATGGAAGGAATCCGTTCTGCACAGACTGGTAAGCCCTTTTCTAGCAACCGATCCTTGTGTTTTTTAGCTGCATCCAGTGATTGACTATCAATCATGTGTTTACTCCCATATACATATTGGTTGCTTGATTTGAATACTGTGAACCATATAGGTTTCATTACATGGCTATTTCAGATGACCGACAAAGGGTCATGCCTATGCTTGGGGATCGCGATAAGGGAAAGCCCCTTGCTTATAAGGAAGTTGTCTTATTGACATATCCGACCAATGTGCATCTCAAAGGAGAGGTATGACAACAATTGAGATAGATTCATTTTGTTTGCTTATGTTACATCAAGTTGTGAAAATTGGATCATCGTAAGACATGTTATTTGTTGGCTAGGTGGATGACAAGTATCAGTATTCAATGAAGGACAAAGACAACATGATAGAATATATCCTGGTTTTATGTAGGCAAGAAAATTGCATTAAGATCCTTACCGTTTGAGCCTAGACTCACCCTATATCTATATTATAGTGTATGATTTTATGTAGGAAAGAAAAAATAGGGATCTAGAAGCCTGAGAGTATATCATTTTAAAACTGCATTTTGAACAGGATAGAATAGATCCTGGTTTAACTGAGTCAATCCTTACCATATATGATCCTTTCTAACTTACAATCAGTTCTATTTTTTCCGTTGTCTGAGGTTTGTTATGGGTTACTATGGTTGCATGATGTTGCTTTTTGACACTGTTTCTGAGTGAGGATTTATTTCCATCTTTGTTTAACAGAAAATTATGAGAGAATACAATCTCCAAGATAAGGGGCACTCACAACATCAGACTTATGCTTTAGGGATCAAAGAGGTGATAATATTTCTCATCGCTCTTATCTTCCTTGTTCTAGTAGAAAATTGTGAAAATTATGAGAGAATTCAACCTTCATTGAGAAAAGGCAAACAGAACAGCTATATGTTTCTAGGGAACAAAGTGGTGATATGATTTAGGGTTTAAAGAGTATATTGTAGCATTACAGACCTAACAATTTTGGAATGTGAAAGATGGAACTGGTTTTCAGTGCATCGAGGTCTCATTTTGACGCATCACAAAAAGATTGATGACAATTTGTCTTCTTATAAGTTCATGTGATGTTGCAGATGGAATTTTTGTTTGTTTGGTATTGATTGTAATTGCTAGTGATAATGGAAATCTTAGGATTATAGTTAATGGACTGGTTGGATTGGGTATCCATCAGTTTTGGGTGTGATTACCTGTTCTATTTCCAACTAGTAGCTAAATTTTTAGCATGAGTTATCTTTTCTTTGCTTTTTGATGACATGTATTCCCCTATCAATTGAGTTTTCTTCGCTGCATGGTGCTTTCAGCTATATGTCTTCCTGTTTGCTCTATCAGTCGTCAATGGCATCAACGGTGAGTACTTTCTATCCGGTCATTGGTGTTTCTTTAAGTTCAAAGACAATTGAATTTTTAGCCCGAATGTTTTTCCACAACGAGTATTTTCGCATATGGGCAAACAAGCAACAGAAAGACATTCACCATGGGTGGAGTTACTCAGTACACTATAGAAGACATCTATGACTATGGTGAGTACTTCCTGTTTGGTATTTAATGTTTTTATTCTTACAGGATTGACCTTAAATCATGCAAGATGGAACTACTTTTTCGGGCTTGAACAATAAACTATTGTCTATTTCACATCCTTGTAGCTCAAAGACAGACGGGGGAGACGACTCTTAGTGAAGAAAGTTCAAGGTCTCACCAAATCCTACGGTTGGTGGTTGAAAGTTCTGTTCAGCAGTATGCCAGAGCTACAAACTCAAGCACTATTTCATCTACTGTGCTATGTACAAATCATCATTTTAGTAAATTTAGTTGTAGGTGATGTGGGGATCGAATGATAAACTCTATTATGCATTCTCTATGGCTATTCCTGGCGGTTTTTGGTCCTGGCGTTTCTTTCTATCTTTCCGGGCAGTTTGGTGTTTAGTTTGTCCTAAGATATATTCTTCGATATGCTTTATTTGTTTTGAGATGTTGTGGTTAGCCAATTTTGTGGCTATGAATAGCGGCGGCGTATTTTGTAAATGTGACAATATGATGGTAGTATATATATGTACATGTTTTTATTAAACGACCTATCATATTGAAGACAATACAAAATGCGATGATCTATCGACAAAAGCGTGTTGCCTATCCCATTATAAAACATCGAATTAAATATGAAAATAGTAGTGCATTCATACATCTAACATCAGATCCGTCTATTAAAACAGATGCCAGTGTAGTTATACATATCAGTTATAACAAAAAATGTGTTGTCGATAATATGGAAATACATCGGTTATGCCTATATTTCATGTGGTCGGTTATATTAAAACAATATAAAATCATAAATTATATATCGAACATGATTATAAATGTGATCACTAAAACAAAAACTGTTGTCTATTTTCTATTAAGACATCACTTATTTTTATAAATAAAGATGTAAATGTCACTTTTTTGCTTTAGGAGGACATCTTCACATGTTTTCAAATGACAAATTATGGATATTCATCAATAAGTGAATATGTCATAACAAAAAATGAGGGGTTCTAATTAAGAAAAGACATCTGGTTAAAACCGATGTGGAAAGTTTGATCTTTTACTACACGCACAAAGAGATCGGAATTTTTTTTGAAAGACATATGTTGACAACAGATGTATAATTGAAGGTTTCTAGTAGTGGCACCCTACTGGCGAAGCAGTTCTTTGGGACACTTCAATCACCCACCAACTGGGTGTCATCCAAGGTTATTTACGTTCCCACATTGTGGTTCGAGTCATCACCTTTTTCCTCATATGGTCTTCCAAAATAATGATTTTTCCTTGCATCCAGCATATTGAGCAAGCTTGCGCCCTACTGCGGAAGGAAATCAACGCCGGTGACAAGTACGAAGGGGTCGCCGTTCTGGATTTCTTCTGGGGGTATCTCATGCAGAAGAAACTGGCGGACGCGAAGGGGGGCCTTGAGGTGGTGAAGGGGGACGACACGGTGACCCAATACATCGACGACAAGTTGTCGGAAAAGTTTCCGACGGGTTGGGCCGATGTCGACCGCGTGTTGGCACCTTGGAATCTGAAGAACGAGCATTGGGTGGCCCTTGACATCAACTTCGTGGAGTGGACATTGGACGTGTACGATTCTGACACAATCCACGTCGCTGAGCGCCATATGTCGGGCCTCCTGAAGCCGGTTACCCACGTCCTCCCCATTTTGATGAACGACCACCCTGAACTTCGAGTCAAATGGGTCGGCAAAGTCCCGAAACCCTTGCCGTACAAAATGGTGAAGGGGATTCCCCAAAACAAACAATCGTAAGTTATTATCGGCTCTTCATTTAGAAACCATTGGCACAGGTTGTGTGAGCAATTTTCGTTATTTTGATGTAGGGGCGACTGCGGTCCATATGCCATCCGTTTCCTCCAGCTCCTCGCGACCGGCGACACCAAGTTCCGTGGCTTGGACAATTCATTCATTGCGGCGTACCGCCAATCCCTTTGTGTTGCCATGTTTCACGGACGTCTTACAACCCCATCCGATCCTTAAAAAAACTCCCCCATTGGTTTTATATACATTGTTGGTTTGTGTAGACTTGTTAGTTAGTTTAGACATTTGGATATGCACTTATGTTTGTTGGTTTTAGACATTTGGATATGTGCTTATTGCTGGATTGTTGTATTCATTGGTTATTAATTATGACCTGTCATGTGAATATGAAACTAATGTCATGCCAAAATCCGATAGTGTCATGTCAAAAGGAAGTAATGTCATGGCATTCCGTTAACATAATAGAACAAACTAGAACTAGAACAAACTACAACAAAACCCCCCATACGAAGTTGCAGAAAGGCAACATAATTCTTTGCGAAAGGCGTTGACGGAGGGAAGTCGTTGATTCACCTCGCCAAAAATAAATCCCAAACGAACAAACTAGTATAGTATGCAAGTAAGGGGTCGAACCCAAGAGAATCAAGTACTTCAAAATATTGTGTATTTATCAATATAAAAGAAACGACTTTTATGAATAAAAGAAAATAATATTGACAAAAGCAAATAAATGATAGAAGAAAAGCGTTTCCACCTACAAGTTCTCGACTTTGGTTGGTTTTATTGATCATCGAATCCTTTTCAAGTTATTATCTTTTCCTATGAATTCCTCCCGTCTTGGTTTATATAGATTAAAAGTCCTACGAGTCCAATTAATCCCTTACACCTCAATGCAACCTTAACACGGTCAAGATTTAACAAAGAGATAGCAAATAGTCCCAAGAACTTGAGCATATAAATAACACCAATTAAACACGGTAAATCAATGTTTAAAATATATGTCAACTCCCTACATAATCATACTTCAAACACGGAATCCACAATCTTATGCGTGCTACTACGGAAATAACACAAATACGAAAGTATTAAATCCTAGCATGAAATCAATATTATCAAGGTCGCGAGTCAAGATAACATCAATAACATAATCAATATCGCACAAAGAAGTTGAAAGAATTAAAGAGGAAAAATAACTTGAATTAGAAACTCACAAACCACCAACCAAGTCTCGAAAGTGTAGGCGGAAACTACAAAATTAGCCAAACATGGCTTACCTAAGCTTTCTTCTCTTCAATGGTGATTTTCTCTACTTGAAAACTTTATTAAACTAACCCTAGAACATCCTATTTATAAGCCTAATGTCTTCCATAAAAGGTAGATAAAAGATAGATAAAAGATAGAAATTTCCTAAACAAACTAGATCAAAGATAGAACTTTCCTAAATTAATTCAGCGTCGGATTCCGCTGGCAGCGAGAAATTTCCGCTGGCAGCGAATGGCCTTGATTGAGCTTCTGTTGGATTTCCGCTACCAACTCGCTGGCACACTCGCTGGCAGCGACTTTTCCATGCCTTAGAATTTTTTCATCCTCTTCGAGTCCTTCCTTCCGCTTCTGCGAGACACTGAACTCGCTGCCGCGAGCTGGGGCTTCCGCTGCCGCGAGTGGCCGAAGCTTCGTCCCCCTGATGATTTTCGCTAGCAGCGAAATTTTCCGCGGCAGCGGTCGTCTCGCTGCAGCGGAATCAGTCGCTAGCAGCGGACTCGCTTGCCCTTCCTCTCGCTGGCTCTCTCTTCCCGCGGGCTCTCTCTTGCTGTCTCCTCCTCGGATTCTGGTTCCACTCGCTGGCAGCGACTGATCATTCGCTGGCAGCGACTGATGCCCAGAAGCTCGATTCTTCATTGTTCTTCCCTCTTTCTTTCTCTTCTCCTTTCTTTCTCTTCTTAGCTTGATTTCTTGACTTCACTTGGCCATGTTTAACAGCTTTCCCTTGCTTTCCACCATGTCGGATCTACGATTCTGCACAATTCAACCGAAATAGCGTAGATTCCGAACTTTTCCACAAAAAGAGTTTTATCTAAATTAACACTAAAACATGCATATTCTACAATGTAAATGCAACTAAATTATCCTATAATGCCCATTAGAAATGTGCATTATCAAACTCCCCCACACTTAACCTTTTGCTTGTCCTCAAGCAATGCAAAATAAAGAAGAGCAAAACCATCATCCCACACATATAATCTTCAAGCACTAACCTTGTCAAAAGCAACATCAAAGTGGAGGAGCCATGAACATGAAAGCTAACATCCTAGCAAGTATATGAACGATTCAAAGCAAAGGCACATCTCATCCAACCTCACCGGGATCATTTGTTTGCTCTCACTCTCATGTGTTTAGGCTTAAAAATGCAATCTCTCAACTCAATCCAAAATGCAAAAAGCTACATAGAAATTGACACATATATCACATATTCTCCACCGCGGATGCCATCACTTATAAGAAACATCAAGAGGTCTTTTATCAAGGTTGTAATGGGGCTTGGTAAGGAATTTAAGGTAGGAAATACTTAGGCTTGTGGTGCTAAAAATCCGGGAAAAAGGGATCCCTAAGAACGACCGGAAGAACATCAAAAACCAAATACTTCCAAAACCAAGATAACTCAAACTTTCACTCTTAAAACACTCAACAAAAGAACTTTCTCTCAACCATACATTTTTTCCAACTCTCACATACATAATGAAAATAAAAGGCTCTTTATTCATCTTTTTCTTTTTTCTTTTTCTTTTTTCCTCTTTTTTTTTTTCAATTTTTCTTTTCTAGAGCCAAAAATACAATAATGCACAATGTGATGAATAAAACCAAAATTACATAATAATCCACAACTCGTAACTCTCTTAACAATATTTTCTTTTCCACTCAACCACATCAATCATTCACCAACTCTAATCCTAATTCCCGGATTGGGTAAGGCTTATCATCGGCTAAGGATAAATTTTGTGGAGTTTCAAAGAAAAGGCTAAGGCTCAAATTTGCTACAAGCAAAGGACACATATGTAGGGTGGATATGGATAATAATATGGCTAAGAAAATCACGCCTCTATCATTTGAAACTCATAAGCAATAGACATATAAAATCGGCCTCAAATATGAATAACAATGTCAATCTCAAGAGGTAAGTACATAAGGAGAGTATAATCTCACACAAGAAAGCAAAAGGGAATAAATATGATGAAAATCCCTATAAGGCCAAAAATTCTCACTAGGACAATTTTTGTTGGATTTCAATAATGTCCAAGACTAAGAATCATACTTACTCAATTGAACTAACAAGTCATGCTCCCATAAAAATCATTTCAAGTATGTGACAAGGCTAGACAATTCAATCATATTATGGAACATATATGGTAAAGCTCATAAAAATAAAATAGAGGACAAACTAAGGCAAGATGAGTATTTGAATAACACATATATGCAATGCATGCTCTTTTTGGATTTTTTTCATTTTTCTCATTCTTAATGCAATAAAATAGCCGAAAAAATAAACATGAATGCATAACGGAAAAAATAAATATGAATGCATGAATCTATGAATGCAACCCTCCCCCACACTTAAACTCTTCATTGTCCTCAATGAAAATCAAAGACAACAAATCATAAAAAAAATATGAGAGAAAGAGGGTAAAGAATACTCACATCATGGAAAAGTTTTGATGGCGAAGATGACGAAGCTTGGAGGAAGAACAGAGAAGAACGACAACGAGGAAGGCTAACGAACCACGAGCACGGATGAATGAAGATGACGAAGAAATAAATAAGATCAACAATGACGACAATGGACGAAGACTAGGCATGAGCGATGAGCACGGTTGATCAAGCCGCAAGCGCGGCTAGTGCTAGCTTCGGACACTGAGCATCGCTGCTGAATTCGCTGGCAGCGAGTTTTAGTTCGCTGGCAGCGGATGAAATCAGCTTCTATGACATCTGGGCGGCTGGACTCGCTGGTAGCGACTCATGATTCGCTGGCAGCGAATTGAGCCCAGATTCTCTATTCTTCGATCTTTTCTTTTCTTTTTTTTTTTTTCCTGCATGGTTATCTCAAAAATATCCGAAAGCATCTATCCACCATATAGAATAATTAGGAAATTTCTAATTTATTAAACAACAAAACTAATTAAATAACTAGGAATTTAAATAACAAATTTAGGAAAACTTACCTCGGGTTGCCTCCCGAGTAGCGTCCTTGTTTATCGTCATAGACTTGACGGTTTATTCGTCCATGTGTTCAAGACTCACTCGGACATTGCCAACGCCCTTTTTAGCAAATCAAACTCCGGTGCACACCATCTAGGTAGGCGAGCACCACATATGAAGAAGTCGAAGTCAAATGATGTGATGTTGAAGAAGGTCTCCAACTCTTCATATGCTCGAGCGTGACTTCTCGGCGAGGGTATGTAGTACCACCAACACAGTTCCGTTGGTGGTTTGTTGAAGTAATGCTCCCAAGGATCTACATATTCACCAAAATCCACAAACGTGTCAAAAATATCATTACCTTGCTCAAGAGCCACAGAAATCGGCTCCGGACTTGGTTCCTCAATAGGTGCGTTGGGGATGATTTCTATTGGTGGAGTAGGTGCCAAAATACATGGTTCCTCATGCGTGCACTCATGAGACTCCATGTCAAGAGGTATCGAGCTCCCTTCTCCATCATCGATTGAACCATTGGTGCTTGTGTCTTGGCTTCCCTCATGTCTCTCGCTCGCCATTGGTTTGAAAGGTAAGGGTGTGGATGCCAACATGTATTCTTCTTCCACCTTTGCCATGTCACCCACACAAAGGAAAATATCCCACAATTCCAGCCAATCCAAACCATAAAAACCTTCGTTTTTCAAAGATTGGGCGAATTCTCGTATCTCGGGAAGCATGCCATCTTGAACGCAAAGTACTTGTTCTTTCAAATCATCTTGGATACCCCGCGAAGCACGGTCGTCCACTAAATCTTGCACTCTTGTGAGGTAATGGTGAAAGTATTCTCCTTGGTATTGCCATAACTTCAACTCCATTACAAACAATTAGTAACGAGGTGTCGTGAACCGTAAGATAGGTCCACAACGGGGATAGATATATATACAAATATTAATAAATACACAAAACAAAGAAATAAACTTGATTCCCCGGCAACGGCGCCAATTTTGACGGAGGGAAGTCGTTGATTCACCTCGCCAAAAATAAATCCCAAACGAACAAACTAGTATAGTATGCAAGTAAGGGGTCGAACCCAAGAGAATCAAGTACTTCTAAATATTGTGTATTTATCAATATAAAAGAAACGACTCTTATGAATAAAAGAAAATAATATTGACAAAAGCAAATAAATGATAGAAGAAAAGCGTTTCCACCTACAAGTTCTCGACTTTGGTTGGTTTTATTGATCATCGAATCCTTTTCAAGTTATTATCTTTTCCTATGAATTCCTCCCGTCTTGGTTTATATAGATTAAAAGTCCTACGAGTCCAATTAATCCCTTACACCTCAATGCAACCTTAACACGGTCAAGATTTAACAAAGAGATAGCAAATAGTCCCAAGAACTTGAGCATATAAATAACACCAATTAAACACGGTAAATCAATGTTTAAGATATATGTCAACTCCCTACATAATCATGCTTCAAACACGGAATCCACAATCTTATGCGTGCTACTACGGAAATAACACAAATACGAAAGTATTAAATCCTAGCATGAAATCAATATTATCAAGGTCGCGAGTCAAGATAACATCAATAACATAATCAATATCGCACAAAGAAGTTGAAAGAATTAAAGAGGAAAAATAACTTGAATTAGAAACTCACAAACCACCAACCAAGTCTCGAAAGTGTAGGCGGAAACTACAAAATTAGCCAAACATGGCTTACCTAAGCTTTCTTCTCTTCAATGGTGATTTTCTCTACTTGAAAACTTTATTAAACTAACCCTAGAACATCCTATTTATAAGCCTAATGTCTTCCATAAAAGGTAGATAAAAGATAGATAAAAGATAGAAATTTCCTAAACAAACTAGATCAAAGATAGAACTTTCCTAAATTAATTCAGCGTCGGATTCCGCTGGCAGCGAGAAATTTCCGCTGGCAGCGAATGGCCTTGATTGAGCTTCTGTTGGATTTCCGCTACCAACTCGCTGGCACACTCGCTGGCAGCGACTTTTCCATGCCTTAGAATTTTTTCATCCTCTTCGAGTCCTTCCTTCCGCTTCCGCGAGACACTGAACTCGCTGCCGCGAGCTGGGGCTTCCGCTGCCGCGAGTGGCCGAAGCTTCGTCCCCCTGATGATTTTCGCTAGCAGCGGAATTTTCCGCGGCAGCGGTCGTCTCGCTGCAGCGGAATCAGTCGCTAGCAGCGGACTCGCTTGCCCTTCCTCTCGCTGGCTCTCTCTTCCCGCGGGCTCTCTCTTGCTGTCTCCTCCTCGGATTCTGGTTCCACTCGCTGGCACCAACTGATCATTCGCTGGCAGCGACTGATGCCCAGAAGCTCGATTCTTCATTGTTCTTCCCTCTTTCTTTCTCTTCTCCTTTCTTTCTCTTCTTAGCTTGATTTCTTGACTTCACTTGGCCATGTTTAACAGCTTTCCCTTGCTTTCCACCATGTCGGATCTACGATTCTGCACAATTCAACCGAAATAGCGTAGATTCCGAACTTTTCCACAAAAAGAGTTTTATCTAAATTAACACTAAAACATGCATATTCTACAATGTAAATGCAACTAAATTATCCTATAATGCCCATTAGAAATGTGCATTATCAGGCGTCTAACCAAAATGGGCGTACTATCTACTTCATTCCGAAAGGCCCCGCAGATGGAAGTTCCTATGCCCCCGCTACGTGCGGCGGCGCTTCTGCAATTTAAATTTCCCATTAGCAGGACGCGCCCACTCTATTGGTTCAAGTTTCACAGTCGTCGGAAACGCGCTGGTCTTCCCTTTTCCGCGTTGGTATGCTTCCTCTACTTCCCTTACCGCTCGCTCCGCGTCGTGATCCCACTGGCTGACTACATCATCGACGTCGCTGCTCACATAAATGACCTGCTTCCCACGGTCATAAGCAACTGCGTTGTACAACGCATCACTTGGTTCTAACTGGACACGTGGATTATCTAACTGGACAAGGAAGCTTTCTAACTGGACACTCTTAGTTTCGAACTGGACACCTCCTCCTGCTCGATCGACACCTTGTGCTACCATGTTGTGAGTTGAATCTGCCATGTTTTACAGTAACTTTTATATCGATTTCTGTATACAATTTACGCATTTGGGCTAAGATAGTACAGAATCTATGTAGTTTATGTTTATTTGCCAAATTATGGAATCTACACCAGTTTCTGTTTAATTCGCAGAAATCGAGGCGTTTTACAGCAATTCTACAGAAGGTCGGAAAAGCTCGGAAAACCACTACAGGAGTCCAAGGTCAAAGCAGCGGAACAAGTCTGAGAGTCAAGGCTACTCGACCTCGAGTAGGCTTACTCGACATAGACGAACCTGTCCGAGCAGCTTTGGTCGACAAAGCCTGATCGAGCAAGCCAGACAACCCGGCTCCGGAAGTCTACTCGATCTCGACAAGCCCTGGTCGAGATCGACGAAGCCCAGCGCCACCACCCGGAGTCGACGAAGAGAAGCTGCCCGAGAACCCGAGGACGAGAAGCCGAGCACCACCCTACTCGATCTCGACGAGCGTTGGTCGAGATCGACGAGCCCAGAGTCCAGATCCGGAGTCCATCGAGTAGAGCAACTCGAGAAGACCTAGTCGGCAAGCCACCTTACTCGAGGTCGACTAGGGCTTGTCGAGATCGACGAGCGCCTGAGTCCTTGTCCGAGCCAGTCGAGCACACCAACCCGAGGAAGCCTAGTCGACAGAGCCATCCTACTCGAGATCGACAAGGCTTTGTCGAAGTCGACGAGAACCCAGTGAACCATGTCCGAGCCACATCGAGCAGAAAAGCCAGCCAAGTCCAGTCGACGACGAATCCTTGTCGAGGTCGAGGAAGACTTGTCGAGGTCGAGTAGCCCACTTTCCAGAAACTTCTCGACTTGATCAATCCTACTCGGTTTGGCTTTGCTTGGGCGTGAAGGAAGACATCTTGTTCGAAGATCTATCCTATTACATCAAGTTCTATCCAAGGAGACAAGATCTATCACATCATGAAGACCTACCATAATTAGTTTTATCCTTTCCTTATGGATTTATTTCCTTAAAACAATTTATTTATCTTTTAGCAATTTAGATAATGTTTTAGATATAGATAGATATCTTCTTTCCTAGATTAGCTAGGGAATGAAGGCTATAAATAAAGCCCATGGGGCTCAGTTTCAATCATCCAATTTCGAAGAGAAGTAGTTAGTTCCATTCAGAGATACAGTTTAGGAGTTTAAGGTTTTTAAGGTTTTGGCTTACATCGAAAGTTGATTGCCAAGATTGTAAAGGCTTTGAATTTAGTTTATGCAATTCAGTTTCTTTCATCAATCAATGTCTTTTATTGCAATGAGGCGTGAGTAGTCCACCCACTTCTGGGGCTGGGGTAAACCCGACGGTGGCCATGTGAGGCGATGCGATAAAGGTCAGATCTTTGTGCAATTCATCTTCTATCCCTATGAGCATGATTCTTTTGCGAGAGTTGAAGGTGATCCTTGTTTGTGTTATTGAAGCGAAAGTGATCTTAATGCAACTTGGATTAATTATGTGAAAAAGGGTTAGTAACAATTAGGGTTTATGCGAAAGCCTCTATATGCCTATTTGTTAATGACGAAAGTTATTTGATAGAAAGCATGATCTCTTATGCCTTTATGTGTTACTTTGCATGGTTATCGTTGTGGTGTTGATACCCTGGCCTTGGAGGTCTTTTAATATATTGAAGTTAATTTCTGTCAAATTTCTGAATTCTGTCGAAAATCTGCAATTTACAGTTTTCTGCCTGTCTTGTCGACATAGAGTAGTGCTTGTCGATCTCGAGTAAGCTGTGGTCGAGATCGAGTAGGGCTTCATCGAGGTCGAGTTGATTTGCTTCTGTCTTTGTCGATTTTCTATTTTCTGTTGATCACTGCTTGTCGATCTCGAGGAACTGTGGTCGAGATCGAGTTGGTTTCCCTTTGTCGAGTTGTTTGTTTTCAGTTTCTGAGTTTCTGTTGTCGACCACCTTAGTCGACCTAGAGGACAATTACTCGACTTCGAGTAGCTTCTGTGTCCTTGCTTTTAGTTTCTGCTTTGCTTCTGTTTTGCTTTGTTCTTTACTTCCTTTGCTTTACTTTCTGTCTTTAGTTAGATCTTTGCTTTTATTTTAGTTGCCCTTGCCGGGTTTATTTGTTTCTTTCTTTCTGTTTCTGTTTCTGTCTTTCTGCTGTGTCTGTGAGAATTTACAGCTATCTAAGAACTGCTGACGTGCTTCCTCGTGGATTCGATCCTGACTTTTCTCTTACTACAACGGGAGGAAGTCTTGTATTTATTTGCTGAGGCAGGGAAGTCAGTCTGATCTATATTTCATATCTACTTCATACTTGACACATCCTCCTCCTAACAACATACCACAACTTCCAATTCTTTATCCCCTGCCAAGAGGGTTTTAGTTTTTAACTATGGGTGATCTTCTTGGGTTTAGTGTGGCCCATCCCTGAGTGGATGGGCCGTTGTGGATCCTTCCGCAGTGGTGAAATCGCCGCCAACCTTGCGTACCAGGGAGACATGGAGGTCGATAGACCAGAATCGGAGACCGTTAACGAACTTGTAGGCCCGGAAGTCTTCATCATCCCCAATGGAAAAAGGTCTGCACCCTTCCTTCTTCGGCTTTACATATGTGAGCTCAACGTCATGCCTCCTCCCATCAACATTAAACTTGGCCATCAGTTATTTCTTCAGCGAGACGTAGTCAATACTTTCGTCTACCAGTACGACCTTTTGACTCCTCGACGACTTGATGACCCAAATGCCCTCTTCACAATCCCACCATCCGCCAAACAATACAGTGATACACACGGACGATTTCTCCCCTGTTCCATTAGTTAGTGGGGGGGGGGGGACATTCAGTTTTACAGGGAGAAGAACATATTCTTTTAAGGAGAGACGCATCGCATAACCTAAATGGAAGGATGACTTACTCATTTCCGCCAAGAAGTCGGTGTCTGTCCAGTTAACCCCAGTAGGTGTCAAGCGCGTGAATGGGTTTATGGACTCCCCCTCCTCCCTCCTCTCCCTCTTATTCTCTTAAGGGGTAAATGACAGGGCGGGAGATTTAATCTCACTCCCGCCTTCTCTCTCTCCCGCCCTCTCTCTCTCTCACTCTCTCTCCCTCTCCCCCCCGGTCTCTCTGAAGTTATTCTTGGGTCAAAATTTTATTCATTTCTTTCAACATAATATATTGTTTGAAAATGTATTTCGTGGTTTTAAATTAATATGGGTATACTCCTCTCTTTATGGTATTGCATTTTTTTAGTATTAATGGTGAGTGGGAAACCAAATTTCATACAAAGGTCAAAATTTTACTAAAACCACTGCTAAAGGTGTATAGTGGAAAACTGTTTGTTATCCAGTCGGTATTAATTAACCGGCTAGTTGTTTTAAAGGGGTGTCATGTAGCGTCTAACGACAAGAAGTAAACCCACTTTATCGTTTGTCATGTCAGAATTGACACGTGTCATGTTTAGATAAGGCCACTGACATGTTCATTGTAGACAACAACAAAACACTGCCATTCAATCCCATTTGCTTTTTGTTTCTTTGTTTCCTTCCTCAACGGTCACATGCTGAACAATGTTGCTATTTCCCACACACCCCACTTATATGATAGCCATTCACCATCCATACTCCCCACAAATCGGTGAAGTTAACTCCCCATTTCCATTTAACAACCTCTCCAACAACCCTTCAACGAAATGGCATCCTCTTCACACCACCCCAGCTCCTCATCTGGCCTCCCTCCCCGACCTGTCCCCATCGTTATATCATCCGACGAATTAGACGATGGAGGTTTGTCGATCACTTCATTTGTGTAGATTTCAGTTGTGCTACTTGTATCATTATACTACCTTATTTTTTTCATTTTATGCAGGACCAATGTCGCCGGCGTCATACCGACAAAATCAAAGAGTAGAGATTGTCGGCGGTGAGTGTGGGATGCTCGGGTCGTTCTACGAGGTGACCCTTGTGCGCAAACTGGACCCTAACCACTGGGAGGTCGAATATGTGACCCTCCTACGCAACAACAGAAGAGAGTTGCTGAGGGAGGTCCTCCCGGTTCAACGAATTCGTCCACGGCCGCCTCGTATTTCTTACGACGCCTACATGCCCGAAGACCGTGTCGATGTTGTGAGCGGAATCTGCCATGTTTTACAGTAACTTTTATATCGATTTCTGTATACATAGCATTCATTTGGGTTTAGATAGTACATTATCTATGTAGTTTATGTTTATTTGCCAAATTTTGGAATCTACACCAGTTTCTGTTTTAATTCGCAGAAATCGAGGCATTTTACAGCAATTCTACAGAAGGTCGGAAAAGCTCGGAAAACCACTACAGAAGTCCAAGGTCAAAGCAGCGGAACCAGTCTGAGAGTCAAGGCTACTCGATCTCGAGTAGGCCTTACTCGACATAGACGAGCCTGTCCGAGCAACCTTGGTCGAGCAGAGCCTAATCGAGCAAGCCAGACCAACCCGGCTCCGGGCCCTACTCGATCTCGAGGACCACTAGTCGAGATCGACGAAGCCTCAGCGCCACGCCCGAGGTTGATAAGAAGAAGAGCTGGTCGACAAGCCGAGGACGAAGCCGAGGATGACCAGGAGCACTCGCTGCCAGCAACTCGACTCGCTGCAGCGGACCGCTCGCTGCCAGCGGAAGAGGCAACTCGCGGAAGCGGAAAGAAAGAGCCCTACTCGATCTCGACTAGGGTTTGTCGAGGTCGACGAGCCCAGTGAGCCAAGTCCGAGCACATCGAGTAGATCTAGCCGAGGAAGTCCAGTCGACGAACCACCCTACTCGAGGTCGACGAGCCGTGGTCGAGGTCGAGTAGAGCAGTTTCCAGAAACTTCTCGACGAAGACATATCCGACTAGACTTGGGATTCCTTGGGCGCGAAGGAGTCGATTTTGCCGAGATTCTATCCTAATCCATCAAGTTCTATCCAATGAGACAAGATCTATCAACATCATGAAGACTTACCCTATTTAGTTTTATCTTTTCCTTTTAGATTTATTTCCATAAAACAATTTATTTATCCTTTCAAGTTTTAGATATAATTTTAGATAGAGATAGATATTTCTTTCCTAGAATAGCTAGGGAATGAAGCCTATAAATAAAGCCCTTGGGGCTCAGTTTTAAATATTCAATTTCAGAGAAACACAAGTAGTTCCATAGAGAAGTTTAGGAGTTTTAAGGTTTTTAGGGTTTTGGCATTCTGCGAAAGTTGATTGCCAGGATTGTAAAGGCCTTTTGAATATAGTTTTAATGCAAGTTTCTTTTCATCAATCAATGTCTGTTATTGCGATGAGGCGTGAGTAGTCCACCCACTTCTGGGGCTGGGGTGAGCCCGACGGTGGCCATGTGAGGCGATGCGATAAAGGTCAGATCTTTTGTGCAATTCATCTTCTATCCCTATGAGCATGATTCTTTTGCGAGAGTTGAAGGTGATCCTTGTTTGTGTTATTGAAGCGAAAGTGATCTTAATGCAACTTGGATTAATTATGTGAAAAGGGTTAGTAACAATTAGGGTTTATGCAAAAGCCTCTATATGCCTATTTGTTGATGACGAAAGTTATTTGATGGAAAGCATGATCTTTTATGCCTTTATGTGTTACTTTGCATGGTTATCGTTGTGGTGTTGAAACCCTGGCTTTGGAAGTCTTTTAATATATTGAAGTTTATTTCTGTCGAAAATCTGCGTTTGTCTTTAATTCTGCAATTTTAAGTTTCTGCATTCTAGTCGATACAGAGGAAGGCTTGTCGAGATCGAGTACCACCTTGTCGATCTCGAGTAAGACTGGTCTAGGTCGAGTTGGTTTTCTTCTGTTGTCGTCGATTTTCTGTTTTCTGTCGAGTTACTCTTGTCGATCTCGAGGAGCCTCTTGTCGATGTCGAGTAGCTCTCTGCCTTTGCTTTGCTTTGCTTTATTTCTTGCTTTGTTCTTTGCTTTTGTTTTAGTTGCCCTTGCCGGGTTTATTTGTTTCTTTCCTTTCTGTGTTTCTGTCTTTTCTGCTGCTTCTGTGAGAATTAACAGCTACCTGAGAACTGGTGACGTGCTTCCTCGTGGATTCGATCCTGACTTTCTCTTACTACAACGGGAGGAAGTCTTGTATTTATTTGCTGAGACAGGGAAGTCAGTCTGATCTTTATTTTATATTTATTTCAATACTCGATTTACTCCTGCAAGACAACAAATTGGCGCCGTTCCCGGGGAAGCAATCATTCGCGCCTTAGGTAGTTAGATCTCACATTTTTCTTTGAGGTATATGCAGGACACCTTCGATTATTTCGAAAGGGAAAGAGAGAGACGGTATGCAAAAGAATTTGAATATCTGTGATGGCTATACATAGTTGATGAGGAGGCATGGCTTAAGGGTGTACGTGCATTTAGGAAGCTACGAGAATCAGAAGCCTCAATCTCGCTAGAAGAAGGATCCGAACCTGAGATCAACCTTGACCGACACCTAGTCGATGTCGACCCATCTCCAATCGATATCGACATATCTCTAGTCGATACCCAGGTATGTCCTTCCGCTATCTCAATTCCAACTTTGCTATCTGTCTTTGAAAAACCATTTGAAGAACCTCAAGAAGAAGAAGAGCCAGAAAAGAAGAAGTTGGACGTCGTTGCCCATGTTGTTTCAAGGTCGCTTTTACCCTACAAGGTGAAGGTTATCCCCGACGATTTTGAGCAACCGATGTTCATATTCAAGTATGGGGTCCTAGCAAAGTGGCATGAAGCTCCGCAGGATGAGGAGGAAATATCTTTTCCCTCTCCACCGTTCTGCTGTGGTGGAGATACACAACCAAGTCAACCAATGAAGCGGAAGAGGTATGATGATGAGGTATGCAAATTTCCTTTATATATTTCTTTATGCATGCCAGCTGCAGCCCAAGAAGATAAATGGGTGGAGTCATGGAGCATTCACTCAGGGAGATTTAAGCTTCTTCACATGATGCCCCCGGATGACATCCCACGCTTCCCACCACCGGAGGAACCACCAGATCCACCTATACCTCCGGACACAGATGAGCCAGGCTAAAGCTTAATGGAGAAAGTCGGCCTAGCGACAATAAAATCTAGAGCATGTACATAAACTTTTTAGGACATTTGAGACTTGTTTTTTGTTTTGAACACTTTTATTTTGCTATTGTGGGTATATGTCTTCTACTTTTCAGGTCCATGGATAGAACCAAGCTATATTCAAACTCGGCCAGGAGATACTCCATTCGAAATTTAGAGGCCCTACACATCTGTCTTGTGAGTTTCTTTCCTTACCTTGTTTTTTATACAGTGAGGACACTGTAATATTTAAGTATGGGGTGGGGGAAGGGCTTAGTTTATGCATATTTGATTTATTTGACATGACTTGTGCATTATTTCTTGGAATTGCTACATGGCTATTTTGGAATGCATTATTGATTTATGTGCTTATATGCATGAATTTCCAAAATTTGAGAAAAATGACCCCCATTGAAAATTTTTGATTAATGTCATGGAAGCTTTAATTGAACTCGACGATGCAAAATTGGATTCATTAGAGATATAGTATGAAATTTCCTAGTAAAGGGAAGTCACAATGAAGTGCATTATTTCTTGAAAACCATGAAAGGAGGTAAAATTTAAAGTTGCTTTTGACATGTTGCATGATAAGATGATTGAGGACTTTATATTTCCATATAATGCTCATATTGTTATAATCCTAGCCTTACCTATGCTTATGCATCACAAAAAGCCATAATATGCCTTATTTCAAATATTGCTCCACATGATCTAAATATTTGCCATTCTTTACCCTATCCGGGGATTATGTTGAGAATGATGTTACATTATGGAGATGTTATATGGTGTTTGTGTTGTTATTATCATTATTGGAGTTTGGAAGGAAATTGTTTGAAATATATGGAAAATTTAATGAGTGAAAGAAAATCCAATCACCTCAGGAGATAAAGGTAGATTGACCCTGCTCTCTAAGATAATAGTTTGGAGAGATGGGACACATTGTGAGGAGTCCAAAGCACTAAGTATCCGGGGCCATTCATGACACCCATGTTTGCGACTCGCGAGAAGGCAGTGCTGAGGTTAGAGAGGTAAAAGCATTATTATTGAGAATAGCATTATGAAAGGTGATGAATTATGGAGAAGGAATGTGGAAACTCAAGTTTGGAAATAATCCATTTCCCCGGATCAAAAGCACCACATTGCCAAAATTTGCCCACCTTTAGCCTTTTACCAATCTACTCCTTCATGAGCTTAAATTAAAGTCCTCTTGATTATTAATGCTTTGCCACTTATGAATGTTTTTGTACAACCCTCCTTTTGTGAGTAGATGTTGCTTTTTAAATTGCACATGCATGGATCTGTGACATAAGTACCTTTTCGAGGATGGTAATTGATTGCAGGGTTATATAAGAATGAATCTGATATGTTGAGAGTTTGAATTTTTCCCCTGAATGACAAATAAAAGTATTGCTTGAGGACAAGCAAGCTTAAGTATGGGGTGTTTGTTGTGAGCGGAATCTGCCATGTTTTACAGTAACTTTTATATCGATTTCTGTATACATAGCATTCATTTGGGTTTAGATAGTACATAATCTATGTAGTTTATGTTTATTTGCCAAATTTTGGAATCTACACCAGTTTCTGTTTTAATTCACAGAAATCGAGGCATTTTACAGAAATTCTACAGAAGGTCGGAAAAGCTCGGAAAACCACTACAGAAGTCCAAGGTCAAAGCAGCGGAACACGTCTGAGAGTCAAGGCTACTCGATCTCGAGTAGGCCTTACTCGACATAGACGAGCCTGTCCGAGCAACCTTGGTCGAGCAGAGCCTAATCGAGCAAGCCAGACCAACCCGGCTCCGGGCCCTACTCGATCTCGAGGACCACTAGTCGAGATCGACGAAGCCTCAGCGCCACGCCCGGGGTTGATAAGAAGAAGAGCTGGTCGACAAGCCGAGGACGAAGCCGAGGACGACCAGGAGCACTCGCTGCCAGCAACTCGACTCGCTGCAGCGGACCGCTCGCTGCCAGCGGAAGAGGCAACTCGCGGAAGCGGAAAGAAAGAGCCCTACTCGATCTCGACTAGGGTTTGTCGAGGTCGACGAGCCTAGTGAGCCAAGTCCGAGCACATCGAGTAGATCTAGCCGAGGAAGTCCAGTCGACGAACCACCCTACTCGAGGTCGACGAGCCGTGGTCGAGGTCGAGTAGAGCCGTTTCAAGAAACTTCTCGACGAAGACATATCCGACTAGACTTGGGATTCCTTGGGCGCGAAGGAGTCGATTTGGCCGAGATTCTATCCTAATCCATCAAGTTCTATCCAAGGAGACAAGATCTATCAACATCATGAAGACTTACTCTATTTAGTTTTATCTTTTCCTTTTAGATTTATTTCCATAAAACAATTTATTTATCCTTTCAAGTTTTAGATATAATTTTAGATAGAGATAGATATTTCTTTCCTAGAATAGCTAGGGAATGAAGCCTATAAATAAAGCCCATGGGGCTCAGTTTTAAATATTCAATTTCAGAGAAACACAAGTAGTTCCATAGAGAAGTTTAGGAGTTCTAAGGTTTTTAGGGTTTTGGCATTCTACGAAAGTTGATTGCCAGGATTGTAAAGGCTTTTTGAATATAGTTTTAATGCAAGTTTCTTTTCATCAATCAATGTCTGTTATTGCGATGAGGCGTGAGTAGTCCACCCACTTCTGGGGCTGGGGTGAGCCCGACGGTGGCCATGTGAGGCGATGCGATAAAGGTCAGATCTTTTGTGCAATTCATCTTTTATCCCTATGAGCATGATTCTTTTGCGAGAGTTGAAGGTGATCCTTGTTTGTGTTATTGAAGCGAAAGTGATCTTAATGCAACTTGGATTAATTATGTGAAAAGGGTTAGTAACAATTAGGGTTTATGCAAAAGCCTCTATATGCCTATTTGTTGATGACGAAAGTTATTTGATGGAAAGCATGATCTTTTATGCCTTTATGTGTTACTTTGCATGGTTATCGTTGTGTTGTTGAAACCCTGGCTTTGGAAGTCTTTTAATATATTGAAGTTTATTTCTGTCGAAAATCTGCGTTTGTCTTTAATTCTGTAAATTTAAGTTTCTGCATTCTAGTCGATACAGAGGAAGGCTTGTCGAGATCGAGTACCACCTTGTCGATCTCGAGTAAGACTGGTCTAGGTCGAGTTGGTTTTCTTCTGTTGTCGTCGATTTTCTGTTTTCTGTCGAGTTACTCTTGTCGATCTCGAGGAGCCTCTTGTCGAGGTCGAGTAGCTCTCTGCCTTTGCTTTGCCTTATTTCTTGCTTTTTTCTTTGCTTTTGTTTTAGTTTCCCTTGCCGGGTTTATTTGTTTATTTCCTTTCTGTGTTTCTGTCTTTTCTGCTGCTTCTGTGAGAATTAACAGATACCTGAGAACTGCTGACGTGCTTCCTCGTGGATTCGATCCTGACTTTCTCTTACTACAACGGGAGGAAGTCTTGTATTTATTTGCTGAGACAGGGAAGTCAGTCTGAACTTTATTTCATATTTATTTCATACTTGACCATCCTCCTCCAACAACAGTCGACTGCCGCGACAACGATGGGTTTTGGGCCGGGAGGGTCCTTGGTGTGTCCGGTTATGGGAGTGACCGAACTTTCACGGTCTACTTCCCACTCAACGACGAGACGTCTGACCATCGTGCCCGCAATATGCGCCCACACTTCGATTGGGATGGATACAGATTCACCACGCAACCACAATTTTGCGGCTTGTTACCGTAAATTTGGTTTTCAATGTCTTCTATGTTGCTACGGTCTCCTACTATCTTTTAAATGTTTGCTCCTATGTCGTATTTGATTAATGCAAGTGATTCTGTCTCCGCCATTCTGTGTCCAGTATATTTTCATGTCTGTCATGTCGTTTTTATTTCGTGTCCAGTAAAAACTATGCGATTACCATTCGGCCCACGAATTTACCTCCACCCACTTTATTGTTATTCCATGGTTTTTCTCTTCACCTTACCATGTCATTATAAGTATGTTTATGCCCCCTCACTGTCACTCTTATCCATTCGATTCCAATATGGGTCAAGCATGCTAGTGACGGCCGGAGATAACGAGATCATGGCATCCAAGTATGGGTAAATATTATAATTCGCTACACATAAAACGATATGTCATTATAGAGAATATGCTTATCCCATAAATCTTCTCCATTCGATTATGGTAGTTAATGACCTGTGTTTTTCATAGTTACAATCGTGTCCAGTGAAAGACAATAGCTGACATGTTTATCAAATATGGATGTCCAGTTACAACTTACTACTTACACGTGATCCTTAAAATAAACCCTCAGACCCTTCCTTCTTCAATTGGTTTTATCTTAAACAATATGTCATTTAGTTGAAAGAATATGTTTCCCCCTCACTGACACTCTCACTGATCTATCTGTCCTCTCAGCCTGCAATTTTATATTTAACCACTCTCTCTCTCTCTCTCCCTCTCTCTCCGTCTCTCTGTCTCTCTCTTCTGTCCTCTGCCACTGCAGCAGCTACTTCTTCCCTCCTCTCTCATTGGTCCTTGCCTTTGCAGGAGTAAAGATGCCTCCCTCCCACCGAGAGTGGAGTCCAGCTGTACCCCACAGGGTGACCGGCCACCGGCTCCCCTTGTGAAGCGGATATCCGCTTTAATGCAAATTTTTTCCGGGTTGGGTTACTCTTGCAAACCTTCCGGATATGGAGGTCATTTTAGCAAATTTGCCTTATATATAATCTAAATATCTTTTAATTAGATTCTCTCAAAATATAAATAAAATTCATATTTATAAGGTACTACGTAAAAGTTTTTTTTTTCTAATCTATGGTTAATTAAATCTCATGTAATTTAATTAGATAGTTGATTTTAAAAAATATTCTTTTTTATTAAATATGTAGTATATATTTATTACATTAGTTTACTAAAATATCTATGTACGGATGGATTGTGACTACATATATGGCTATATAATGTTTTAATTATTTATTTTGTCCTCAAAAAATAATATAGATAGATATAAAATATCAATTGTTAAATGATTGATTTTCATATAAATAATTCTTTCCATAAAAAAATAATCTAAATATAAATAAAATAGTGTAACGGCCCAGGATTATGATTCCCAGGTTACGTTTCGAGGGATAAAACCCCTCGTTAGGACCTTGCGCCCCGAGTACAGGTTGAAGGATTCAAAACTTACTTTAATGTTTTCAAGGGGGATTTCATACCCAAAATCGAAGGGATCGTTGGAATCCCCGGGGAAGTCCCCTGTACCTGTCGTAAATCTAAGCGTGGAAATCAGAAATAGTGCGACTAGCGGAAGTAAGTGTAATACAAGAGGGTGCCACGGCAGAGCCGGGTCAAAACGGAGTCAAAAGTATAAATCCAAAATATAATCAGAGTCTAGTGAAGTCTATACTCCAGCGCTTACTCTCCGCCGACAAAATGACCCGCGCAATAAGCAAACAGCACCAATAGGAGGAACATAAATAATACCTAAAAAAATTGATATGGGGTGGGATCAGATCGATGCCCACTTAACTCTGCATCCCAACCATAGGCACACATATACGCTAATCCTAATAAAGATGCTTCTAGATGCATGGCGGAATATTAACACACTAACATGCTCCTAAGATCAAATGCATAATAATAATAAGGCCTTAGCACAGAATACCAAGTGGTATATCCCTCTCCTACCTCCACCCCTTCCGATAGGTGGAGACTGGCCAGCTCGTGAATGCATTCATTCATAATAAGGCGGCACGCATGCCTAACCCGCTCCACAATAAAGCCCGCAGGCATATCATAATAAAAGGAAGTGCATGACTCGATTGACTCAGGGTACCCGATGAGGCTGGGCTACCCTATGACCCTAGCAAAGACTTCTAGGACTATCACAGATACGGCCGTTCTGTTTACATACGCACAAAGAAATAGAATGCTCAACGATCGATGCAACCTAGCATGGTACTACATGGCATGCTGATCATGAATGCAACACCTAGTATATCATGCACCTAAAGCAGGGAATAACTCTATTCAATCTGAGTAAGCTCCGAAGAGACTTACCTGGCGGTGCAGAACAGCAAAATAGAAGATCCGGCATACATCATTCATAATTACAAGGTATCACCTAGATACACATCAGAATATATATGTATAAGTCTACGTCTAATCATCCAAGCATTCAAGCATATCATCCAAGCACACAATCATCATTCCGTCAAATTCAACCATTCATCATATTGCCACATCCCACAAGACCATATCATTCTCATCATTCCATTCGGCCACATTCATGTGTTCATAACCATATATTTGCATATCACATAGCTCAAGTGCATCATATTCATCATATCTCAACGCATAAGTTAACGATAAATAATCTTAATATTTCACCATGCTATTAGTCAACCAATCATGTCATTAGTCCGCACAAATCATGATATTAGACAATCATCACACCAATCATGCTAGTTAGTCATCGATCACATCATTTCCGAGTTAGTCCCGAAACCCGTTTTGAAAACCAAGTTGACTAATTAGAAACTCCGTCATTGGGAAATGTTCATCAAATTCCTTTTTTTTTCTAAAATCCAAGTCTCATAATATTATATTTGTTTTAATCACCATAGTATTATATCTTTAATCTCAAAATAATATTTTATGTTTTAAATCTCACATAACACTATATATTATTTTAAATACCTTTTTATTAACCACTTTCATAAAAAATTTCCAAATCCCTTAAAATCCCAATATTTTTAGTTCATAAAATCAGCCCCTTTTATTTGTAGAATACCAACACCGAGCTCACTTGTTTACCCTCCAAAACCGAAATACATTTGTCAATTAGACCCACCATTCATTTTCATTCTAAATCAGATCAATCCGGCCCAAAACAAACCCAGCCCAACTCAAATTCATGCTCAGCTCTCTCTCTCATTCTCGGCAGTTCAGAAGAAGGAACAAGGGTGGGGCCCGAGCTGAGCTGGCTCCGACGTGGCAGAGCGGGGTCCGCGGGCCTAGTCTTCTCCTTCCTCTGCTCTTCTCCTGTTCGAAGGGAGACATCGCCGCCGGCCTGGGCTTCCTCCTCCGTCCTCCTTGGTTTCGTCCTCCTTCCCTGGATTCCGTCCTTGGGCTCGCTCGTCGCTCTCGTCTCATCCTCTCTCTCTCTGATCACGCTCGCTCTCTCCGCCCTCTCGCTCGACCTTGCAGTGCTCGCTCTCGACTCGCGCTCTCGATCTCACCGGTACTCACTCCGACCCGCTCTCACTCTCTCTTTTCGATCAATTAGCACCAGGAAGCACGAAATCGGAACTAGGATTGAAAAGGAGAGGTTTCGGAAGCTCACCGAGGGGCGTCGACTTCGCCGGAGTTCGCTGGTGACACGGGGAGTTTCGTCGGACCGCGTCGGAGGCACCACTGGCTTCTCGAACCTAGATCAGAGGTGATTCGATGAGAAAGGTAGAGGTTTATAGTGTTTTCCGGTCGAAAGGAGGAAGAGAGGCTTACCGGGAGAATCTATGTTCATCGGCTTATTCGGCTCGCCGGAGACTCGACGGGGTTCGTCGGTGGCTCAGGATGCGCTTCGGACCTAGATTGGAGGTGTGGCGTGAGAAAGGTGAGGCTTTTATGTGGTTTCCAATCGAAACAAGGAGAGGAGCCTTGCCGGGAAAAGCTCGGACCAGAACAGGGGGAACAACACTCAGGTTCGGCGGCTCGGTGTTTCCGGGGCTCATGAGTGTCGTGCTCGGCTTCGTCGGACGCCGGAGGAGCTGCTGCTGGCTCGACGGGGAGGAGGAATGGAGGCTTCAAGGCTCAGTGGTGGTGGTGGGTTGGCACCGAAAGGAGGGGTGTGGTGGTAGGGAGCTCACGGCAACAGAGGAAGGCTTTGGAGCTCAAGGCTCTCGGCAACTCTCCAAGGGAAGAAGGGGGTTTTGAAATTAACATGAAATGTGGAGAATGGGGGATGGGATTTTGGGTTTGAATGGTGAAATGAAAAGGGGGATTTGTGTTGATTTGCTGTTGATCAGGTCAAAGGTAGATGTAGGAGTGTTTGGCATTTTGCTCAAAAGGTAGTGTACAACTTTAGAGAAAAGGATAAGATTTTACTTTAATTAGGAAGCGATGAGTCGGATAGATAAGGATTCGGAATATGACGGAATTGAGAGCTCGAGTCGGGGATTTAAATTTCCGCTGATTGGTCGTTCAAGACCCGAAATGAAAGACGGAATTGATATTTAAATCGAAATTTTGGGTCGGAATTTATTTTTAAATTCATTTTGATTTTTTTTTTTTTTTTTTTTTGACAATTAATATTTTTTTAAAAAAAATCCGAGCCTTTACGAATAGCACCTATCAAATATTACATATTTATCTATTAATATTTTTGGTAAGTATGACTATGAAAATTAGTTTTATTAATTATTTTTATTATTACTACTATTACGTTTAATTATATTGATATAGTTTTTTCCTTATATAATATTTACTCTTTTATAAGATATTCTATCTATCCAATTATATGTGTTAATGGTAAAATAAAATAATTATTTTTATTAAATTTCCTTTTTGACGGGAGAAAGTTCTGCGAGACGCGCTCACGCACTGCCACGTAGGCAAATTCACTCACATGCCGCCACGCATGCACCAATGCATCGGTTTTAGTATATGTATATAGATATACATGTGTATGTATGTATATATATATATATATATATATATATATATAGGGTTTACTTCAAATGTAAAAAGTCCTTAAAGTGTAAAATATGCTTATTGTGTAAAATTTGCTAATGGGCCTAATTTAATTACTATTGGGCCTAATTTAATTACTAATGGGCCTAATTTCATGAGTAGGATGCCTGCCCCCCCCCCCCCCCCCGCCCGCCCATGCGTGTGCCCCCCCTTGGCCCCCCCTTCTCGGACCCGATTTTTTTTTTATTTTAAAAAAAAAAATTAATTTAATTTATTTTTTTTTGCCCGGAATTTTTTTTTCCGTGATAGCACTGTCTGCTGTGCAAGTATAACTTGCTTTTGTGCACATATAACATCTTATTGTGCAAATATAAGTTTATTTTGTGCAGACAAATAATTCATTATGGGGTAAATAGGTAAATGTGCCTATTTCAATTATAAATTTTTTTAATTGAAATATGTTTAATTTATTGGTAAATATGTCTAATTTTATGGGTAAATGCACTTTTTCCCGTTTTTGATACCTTTTGTGCAACTGTGAAGTGCATTTGTGGAACTGTGGAGTGCATTTGTGCAACTTTAATTGTGCAAATTTAAAGTATGATACAATTGTGCAAATTTAAACTACAATTGTGCAAAAGTAAGATTCAATTGTGCAGATGAAGAATACAATTGTGCAAATGTAAGATCATAATGCGCATTAATAAGTCAAAAGATGTGCTTTTGAAATCGATGTTTTAATTTTGTTTTTTTTTACTTTTGAGAGTTTGGTTTCACCTCTCGGATAATTTAGGTTGATAAATGTAAGTTTGAAATCGATTTTTTAACGTATAAGCTTTTAAAATTAAAGTGCATAAATAAGATTAAAATGTGCATAATTAAGGTTAAAAAGTGCATAACTTAGATTATAATGTGCATGATTAACAACTTGCGATTGTTGCGCTCTTGTCTATTATGTAACCTATGTGGGATTTGAACCCACATCTTTTGTGCAAACGCACATTGCTCTACCAATTGAGTTAATAGGCTAAATTATGATTTTTATGCTAAAATAGAAGAACCTAATCGACCTAAAGCATATTGGAATAAAATTTTAAAATTCAATTAGCTCATGATTCACAAACAATTTGACAATGCTATAAACATGAAATTAGCTCCAAATCAACCCAACAACACAACCATAGCATCAATTTCAGTCAATTTGGCCGTTGGCAAAAAACCCCAAATTCTAAAGCAAATCGCAATATAAAATTCCAAACTTCAATTAGATCATGATCCATAAACAATTTGAAAATGTTATGAACATGAAATTAGCTCCAAATCAACCCAACAACACAACCATATCACCAATTTAAGTCAATTTTGCTTTTGGCAAAAAGCCCCAAATGCTAGAACATATCGCAATATAAAATTCAATTAGCTCGTGATCCATAAACAATTTGACAATGATATGAACATGAAATTAGCTCAAAATCAACCCAACAACACAACCATATCATCAATTTCAATCAATTTGGCTTTTGGAAAAAAGCCCCAAATTCTAAAACATATCGCAACCTAAAATTCTAAAATTCAATTAGCTCATGATCCATAAACAATTTGACAATGATATGAACATGAAATTAGCTCAAAATCAACCAAACAACACAACCATATCATCAATTTCAATCAATTTGGCTTTTATCAAAAAGCCCCAAATTTCGCTCCTAAATCAAACCCTAGGTTTTAAATCTCAACCTAAATCATTCAAACAATCCAAATAACTGTAATAAAAAAGTTTAGAGTTAGAAATCATACCAAATTCGAGTGGAAACAAGGAGAAAAATCGGGATTTCGAAGGTATTCCGAGCCAAAAGGATCGATTAGCGCGGTTGGGGAAGATGGCTCGGTGTGGGCTCGGTTGGGCACGGACCAAGGGGGTTCCGGGCTCGGGGGTGCGCCCGAGGGAGGGGGTTCGATCTGGCCGGGGCTGGTGGCCGGAGGTGGCTCGTGGGTGGCGTGGGAGGCCGACAACAGGAGCCACTGGTGGCTCGACGGTGCTGCGAGAGATGGGTGCGTCTGGGCTCGAACCAGGCCAGTCCTGGGCTCGGGGGTTGCGCACCGAGGTGGGGCTCGAGGGCGTCTGGTCGCTGGTGGCCGGAGGTGGCTCGAGGTGGGTGCGGGTGCGGGAGTCCGAGGGCTCGGGGGGTTGCGAGCGTTAAGGAGTTATGCGTTTTTGTTGATTTGAAAATTTTACACGTTAAGCGGATTTTACACGTTAAGGAGTTTTTACATTTTAAAGCTTCCCTATATATATATATATATATATATATATATATATATATATATATATATATATATATATATATATATATATATATATATATATATATATATATATATATATATATATATATATATATATATATATATATATATATATATATATATATATATATATATATATATATATATATATATATATATATATATATAGGGTTTACTTCAAATGAAAAAACTCCTTAACGTGTAAAATTTGCTTATCGCGTAAAATTAGCTAATGGGCCTAATTTAATTACTAATGGGCCTAATTTCATTAGTAGAATGTCTGTCCCCCCTTCCCATGCGTGTGCCCCCCCTTGCCCCCCTTCTCGGAACCGATTTTTTTTTTTATTTTAATTTTTTTTTTGCCCATAATTTTTTTTTTCGTGATAATACTTTCTGTTGTGCAAGTATAACTTGCTTTTGTGCACATATAACATCTTATTGTGCAAATATAAGTTTATTTTGTGCAGACAAATAATTCATTATGGGGTAAATAGGTAAATGTGCCTATTTCAATTATAAATTTTTTTAATTGAAATATGTTTAATTTATTGGTAAATATGTCTAATTTTATGGGTAAATGCACTTTTTCCCGTTTTTGATACCTTTTGTGCAACTGTGAAGTGCATTTGTGGAACTGTGGAGTGCATTTGTGCAACTGTGAAGTGCATTTGTGCAACTGTAAAGTGCATTTGTTCAACTTTAATTGTGCAATTGTGCAAATTTAAAGTATGATACAATTGTGCAAATTTAAACTACAATTGTGCAAAAGTAAGATACAATTGTGCAAATTAAGAATACAATTGTGCAAATGTAAGATCATAATGCGCATTAATAAGTCAAAAGATGTGCTTTTGAAATCGATGTTTTAATTTTATTTTATTTTTTTACTTTTGAGAGTTTGGGTTCACCTCTCGGATAATTTAGGTTGATAGATGTAAGTTTGAAATCGATTTTTTTACGTATAACCTTTTAAAATTAAAGTGCATAAATAAGATTAAAATGTGCATAATTAAGGTTAAAAAGTGCATAACTTAGATTATAATGTGCATGATTAACAACTTGCGATTGTTGCGCTCTTGTCTATTATGTAACCTATGTGGGATTTGAACCCACATCTTTTGTGCAAACGCACATTGCTCTACCAATTGAGCTAATAGGCTAAATTATGATTTTTATGCTAAAATAGAAGAACCTAATCGACCTAAAGCATATTGCAATAAAATTCTAAAATTCAATTAGCTCATGATTCACAAACAATTTGACAATGCTATAAACATGAAATTAGCTCCAAATCAACCCAACAACACAACCAAATCATCAATTTCAGTCAATTTGGTTGTTGGCAAAAACCCCCAAATTCTAAAGCAAATCGCAATATAAAATTCCAAACTTCAATTAGATCATGATCCATAAACAATTTGACACATAAACAATTTGACAATACTATGAACATGAAATTAGCTCCAAATCAACCCAACAACACAACCATATCATCAATTTAAGTCAATTTTGCTTTTGGCAAAAAGCCCCAAATTCTAAAACATATCGCAATATAAAATTTTAAAATCCAATTAGCTCATGATCCATAAACAATTTGACAATGATATAAACATGAAATTAGCTCAAAATCAACCCAACAACACAACCATATCATCAATTTCAATCAATTTGGCTTTTGGCAAAAAGAACCAAATTCTAAAACATATCGCAATCTAAAATTCTAAAATTCAATTAGCTCATGATCCATAAATAATTTGACAATGATATGAACATGAAATTAGCTCCAAATCAACCCAACAGCACAACCATATCATCAATTTCAATCAATTCGGCTTTAGGCAAAAAGCCCCAAATTCCGCTCCTAAATCAAACCCTAGATTTTCAATCTCAACCTAAATCATTCAAACAATCTAAATAGTTGTAATAAACAAGTTTAGGGTTAGAAATCATACCAAATTCGTGTTGAAACAAAGAGAAAATCGGGTTTTCGAAGGTATATTGAGCCAAAAACGTCGAACAGGTCTGTCGGGAGAGATGGGCTCGGTGTGAGCTCGGCTGGGCTCGAACCATGGGGGTTCCGGGCTCGGGGGGTGCGCCTGAGGGAGGGGGTTCGAGCTGGCCGGGGCTGGTGGCCGGAGGTGGCTCGTGGGAGGCCGACAACCGAAGCTTCTGGTGGCTCGACGGTGCTGCGATGAAGTGGGCGCGACGGGGCAGTAGATGGCTCGAACCAGGCCACGTCCAGTCTCGGCGGGTGCGCCCAGGGGTGGGCTCGAGCGCGGCTAGGCCCTGGTGGCCGGAGGTGGCTCGACGTGGGGTGGGTGCGGGGCAGCGGGAGGCCGAGAGAGAAGCTGTACGTTGTACGCGCGATAATTTCTTAAAAAAAATAAATTTTACACGTTAAGCGGATTTTACACGTTAAGGAGTTTTACATTTTAAAGCTTCCCTATATATATATATATATATATATATATATATATATATATATATATATATATATATATATATATATATATATATATACACATATATACATACATACATACATACACACACACATGTGTGTATAGGGGTGGCTCCTGCGAGAACACTCCTTATGATAGGAACCTAGGAACAGATCCAAGCCATTGAATTATAGAAATTGAGTGGATGAAATTAATTCACAATTTTAATTATTTTTAATTATTTGGCATGGGACCCACAAGGAAAACAACTTGCTTCCCTTCTATTGTGTGTAGTTCACAGAACTTTTCCCCCTACCCCTGGTTCATTACACGCGTTGTTTTTTTTTCCAGATGAATGTTAATTAACTAATGTACGTATTATCCAATTAATTCCCTAATCCAGTATATAGTTTCTAGTTCTCTCCTATCCAAACGTTTTATAATTTTTAAAAATAATATTAAAATATCCCTGCATATAGGTTATTTTCAATAATTAGCATATAAACCTAAGTAATCGTTCAAGTATATATGAATAATCATTCATTTAGATACGAATAATCTATAATGTCCAAACGAATAAACCCAAGTGATCGGTAGATCATATACACACGAAAATACCAAAAACTCAATATGAAACAAAGAATGAACTCAATATGAAACAAATAATCATTCTTGTACGTATGAATAATTATATATATATATATATATATATATATATATATATATATATATATATATATATATATATATATATATAAATCGTTCATACCCAAATGAACAACCCAAAGTAATCATTTGTATACATCCTTAATTATAAATAAGAATAATGTAAGATAACAAAATTCAATATGCTTACGAATAATCATTCTTGTACATACGAATAATCTATATATACGAATTAATAACCCGAAGTAACTATTTGTATACATCCTTAATTATAAATGCGAATCATGTAAAATAACAAAACTAAATATACTTACGAATAATCATTTTTGTACATGTGAATAATCTATATATACGAATAATAATCGTATATAAAATTTATCTTGTACATACAATCGAATAACCTATATATACATATATACAAATAAACTATATATAAATGATAAAAATATGGATCCACCATAAATTAATCATATGAACGAGTTCGTATTAGTGTCACCTGCGTTTGTACGTACTAATATGGAAGACGTCCTTTTCGAGTGAAGCACACGTATGTACGGAGAGAGTTAATGTTTTTACTAGTAGGACCCACGTTTTTTAAATTAAAAAAATTGATTAAGGCAAGTTAAATTTCCACCATCCATTTTACATCATTTAATGGCTTAGATGTGTTCCTACGTTCGCACCCTAAGGGATGTTCTCATCCGATCCATATATATATATATTTCATTTTTTTATTTATTTATGACTTTATTTATTTATTTTAATTGAGAGTTGATTTGGGCCCAAGACAATAACTTTAGCCCAAAAACCACAAAGTGAGTCTCCTTAGGGTCCAAGCAAAAACCTAAGGAGGAAGCAGAAGCATCGGGAGATGCCAAAGCAACGCCAGACACTGGCCAAGGCAACCAGGGCTGAGGTCCACGGCGTCCAGGCGGTGACGAAGCCAGAAACAACCGGAGATAACCGGCAGAGGCGGGAACCCATTACTCCTCCGACGTGAGTCGAGAATAGCGGTCTAGTCAGCAAGCAAAGAGTGAAGGCGGAGCCAAGCGAGCAGGCACGCCAGAGGAAGCTTCAATGGCGCCAAACAGCCAGTCATTGGACAACACGCCCCACCGGCCAGACATGATGGTAAACGGCGAGAAATCCCACCAAAACCATGTCATGGCAACATGTGGAAGCGAGGATGAGCGCTTGAAATATCTTCGCCACCGGGGCCGGTGGCGAGACCTGACGAATCGAAACAAACACTACCCCAACAGGTGAGGTAGCATGCGATCCGGGAAGACAACGATCCGGAATGAGCATATAGGAGCCAAGAAGGGCCGAAGAAAAACCCATCCAAACAAACATCCATAGGGAATAAAGAGGGAGGGAGATGCACGAATTGGGCCGGTCGATTTCAGATTTGAGGAAGTAGACTCCGATCTGCAAAAGCCCCAAATCAATTTTGGGTATTGATTGAAATCAAAACGGATTATCGATGTTATGGTTAAATCAATCGCGATAAGCAACCGAATTATACATGGGAGTTTTAATGTGGCGGAGCCACCATAGTACATGACAGCCGGAGTCGGGGTGATGACGACCGGAGCCATGATGCTAACGGCCTGCGTCGTGATTGGGACTCCCCCATCCATAAGGGACCTGTTAATGACACAATGAAATTTCGAGGACCATAGGTCCATAGCATCATATACAATTGAACAAATTTATAATTGGGTAAGGGTTAAATTATTGGACGATGACATAACACCGGTTGAAAGTAATAGAAAATATACAAAAATCAGACCTAAAACCAAATGGTCGAAACCACCACATAGCTACCACAAACTCAATCACAAACTCAATTTTGATGGAGCTCTATCAAGCGTTTCGATTTCATCATTTGAGACCATATGGGAAAACCAATCTACTCCGGGGCTGGCTCTTCGCCCCTGAATCCATTCATTGGTGATGAATGCTTTGCGCTCTGAAAAGGCATCCATGCCGTATTTGATCTGCACCTAAACCATCTCTTTATTGAAGGGGGATAATATCATAATTAATAATTGTCTTAGAGGATTATGGTCCTCCCTTGGGGAGATTGAAATGCTCATTTGTGATATATTTTTCTCTTTGCGTTGTTTTTCTACTGTTCAGATTCACCACATTTACAGGGAAGCCAATCGAGTTGTCGACCATCTTTCGCACATTGATCTTGTCTTTTCAGGTCCTTCTATCTTGGGCGACTCCGAGCTTACTAATCTCATCCACCTGGATGATCTTGGCTAGCAGTAACAGCCAATTTTTTTCCGTTTTAAAAAAAAAATTATATGGAAAATTATCGCCATTCGCACGGTGTCAACACCAATACCCAGAGTCAATAAACTATTCATCGACATCTTTGACCAAAGATGTCGATGGACGACATCGACTTCCAAAATCAACATCCAGCGACATTGGATTTTCCTGCAATATTCCCTACTAGCCCTGCATCACGTCCTATCAATACGCTCAGTCGATACAAACTCCCAAAATCGACAAGTCTCATCCCCCCTTTTTGCAGGGAATCTGCAGCCTGCAACCTACAAAGGCGGCATATTCGACGTCGGCCTCATAGTAGCCAACACCGACCCCCGGAGTCGGCAGCCGGCCTTGCGCTGAATGAGTTCACACACCACACTAAATCAGGTCACAAAATCGGCTCAGTGTGTTAACCCGAAATTATTATTTTTTGAACTTGAACCCAAAAAATCGGTATTTTTCTGGGTCAACTGGATTTTGACCTGAATCAGATGACCCAGTTTATCAAAACAAAACTTTGGCCAATTAACAATCAAGAAAATTTCAAAGTCGTATTAGCCTATGTTCAATAATTAATATTAATATATTATTTAAATTAATTGATTTATAATTATATTATGAAAATTATCCATGGAGATTCCGATTTATTACATTTTATAATTACAAGCACTTAATCTTTGTTTTTTAAATTAACTTTTATATTTATTTTTATTTTATATTACTCCCTCTGATCGATAATATGATTTTTTTTATTTTTTAACACATTTTTTAAATAATTAAAAAAACACTATAAAATGTAAATTTTTATTAAAATAATTTTATACTCATTATTAACCGGTATGAAATGATTTTAAAAATTAATTTAAACTTTGATATTTTATAGAGTTTTAAATTTTATTTAAAATCATGAGTAATAATAAAAAATAATTATTTTATATCAGAGGTAATATATAATTACAAGCACTCGAAGTTAGGATGATATCTTCTATTAACAATAGAGCCCAAAAAGAACAACTTAAAGTTGGTTCCAACGGCGCCGGATTGGCATTCTCCCTAGTCCTCCTGGTTGTTGTTTCCTCCTAGTCCGTCGCCGTCTTCCCTCTCAACTCCTCCACCAGCGCCACCCTCCCCAAACTACAGCAAGCCTCCGTTGGCGCCCCTCTACTCGTCGGCTCCCTCCAAAGTCTCTACATTAGGACGTGCTGCCCTGGTGTCGCCGACTTTCTCCTTCCCGGCCTCTTCATCCGCCTCCGTGGTGAGGCTAGTGGCCCCTCCCTCTAGCGGGATCTGGAGGCAAAGTGCCGCCAGTTGCTTTTGGTTCTTCCAGATCGTCTCTCCTCCACCTACACTCTGCTTCCACTCATATTCCCCCTCCTCAAACTCCCACTTCACAATTCAAATCTGTTTTCATAAATTTCAAAAAATTGTGGGTCGTCTGTCTTCTTCAGATCCACCACCACTTGGGGAAGGAATGATGGTGACAACACCACCTTCAACCTCAACACTACCGGATCTCTCCTTTCCCCTCCAGGTCTGCTGCTCGCGCGGCTCTGGCGGGCTTCCAGCCTCGCCGGTTCCCATTCGTTCCTCCTCGAATCCATATAGTAAACCCGGCCAACTAACACTTCTCTCACCTAGAAACCCAAATCACAAAACCAAACACCCTAATCCAACCAACATTATCAACATGCAAACCCAAATCTCCTTCAACAAATCTGATTTTATCCCCTCAATTCACAAAATCGAATAATCCAAATATGTACTTATCCCCCACCTCCTCTCTTCTTCCAAGTTTGTTAATCCCATTAAAAATAAAAATAAAAACCACAAAATTGTAATACCCAAAATTGTCGGTTGATGGGTGCTCAAATCTACAACCCATGAGTCTAGATCCAACATCACCACCACCCTAATGCGATCACTGTGGTTGTGCAACTTCAGACGTCAAGTTTTTTAGTCCGATCCATCACATGCAACAATATTGCTGAGCGAATTTGCTTGTTGTTGTATCTGGATCCAAATTTGAAATCATCACCTCAAGTCCTCAACCATCACCGCTTTCAAAGCCTCAAGAACAAAAATCAAGAATCAAAGGCTCCAATTAGTAAAGAAACTAGGGTTTTAATTTTCTAGACATTTTTAAGTTTAAATTTCTGTATTTGTAATCTTAGATAATTTTTCTTTTTTTTACTGGCGACTTTTTGTGTAAGCTCATCCAAGCCATCTGTTGATGGCTTCAAGATCGCTTTGTCGATCTACTTCTTGCCCGCTGCCAAAAAAAAACATAGCAATCACCTTTTAACTTTAGCATTTTGAAGTTATCGCAAAGTCATCAAAATGCAATTTTTTTTATTAAAAGAAAAAATTGATTTACCTTTAATTGACCTGATTTGACCCGAATCTATCCGAGACCCATTTTGCTCGAAACCCGTTTTAACCAACCGAGTAGCATGGTGCACATGGAATCTCGTGTGAATCAGCAAGGACCACCTTGCAAAACCAAAATGACCCGATTGACTTGTCTAATTTACCTGACATAAAAAGCCTTTTACTGTCTTAATTATTGAAGGGCCTACAATATCCTAAAATATTTTGTAGAATTCTGTTGTCATAGCGTTTGGACTCGGGAATTTGTTCCTCCCCTTTCGAAGATTGCATTTTTAATCTCTTCATTTGTTATTGGTTTTATCAATCTTTGTTTTATGTCTTTGATATTTCTGGTTGTATAAGGTTCAAGTAATTCTAAAATAAGTTGATATTACAGTATCCATATGTAAACCTCTTCTAACCATTCCCGAATGGTTCAATCGATCTCTATTTACCAAAATCAAGTGTGATAACTCCCTCCCTTGATGAAAATCGGAATAGATGTTTCAAAGGCTTTGACACGATATTTTTGTCAAAGGCCTTGGCGCATTAACAGTTGATGAAATACAAAACCTATCTTAATTATTCGTATATTATTCTGTCTTATTATATACTTCCATTATATTATATATATGTATGCCTAACCATTTCAGGAAGTATATTCGAGATTATATCCTTCCTTAATACATATTGAGGAGATCAGTTCAAAATAGATCATGACGATTCAAAGTGTCCATAAATAGAAGATTGAAGATCAAACTGATTCGAAGGAGCCGTTGGAGATCCGGTGGTGAAGATCCTCACGCTCCATTCTCTTTTATAAAGGAAAGGAAGGAGAAGATAGAAGATACACAAGTGCTACACGAGTTTCATTCATTCAAGTGATCTGTCTTCCAAGTGTCTCTCTGCTAAGCGCTCAAGAGTTTGTTGTCTATTTCAAAGCCTTTGAGAGTCGTTGTGAGCTTATAGGATATATTCTTTTAAAGTGTTACTCGAGAGTTTATAACTCGGGAAGTTACACTAGGCTATTGATTTGTGAGAGTAAGAGGATTGTACTAGATAACTAAGAGAGGTGGGGCTCTTCTAGATTGGTCTAGGACTCCAAGGGAACGTGAGTTGAATAGATTGCAATTGTATAGGAGAGAGGCTTCTCGGTGAGCTATTAGGATCCTAAGCTAAGCAATCAATAAAGCCTTTGAATCCTAGGGTTGTGGAAGAACCCTAGGCGGGGACGTAGGCCAAGTTGTGTTGAACCTCGTAAATAATTACTCGTGTTCTTTACTCTTTTGCTTTACCTTATTTCCGCACTTGGTTCGATTGTTTAACTTTGTGATTCAGGTTTATCTCAAAGGTTTTGGTACAAGCTCCAAAAGTCTTGAGACTTTCTGCGAAAAACGGGCATACTCTATTCAACCCCCCTTCTAGAGTATTTCTTATTACATTGTTTTTATATTATCGAACCTTCAATTGGTATCAGAGCCTTACTCACTGTTTTTTATCTAACAATCTTGTGAGTTTTCGATCATGTCTGGTGAAGCAAGCGAAGGATTTGCATAGGGAAGGTCCACAAGCAGACCACCACTCTTTGTAGGAAACAACTTTGTCCACTGAAGATCTTTGATGAAGATGTTCATCATAGACCAAGATCTAGAGCTTTGGAACGTTATAGAGAATGGTCCGAAGATTCCAGAGAAGGATGGACCAAATGACACCAAAGTTGCAAAGAAGAAGTCTGAATACAACCCAGCAGATCTTGAAACTATCTCCAAGAACTACAGGGCTATTAACTTACTTTATTGTGGTCTTAGCACTGATGAGTTTAACCGTATCTCTTCTTGTAGGTCAGCTAAAGAGATTTGGGACAAGTTGGTCGTCACCTATGAAGGAACGAGCCAAGTAAAAGACACCAAGATCAGCATCTTCCTTTGAAAGTACGAGCTCTTTAAGATGAAGTCTGATGAGTTAATCAAGGCCATGTTCACACGATTCACAGAAATCACCAACAACCTTGACTCTCTCGGCAAGAGCTTTACCAACGTTGAGAAAGTAAGGAAGATACTGAGGTGCCTTCCAAAGGAGAAATGGGGTCCAAAAGTAACAGCCATAGAGGAAGCCCAGGACCTCACCACTCTACCCCTTGATGACCTTCTTGGAAAGCTGATCACGCATGAGATGATCCTTAATGAAGACGATGGAGAACTTCCAACCAGCACTAAGAACTTGACACTCAAGTCTAAGAAGGATGAGCCCAAGGATGGATCTGATTCCGAAGATGAAGATGACGATGAGGATGATCCTTTTGCTCTTATCACAAGAGGCCTTGCTAGAATTCTCAAAATGAAGAAGCAATTCAACAACAAGGATGGATCAGAGTCTTCAAAATTTCGAGGTAAGCCTCAATACAACAAGTATGAAAAGAAGACTAAACCGTTGTCTTGTTTTGAATGTGGTGAAACAGATCATCTTGTGAAGGACTGCCCTCAAAAGACAAAGAGCCAGCCCAAGAAAGGTGACAAATGGAAGAAGAAAGCCATGGTGGCTACTTGGAGTGATTCCGACTCTGACTCCGACGATGAGAAGGCCAACATTTGTCTTATGGCTTCTGGAGATGAATCCCACGATGAAAAGCTTGAAGCTATTGTAAGAGAACTTATGGAAAGTCCAAAAGAGGTATTATCGGAATTCCTTTCCAATATGATTGCCAATGAAGAAAAGCTTATTGCCCAAACTAACATTCTTATTAAGAGAACTGTGGACCAGGAAAGAACTATTGAGGATCTGTCTATGAGGGTCAAAGGTCTTGAAGCTTCTTATTCAGGTCTTGACATTAAAGTCAAGACGCTTGATTCGGAGAAATCTGAACTCAAGCAATATCTCTCCTCTCTAAGAAATGAGCATCATGATTTAGAGAACGAGAAGATCTCCCTGAATAATAAGATTCTAGACCAACAGACAGCCCTCATAAGTTTTACCAAATCCAAAGGCACTCTCGATAAGATGTTGGGTGAGCAACAAAGCTCTCTAAACAAAAGTGGTATTGGTTACAATCCAAAGTTTTTAAAGAAGCAACACATTACCATATTTGTAAAGGCAAAAGGAAGCAGAACCTCTCCTATATGTCACCATTGTGCTAGAAAGGGACATGTAAAAGAGACATGCCCTTATAGAAGAAAGGATCCATATATTATTCGCAATACATTTCCTGTTCATTTGAGAAAAGAACGGATAACACAAGTTTGGGTCCCAAAAGGCACTATTTTACCAAATATGGTTTATCCCAACAATGGATCCAAATTTGCTTATTGGTCTAGCCACAAAGGTTGATGTTTGTCTTGCAAGAAATCACCAAGGTGAAAGAACACAAATGGATTATTGATAGTGGATGCTCAAGGCATATGAGTGGGAAGAGTTCTCTCTTTCATGATCTAAAAGAGCAATCCACGGGAACAATCACTCTTGGTGACAAAGGGAAATGCGACATTGTTGGTATTGGTAGTGTTGGAAGTGATTCCAGCCATAGTATTAAAAATGTCTATCTTGTTAATGGTTTAAAGTATAATCTGCTTAGCGTTTCTCAATTATGTGATAGTGGTAACAATGTCAGATTTAACAAGAAAAGATGTATAGTGTGCAGAGAAGATACAGGTGAAGTTATTCTGACTGCATATCGTTACAACAATATATACGCCGTAAATGCTGATCAAGTGGCACAAGGAAGCTTAACCTGTCTAAAGGCTTTGAAGGATGATCCAAAGCTTTGGCACAGGAGACTCGGTCATGTGAGTCCACATACGCTACAGAAGCTTGTGTCCAAAGGGCTTGTAAGACGGCTACCTGAGATGGACTTCAAAGGTATTGACATGTGCAATGCATGCACACGAGGTAAACAAACACGTAGCTCCTTCAAACCCAAAAAGGTTGTAAGTTCTTCTAGACCCCTTGAACTTTTACATATGGATTTATGTGGTCCTATGCGAGTCAAATCTCCCAATGGTAAAAAGTACATGCTAGTTGTCGTTGATGATTTTTCTAGATATACGTGGGTTACATTTTTGAAAGAAAAATCAGAGGCCTTATTTGAGTTTTCAAAACTTTGTAAGGAGTTGCAAACTTTAAGAAATGAGCCCATAGTGTCTACTCGGAGTGATCATGGTAGGGAGTTTGATCAACTTCAATTTGATTTGTTTTGTGCTAAATATGGCATCTCCCATAACTTTTCTGCTCCTAGGACACCTCAACCAAACGGGGTTGTGGAACGCAAGAACCGCACCTTAGAGGATATTGCCAGGACTATGCTTTTAGAAAATGCATTACCTAAAACCTATTGGGCTGAAGCTGTTAACACAGCTAACTATATTTTGAATCGTTGTCTTATTCGTTCCATCTTAAAGAAAACTCCTTATGAACTTTTCAAAGGCCGCAAACCACTTATATCTTATTTTAAACCCTTTGGCTGTACTTTTTTTGTTCATAACAATGGAAAAGATAACCTTGGGAAATTTGATGCGTGTAGTGATGAAGGTATATTTCTTGGCTATTCCACGAGTAGCAAAGCTTATAGAATCTTCAATAAAAGGACCCAGGTAGTTGAAGAAAGTATACATGTTATTTTTGATGAATGCAATGACGGTGCTTTGAGTGAAAGTGTTGGAGATATAGATCTTAACATCCATGAAGAGAACGAGGAAGGTGATGTTGCTGCTACCAAGAACACAGAGAAGAGGAACATGCAGGAACCGATTCTTAACACTGAAGAATTGGCCCAAGGTGTTGAAGATTCGTCCAAAGCCCTTGGTGTCCAATCCAACAGTGTTGAGACTTCAGAAACTGCTGTAATTGAACCTAACAGGACCACGAAGTCAGATGTACTGCAAGTCAATCCTACAAGTGTGACGAATCAAGGAGCTGAGACTAGCAAAAAGAAATTCAAATACTCCTCATCACACTCATTAAAGGATATCATTTCTGACCCTACTTCTAGTGTTCAAACTCGTTCTAAACTTAAAGATCTTTGTGCTTTTCACGCGTTTGTTTCTCTTATTGAGCCAAAGAAGGTAGATGAGGCACTTCAGGAGCCAGACTGGATCATTGCTATGCAAAGTGAGCTTAACGAATTTGAAAGAAACAAAGTCTGGACTTTGAAGCCTAGGCCAAAGCATCAATCAGTCATTGGCACTCGATGGGTATTTCGAAACAAGCTAGATGAGAATGGTAAGGTTGTGAGGAACAAGGCAAGGCTTGTTGCTCAAGGCTACAATCAAGAGGAAGGTATTGACTAGGAGGAGACCTTTGCTCCCGTAGCCAGGCTTGAAGCCATTCGCATTTTATTAGCATTTGCATCTTTCATGAGCATAAAGTTATATCAAATGGATGTCAAGTGTGCTTTTCTTAATGGTTTCTTAGAGGAAGAAGTATATGTGGCTCAACCCCAAGGTTTTGAAAGCTCAGAATTTCCCAATCATGTTTATAAACTTGACAAAGCGCTTTATGGTTTGAAACAAGCCCCAAGAGCTTGGTATGAGCGCTTGTCCAAATATCTTTTAGAAAATGATTTTAAAAGGGGGTTGATCGACAAGACTCTTTTTATCAAGACCAAAGGAAAGGACATTTTGGTTATTCAAATTTATGTTGATGATATATTATTTGGTGCTACTAACACATCTTTGTGCAAGGAATTTTCTAACATCATGTGCAGTGAATTTGAGATGAGCTTGATGGGTGAACTCAACTTCTTTTTGGGGTTACAAGTTCAATCAATCCAAGAAAGGGATCTTCATCAACCAAAGCAAGTACACTAAGGATCTCTTGAAGAAGTTCAAGATGGATCAATCCAAGGCAGCCAAGACTCCCATGAGCTCAACATTATCTCTAGATCAAGACAAGACTGGAATAAGTGTCAATCAAAAGGAGTATCGAGTGTTTGCATGTGTGCTAGGTTTCAAGCTAATCCTAAAGAATCTCACCTCGTGGCTGTGAAGAGGATCTTTCGATATCTCAATGGCACTAAGGAACTTGGACTATGGTACCCAAAGCAAAAGGATTTCACTTTAATTGGATATTCTGATGCAGATTTTGCAGGCTACAAGGTGGATAGGAAGAGCACATCAGGATGTTGCCAATTCTTAGGAGCATCTTTGATCAGTTGGCACTCAAAGAAGCAAAATTCAGTTGCTCTATCCACTGCAGAAGCCGAATACATTGTAGGTGGAGCCTGTTGCTCCCAAATCCTTTGGATAGCTCAACAAACGCGAGATCTTGGCATCAACCTCAAAGGTATTCCAATTAAGTGTGACAATACAAGTGCCATCTCCATCACTAAGAATCTTGTTCAGCATTCAAGGACCAAACATATTGATGTAAGACATCATTTCATTAGAGATCATGTTGAAAAAGGTGATGTGTCCATATCTTTTATTTCTACTGATTATCAATGGGCTGACATTTTTACTAAGCCTTTGGCAGAGGACAGATTCACCTTCATTAGACGAGAGATTAGGATGCTTAACAAGGATGCACTTTCGTAGGGGGAGCTTTCCCTTTACGAAAGATAAATTCTACTTAGTGTCAAGACCCTTGAGAACCATGTCAAGGTGTGTGAACTAAATGGTGGAGTACATATATCGGATCATATATTTTTGGTTAATATCTTTTTAGATATTTAATCAATTATATTTGTTTTAATCGGATTTCAAAAATTGCCTATTTCTGTGATTTCCTTAACCGTTAAGATATTTTATTTTTGGCACTAAATCGGTTTGTGTTTAGTCCGATTTTAATGGATATTTGAATTTGAATTTGAATTTGAAAACCCTTCAAATTGGAAATGTAATGATTTCTTTACTTGGAACCCTAAACCCGTCCCATCACTCCCTCTACTTAAACCCAATACTGTACCCGATTACAACCCACACTCAGACTTTATCCAAACCCTTTCCACTTCTTCATCTTCAACCTCTCAAACGCCTCTCAAGAAACCCTAACCAAACTTCTCCATGGCACCCAAAACCAAGAAAACTATCACACCCAAAAGACTTGGCGCCACCCCCAAGGGACGTCAGACCACTGCTACCTCTCCCACACCTGAACCCGCTCCTCAAGCTATTATCCCAACCGTCGTCGAGAGCACCATTGCTGAGAGCTCGGCCATTGTTCCCAAAGGCTCTCAAAAGCGCTCTGCTAAGAAGCCGATCAGTGCTAAACAGAAAGGGAAGAGGAAGATCTTGGCTGAGGAACCAGACGAGGAAGAGGAGGAAGATGATCTTGATGCCCTCCTAGAAAGAGATGCTGCCAAGGAAGCCGAGGAGGAGGCCTTAAGGAAGAAAAAGGCCGATGAGGAGGCCGAACTTGCTAAGAAACTGGCCGAGAAAGAAGCTGAGCGGATTCGGAAGGAAGCCGAAGCCGAGGAGGTTCCATCCGAGGAGGAGCCTGAGGAAGATGAAGAAGAAGAGCAAGAGGGATCTGGAGAGGACGAGGAACCTGAAGGAGATGAAGCAGGGTCCGGTGAGGACTCGGGGTCTGAGGAAGAGGAGGAAGAATCTCCCTCTCCTTCTCCTCCTCCTCCCCCGTCTCCGAAGAAGCGGAAAGCCCCTGCTGCTGTCAACCCTCCATCCCCCAAGCGCACCAAGAAGGGCACTGTCAAGAGTCTTGTAGCGCCTGTCAAGAGAGCTGCTCCAACAGTTGCGCGCAGAAAGAACGCAGACCCCTCGGCCTATATCCAGGTAAATCAACCCTTTCCCTCCTCTTGGTTTCAAGATGCTGAGACTGCTGGTAAGTGGTAGACGAGTTTCGAACTCGTAAGATTAGTTGTTCTGATTTTTTAGATGTTGAGTTCTTTGAAGCTTTGAAGTTACCTTGCATTGAGCTCCTCAAAAAATCCCCAGCCTGGACCCTTCTTAACCTTGAGACTGTCTACTACCACCAACTTACCCGACTCTTCTACATTAACCTAAAAGCCAAAAACGACACCGATGGTTGGTCTTTGGAGTCTGTAGTCAAAGGGGTTAGAATCTCTCTCAACTCCAATGGCTTTGCAGATTTCCTTGGCCTGCCTACCCCAGTTCCACCCGCTGATATACACCCCTCAAAAGAAAATTGCATCATCCTAGCCCGAGCCAAATATCTCCTACCCGAAGCATCCAACAGCACCTCAAAACAACTCACCCACTCATCCCTAACCCTTGAGGCAAAAATAATCTTTAACATCATTGTTAAATGCCTCCTACCCCGTCTTAACTCTGGCTCACTCCTTACCGACAATGCCATGGTCCTGCTCTACCGCATCCTAAATGGCCTTGATCTTGATCTGGCCAACACTTTCCTTGGAACCATGGCTCATGCCAGAAAAGCTAGAAAAGGCTCTCCCATCCCCTTTGCTACCCTTTTGACCCCTATCTTCAAAGCTTCTGGAATTGATGTCAAAAATGAAGAACAACTGCGTCATACGGGTAAGTTCGACTCTAAAGGCCTTGAAAAGATTGACATCACTCGGTCTCCCTAAGGGATCTTGAGTCTTGCCACTCCTTCAAAAGCCTTTCCCACTGCTCCAGCTTTCGATGAACGCATGGACAACCTAGAGTTGGGCTTGGAGGAGGTTCGCCTGGATATTAAGGAGCTGCAGAAGGAGATGATGACGGAGATGAGCGGGATTTCAAAGATGCTGGAAGGACTGTGGACGAGGCTCACTGATGATGCTCCGGATGACTAAGCCTAAACCTTAACCCACCCTATCCCAACCCTGAAACTTGTTACTTTGCTGGTTTGTTGGAAACGTTTTCAAAACTTTTGGTGACTTTTTGGTGACTGTTTTTCCTCCGCCCTTTGTTGAAAGACAAAAAGGGGGAGATGATCGTTAGACTTTGAAAACCTCTGCTTAAAGGTCTTGGAAGACCTTGGTTTTTGATTTATGGTTTTCGGTTGGATGTTTTCTTACTTTAAAATTTTTGATCCAACATTTGTCTAACCCTTGCAGGTACTTAGTCCGAATTCCATTGTATTATCTATTTTTGACTAAGTTGCAGGGATGCACAGGTTTTGTCTTTCATCAAGGGGGAGATTGATAACTCCCTCCCTTGATGAAAATCGGAATAGATGTTTCAAAGGCTTTGACAGGATATTTGTGTCAAAGGCCTTGGCGCATTAACAGTTGATGAAATACAAAACCTATCTTAATTATTCGTATATTATTCTATCTTATTATATACTTTTATTATATTATATATATATGTATGCCTAACCATTTCAGGAAGTATATTCGAGATTATATCCTTCCTTAATACATATTGAGGAGATCAGTTCAAAATAGATCATGGCGATTCAAAGTGTCCATAAATAGAAGATTGAAGATCAAACTGATTCGAAGGAGCCGTTGGAGATCTGGTGGTGAAGATCCTCACGCTCCATTCTCTTTTATAAAGGAAAGGAAGGAGAAGACAGAAGATACACAAGTGCTACACGAGTTTCATTCATTCAAGTGATCTGTCTTCCAAGTGTCTCTCTGCTAAGCGCTCAAGAGTTTGTTGTCTATTTCAAAGCCTTTGAGAGTCACTGTGAGCTTATAGGATATATTCTTTTAAAGTGTTACTTGAGAGTTTATAACTCGGGAAGTTACACTAGGCTCTTGATTTGTGAGAGTAAGAGGATTGTACTAGATAGCTAAGAGAGGTGGGGCTCTTCTAGATTGGTCTAGGACTCCAAGGGAACGTGAGTTGACTAGATTGCAATTGTATAGGAGAGAGGCTTCTCGGTGAGCTATTAGGATCCTAAGCTAAGCAATCAATAAAGCCTTTGAATCATAGGGTTGTGGAAGAACCCTAGGCGGGGACGTAGGCCAAGTTGTGCTGAACCTCGTAAATAATTACTCGTGTTCTTTACTCTTTTGCTTTACCTTATTTCCGCACTTGGTTCGATTGTTTAACTTTGTGATTCAGGTTTATCTCAAAGGTTTTGGTACAAGCTCCAAAAGTCTTGAGACTTTCTGCGAAAAACGGGCATACTCTATTCAACCCCCCTTCTAGAGTATTTCTTATTACATTGTTTTTATATTATCGAACCTTCAAAGTGTAAACCTCTTCTCGTTTCATCTCATGGCGAATGTCTCCAACTATCCCAGTACCTATGCAGGCTGTGCTATTTTTTTTTATTGTTTTTTTTTATGACTTTTCTATAAGAAAGGAACTTTTTTAAACAAATAAACCAATTAAAATTTTGAGAACCTTATCGAAATAAAATTATTAATCTATATTTAAAGTACATAAATTAGAAAAACATTTTTTTTTAATCCATTATCTTTACTCTTTCTTGATCTTCCTTATCTTTTTTATTCTTTTTTTTCGGGTATTTATGAATCTCCCTCATTCGAAGATACGCATATAGTGTAAGTGTGTAATTGATTGAAGAGTGCCTTTTTTTAAGGTAAAGATTTATAAGATGTTGATCACAATCGCTTATCATCCAATGGCACCCTTTCAGATGATGGTGGCGTCTAGTTCTAGATGCGCTGATATTTCTGCTGTTAGAAGAAAATGGGAGATGAAAGCAATTTGTACAACTGCGACGTTGACCTCTTTGAAGATGTGGTCGATTCGGACCTCCTCAAAATGATGAAGGTGTGCAAGGATATCGAAGACAACCAGTTCAGTTTCAAAATGGCAATCTCAAATCTCTTTGGCGACAGTTACAATACTAAGGTGGTCTCATTCAACCTGGACATGCAAAAGACCAATTCTTCTAGCCTTGAATATAGCATCATGCAAAGACAAAGCGTGTGCAATGAGAGGAGAACTTGTCTCTCCATATGTCACATCCTAATGAATTATCTTCTCGAAAGGATCCCGAAAGAGGAACCCAGAGGTAGAAGAATCATCTTGCTAGACAGAACCACCATAATTAATTTTGAAAAAAAAAATGACAAAATGTTTTTGCCATTTTTCTCTTGTGGTTCTTTTTCTTTGAGGTCTCAAATTTAATTTTTGAGATTGATTATTGGTTTTAGTTTCATGGTTTCTCATCTTTTACCAATTGATGATGTGTTGCATCACTATGTTTTCTAGTTCTTTTTGTTAGCATTTGTTGTGTCAAATTTTGTTTTGTTTATTTGGTACCACACGCACCACTAGATATAAGATAGATTTGAAAATGTTTATTTGTTCATTTTGTTGGACAGATTTATTAGTGCCTGATTTGGTTTCTTGTTGGTAATGCCATAATTTACTAGTATCTCTTTTGCTTTAATTTTTTTTATAGTGGGCAAAAAGTAGGAGATCTACGTATTAGCGTAGAGTTGCTCAATGATCATCCTGAAGGATGATGGAATACAATTCCTTGTTAAAAGGAATAGTTGACCTATTACAAATAATACCATGTTTAGCTATAAAATCAGCAACCTTATTCGCTTCTCTAAAGCAATGGATAAACTTAACAGACTCAAATCGCTTTGATATGTCTCTGATCTTCTCGACTTGGTGCATGATTTCCCAATGAGTGCTTGGTTCATCGCTGATCGCCTTGATTAGAACTTGATTGTCTCCTTCAATGATAATTTTCTTGAGCCTCTTCTCAGCAGCCTGCTGAAGACCCAGATAGATAGTTGTAGCTTCTGTTTGTAGAACCGTACCTCCTGTTGTTTCCTGATAAAAAGTATCAATAATATTGCCATTGGAGTCTCTGATGTCCCCCCCTCTGATGCCGTGCAATTATCGATGACTCCTGGTGAGATTGAGGACAACATGAAGGTTCCATTCGATGGTCCTGTCACTCGTGCAAGGGCCAAGAAGATTCAAGTTGCAACTAAAGCCTTTCTTGTCCTTCACCATGGAACTTTAGAGCAAGGGTTCAGGCCACCCTGGATCACTTGGCTCAAGGTTACACCAGCACAGGAAGTGAGCTTGCGTCCACACACGGAGCTCATGAAGACTCGTCAGCACCCACCATGAACCAACCATACTCGACATGGTCTTGGGGCACTCGACATTACCATGGGCCGAGTGGGCCTAGATCCTTGTCGACAAAGATGGGCCGAGTTGTTCTTGTGCATGGGCCGAAATATTTTACTTAAGTTAATTATGTTATTATTTTATGCAAATTAGATTAATAAGGTGGAATTAATTATATCTCTTCTAGATATAATCCTTGGCCACCAAGTTATTAAATTTCTATCTTTATTAGGAAATATTTATCTTAGATTTATTTCATTTATCTTTAGATATAATAAATCTATCCAAACCCCTTTCCTTTGCAAGGAAGGATTGGTTAGATCTCCCATAGCTTTTCTATATATTCATGTCATGCACTTTTGAATTAATCAGATTGAATTAGAATTGAGAAACCCCTTTATGGATTAAAGGGTTCTCGATTATCAATCCCAAAGCTCTTGTGTTCTTGAGATTTTCGGCAATCACAATCATCACCCTCACCTTGGTTCATCGACATCGAGTAAACCAAACCACCAAACCCTAACCTTGAAGATGTCGCAATCGAGGAAGCCAGCCCTTGGCGTCGCTCACAACCGGCCTCGCTCCTAGCGAGCGCGGACGGCACCCGCTCTGCGTACGCAGGCGCCCAGGCATCCCAGCGCGCCCTTGCGCGTCTTCGCTCGCCATCTCCTTCGCTCTCAGCGAGCACTTCGCTTCGCGCATCCACCCGCACACCCTGAGGACCCGCGTCCTGTGTGCTCAGGCTCCGCAATAGCACTTCCGGACACCCAACAGCTCTCTCGTTCCCTTGCTTTATTTCTGTCGCTAAATCTGAATTCCTTATTGCTGGAATTTTACCAAGTCCTAAACTGTCGCTATTCCAGAATTTTAATTACTTGTTTAAATTGTTCCCAATTAGGAGATATCAAAGAGCATTGCAAGATCAGACAAATATACGGCGTGGTTCTTGATCTTGAGCCCACAGGCGAAGGATCGGGTATCCCAAATGTATCACCCCCCCCCCCCCCCGACAAATGCCAGTGGAATTAATTGAGCCATCTACATTAATTTTGCAGATAGCTCCAACTGGTTTCTTCCACTTTGTGTTTTTGCTATTCCTAGTCCTACGCACTACAAGTGTTTTATTATCTTCAAATTTCTAGTTGTTAATGTTGTTGTTGATTTAGTAAGTCATCGTAGTGGGGTTGGGTAATTTTTTATTTCTAAAGATTAGTTCATTTCTGGCGTTCCAAATAGCTTGCCAAATAAATTCGAGTTTCTCTAAGTACGAGTTTCTATTTTTATCTAGAAGAAAGTCTAAAATATCAGAGCATTGGGCTCTAGGGTTCATACATCTTTTGCATGTTGTTCTTTCAAATTGGGATATTACTTCTTTTGTGTATTTGCAGTGAAAAAAAAGATGGGAAGTGTCTTCATCATAGGATTCACAGAGACAACATTGGGCAGACATTCTATTTATATACTTGTTATGCCTTTGTTTTGTGGGTAGGCCATCAATTAAGATTTTCCAAATTAGATTTTTTATTCTGGGGGGAAGAGAAAGTTTCCAAATCCACTTAAGATCTCCATTATTTTGATGATCTCTTTCTGAAAGAAATTTTGCAGATTTTGTTGTGAAGGATCCATTAGGATTTAGCTTCCAAATAAGTTTATTAGGAGTTTCCCATTTCGGAATTGGAATCTGAAGAATATTTTGAACAATGTGATTCGGGAATAAGTTATGGAGGATAAGTGAATTCCATTGCTACTTTGATGTCATAAGTTGATTAACTGTCATATGAGGATCCATGTTAGTATTAAAGCTTTTGAGGGAATGATTTTGCAGCCAAGGATGATCCCAAACATTTATAGATTTACCATTTCCAATGATCCATAGAAGGCATTTGTTGAATTTTTCCCTTAGGCTTAAAAGTCTGCCAAATTGCCAGGAAGTGTTACTATTAGTAATACTATTAATGTTTTCATTTTGTAGATATTTTTCCCTAATAATCTTAACCCAAATATTCTTGTTATTGGTATGAATTTTCCAAAGAAGTTTCATTTGAAGACTTTCATCAAATTCTTCCGATTTTCTTATACCCAGTCCTCCTTGACATTTAGGTCTGCATATTTTATCCCATCTTATAAGAGGAGTGTATCTTTCGGTCTAAATTTTATTCCAGAAGAAGTGCTTATTAATTTGGTCCATTTGATGGAGAATACCTTTTGGAAGGAGGAAGTTTTGCATAAGGTAATTAGATTTCGAGCTTAGATTAACTTGGATGAGTGTTGCACAACCAGCTTGAGAGAGAGTGGAAGATTTCAAATTGGATAGTTATGTTTTTAAGGTTTTGCAAGGCATCTTCGAACACACAATTCTTAACTCTACCATTCATAATAACGATACCCAAATATTTTTCTAGAGACTAGCTTGGAGATAGGGATTTTCATTTGGTGAGCAAGGGAAGCAACTAAGTTATAGTTAATAGTTGCGGAAAATTGAATGGAGCTTTTATTATAATTTATCGTTAAGCCTGAGATGTTTGAGAAGCCATTAATCATATTTTGAATGGTGTGAAGGCTAGTGTAAGCTGCTTTTGCAAATATGATAGCATCATCCGCAAAGGTTAAAAAAGAAATGGGTGTAGCATTCTTGTTGATTTTGATCCCTATGAGGGCAGCTTCTAAAATAGCTTCACGGTGTAGCTCTCTAGCTAAGTTTTCCATAACAAGAACGAATATATACGAGGCTAAAGGGTCTCCTTGTCTGATTCCCCGATTAGGACTGAATTGTTTCCCAGGTATGTTGTTTACTAAAATGAAGAAGGTAGAAGTTGTAATACAGTTCATAACTCAGTTGATCAATAGTGGGTGAAATCCGAATTTACTTAGGACTGCTTTGTTGTAAGACCAGTTAATTTTATCATAGGGTTTTTCCATGTCTAGTTTTAGGGCCATCCACCCCATTTTTCTTTTTTTTTTCTATGAAAGTTGTGAAATACTTCATGAGCTATAAGAGTATTATCTTGTATGGATCTTCCTTCCACAAAGACACCTTGAAAAGGGCTTATGAGTTTAGAAAGAATCAATTTGAGTATGTTAGCGAGAATTTTAGTTATGATTTTGTATATAATGTTGCAAAGGCTAATAGGTCTGTAGTGATTGATGTTAATAGGATTTTCAGTTTTAGGGATACGAGCGATAAAGGTTTGGTTAATTTCTCTGAGAAGGCTGCCAAAGTGACTTCTCCTATGTGCCAATATTTGGTGTAAAATTTTGGCGGGTAGGCATCTGGACCAGGAGATTTGTCTTCTTCCATATTAATCATAACTCTATTGCTTTATTGTTGATTTTACTAATGATCTCAAGTTTAAGAGGGCATTTGAAAAAAGGCGTAGAAAACCTTAGAATGTACAATCACACAAAGAACAACCTAAGGAAATATCAACTTTTTTCTTGTCAATCTTTCGCTGGTTGAAAGTCCATCTATTTCTATTTCCTCGAGAAAGTGGATATCTTATTCCCAAAATCTATTCACAAACTCTAATGTGAGCGAATGAGTTTATTGCATTTTAAAATTGGTTTTCTTAGACAAAGAGGGTATTGTATTTTAAAATTGAAAAAATAACTAAAAATAATGCCAACTATTGAGGTTGAACTAATAATAATAAAAAAAATTAAAAGTAACCAAGAACAATACCAACTATCATCTCATTCACCAAAAACGGGGTCACTTTACAAAGTAAAATTGACGATTAGGATGTCATATTGGTGAGATATTAACACTTGTATAAAGATCATTTTTTCTTTAAAAAAATCAAAATGAGAGGTTCTTCTTCCTCATCTTGCTCCAAATGTTGAGTGCACACCAGACACCAAGCCCCTGCCATTAAGGTCGTCCTTATGTTGCCTTGTGAATGAAGCATTTAGGTTTAGTTCGGTTTGACCTAGTTTGGGTCGGTTTTAAGTCGATGAACAACTCTACCATTCATTTAACCATTATTAATTTATTTTGTAAGTTTTCTTTCTTTTAAAATTTATAAAAACTTTTCTTCTATCATAGTTGTTAAAGAAGTGTTCATTAATATAAATTTTTATATTCTCAAATTAAAGAAAAATTAAAATTTAGTTTGAATAAAAGAATTATTAAATAAAATTAATAAGAAACTTATTAGAATAATTAATTGAGCAAGAGGGAATTGGTGAAGAAAATAAAATAATAAAATAAGGTAAAAACTAAAAGAATAAAATAAAATTATTTATATTTTGCATAAAATAAGGAGAAAATTAAAAAAAATAATGTTATTTATATTTTAGTAAAAAAATAATTAGAATAAATATTATTTATCTACATAGCAAATGGATAAAGAATTAAAGATAGATTAATATAATGTATTCGAGAAAATAAGGTAATAATGGATAAAAATATAATAATTATATATATAAATGCATCACAATTTTAAAATTATAAAATAAATATGTTTTTAAAACTCAATTTCAAATGAGCACTAAATAAATTTACTTTTAAAATCAATATTATAATACTAAAGGAGAAGTCGCATAAGCCATGTGACGCCTTCTCCTTTAATGTAGGTATTTTAATTTATTTATTAATTAAGCTATTTCACAAATCTGATTCAGTTAAGATTTGATACGAAATCAGTTAAGATATGACAACTGCATATCGGATTGTTTAGATAACTATGCAAATCTAATTAATTAATTAAATCAAATTTAGTTAAGATTTGAATACGAAATCAGTTGAGATATTCATGATATTTTGGTTGGTTAGTTTAGATATTCAACCAGCGAAAGATTGACAAGAAAAAAGTTGATGTTCAAAACCCCACCACTCTGCATGAAACCAACACTCCCATCACCACGGAGAATACTGCCCTGGTGTCTCTCCCAACTGATATCCATGGCCTTCCCATCCCTCCGATCAGCTAGGCGCCAGCTGTGGAGGTGAATGCTAATGACCCCCATCCCCTCTTTGATCCCTTCTATTTCCCGAGAGTTAAAGATCTTCACACCAAGCTTATGGAATTCAACCTCATAGGCAAATTCGTCCAGACTCACATTGACATCAAGCAAGTGGCTGGCAAGATGAAAATTGAATGGAAGTCGCTGAAAGGAAGATGGGGAATGGACACAATCGGCAACGATTGGTTTATCTTCCGCTTCTCAAACAAAGAAGATAGAACAACGGTGTGGAGCAACAAGCCATACCACGTGCAAGGATCCCTCCTAGCTATGTATTCCTGGACCGACAGCTTCAACCCCATGGAGGAGGACACCACCTCGGCTAAAATGTGGATCAAGATCCCGGGTCTCCCTCACCAATTTTACTCTGCTGATGCCATCGCTTTCATCCTCAGGGAGGGAGGTGTTGGTGACCTCATAAGAATTGACCAAGCCTCAAACTTTCGTAACAAATTCAGGTTTGCTCGTGCATGTGTTAATGTCTCTCTCTTATCCAAGCTTACTACTTTTCTCCAGTTCAAGAAAAATGAGACTGAGCTTGTGAGACTCCGGGTCTGGTATGAAGACTTCTCGGAGGGATGTGGGTGTTGCGGTACCTATGATCATCCCTACGAGGAGTGCCCTCTCAATGCTCCGAGACCTAGGAAGTTCAACCTAATCCTTGAAGAGAACCCCACGGTTGATCTGCTTGCCTCAAACCACCCCATTAATACCAATAGGAATGTCCATGAACCCATAAACATGGCCAATCCTTCGGCTTTTGTCCCCTTCTCTCAAGCTGGCCATGACTTTTCCCCTATGCAGACCATGATTTCTCGTGCTGGGGAATATGGGTTGAGCTTCATGACAAGGATTCCTATGACCAGCACCAGACTTCCTCCTCTTCCCCAAAGTACCCGTGGTTACTCTAATGACCTCATAAACCACCTCATCTCCCTCAATAATGCTCATGTCTCTAGACTTACTACAGATTGCTCAATTCCTCCCTTTGCTATTGCTCCTTCAATCCTTCACACCATCATGGCGCCCAACAGTTCAAACAATACAACTTCTCACCATCCAATTGAAGGTACCTTGGAGGCTGTTATTGCTGCCCACGCTAAAGGAAAAGGAGTACGTTGACTCTGCTGCAGACTCTGAAAGCTCTCAACTTTCGCTGAAATCTGATCATTCTGTGGTCAGGAAAATGAGTGGCATAGTGATCAAGCCTCATGATGAAGAAGCTAATACGAGCCCTTCGGATTCTGGTAAGCGTAGAAATGAAGAAGACCAAGCCGAAACCTCTTCCCCGACCACCAAGAAGTCCAAAAAGAAGAAGATGTGATGATGATCAGCAGGAAGATTATGAACGAAGGCAGTGAGTGTTATAAAGCTCCCTCTAGTCTAAATAACACCAGCTTTATTCTTTCTAAGTATCTGTTTTATCTTTTTTGTCGATGTCCCCATGATGGAAACTTTAATTCTAAAGCCTTATGTTATGACAAAGGTAAGATGTATTGGGATCTCCAGCAATTTTCCCTTTTTACTGGAAGTCCCTTAGATGTTAATCGCCCTTCTAATGTTAGGCCTAATTTTATAAATTATGATTGGGTTTTCTATATGTTTTGTCTCTTCTTTTCTGCTTTGAATTTGTTCAGATTTTTTATTTCCCTGCTGATGGCTGCGAGCGGCCTTCATTGGCTGCTCCTGATGGTGCATGTGAGTGAACTTGTCTTAACTCTGAAGTGGTGGTTGGATCTTTTCTCCTCTTTGACTGATGATTTGGGTAATATGCTTTTCCTCTCTCTCTCTCTCTCTCTCTCTCTCTCTCTCTCTCTCTCTCTCTCTCTCTCTCTCTCTCTCTCTCTCTCTCTCTCTCTCTCTCTCTCTCTCTTGTTCTGCAAAACCTCTAGGGTGTATTCCTATCAACAGTTTCTGTTGTGTGGGGAATTCTCAAACCAAAATTTCATTCCAACAGTTAATCATAACAATAAAGTCCAACAATAGTCTCGGCTGTGAGATGAATAAACATTATGTGTTCAAACAATATAAGGTAACGGGCTGGCCAAACTCCTTCATGGAGAATGACAGCAGACGAAATGATAGCAAGCTAGACGCCAAAGGGTATAACATACCAACACAAGGCAGAACAAATGTACCATTTCTCTCATTTTGCTATAACAAATCCATTAGTAAAGGTCAACAGAGGGACAAACACAGGAATGAAAATTCCAGTAACATCATTAGCTACAAATCCCAGAGCATAGGGCAGTCCAAACAGAATATTAATGATTAGAGTAGGCTATTGGAATATCAGAGGTTCTAAAAAACTCTTTCTCTGGCAGGAGATCAAACAAATCAGGCTAAAACACAAACTAGACATTTTGGCCCTAACGGAAACAAAAAGCAGTTCTCCCCCGCTAGATTGGCAGCTGAGGGACTCGGGCTTCCATAAGCTTATCTTCATTCCCTCAACTGGTACTAAAGGGGGATATGGATCCTCATTAGAAATGAAAATCTGATTAGTGATGAAGCAATACTTGAAACTACATACAGAATAGTGATGATCAAATTGTCCATAGATGGGTTAAGCCTAATATTAGCCATGGTCTATGCTCCTACAAATGAACATGATAAAAATATTTTTCTGGAGAGAATTCTACCCAAAAGTTTACAAACATAATCTACCAATTAATCATAATAGCGGGTGACCTAAACGATATTGAGAATGATACTGAGAAAATGGGTAGTGTTTGCCCTCCTATAAGTAGATTTCGTCGTCTCAAGGATGTAAAGCAAGAGCTTAACCTACACACAACCCCATTCATAGGTTCTCCATTCACATGGAGGAAAAACCGAAATAACATTCACAACACTTTTGAAAGGTTAGACATAATTCTTGTTCACCAGAATATCCTCACCAAATTCAAAGAGTTAGTAACTCACCATCACCCATTTACTTCTTCTGATCACTGCCTAATCACTATGAATATAGGCCTTACCACGGTAGAGAAAGGCTCTCCATTTCGCTTTGAAATGGCGTAGCCCACAAACCCGGAATATAGAAATATTGTTTCAAAAGTTTGGAAAAACAAAATACAAGGGTCTTTTGGGTTTAAACTAGTACAAAAGCAAAAATTACTCAAAAAGAATACCAAGCTTTGGTGCAAAACCCATAAGAACAACCTAGACAGACAACTACAGATTGTTGATCAATAGATCAAGACCTTGCAAGAGTCCCTCCCTTGGGGCACTCTCTCCTCTAAGTATGTTGAGCTTCTAGGGAGATTAGAGAACAAACGAATCCAAATTGAAATTCAGTCACAAATTTTGGAAACAAAGAGCTAGGTCTAGATTTCTACAACAGGCTGACAAGAATACAAAGTATTACCAAACAATGGCTAGGATAAGAAGTAGCAAGAATGAAACAACAAGTTTTACCTCCAAGACGGGTGAACTAATAACAGATAAAGAAAAAACTAGAGAGCAAATCACTAATGAAATGGCGGAGAGATTCGTCTCTCCGAACTTGGTTAACATCGACCCTCAAGACATCAATTACATAACAAATGAAATTTCGAATGTGCAAAATGGAAATCTGATTAATGAACCAACGGTAGCTGAAATTAGGAATACTGTCCTTAGTATGGCCGAAGATAAGTCCCCAGGACCAGATGGCTTTCCTTCTGAATTTTACTCAAAATATTGGGATATTGTGGGAAACTCAGTTTGCAAAGCAATCAAAGCGTTTTTCCACTCTGGAACTTTTCTCTCAGAAATAAATCAAACATTTATAACTTTAGTGCCAAAGACAGATAATCCCACTAATATTCTCCATTTTAGGCCAATTAGCCTATGTAACACTATTTATAAAATTATAACCAAACTACTAGCTAATAGACTAAAGCCAATTCTTCCTAGAATTATAAACCCCTTCCAAGGGGCCTTTGTAAAAGGGAGGTCAATCCAAGACAATACACTTATAGCCCATGAAATTTTCCACTCCTTCCATAAAATAACAGGTAGGAAGGGCTGGATGGCTCTAAAATTGGATATGGAGAAAGCATACGATAAGATTATCTGGAATTTTATTGAGGCATCCCTTAAGAAATTCGGCTTTCATCCCCAATGGGTTCATTGGGTGATGAAATGTATAACCCCCCCCCCCCCCCCCCCCCCCCCCCCACCTTTTCAGTTTTGGTCAATAATATACCAGGTAAACCTTTTAAACCTCAAAGAGGCATTAGATAAGGAGATCCGTTAGCTCCTTATTTGTTTGTCATAGACTCATAGTCATGGAAAGTTTAGCCAGAGAACTCCAAGAAGAATCTGTGCAAGATGATGCTCTTGTGGGAATTAAGCTTTCCCCAAGTGCTCTTCCTATACCGTTCCAAACTTTCGCAGATGATACTTTGATCTTCACGCAAGCATCTTATAAAAGTCTTGACGCCATCAAGAACATAGTTAATAACTTTTCCAACAAATCAGGATTAACCATTAACTATCAAAAGAGCTCGATGCAGTTCTCAAAAAATGTGGAGCCTAGTAAAGCGAGAAGTTTGGCTCACCAGATGAACAATCCAATGGCTAGGGAAATGGAAAAATACCTGGGGATCCCAATAATAAATGGTAGAGTCAAAAATTGTGTCTTTGATGAGGCGATTCAAAACCTTAAGAAGCAACTCCCTAAATTGAAGGCATATTCTCTGTCTCAAGCTGGGAGAACAACACTTATAAAAGCCAATCTTAGCTCAAAAACTAATTACCTTATGCAGAGTTTTCTCCTACCTAAAGAAGTCCTTAGGAAGATTGACCAAATTAATAAAAAATTCTTCTAGAACAAAATCCATAACGAAAGGTACACCCCCTGGTTAGTTGGGAAAAAATTTGTTCCCCCAAGCACTCAAGTGGATTAGGTATCCGAACATCTAAAGAACAAAACATCTCTCTCCAGATGAAACTCCTTTGGAAACTCTACACTCAACCGGACAATATACGGGTAAAAGTAGGGGTGGGCATAAATCCCGCAAATCCCGTCCCGTCCCGCATCCCGTCCCGATCCCGTCCCGATCCCGGTGGGATTTTGAAAAAAAATATTCAATTCCGTCCCGCAAAAAATACGAGGGACGGGACGCGGGACGGAAAGTTCTCATCCCGCAAATCCCGTCCCGTCCCGCATATATATAAAACTATATATATTTTATATAAAAAAATATACATAATGTTGGTTTTAATAAGTTTCACCCATTGTATGTATATATATGTTAGTATTTATAAATAAAACCTACTGAAGTTGATATATATGTTAAATATATATACTCAGTAGCATATCTTAATAAAAAAAAAATATATCACTATATCAGTAGCATATATATCCTATAAACTCAGTAGTATATACTTATATATAATAGGGTATATACTGTATATACACTTAATTTCAGATACATGTATTACTTGTGTAATAAATTTGATTTTGATCAAAAGATAAAAAGCCCTTTTATTGGATTATTATATAAAAATTTATTTTACGAGGGACAAGTCCCGTCCCGTCCCGATCACGTCCCGTCCCGTGAGGGATAAGACCCGGTGGGATTCAAAAAAAAATATTTTAATCCCGTCCCGATCCCGTCCCGTAAAAAATACGCGGGACGGGACGCGGGATTACCCCAATCCCGTCCCGTCCCGTCCCATGCCCACCCCTAGGTAAAAGTAATCAATGACAAGTATCTCCGAAATAAAAGTATTAATGACCTCAATATCCACAATACATCATGGCAATTTGGCCGTCTCCTGAAACTTAAAGACCATTTCTGTTATGGATCATTGGGAATGGTGAAAAGATCAAGGTCTGGACAGATCCATGGATTATGGAAGAAATCTTAGACAGATACAGAGGTGACCATAGTCTTGATATGACGGTATCTCAACTACTAACGCAAGACAAGAAATGGAATATGAACCTCCTACACCAATTATTTCCCTCCCGAAATGTTTACCAAATCCTACAAATACAGATCCCGGATGGGAATACCCCAGATAAGCTAATTTGGAAATACAGCAGAGAAAGTGTCTTCACTACTAAACGCTCTACAAACCCTACCACTCCCCAAAACATAACCAATGTCAGCAACTTCTGGATTTGGAAGCTTCATATCTCACCTAGAATCCAACACTTCATCTGGAAAATCACAATAGATGGATTAGCAACAAAAGAGAGATTAAATAGATTTTTCAAGAGAGTCCCCTCTAGCTGTTGCTTTTGTGGCACTAGAGAAGAAGACAATGACCATTTACTCCTTCACTGTTCATACACAAAAGCGATCATAAACAAGTATGAAGCGGAAATAGGAAACTGCTTCATTGGTATTAGGATGCCTTTGGCATATACCAAGAATATGGAAGCTATATATAAGAGCAATGTACATTTCGAAAAGCTTTGCTTCATCTGGCAAGCTATATGGGAAGCCAGAAACAATAGCATTTTCATAAATAAAAATGTAGAAAGTATAGAAACAATTACCATTAAGGCAACCAAAGCTATAAAAGAATGGAATGAATCACAAGTAAAGGACAAAACAGTACACTAGAAAAGAAGGAATAAACACTCAAAATGGATTAAACTGCCAATGAATACATATAAAATAAATGTAGATGGATCGGTCAGACAATCTGGGGAATGCCATATTGGGCTTATTGTTCGAAACTGGCATGGCCTGGTTACTGATATTAGTCATTATGAAGTTTCTAGGGGATCTGTCATCCTTACAGAATCCCTTGCTGTTTGTAAAGGATTAGAGGGTTAGCACGTACTAAAGGGTGGTCTAATATTATTGTTGAATGTGATAACTTGGATGTATATAAAGCACCTCAAGGTATACAAACTCCTCCATGGGATGCACTTAGAGTCATAGAGAGAATCCAGAGGTTGAAGATGGAGTTCTTGACATCTCAGAATCAACATTGCTTCCGAGAAGCTAACTGTGCAACTGATTTTATAGCTAAAAGTAGTTGTGATTGTAACATTTCTACTCTCCCTTTGAATAAGGATCTTTGTAACATCATCCGTAAGGATGATCAAGAATGATCTTGTGTAAAGACATTCTAATGTTTGCCTACTTTAAAAAAAACGGATAAGATTAAAATAAAATCATATTTCTTTTAACAAATTAATTAAATATGATTTTATTTTTTATCTGTTTATATTTTAATTGTGGGTCTTTCTATATACACCATCATTTACTATATAATCATCTTTCATCTCACTTCTTTTCCATTTTTCTTCTTCTTATCTCTACCTCATGTTTGTTGTATCTATTGAAGGATAAATTCGTACAATCATACTGACTAATCAATAATTATGGAAATTATTGGTGAGACTCAATTTGATTTCTCGTTTTATTTTACTTTTGTATTTATTTTAATTTCAATTTCACAATCTCAATGTGAGATTTATTTGTACACATATAGTACTTCTTAATTTGTATTCATAACTCTGGAATGTAATTTATTTGGTTGATCAATATATAAGCAAAGAACTAAAATATGACAATTAATATTTAATTAACCTACTATAACCGGTGACAGAGAATTAAAAAATATTCTTATTTAATGACATCCCGCACCAACTATACTAGTCCTAATTTAAGAGGAAAGTTTCTTTTTCCAAAAAAATTATTCTGACTTAAAACACCCAATTCTGACTTTTTTTTGACATTTTTTAAATTCTTTTTTTTTTTATTTTAGGTTAAGAAACTTTATGGTTGTTGAGGTTGTGGATGCTCTTAATACTGTGCTCTTTGTTAATTATGATCATTGTTTTACTATAATCTTACCTATTTTCAAAGTCCACCCACTACTAAAAAAACAGGATTTAGCAACGGAAAATAGCAACGAATTTGGCAACGAATGACCGTGGCTAACCGGTTTAGTCACGGACTCAGCAACGGTTGGGCCATCCTTAGCCATATGCCTCGTGACTAAATTCGGGCCGATGTAGCAACGGAAAATAGCAACGAACTCATACCGCCGTAGCTAATTCCGTGGCTGGGTATGACTTATGAATGTCGTGGCTGTGGCGACGATGACAGCGTCGAATATGGTCATCGCAAATGTCGTGGCTAATTTTGTGGCTAAGTTCATTGCTAATGTTGTTTCTTGTTTTAAGGTGGGCATCGTTGCTAGGGTTGTTGCTAAATTTGTGGCTTACGTTGTTGCGATTATTTAAATGCGCTATTTATACAATACTCCCTCCGTCCAACAATACATGGGTTTTTAGAGGTAAAATTTTGTCCAACAATAGATGGTCTTTTATGTTTTCTAGGTAGGAAGTTATAATGATTTGTATTGGTTTGTGTGCTGTTGACTTTTTAAAATAACTTGATTGGTTAAAATGTGTAGTGGGTGTTAAAAAATAATAAAATTTATGTAAAAGTTAGTGTAAAGATGATGTTTTTTTTAAAGTAAAGTGTTTTATTAAAACTTGTGCAAAGTGCTAAAAGGCCATGTATTTTAGGACGGAGGGAGTAAAGAATATATATAATGTTATAACTAATGCATCCAAATACAAAACACAACATCGATCATGCACATAATGTACAACATCCAGAAATACTACACCTAAGTACCTAACTAAGAAAAGGCACCAACATATCTTAAGAATCTAGACACTAGTTCGAGCACTTCTGTCTTGTTCTTGCACCCAATGCTTCACCCTCGACCAGCTAGAGATTGAACTGCAATGAGGGCAAGTATCCATTTTTTCTACCCAGGTATGAAATTGAATGCCCCGTTCAATTACAAAAATACACAATACAAATCAAATACTAAATTTCATAAATAGCAATAGCAGATTGAATAAGTAAATAATTTATTTTTTAAAATAATAAGTTCATAAACAAAACCATTAGAGATATACAATGCATCGATTCAAAATAACCCAGATCCAACCTTAATTAGACCAAATTCAACTGATACACACACACACAAAAAAAAGCTCACCACTTTCTAACCATGAGTAGGAAATCAGTATACACACAACGGATACAAGCAGTTTCAACAGATACAAACAAAATCCCAATTTTTTTACTCTTTGATTTCGTATTGTATATCAAGTATCAACCCAAAAAGAGAAAGACAAGCCGGATAGAGAGAGTGGGAGCAGAATACTTCACCTCCCATGGCTTCTCCCATTGTCGCTTTCCTGTAATTCCCAATATATGTCAGATGAAAAAATGCAAGCAGGGAGAATTCGATTCTAGGTATAAGCTTCTCTGTCAGATTTAGGATTTATCCCCAAAATCTTTGTCAAATATAGAAGAAACTCATAAGAACGAACTCAGATCTGGAGAGAACTCATAAGTAAGGAAGAACTCGGATCTTGAGAGAACTAGAACCTCAACGGAGTAAGAAAGAACTTAGATCTGGAGAGTGAGGGAGTACCTTGGCTTCACAGGTCACCACAGCCGGCGGAAATACTCCCGGACAGAGACATAATCGGGGCCTTCTCACCGCTACTGGAGCCGGTGATAAAAATACTGGAGGCGGCGCTACTGGAGAACCAGGGCAGAACCTCAAAGGAGGCGGCGCTCCCAGCGGTGAAGAGGTTATCGGCGTCAGAAAGGCGAAACGGTTGTCTGCTAAGAGGTTGTCGACGAAGGGGTTGTAAGTGTCATGAGCACGGTCCGTGGGAGGAAAGACATGAAGGCGAAGAGGATGTCGGCGTCATTCTCTGTCGGAGGAAGACAGGAAGGCGAAGCGGGGCGGGGGAGATGAGATCTGAAATTTTGGGGGAGAAAACTGAAATTTTGGAGGAAGACAGGAAGGCGAAGCGGGGCGGGTGAGGAAGAATGGATGAGGGGCGGCGAGAGGTGTGTGGTGACAGAATGTGTGAAATTAGGGTTATAGCGTTTCTCAAATTCAAGCACGGGAAATTTCCCGCTCCAAAATCAATTAGGCGCTAAAAAAAAAATCGACAAAGGCTTCTTTTTTCACAATTTACATCTAGAAAATAAAACTATCAATATAAATATTTATCATTAAAAATATATACTTTGGGTATGTTTTTTCAAATTTAATTATATATCAATATGTTTTTATAAGATTTTAGCCAATATCATTAGCCTAGTTCATTACCCGTATCTTATTAGAATTTTTAAAATATCAATATTAATATATATCGGTTTGGTATAAAAACAATTGATAGAAAAAAGTTTGTAATTGCATAATATTCGTACCAAAACTTATTTCTTAGTTAATATAAGGTTTTATTAAACATTTACTAGTCATTTATATGAGTTTTCCTCAAAATATACCCTTATAATATTCTAATAAGAATTTTTAGTCCATATAAGGTTGTTTCCTTATGTGAGTTTTCCTCAAATAATACTTTTATACGGAGTAGTATTTTGTAAGAATTTATTAGTTAGTATAAGGTTTTATTAGTTAGTTACTTATATGAGTTTTCCTCAAAACATACTCTTATAGTATTTTAATAAGAATTTAGTAATCAATATAAGGTTTTATTAAACATTTATTCTTTACTTATATGAATTTTCCTCAAAACATACTCTTATAGTATGCTAATAAGAATTTAGTAGTTAAAATAAGGTTTTATTAAACATTTATTCGTTACTTATATGAGTTTTACTCAAAACACACACTTATCGTATTCTTATAATGCAGTTATTAGGTACATATATGATTTTCCCTCAAAACACTGACTTATATTATTCTAATAAAAGTTTATTAGTTAATATAAGGTTTTACTAAACATTTGTTAGTTACTTATATGAGTTTTGCTCAAAACATACTCTTCTAGTGTTTTAATAAGAATTTAGTAGTTAATATAGAGTTTCATTCAACATTTGTTCATTACTTATATGAATTTTCATCAAAACATACTCTTTTAGTATTCTAATAAGAATTTAGTAGTCAATATAAGGTTTTATTAAACATTTCTTCATAACTCATATGAATTTTCCTCAAAACATACTCTTATAGTAGTCTAATAAGAATTTAGTAGTTAAAATAAGGTTTTATTAAACATTTATTCATAACTCATATGAATTTTCCTCAAAACATACTCTTATAGTATTACAATAAGAATTTAGTAGTTAAAACAAGGTTTTATTAAACATTTATTCATAACTCATACGAATTTTCTTCAAAACATACTCTTATGGTATTCTAATAAGAATTTAGTAGTCACTATAAGGTTTTATTAAACATTTATTCATAACTCATATGAATTTTCCTCAAAACACACTCTTATAGTATTCTAATAAGAATTTAGTAGTTAAAAGAAGGTTTTATTAAACATTTATTCATAACTCATATGAATTTTCTCAAAACATACTCTTATAGTATTCTAATTAGAATTTAGTAGTCAATATAAGGTTTTATTAAACATTTATTCATAACTCATATGATTTTTCCTCAAAACATACTCTTATAGTATTCTAATAATAATTTAGTAGTAAAAATAAGGTTTTATTAAACATTTATTCATAACTCTTATGAATTTTCCTCAAAACATACTCTTATAATATTTTAATAAGAATTTAGAAGTCAATATAAGGTTTTATTAAACATTTATTCATAACTCATATGAATTTTCCTCAAAACATCCTCTTATAGTATTCTTATAAGAATTTAGTAGTTAAAATAAGGTTTTATTAAACATTCATTCATTACTTATATGAGTTTTACTCAAAACATACTCTCATATTATTCTAATAAGTATTTACTAGTGAAGATAAGCTTTTATTCAACATTTATTAGTCACTTATATGAGTTTTCCTCAAAACATACTCTTATTGTATTCTAATAAGAATTTACTAGTTAATACAAGCTTTTATTCAACATTTATTAGTTAATTATATGAGTTTTCCTCAAACCATAATCTTATAGTATTATAATTAGAATTTATTAGTTAGTATAAGGTTTTATTAGCTACTTATATGAGTTTTCCTCAAAACATAACATTATAGTATTATAATAAGAATTTATTACTTAGTATAAGGTTTTATTAGCTGCTTATATGAGTTTTACTCAAAACATAACCTTATAGTATTATAATAAGAATTTTATTAGTTAGTATAAGGTTTTATTAGCGACTTATATGAGTTTTACTCAAAACATAACCTTATAGTATTATAATAAGAATTTATTAGTTAGTATAAGGTTTTATTAGCGACTTATATGAGTTTTACTCAAAACATAACCTTATAGTATTATAATAAGAATTTATTACTTAGTATAAGGTTTTATTAGCTACTTATATGAGTTTTCCTCAAAACATAACCTTATAGTATTATAATAAGAATTTATTACTTAGTATAAGGTTTTATTAGTTAATTATATGAGTTTTCCTCAAAACATAACCTTATTGTATTCTAATAAGAATTTATTACTTAGTATAAGGTTTTATTCAACACTTATTAGTTACTTATATGAGTTTTCCTCAAAACATTAACTTATAGTATTCTAATAAGAATTTATTAGTTCATATAAGGTTTTATTAAACATTTATTTGTCACTTATATCAATTTTCCTTAAAACATGCTCTTATAGTATTATAATAAGAATTTATTACTTAATATAAGGTTTTATTAAACATTTATTAGTCAGTTATACGAGTTTTCCTCAAAACATATCATTATAATATTCTCATAAAAATTTATTAATAAGTTAATATATGTTTTTTTCAACACTTATAATTTATATATAAAAAATTCATAGTCATATTTGGGCCCGTCAATGGGCCAATCCGGGAAAGTATAGTCATAGTTGGGCCCATAATAAATTAAAGCAGATTTGAGCTCAACGGTAATAGCAACGGATTTAGCCACGGATCGAGTCGTTGCTAAATACACATTTCATTCTACGGGTTAATAAGGTAATTGGGCCGATCATTTCTAATGGGCTATTGATCCATGCCGAGCCTATAACATTTGTTCTTCTTTGTTGGGCACGAATTCAGTTACAATTCAAGCCCACTCACCCCATGTCCAACCCGGCAACAATAACCGATCCAAGCCTACTCACCTCGTGTCCATTCAATCGTTGGATTTCTGATACTGAATAGCCACGGATTTAGCCACGAGGTTGATGTTGTTGCCAAATCAGCATCGAATACAGCCACGAAATAAGCATTCGTAGCTAATTTCGTGGTTAATTACCACTAGCATCCACTTCTTCAGCCACGAAATCCGCCACGGACATTGTGTTCGTTGCTATTAGCAACGAATTTGATGATGTGGCATTCTTGGGTGAACACCAGTCACAAAAATAGCCACGGTCAAGAACAGCCGTGGCCAATGTCATTGCTATTGGCAACGAAAACAGCGTCGGCTGACATTCGTGGCTAAAAATTCGTAGCTATTTCCTGTTTTTTTAGTAGTGACCTTAACCTGGCCACTTATATATTACTTTTTAGTTTGAACTTGTACGTTTATATATTATCCTTTTCACATTTCGATCAACCCCACACCGAAATAATTAAATAAATCAATTCTCACACACACATATTCAAATTCCAAATCAAGCATGATCAGTAAGGACCTATGAAATTTCTTATCACTTTCGTATGAATTAATTCATACCACACCATTTCTTCTTTTATAAATACACAAATGTGAAAATATACACCTTACCAAAAATTTAATCATGAAGGACAAAACTAACACTACTGCAAGTATCAACCAATTGTTATATGACGCTGCTCTACGAGGCGACGCGGCAGTCTTGCAAGGCTTGCTCGAAAAAGACTCATTTCTCACGTATAGATCGTCCACCAACATTGCTCTCCATGTGGCATGCAAGCTCGGACACTTGCAGTTCACGTGTGAGCTTCTCCACCTCAACCCTAGCCTATCTGAGGAGCTCGATCCCAACGACAAGTCGTCCCCTCTCCACGTAGCGTCAAGGAATGGCCACCTAGAGCTCGTAAAATCCATGGTTTCGATCAACCCTGGCACGTGCTTTGCACATGACATGTATGGGATAAACCCAGTTCATGTGGCAGCCGTGAAGGGCCACCTCTATGTGCTTGACGAGCTGTTGAGGGCTGCACCTCCTGCGGCTAGGGAGCGGGTAGGGGTGGTCGGTGGTGGAATCGGAGAGAGTATGTTGCACTTGTGTGCAAAGTACAATCGGGTGGAGGCGATGAAGTTGGGGCGTGGTGGGGGACGCCGAGATGTTGAATGCCACTAGACGGTAACACCGTGATATAATGCACGTTGTTGTTGCTAATAAATAATTTGAGTTACATTGTCATGACTTTTTGGGTGCCTTTGGTTTTTGGTCAATATTGTCTTCAAAATATATGTTATATTTGCAACATTTTTTTTGTATTTCTAATTAATTGTGTAGGTTGGTTTTGACATTTGAACTTGGATTTCTGATTAGTTGATTGTAGTAAAAATAATAATTATGATATTACGAATTTATATATGAAACAAAATTGAAAGCATATATATTAATGAGCTTAGTGTAGATAATTAGAGTATACTAGTCGAGCTATGTTCGTGCATAGCACGAGACATATAATTTTTGATATTTTAATAAGACTATTTAAAATGTTATTTTATGTCATAATGTTCTATAATTTAAATTATATGTGTATAACATATATACATATACACATATACACACATATACATACACACACATACACACACACGCACACACATATAGGCAAGAGTTCTAACAAAACGAAAAATATGGTGCAACGGTGTAACGAATGGATATTGTGTACTATTAATATGAATATTGAGTTATGCAGATATGCATAAGTGAATATTTTATGGTGTATCAATGTGAATATGATGTTATTCATTTTATGTTATGTGAATATAATTAAATAGTATCATATTTATATACCCATATTTACATCATGTTCATATTTACACAACATAATATTCATATGTTCATATTCATATTCATATAACATTCATATGAATACAACACAATATTCATTCGTTTCACTGTTACACCGTAATTTATGTTTCACTAGAACCCTACCCTACACACATACACACACATATACATATATACATATTAAATAGGCTTTCACTCAAATATTTGTTTTGCAATTCTTATAACTTTGTTGACAGATTGTATGTTTCTTGCTCGGCGATGGGAGAGTAATGAAAAACGCCCCAAATTCAAAGGGCTTGACGTCAATGGACATATTCAAGGAAAGCCACAAAGATGTTAATAATGACCACCAACTTAAGTTGGCACTCAAGTGATTCCATGTGTTGTTGCAATCTGAGGAGATCAAAAGGGAAAAGGAAAAGGGTAAAAATCGTCAACTCGAATGGCTTGAGAACCAACGCAGTGCTCTTATGATCGTCACCTCCTTGATAGCCACCATGGCTTTCCAGGATGGACTAAACCCTCATGGTGGAGTCTGGCAAGACACTGCTACGACTACGAATACTACTGCTATTAACTTTAATATATCTACCAACCAAACTGCACATAGAGCTGGCTTGCCCATCATGGCTCAACAGAGCGAGGGCCACTACAAGGTGTTCCTCGTTCTCAACACGGTTAGGTTAGTGTGGCTTCTATGAGCAGTATACTCTTGCTCATAAACGGGTTGCCATGCAGGCATTTCTTCCTGGTCTTTATTATGGTGACGATGTGGGTGGCTATAACGACTATGGCAGCAGCTTATGGTGTCACTACAACAGAAATGCTTTTTGGCGACCAAAATTTTAGCGATGAATTATTTTTCCTCGGCAAATGTGACCTTTGGCGACGAATATACCCGATCCTCATTAAAAGGCATGTGAACTTTAGAGAGAAACATATATTCCTCGCTAAAAGTGGTATTCAACGACAATTTTTTTCACTTGTCGCTAATAGTTATTATAATATGGTCACATAAACAATAGGAAAATTAACGACGAATTTAGAGCTTTTATTGATGAATGCCTTCATCGCTAAAGATATATTCAACGAGGAATTTTCAATTTTGTCGTTATATGTTTGGTCGTAATTATCTAAAACTCGTCAAATTTATTAGTGACAAATATTGTAATTTCTCGCAAAAAGTATGTGTTTCCCGAGGAAAGAATTTGTCGCTAAATGTATTAATTAACGAGAAAACTCAATTTTCGTCGTTATTGACTTGGGTGAAATAAAGAAGACGATTCAAATTCATTAGCAAGAAAAGTTAAAATTCCTCGCCGTATGCTCATGTTACTAAACGTATCAATTAGAGAGAAAGTATCATTTTCATTTTTATTTGTTTATGTGAGATTAGAGAGAATAAGAATCTAATTTCAATGGAAAAAAAAAAGTTTAAATCTCTAGTCATAGGTTAGGAGTCTTTTCTTTTTATTTCTTTCCTTTTAGAAAAATAGAAAGAGATATGCAATATACATATATTTGTGTAAGAATAAATACACACAAACCTAAAATAATAATTATTAAGTTATCAGATAAATAAGGGGAAAAAAATATTTTAAGGTATATTTGGATCTAAAAAATAAATAAGGGGGAAAATATTTTAAGGTATATTTGGATCTAAAAAATAAACACCTGATCAAATATCAATAGTTTAACATGGTTACAGAAGGGTGACAAAGACCAAGCCAAAGGTCTTGTCGACCACATAGGGCCAATTGGCCAAATAACACCTCCACTTTCTACTAAAACGACTCTGTAGTTCTTTCCACTAGTAGATATAATCACCTCAATTACGACCTAAGCCTACAATTAGTCAGGCCTCGCAGGACTTCTTTCCAATCTACTTTCTCACAGGAAAACTCCTAAGCCACTTTCTCATCATTAGATCTTCAACATCTTCTATTCCCTTACTTTTTCAACAAGACATCTTTATTGCAAAGCTATTCCCCATATTAATCAGCGGTTGTGTGTTACCCTCATTTTTGAACCACTCTAGCATGGACTGATCACAAAGAAACTCCTCTTCGTCAAGATTCAACGCCATAAATGAGCTCCTATGCCCCCTCTATGCTTTTCTTCTATTGTCACTAGATTTGGTTGAATTGCTTCGATTAACCTTATGCCTATTTGCGGCCGAAAACGGGCACAAACGATGGGCAAGGCTTGAGAGCACCCTACAACCACACAGTCATGCGCATTCACCCAACTCCTACTCTGTTGCACAGGGAGCCTGTATGTCACACTTTTAATTTCCCCTGTGTTAACTGTTGTCATACTTATAGAGCTCCCAGTTTCCCACCATTAAAAGTTGATGTCATACCTGCCGTTGCACTCACCCTTATTGTGATGTCATCTGCAGCCTCCTTCTGGGTCTTCCTCTCATGGTAAACACAGCAGCCCTGATTTTTTTTAGCTTCTCTTGCTGAGTGCCGACATAACCTCAAAAGTCACTCTTTTGGCCTCTCTTGCTGTCATAACTTCAGCAGCACTGATTTCTCCCCTTGTTTGATTTCCCTTTATTTCCTCATTGTTCATTATATCCCCTTTGTTCTGAGAAACTTGGAGTTCCTTGTTTCCCGCATTACTGTCAGACACAGATTATAAATAGTTTATTTTTGAAGATATAGGGTGTGTTTGACAAAATAGTAGCCGTTGGAGGAGCTGAAGCTGTTGGGTAGCCTGAAGCTGTTGGATTATTTGAGTTAAATATATGTTAATAAGCTAGTACAGTGTTTGGTAAACCTAGCTGTTAGGGTAGCTGTTAAAAACTCGTGAATAAAAAACCAAAAGCTCCGAAAAGCTTGGGTGAATAGTTGTTGAAAAGCTTAAGATTTGAAAAGCTAATTAAACTAAAATTTTATATTTATTTCATTTAAGACTATAGAATATCAAAACCAAAAGCTTCGAAAAGCTACTTGTTTTTGCCAAACATACCCATAGTATTAAGCAAGTATTAACTGCTAACAACTCAAAATGATACAAATATAACATGGAAGACCGCTCACTCCGGAAGAAACAGACATGCTATTCCTGGAACTTCTCCCTCCTATACTGCAAGCAATCCACCAACAAAAGAAACCCTCTCTAGTCTCTACACACAAAAAGACCTTGTAGCTCAAACTCAGAACACAACTACAAGGAGATGATGATGATGATAAAATGGCAGATAAGAAGGCAAGGGAGATGAGAGTAGACTTAAATGAAGACATTATATCAACTACCTAAATCCAGGATAACAAAAACAGCAATATACTAATACATGCCTATATATACAAGTGTCATAAGCTCAAAACGGACATCTCAGCCCACAAGGTAGTAATCGGAACGAAATTTGAAATTTCAATTATATGGGAACAGGTCGCGCATCTTTATTAGACTGAGATTTAAACAGCACAATCACAATTCACACACACAACTCGACAAATCACAAGTAGCTTCCACCAAAAGGAGACATTTTCTCAAACAAAAGGGGAAAAAACTGCAGAGAATTTCCTTTTTGTTTCTAAATGGAAAAAAAAACCAGTGTTGTTTTCATCTCCACAAAAACCTAAATACATTTACATGTCTCCACCTAAATCCAGCCTTCAAATTTGATTAAGGTAAGAGTACAAATCCTAATGAAATCTTTTCCGAATTCAACATGAACGGATACAGATTAAAAATCCTAAATGAACTACCACAGAATCAGTTATTACACAACCAATCAAAAGGTGATATCAAAGTAATCTTCCTACAAAAATCTGATCCGATATATGAGCAAGCAGTATATCATTATACAATCTGCTCCGAAAGCAAGAATATCATTCTAAAATAAATATCTTTGTCAACTAATCAAGTAAGTAATTCTCAACATATTTTAATTCACAGATAACACACTATCTGTCATAAATCAGTAGCACTCTCACACAAGAAGCGCAAAACAGAAACTCAGCTTTTCTTTTAAGAGTTATTCATACCTCAATCCATGTGGCGAATCTAGACCTCCCCTAAACTTTTCAATAAATGGAGCATATGCTATACCAACATGAAATGGCTCATTTAAAGATTCAAAATTAAACCCAAACTTTTCAATATAATAATCTTAAGTTTTGGAATGGCCTATTCCCTTGAATTCTCTTCCAACTTGCCATTGCTCTTGGTTTGTTAAAAGCTACAAATAGACAATAAGAAGTTGCCTAAACTCATTCGAGAACTTGACCCCAGCTTCAAACAATGAGCTAAAATGTAAGATCCCTGCAAATACCTTGGCAGAATCTCTATTCAAGTACCTCATCTAAAAGCTAATCAAACATAAAAGTACTTGATGGTATAAATTTTGTTAGCTTGATATCATTCTGCATTGAGTGATCAGCTCAATTTTGCTTGCACACGATTATTGGCAAGGCTTTCAGGAAATCGAGCAACCCATGGGGGAGGGGGAGTGGGGGTGTGGGGGAATGAGAGAAAGTGATATATATAGACTAAAAATTATCCAATTTATCAAGCAAGAAAACAAGTAGTTTTGATGAAAATTTAAGGTGGAAATAAATAAGATGGAATATTTAAGAATGGTTGTTAAACTACAGAGGTAGGGGTTGCTAGACAACATGGGAAATGTTTTTTCTAAATAGAAACTCAAGCCATACTCACAAAGGAGCTACAAGAGCAAGATATAGCACAAGCAAGTTAATCATATGCATAAGCTATAGGAAACTTATTCTATACTTGAATAAGGGAATCAATTCACCAATGACCTTACACTAAGAACTCTAAAAATAGCTAACATTTTATTGGATAGATGAACATCCAATAAACAATTTCTTGCAAAAACAATGATTTCTTACCCAATTCCAAATGACCTTTACAACAATGTAGCTTTACTATTTTGGGGTCTTTAGCATAATTCAAAGATGTGAAGAAATCAAATGAGATGCAAAGCCCAAAGAAAAGTTGATTACATAGTCCTATAATAATAATAATGATCGAAAGCTACACATATTATTGTAATGACTAATGACCTCTAAAAACAAATCATTTGAGATGAAAAGCCAAAAAAACATTGATTAAATTAATCTTATAACTAAAAAGGAAAGCAGTAGAAAGCTTTATTGCTAATGGTTCACTATGGGGCATTTTGTCGAATAGGTGGAGTGCATTCCTAAATTCCATGTGTATAACTTAAAAACTGAAGATTTTTGAATCCAAATAGACAGAGCTCATCATTTCATCGATTTCTAAAGTATTAAACCTAATAAAGCATATGCAAAATGTAACAAACATGAAACGACTGAAACAAGACTGTAGAAGGAAGGATAGACTCATGGTATTTTGATTAGACGGGAGGCTAGAGCGGCGGCAACGTCGAAGGTGGTGGTGGTGGTGGCGCCGATGGGGACGGACGGTGTAGACGTCGAAGGCAGTGGCCGTCGACCGATAGTTCACACTTCACAGGATTGGCTTCCAGTAGACTCGTTGTGGCTTGTGCCATTGTGTTACTAGTCCGCTGCAAATAGATCTTGAGTTATTTTTATTCATATTCTTTTTTATCCATATTCATTTTATTATTGAATACTTTTGGTGGATTCATATTTTGTAACACTTAATTATAGGATGCGTAATAGACTATGGAATATGGATCGATTTTAGTATGACATCTATTATTATTTATTGTATTATATTGTATATAATAAAGGAGAGGTCTCATGAGACACATGACGGCTTCTCCTTAATCGTAGTCGTATGAATCAATCACAAAATTTTGAAATAATTAATATATGCATAAAATAAATTTAACCCAATTTGATTAGATATGGATATATTTTTAGAAAATTTTAACTAATTTTAAAATATATGTATAAGATAAATTTTTATTCTAACTAATTTTAAAATAAATCAGTGAATCCCGGAAGAAGGTGACCACTGGCATCGAGGTCGAAGACGACCAGCCGGAGTGGTGATAGCCGGCATCGATGTCGACGGCGGGCGGTGTCGCGGCTGTTGGTGATAGCCGAACAGAGGTCGAGAGCGAACGAGGATGGCCAGGGCAGACTGGCTTGTTGTGTAAAAAAAAAAACAGAACAGCGTGATCCAAAAACATTAAAGTATAAGTTTTCCATTATTTTACCTATTTTTAATTAAATAAAAGTTAACATTGCATTTTTTTTAATATTACCACTAATATATTTATATGTAAAATATTATTAAAAATATGATCTTATGATCTAAAATTAATCTAGATATAAAAAATGATAGGATCTTATGTACCATTAATGATCCTACATATGAATATAATACTCTAAAGAAATGCTTATTATAAGAAATTTAAAATACTTTTACTTTAAATATAAGAAATTTTTATTATATTTTATTAGTCTATAGTAAATTATTTATCTATATGAATTGTATGATATTATTTTGACTTTATGAAGTTTTCATATCTCATGCAACTATTATACATATTCACTCATAAATAATATTATATATATTTTTAATTTGTCTAAAAAGAAAATTGATAGAATATATGGGTAGATTAAAAGACCATATATATAGATGGATAGAGATCGAGTTTAGTAAATAATATTATATAAAAAAATATAAAATAATTGGATGGATAAAAATTAAGGAGAGAGTTGATGTAATATATCCATATTTAACAAAATTGGGTAAAATCTTGTAAAATATATTCATATCTACTGAAATTGGATAAAGTAATTATTGATAAAGTCATTTAATTAGTATGACCATGTAATATATTGATAAAGTTATCATCATCTAAAAATATCTATCTATTCTATTACACGGAGTATATAATAAAGGAGAAATCGTTTGAGATACATGGCGACTTCTCTAAATCATAGTCATATTAACCAATAACAATTTTTTAAAATAATCTATACTCCGTATATGCATAAGATATATTTTTTTTTATCTAACTCTATTTAGTCAATATATCTATATATGCATAAGATAAAATTATGAGATAAAGTTTTATTCTAACTCTATTTTATCAATATATCTATATATGTATAAGATAAAATTTGACTCAATTTGATTAGATATGGATATATTTATGGAAGATACGGAGTATTAACTAATTTTAAAGAGTATTGATGATTGACGTGACACTTTACAATTGTTGCCTACATGATGTCTTTTAATGTATATACCATACGGAGTAGTTCTTTAGAATGTGGTCTAATGTTTAGAGGTGAAATTAAACTTGTAAAAAAATCATTAAGTTTATTCTAATCTCGAATTTATTTAGAATCTTGTTTAAAAATAATATAAATTTTGTTAATATATTTTAGATTATTTATTGACGTTTTTAGGTTAAAGAATAACCATATACTAGTATTCGTTACCCTATTGTTACGCGTTTTGGTAATAAATTGTATTTTATTATATTATACATGAAACTTGATATTCAAAATAAAATCATTGGATAAAAATATAATTATAATTACGTTGAAGTTTAAATTTTATATTAAAATTTTAATTATATTTTCTATCCAATAATTGTAAAGTGATAAATTTTTTAATTATTTGAAAATTATTTAAGTTTGGTATATAATAATTAAATTTTAATCTAATTTTCACTCAATAATATTAGATCAAATATATTATGGACAATCAAACAAAATTTAAATGATTTGATGGATATATAAACAATTTTAAAGTTTTGATGGATATATATCCAATTCATAAAGTTTTCATCGGTATATATTGATTTCGCCTAAATTGAACTAGTATTTAATTTGTGAGGACAAGCATTGATACATCACAATATACTTTTTTTTATTAGTTACATCACAATATGTCAATATACACGAATGAACATTCGTATTTATATTTGCAATTTAAATAAAAAAATATAAAAATCATTATCATTAAATATATTTTTTTTTAATTTCAAAGCGCTTAAATCTACTTCGTAACAATTTTTCATCAAAATTCAAAACCCTATCTGTTCGGACGCAGCCAGGCGAACAGGCGTAGGGCGAACGCGAATCCAGGATTCCAGGCCCTCCTCTCCTCATCCGGTTCTCCACCGGCCGCCGTCCGCCGCCAGCCTTCGACTGTTCAACATCAACGCCGGCCACCTTTGACCCGGTTGGCCGCCTTCGACTGTTCGACATCTCCACCCAACTTCTTCAGCCAGTGATTCAGGATTCAAGATTAATTAACCTCTTGAGTTTTCGATTCAAAGGTACAATTACACATTTCTATGTTAAAGTCTATACATTATGAATTAGATTTTCAATTCAATTTGAAACACTTGAAGGGTAGAAGGTTAGATTTTCAAATTGAAGTGCAATTTTTTAATAGGGATATTTAGGGTTTGTGAGTTTTCAGCTGTTTGTGTTGGTTTCTGTCTTACTGGTTTCGGTATCTGCTGAAATTGAGTAGAATCTGTATTTAAATGTCGGTTGGGTGGGTACTTGCTTGAGTCTGTTTTGAGAGTGTGCTTGAGTCTGTTTTGAGAGTGTGCTAATTGTGCTAGGGCTGAGCTTTATTGATGATATTGGTTTGATTTGTGATCTTACGATTCTTACTAGCCTGCATTTCTGAATTCAATTTAGAAGTGGAACTTGACTTATTCAATCAAAAAAGAAAGAAATTTAGAAACCCCACGTACACTAAACCTCAAATTTGTTTCTCTCAAGCATCCAATGTCGCCTTTTCCTTGTGTATTTTTGTTGCCTTTCATCTCTTATTAGGTAAAGGTGAAACCTTTTATTTGTGGCAGTACTTGCTTGGATGCACTGTTCTCTCATCTAGCCTCTTATTTGTTTGATTTATCTTCTTGCACCTAGTTACTCAAACTGCAATTGGGTAGTTTCACTGGCTTAGTTCAGTGGCGGAGCCAGGGGGTGCTCGAGCACCCCCTGGCGGAAAAAAAAATACAAAAAAAAAATTATTTTTTTTGGATATATTTAGTATTTTTTAAGTTAATATAACATATTTAAATGGTATTTGAGACAAGAGTGCTAACTAGCTTAAGTGGTAAAGAAAGTAAGGAAGAAAAGATAGAAACAAAAAGGTCTTGGGTTCAAATCCTAACTTTTTCACTTTTTATTTATTTTACCATATCATTAATTCTTTTTTATTTCTCTATATTTTTTTTGCTTCTATCAACTATTTCATTAAAAGAATGTCGTATTTATGTTTAAATTATACATTTAACCTTTTTTCAATATTGTTTTAAAAGTAATTTTTCGTGATATTTTCGTATATTTTTTGTTTCTCTTCTATTTTTTTTGGTTATTACTCTCAACTATTTAAATACAAAAAAAACTTTTAAAAAATCAAAATTTTAGTAATTTTTGAATATTTTCTTTGAAAAATATTCTTAATAAGTATACACAAAAACAAATATTTCATGAAATTTTTTTAGCACCCCATGGCCGAAAATCCTGACTCCGCCACTAGCTTAGTTTATTAATCTATGAAAACAGAAGGTAAAAAAAAATGTCAGCTTTTTTTTCTGTAAAAATTGTCCAACTGTTGTGAATTGTGAATGGAGATCGGGATATAGAAGGGAATCTTCTTACTCATTCGTATAATTATGAATGTTCATTCACTTAACCTCACTTCTATAAACTCGTATATTTCAACTCTTTTTTGCAACTTGCTATTGCTGATATTAGCATTATGTTGCACCTCCTCCTATTGTTAATGTATTGGTAATGTATAATTCAGTTCAATATTGCTAAGTATGAACTCAATGCTGGCTGCTATATAGTTTCTAATTTATTTTATTTATAGATTGACAACGAGGCAGTGTATTAATATTTCTACTTCGACATTGTCTTCCCTTTGTAAATTATCTATGGCCATCACTAACCAAGTTTCTATAGAAGGGGCTCTCATCATTTTAAATTTATACCGATTCATTAAACTTTTGTAAAGAGTCTATCTTTCATTAGTTTTTCTAGACCTGATAAAAAGGTTGTTTAAGCAATTTGTGACAGTTGTGCATGCCTAGAAGCTAAAGGCTTAAACAATAATGCATTAGTCTATATTGGATATCTAGTAACCTATTGTTTGTTTGTAAATTTAAATGAATTCATTTAATTTAATTTAAATTTTCTCGTGTGTAGGTAGATACAACACTTGAATACTTGATACTCCCTGAGGCTCTCTTTCGATGAATTGATCTAAGCAAACTAGTTGGAGTGAGCGCTCCTTGCCCTAGTTATTCAGTTCATGCAACATTCTCTTCCATCATCTTGGGTAAGTTCCTCTTTCTCGATATATTATGACTATGAATACATATTTTTTATATGTCCAATAACGTATTTCTTAATCTCGACCTCTGTTTGCAGCTTTACCAACATTTTAAGTTGGGCAATGCTCCTTGAAATTCATGTTAGTAACTAATTATTTGATTTATGCACTTTTTACAGCTTCATATCCGGGTTTCATCTATCTAGGCATTTCCTTCTTGTGCAAGAGCTTCAGATCCAGGTATAGTAATGTCTTCTCTCTTTAGCTTTGGTAGAGCAGTATTATAACCAGATCAATTATTTAAGCAACATTGTTATTATAATTATTACTCGCATTGTGGTAGTGTCACATTACCTAACAAGGATGTATAAATTGGGTAGTTGGCAGCTCTGTTGTTTGTTTTGAGATGTTGTGGGAGCACCTTTACCGTTTGGAAGGTGGCCAAATAATATTAAGCTTTTGTTTGTATTTGTCTTGTATGATTTTGGAGTACTTTAATAATCGTGTGTCTAGGTGATTGTGACTGCATTGTGTATTTAATCATTAAAACTTGTGGTTGATTGAAGGGTTCTCATCCTACCATGTGTTATGATCATTACTGCCATTATGTAGAATCTGTATTTTACCTTTTTATATATGCCCTTTGCAGATACCTTTACTGATAGCACTTTGAGAGTTCAACTCCTTATGGCAGAGATCCTCTCATAGAGTAAGTTGGAAGTCCTAAGTGTTTTAGTCAAAGTACTTGACATTAATATTCGCCTTATATTTATGTATGCCTTTTGCAGATATGGCTATCGAATTACGGTACTCTAGATGTTGATGTTGCTGATGTCGTAGGCAACCTCGATCTTATGGATAACTTGGCAGCAGGTTTCAACCATTTATTCTGACTTTTTTTTTATGTCGAGTTTGTTCTCTATAAAATTCAGTAATTGGTTAATTATGTGATGATGATATCTTATTCTTTTACAATTAGCTGCATGCCTTGACTCTATTTTTTTCAAGTCTTGTGTGTGTATATATATATACACTTAATGGTTGCAAAATTGAAGTTATGGCAGGGTTGTTCAAGAGAAAGTGAATGGGATATGTATTTATAGCTCTAATGTGTTCCTAAACCGAAAGAATGCAAATCATAGGACAGGGAAAGATAATATTATTTTATTTAAGCCTATTAGCTCAAATGGTAGAGCGATGTGCTTGAGCACGAAGATGCAGGTTCAAATCCTGCATAGGCTATTATAATAATTAGAAAAAAAATTACTATTTATCATTAACGAGGAAATAAATATTTTAGTGAGAAAATCACTTTTATCGATAAATATATATTAAGCTATATTCTCGAATCCTTTACCTATTTTCGCGACAAAATGTATGTTTTTTTGCGATGAAAATTTTAGTCGTCAATAAAATGGACACAATTTGACATCATCATTAACGACGAAAAAAAAATATTAGCGATGAAATTGCATTTGACGCCATACACATTCAATGACTATTTTTGATTCTTTTCACTTGATTGGCGACAAAAAGTTTTGACTTTTTTCGAGGAAATTATTAGTCACTAATGGTTATTGGCGAGACCAAAATTGTTTCATCGCTAATACTTTTAGCGACGAATTTTTTTTCCTCGATTAACCTTTCCTTGACGAGCTTTTCGCGATGAACTGACGACGAAATGTATTTCCTCGTCAAATCTCTTTAGCGACAAAAACTCAATTTTTAGCGATGAAAAATTTCCCCGCTAATAAGCATTTCTGTTGTAGTGTGTTGTCTGATATGCTTTGACACCTAACGAAGATCTGGGGCTAGTGAGAAAGGTTATCCTCTACAGCTATTATGTGTGGTTTTTCGTCATGTTACTACTTTTTCTAGGGCATCTTACTTGGTGTGTTGTGAGACTGTTTAAGTTGTTGGGTCGGCTAGTGAAGAAGCTATTCAGATGCTGCTTACCAAAGCGTTAAATAGCTTATTAACTACTTAGTCTTGTTCTATCACAAGAAAAGCTGAAGAATTAAGTTCAGATATAGTAAATCTATTCCATATTTAAGTTAAGGTTCAAAAGTGTAACTATTCATTGTCTGATTTTTTTCATACAAAATTTATTATTTCACTTCTGGCATTTTATTTCCAAATTTTAACGATTTCCTACTTTTTTTCTTCTAGACTCGTAAAAGAAAAAAGATGATCACATACTTCTTACACATCAAATCAATTTAATTAATTTCCTTTCAAAATTCTTTACTCTTCTAACAAATAGCCCCGTGACCTTGATTACTTCAAAAACATTCAACTTATTCTTGAAAAGAGAATTGAAGAGAGAGTTCAAACACCGAAAACGAAAAACAAACTTGTATTAAATGTTTGAAGACAAGTCTACAATCGATTCAAAACACAAAAACAAGTAGAGATATTATAAGAATGATTAGCCTCAACTAGGACACCAGTCACCAAGGATAGAACCGAAGGGCAATCGAGCTTCAAATCTCACAAGCTCTCGAATCTCAGTGTTTGGATATGAAGGGAGCTCAACCTACTCTCGAGAGTCAAGAGCACAAGGGAAGGTAAACCCTAGCATAGCTCAAGAGGCTAGAGAGGAAGACAAACAACCACAATCAGACAATCTCTCTCATACCTCGGTGTTTAGGGATTGCAAAACCCTTTTAAACCCAAGCCGAGAGGCTAGACAATGTCGTTGAACCTCAACGGTCTAATTTCAAGCACATGGGTTGAGCAGCATGCTTTGGGTCGGACTGAGATCAGATTGGGCTTAAGCTCAATCCAATACAACCAGATCCAAATATGCATTATGTCACACATACATGCGTATTTCCCTAAGTTCCAAACATAAGAATTACAAAAGAGGCTTAAGGAGATGAGCCTAACAATGCTGATTCAAATTGAATATTAATTTATTAGACAAATTCATACAATATATATATCTATGAAATGATGAAAATAATCACAAGGAAAGAACCAGTAGAACGATATGGTTCTCAAAATAAAAAGGGTAAACTGCAGGAAACCACCCTTAGAATATACCATATTGCCTGAAACCACCCCTTATATTCGTATTTACCGAAAACCACCCTTTATATCAGGTCCGTTAGAAATTGACCACCCTTAATAATTTTTCGTCCAAAATTCAGTTAAATGTATGAAAGTACAATTTTACCCCTCGTTTTTATTACTAATAAATTAAACTAAAATTAAAATGAAATTGAACTGTTCGTCACCCTTTTTGGTCGCCACCGCCAACAATTGTCGACCACAGGCAACAACTGCAACCACCACCTGTCCTCATGCACCACCACCAGCAGCTTCCAACGTCTCTCCTCATTCGCAACCGTCTCTCCTCGTTCGTAGCCACTGGCACCGTCTCCTACCAGTCATGATAACCCTCCGCGGCTCCGCCTCCTCCGTCGTAGTCTCGTAGCCATGGATAGATCTATGTCATCCTCTTTGAAAATCCAAACATTTGAGGTTGGAATACACAAATTACACAATTGGATGTTGAAACACACGAAAAACACACAATTTCACACAAATTAATTGTGCTAAAAACAAACCGATTCGGTTAGGGTTTTGAATTTGAGTGTTGGGTTTATTGTAGATCTAGATCTAGATGAGGCTCAATTTGCTAAAACCATTGTAGATCTAGAACTAGATGAGGCTTAGTTTGCTAAAACCTTTTACAATACACATCAATTTACACAAATAAAAAAAACCCAGGGTTTTTGTATTTTCATGGATTAGGGGAGGAGAAAGAGAAGCAGATGCTCTATGAAGAAGACGAAAAATAAGAAAAAAAATTAGGCAATTGCCCTTTTCCTTTTTTCTTCTTTTAAAATTTTAAACTTTAATTTATGCAATTCATTATTTTCCTACTTATTTACATTATTAAAAATATTAAAATATAGAGTGATTCTACCTACTATTAAACGGTGCTGTTAGAAAAACCTCAAATGGGTGGCTATTTGCTAACGGATTTAATGTAAAGGGTGGTTTTCGGTAAATAGGTATATAAGAGGTGGTTTTGGGAAACATGGTATATTTTAGGGGTGGTTTTCTGCCGTTTACCTAAACAAAAAATAAAAAAGTAGAACGTATGGATTGATTGACCCAATAGCTCATGCATTCACCTGTCCAGCCCGGCCAATAAGTTTAGAGAAAATTTGAGGTTTGTCCTAGCTTTTGAAAAAATTAGGGGAATGTCCACTTTTATAATTTCGGATTGTTAATTGACTAATTTGTGAATCTCTCTCTCGAATTAGGGCACCGACGGATTCCTCTGTCGCTCATCGTCGCCGTCGTTGCCTCATCGTCGCCGCCATCTTCTGTTGATTCTCTCTCTCGAATCGTTCAGGCCACCGCAGCTATCATCGGCGGGATACAGAGGAGACTTTCCAGGCGGTGCTTCGCGCCAATCTTAGGTTTCCGAGCAATATTTTCCGATCCGTCTCCCCGGAGGCCAAGGATTTGATGAGGAAGATGCTCATCAGAGTTCCGCCCTCTCTCTTTTTCTCTTGATCTCGATCCGGCCTCTTCGTCGCTGCTCTTTGTGGCTTCTATCGGTTGCGGTTTCTTCCTGTTCGATGAGGTTGCGGCCTTGGCTGCGGGTACTCACGATCTGAAGCAAATCGGAGATCTGGCCTCCTCTCTCGCCTGGATCTGCACTCATCGGCCACCAGTCTCTCCTCCCCTTCTTCGACCTCCGAAGCCCCCACGATGCTCGTTGAGCTCGAATCTCACATCGAAGAAGCCCCCATGCCTGGATCTGAACAATCGAAGAAGCGCCTCTCCTCCGCTGGAAGCAATGCCTCGATTTGCAGGTCAGTTCCTTCGTTCAATCTCTCCTCCGCTGGGAGCAATGCCCTTCATTGATCTCAATTGCTTTTTATGGAGGTTTCAATCTGTGCTTTTATGGCGGTTTTAATTTTTGCTAATTCCCTGCAATTGAAGTTCATCTACTATTGTTGAAGAAATCTCCTGGCAGTAGAAATCTCCCTCTCTATTACAGTTGGGATGCTCTGTGCAGTATTGGTCTGCTGTTGTATTTGCTTGAACCAAGCTGATTTGTGACTTGTGAGTGTTAATTTTATTATATTAAGGGCTTTGCAGTACATCTTGGTTATTGTCTTGCATTCATGTCAGTAGGCGAGGAGTGAACGGTGTCATCACATGATTTGTTGAGCGCGTTCCCTATATACACCGCAAATACTTCGTTGGATCCAACGTTGTAGCAACGTTGGATTAGACGTTGCTACAACGTCTAATCTGACGTTGTTAATTGTGTGTTAATTTCACTTATCGGATATTATAACAACGTTAAATTAGACGTTGTTACAACGTCAAATTGAACGTTGCTAATACGGGTCAGACCGGGTCAAGTATAAGATATTAAAAAAAACAAAAAAAATTTGGTTTACAACGTCCGTTTGGACGTTGCTCTTTTTTCTTTCTTTTTTTTGTTAGTGTGGGTGGGTGGATTTTTTATTTTTTACCCTAACAACGTCGGATCCGACGTTGTTAGCCCGGTTCGGTCCGATCCGATCCTTTACTTCACATATTACAACGTCGAATCCGGCGTTGTAATGTAATTAATGTTACAACGTCGAATCCGACGTTGATTAGCAGCTCTAATCCACGGATTTGCGGTGTATATAGGGACACCCTTTGTTGAGTTGACTGGCTTTTGGAGTATAGTTTCTTAGCTTGCCAGCAGATAAAAAAGCATATGAATTTTTTTTCTTTTAATTGAACAACCTTGAATGAGTTTGTATAATATACAATTTTTGAATTTTATAATCAGCACATCAAGTTATGGACAAGTGAGCTATAGTGATTTTCTAAATGAATCTGTTAAGTAGATAATGTCTTTGCATTTTGTAATGCCCATGAGATAGAATTTCACAAGCTTCTTTTTATAGCATCCGCTTCTCATATGAAAAATGCCTGCATTATTTTGTAGGGTTGTGCAGAAAAATACGACACGGTTGACACGACACGAAACCGCAACAAAACGATACGAAAAAAAATGAAACGATAAAGATACGACACGATTATGACACGAAACGGTAAAACACGACAATAATCGTGTCGTGTTCGGATCGGCATTTTTCCCTTGTCGGGTATCCGACACGACACGATTATTTTTTATTTTATTTTTAAATATTAGTTTTCTGTAATAATACATATATTATAAATGTCTTCTAGTATCACATAACTCCGCTTGCCCAATTGGTCGGGCGTCTAGTAAAGAAGCGCGCAGGGGATCTCGAGATCTCACGTTCAAATCCCAAAATTTTCATCTTTTTATGGTTTTTCCAGCCTTTTTTTTTCCATCTACTTGTCTACGTCTAGGGCTTCGAGGTTCCGCCTTCTTCTTTCATTTTCCAGAATCGCCGCCCACTGCTAGTGCTCAGTCCGCTCCAGCCTCCAGCCCACAGGCCACGACTTCGGCTCGAGCTTGCCTCTCCTCTCCTGTCTCGGTCACTCTCAGTCCGCTCCAGGCCACGGCGTCGGCTCGATCTCGCCTCTCCTCTCTCGGTCAGTCTCGTCTCGACTCTCGAGTTCTCTCTCCTTTTATCTAGATCAGTTCTTCAACTCTTCTCCTTCTACTCTCCCCCATTCTCTGTCATCCGAAAATTTTAGGATCTCCATTTCTCCAACCACCAATGATTCTATAATCAGTCAACCCGACCTCTCCCTCAACGTCCGATCTCTCTCTCTCTCACACAGTCCTGAAATGTCGCCTCCGCCTTTTAGTTTTGATTCCGGATTCAAGTTCTTTTGAGAAAAATCAGTGTTTCAATTTCAAGAAGATCTAGCCATGGTTTCCGGATTCAGGTTCTTTGGGGCGATTCGTGATTTTCAGAGAACGAGCCATATATTTTTCCATCAATTTGTTCATTTTAGATTATGTAAATTCAAGAATTGTAGGTGGTTTTGGGGATTTCAGATTTGGGATTTTGGGCAACATTGGAGGCTAGGGCAACAGATTCAGAAAAAAAAAATATAAATGGTTCGTGTCGTGTTACACGGGTATCCGACACGAAACCGTTTCGTGTTTTCGTGTCGGATACCCGGTAGTTATCGTGTCGTGTTCGGATCGACACTTTTCCCCTTATCGGTTTCGTGTTTTTGTCGTGTCGTGTCGTGTCGGATACCCGGTTATGCACAGCCCTATCATTTTGGTCCTTTGTGGATGGGGATGAGGGAAAGAAATAATTAGCACATTTGGCCAGGCCAATCATCATTACTAACATTTTTCATGGGTCATGGTTGGAACTTGTAAGAAAACATAAAATCTTGTATCAGTTGTTAACACCAATATCTTACTTTTATACATTACGGTATTACACCACTAATCTTTGAAGGATATTTGAATAACTTGTAGGAAGATTTGCCTTTATTTAAACCTCACATCCTCCACTTTGGCAGTTGGCACTATGTTGTCCTTGTGAAGTCATTAATTTTGAGCAAGTTTAAAAACTACCTTGGGTATGAATAACACCCCTCTACATAAAGAGGGTATTACAAGCTCCACACCATTCTATAATATTATTGTGCTTTTAAATGATTCCAAACTAGGTGCTGGTAGATTTTAGTTGACTTCCATTCTCAGAAGAACAGAATGTTGACATCATTATATTTAGTGTCTAATTATTTGATGTTGACATCTAATAATTAAAATATTTGATGCTGACATCTAAGAATTAGAACATTGCATTTGTTCGATTCCAAATATGAACTATTTGAAGTACTAAACATCTAGTTGTTGTAGTTGTGAAGCTTAATCTCTCTTTCTGATGCTTAATCTTTTTTTTTTCCTGATTTTACTGGTGTTGCAAACATTTAGCTGACATCTTCTGGAAATGTTAACATCTTCTTGAAATGCTGACATCTCCAATATAAGATTATTTTCGTGTAATTAAGTAGACCATTTCCAATATAAGATTATCAGGTACATATATTTAAGATTCAGAAACATATGTGCTGACACGGAGTGAATATGTGCTGACATGTGCTATTTTTGTTCAATTCAAGTAGATGTATAGGTTATTTTTTATTTCTAATTGTGTGACATGATCTCTTGTGCAAATATAACATGTTGACATGGGTTTTGTACACTAGATGAATGAGTTTTTAAATTATTAACAATCATGTTAACAAGCTTAATTCGAAACTAGAGATGTTTGCCTAGTATGCGGTCTCGGTAGAAGAGATATTAAGCATCCGGTGTCGGATTCTCTGATATGATACCTTTCCGGATATGAAATCGCGCCACGGTTCAAACTCACCGCTATGCCGTGGCCTATGGTCTTTTTAGGCCATCGGAGATCATTTCAGGGCTTAAATTTGAGTTTTTATGCTTTTTTCGACAATATCATCAATTTTTGTTATTTAATTTTTATCGATTAACAACTAGGGCTCGTTTCGACAATATCTATTTAATAAAGTGTTTGTATATTTACATTGAAGTGCCTTGTGATTTCTGACTTATCTAGAGATATTAGCTAGTAGCTTTACAAAGTTTAATTGTGTGCTGACATGTTTCTTTTTTATTTCTAATTGTGTGTTGACGTTGTTCTTTTTTATTTCTAATTGTGTGTTGACATAGTATCTATTTGTGCAGTTCAAATTGATGCATATGATTTTTTTTGTCAGAATGTATATGTTCTTTTTTATTTCTAATTGTGTGTTGCCATTATCTCTTTTTGTGCAATTCAAGTAGATTTATAGGTTCTTTTTTTTATTTTTAATTGTGTGCTGACATGATCTCTTGTGGAAATATAACATGCTCAATTCCAATGTGTAATTAACTTGATTTGACATTTGTATAAAATTCATCTAGTACTTTAAAGTGTGCTTTCTTTATTTTTCCTTGTCGTTTTTCGTAATATTCTTGATTGATAAGTCATCTTTTTTAGATTTACACTTGCATAGATCTTTACTAGACTTATTGCTGAGAGGAATATGGTTTTTCACATTATTTGCTTAAAATTAAGATGAAATAACAATCTTGCTGACATCCGGTGTCAACAGTTTCAATTTGCATAACAGATTGTTATATTTGCATAACATGTTGTTATATGTGCATATCATAAAGTTATTTTTGCATAACAGTAACTTATATTTGCACAACATAAACTTCTTATTTTTCAACTTTTTTTTAAATTCAAATTGCTTGTTTTTTAATTGGATTTGCGACTCTAGGTTGATTTGCGACTCTCACCATGTTCTCATCCATTGTCTCTCCTTTGTTTATCTATTTATTTGGTCGAAGACTCGAAATTGATTTACTAAATGTTGATTTGAAAATAGATAAACAGAAAGAAAATATACATGTGCTGACATTATCTCTTTTTGTGCAATTCAAGTTGATGTGTATGTTTTTTTTTTATATTTCTATTTGTGTGCTGACATGGTCTCTTTTTGTGCAATTCAAGTTGATGTATAAGTTCTTTTTTATTTCTAACTGTGTGCTAAAATGGCCTCTTTTTGTGCAAATGTGTATACAAATGTGTGCTGTTTATTAGGAGTTCCTACTCTTTTTTTTTTCTCCTTTTTTGGTTGTGGCGTGAACATATCTCTTACTTGTTTTTTTTAATGTTATCTTATAATATAATTAAAAGTCTTTTAGCTCAATGGTAGAGTGATTTGCTTATGCGCAAATACTTGGGTTCGAATCCCGCATAGGCTAAAATTTATAATAATTCTAGTAATTTACAAAATTTTCTAATAATTGTTCAATAATAAGATATATTAGTGTAATTTTCTAGTTGCATATTATACTTTTACATTTGCATATTATACTTTTACATTTGGATATCATCAATATATATTTGCATATTTTAATCTTATGTTTGCATATCATCAATTTATAATTGCATATCATACTTTTACATTTGCATACTTTTACATTTGCTTTTATATTATTAGTTCATTCTTTTATATGATTTGTCACATTATTTGCTTCAAATTAAGAGGTACAAACAATGTTGCTGACATCTGGTGCCAGAAGTAACAATTTGCACAACAGATTGTTATTTGTGCATATCATAAAGTTATATTTGCATAACAGTAACTTATATGTTGACATTTAAGCTTAAATGTTATCATTTAGCTTAAATGTTGACATTTTAGCCGTTGATGTGCAAAATGTTTATCTTTTACCATTTCTTTTATTAGATGATTATAGAAGTTTGATATTCTCATCTCATGTAATATGATATCAATTTTGAGAATTATCTTATTTGTAAACTTTATCTTTTATTATATGTTGACATTTAGCTTAAATGTGGACATTTAGGCGTTGATCTGCAAAAGTTTTATCTTTTACCATTTCCTTTATTAGATGATTATATAAGTTTGATATTCTCATCTCATTTAATACGATATCAATTTTGGGAATGATCTTATTTGTAAACTTTATCTTTTATTATATGTTGATATTTAGCTTAAGTACTACATAATAATAGCACAACTGTTCTTTCTTTTATACTGATCATTATCAATTTCTTTTTAGTTTCAATACAAATAGTAGTAACTTCATAAATTTCAATCTAAATTTGTGTCGAATGCACAAGTTTTACTTAATTATATCAAATGTCAGCACTATAAAAGATTTTTACATTAATTCAATTCATTCTAAAATCGAAAATCAGATTTTGTTTGTGCACAATATCTCACTGCATTTTAGCATTAAAAGCCATTCAACCAACACATTAGACCGAGCTCAACTATCACTTGTCAACAGCACCCGATTTTTGCATAAATATTAAATAGTAGTAGCACAACTATTCTTTCTTTTAGACTTACCACTACTAATTTATTTTTAGTTTCAATACAAAGAGTAGTAACTTAATAAATTTCAATCTAAATTTGTGCCGAAGGCAGAAATTTTACTTCATTATTGTAAAGGCTTGGATTTTTAAATCCTAATTTTTACAAAAAAAAGAATTAAAAATGAAATTAAATCGGTTTTAAAATTCATTTAGAGGATTCCGACCGGAATGTAAAATTTGGCGAACAATTTCCATCTTTTACCTCGAAAAATCAAAATAATTATCGGACGGTGATATCCTTGTCGTTTTTAAAAATCTAATTGATCGAGGGGGCGAGAGTCGGGGAACCTAACATTCGAAAACTAATTACGAGATTCGAAATTCGCGTATTCAGGATTTATTTTCGGGTATTAGTTATCCAATTCAACACTCATCCTCACCTACTCCCTCACCCCACCTTACCCTGCAAACATCTACCCCCTATCCCCGTCATTGTTCATTCACATCACCCTCATTACCATCACTTTCATCTACTCCCTCCCCCTCCATTCTCTGGCTGATCATCACCACCACCGTCACATTCACCATCACCTAAAACCTCCACCGTCACCTCCATTGTCGCCTCCAGCCCACCTCTTTCTCCTTCGTTCTCCTTCCACCCAAGGACCATCGGTAGCCCTCGACACCTTCTCGGAGTCACCAGCAACATCCGGAGCCACCCAACGCCACCCAGGAGCCGCCCAAGAGCCACCAGCGGCGCCGACAAGCCACCGAGGCACCATGTCCCCCGTTTGATCGCGAAAAAATCTTCCGGTAAGCCGTTCTCACTCGTTTTCGATCGGAATCGTCCTCGAGCTTCACCATCACCCTCATCCATGTCCGATGCAGGTCCGATAAGCCATCGCGAGCCACCGACGACGCCCAGACTTCCGATCGAGATCTCCGAAGTTGTGAAATCACCTCGGTGAGCGTTCGAACATCCTTCTTTTTCCTTGGTTCGTCTCAATTCTTTTCCGTGTCGTTGGGTGGTCGGAGAGTGTGTGAGATCTGAGTGCGGGAAGCTTGGGCGAACTCGAGAGCTCTGGCGAGCTCGAGAGCGGGCGGGCGTGAGTGAGCGAGCGTCGAGCAGCGAGCGCGAGTCGAGGCTGAGTGAGGATGAGAGCGCGAGCATCAAGCAGTGAGCGAGGAGCGAGGAGCGAGCGCAGGAGGACGGAGACGTCGGAGGCCGGGAGGAGGAGCTGGTTCGCCGGCGGGGATGGAGTCTCGAGCAGGACAAAAAAAAGGGCGGGGCAAGATTTTGAAATTGAGAGGAAGAGGAAGACTCACGTGGCCCACCTCCTTGGTTGTTTTAATTTATTTGTTTTGTTTGCCCGGTTTAGGATTAATAATTTTGGGTTCGGTTCGGTTGGATTTAAATGGGGTTGGTTCGGGTCGGGTTTATCCGCTTATTTAAGTATTTAATGATATTTAAAATAAAATAAAATATTATTTGGCCTTAAAGATTGAAAAAGAATTTGGAGAAGAATTTTTAAGGTTGGAGAGTGATTTAATAAATAAATTTAAAAAGGAATTTAGCGAGTATGTTCAAGGGTCGGAATTCTTAACTGTTTAATTTGAATTTGAAACGGTTTTGAAACTAACTTGGGAATAAGAGTTACTCGATGACTAACCAGCATGATAAAATGAGCGTTTAACTAACGGCATGATATGTGTGACTAATAGCATGACTTGTGATGATTTATTATAAGGGGATAAATATTTGTTACCGATGATGATGATGATATATATACTTATGAAAAGCATGAGTATGAAATAGTAATATGCAAATTTGACTAAGTATAATATGAGAGTTATTTTAAGCCGATGAGTTGGCAAGTTACGATGAAAACGATATGAGATGATGAAACGAGATGAGAACTTGAATTGAGACATTAATGTTGTTGATGATGAGATGGTTAACCTATATATGCTTTATGTGAATCTTGTGTGTGTTATTTGATATGCTTTGTGTAAGTTAGACTTAGACTCATTATGTTACTTATCTTCTAGGTGAGCTCTAATCTGCCTGGATTTGCTTGATTGCTATATTGCTTGGATTCTGGGTTTCTCCAGGTAAGTTCTTTGAACTTACTCATGATGGGCGCTCTATGCACTGGGTGTTATATAGTAGGCTAGTGTCCAAGCATCATACGACTTAGAATCACGCTTAGGATCTAAAAAGGAAACCATATGAATTGCTATATGTCTTTTCTAGAAAACGGTCGTTATAGGTGTTTATTGGATGTGACATTCTTCTTTATTCTTGTCATCTTAGTGGGGCTTATTATAGAAAGTTGCTTGCACTTGATGGGTGAGGTAGGCTTTTTGGTAATAAGTCGCCATAGGACTCTTAGAGCATTAGGCCTTATATGGGTGCCGTTGTTTGCCTTCCCTTGATAGTTAGTAGGCTCCTTCCGTAGGGACGGCCTGCACCGTGGGTGAGGTAGTCCCCTTTGAAAGGAGTTGCTAGAGGATTCCTTAGGAGCCTAGAGGGACATGCTATTTGGCATTTCTTGTAACTGCGCGCCTCCTTATTTATGTCTGCACTTAATTATCTGTATACTTGTCTTTTAACTTCCGCTTTGCATTACGCATTTCATTTTAGGAATAGGATGCTTATTATATGCCTCTCAGAGTGTGTTTACACACGCGCATAAGTGGCCTGATGATTGACCCAGATCCCCCTCATTTTTTTTTTAGATTCAGGTAACCGCTAGCCGCTATCTTTGCTCATATGGATGCTTGGCGGGTTCAGACTTTTGGCGTTAGATTGAGAGCTCGAGAGACCACTAGACTTCCTCTCTTTTACGTTGTTTTGTCCCGGCTCTGCCGTGGCACCTTTGGGATTGTATTTTTCTTTAACTTCACTTATGCTGGTTGCATGCCTAAATGGATTTTCCGCGTTGTAGACTCAGGACAGGCACAGGGGTTTACCCCGGGGTCTCCAACGGACCTTACGGATTTGGGTGAGAAATCCCGCTTTAAACTACAAATCTTTGGTTTCAAACCTTCAACCTGTACTCGGAGCGCAAGATCCTAATGAGGGGTTTTATCCCTCGAAACGTAACTCGGGAATCATAATCCCGGGCCGTTACAAAGGTGGTATCAGAGCTGAGGTTGTGCAATCCGAGTACAATAGGTTGAGGAGGTTTTGAAAATCGCCCAATGTTTTCAATTGGTTTTGAAAAATGTTTTAAAAGGGCAAAATGAATTTAATTGGAATTAAACCTAAAATGAATAAAGGGAAACAATATCGGGGGTAGAGACCAAAGCGATAGCCATCCCTTATGGATGTAGAACTCAGGGAACGGTAGGCAAAATACTAGCTTTTATTTACAGATGGGCCTAGAAGACTCCAAGGAACACCGCGGAGGTTGGAGTGTTGAATTAGGAGGCCGTGAGGTTTTGCCCCTCCGGTCAGCCGTCCCTTGAAGGACGACATAGATCGTCTCTATGCTTACGTTTATATATACATATATGCAATTGGGCCAGAGGGCGATCCTCCTCGAAGAGGATCATATTAATCTTGTTGATTGCTTCCGTGATGAGTGTTATTGTGCTTAGGATAGCGAACTAATCAATATCCCTTGACTTGAATCATGTGTTGAATAACCGTGCAAACGGGATAGCGGGAGAAAACCTTGTTCTTATGTAATCAGAATTCTTGTCTTGTTGGATTAGCCCTCACATAATTCAAACCCCCTAATGGTTCTGACTCTGTCATCCGCCCCACCAAAACGCCTAGGCATATTAGCAAGGGTCGAGAAGCATCCGCTCTCCCCATTTTGAGTCCTGGTTCGTATTTCATCATCGATGCTCCTATCGAGTCTCGTACCTCCGGTTGGGGTCTTCCACGGGAAATTTGGGTCGGTAAACTAATTACCTTTGGAAATCGTAAATTTTGGTTGTGCATAATCAAATGTGCCGAAGGCACAAATTTTACTTAATTACATCAAATGTCAGCACTATAACAGATTTTTACATTAATGCAATTCATTCTGAAATCAAAATCAGATTTTGGTTGTGCATAATCATTAGTAGTAGCACAACTGGTATTTCGTTTAGACTTATCACAACTAATTTATTTTTATTTTCAATACTAAGAGTAGTAACTTCATAAATTTCAATCTAAATTTGTGCCGAAGGCACAAATTTTACTTCATTATATCAAACGTCAGCAATGTAATAGATTTTTATAGTAATTCAATTCATTCTAAAATCAAAATCAGATTTTGGTTGTGCATAATCATTACAAGCTACTAACACAACATCTCACTGCATTTTACATTAGAAGTCATTCAACAAACACCTTATATTGAGCTCAACTAATACTTCTCAGCAGCATCCGAGGTTTGCATAGGTACTACATAATAGTAGCACAACAGTTATTTCTTTTATACTGATCACTATTAATTTCTTTTTAATTTCAATACAAAGAGTAGTAACTTCATAAATTTCAATCTAAATTTGTGTCGAATGCACAAATTTTACTTAATTACATCAAATGTCAGCACTATAACAGATTTTTATATTAATGCAATTCATTCTAAAATCAAAAAATCAGATTTTGGTTATGCATAATCATTACAAACTAGTAACACAATATCTCATTGCATTTTAGCATTAGAAGCTATTCAACAACCACATTAGACCGAGCTCAACTATCACTTGTCAACAACACCAAATTTTTTTAAATAGTAGTAGCACAACTGGTATTTCTTTTAGACTTATCACTGCTAATTTATTAGTAGTTTCAATACAAAGAGTAGTAACTTCATAAATTTCAATCTAAATTTGTGCCGAAGGCACAAATTTTACTTCATTCTATCAAACGTCAGCAATGTAATAGATTTTTACAGTAATTCAATTCATTCTGAAATCAAAATCAGATTTTGGTTGTGCATAATCATTACAAGCTACTAACACAACATCTCACTGCATTTTACATTAGAAGCCATTCAACCAACACCTTATATTGAGCTCAACTAATACTTGTCAGCAGTATCCGAGATCCGCATAGGTACTACATAATAGTAGCACAACTGGTATTTCTTATATACTGATCACTATTAATTTCATTTTAGTTTCAATACAAAGAGTAGTAACTTCATAAATTTCAATCTAAATTTTTGCCGAAGGCACAAATTTTACTTCATTATATCAAACGTCAGGAGTGTAATAGATTTTTACAGTAATTCAATTCATTCAGAAATCAAAATCAGATTTTGGTTGTGTATAATCATCAGAAGCTACTAACACAACATCTCACTGCATTTTACATTAGAAGCAATTCAACCAACACCTCATATTGAGCTCAACTAATAATTGACATCAGCATCCGAGGTTTGCATAGGTACTACATAATAGTAGCACAACTGGTATTTCTTTTATACTGATCATTATTAATTTCTTTTTAGTCTCAATACAAAGAGTAGTAACTTCATAAATTTCAATGTAAATTTGTGCCGAAGGCACAAATTTTACTTAATTACATCAAATGTCAGCACTATACTAGATTTTTACATTAATTCAATTCATTCTAAAATCAAAAACCAGATTTTGGTTGTGCATAATCATTACAAGCTAGTAACACAATATCTCACTGCATTTTAGCATTAGAAGCTATTCAACAACCACATTAGACCGAGCTCAACTATCACTTGTCAACAACACCAGATTTTTGCATAAGTATTAATTAGTAGTAGCACAACTATTCTTTCTTATATACTGATCACTATTAATTTCTTTTTAGTTTCAATACAAAGAGTATTAACTTCATAAATTTCAATCTAAATTTGTGCTGAAGGCACAAATTTAACTTCATTATATCAAACGTCAGCAGTGTAACAGATTTTTACAGTAATTCAATTCATTCTGAAATCAAAATCAGATTTTGGTTGTGAATAATCATTATAAACTACTAACACAACATCTCACTGCATTTTACATTAGAAGTCATTCAACCAACACCTTATATTGAGCTAAACTAATACTTGTCAGCAATATCCGAGGTTTGTATAGGTACTGCATAATAGTAGCACAACTGGTATTTCTTTTATACTAGTCACTATTAATTTCTTTTTATTTTAATCCAAAGAGTAGTAACTTTATAAATTTCAATATAAATTTGTCCCGAAGGCACAAATTTTACTAAATTACATCAAATGTCAGCACTATAACAGATTTTTGCATTAATTCAATTAATTCTAAAATCAAAAATCAGATTTTGGTTGTGCATAATCATTACAAGCTATTAACACAATATCTCACTGCATTTTAGCAATAGAAGCCATTCAACCAACACATTAGACCGAGCTCAACTATCACTTGTCAATAGCACCAGATTTTTGCATAAGTATTAATTAGTAGTAGCACAACTATTCTTTATTTTATACTTATCACTATTAATTTCTTTTTAGTTTCAATACAAAGAGTAGTAACTTCGTAAATTTCAATCTAAATTTGTGATGAAGGCACAAATTTGACTTCGTTATATCAAACGTCAGATTTTGGTTGTGCATAATTCAATTCATTCTGAAATCGAAATCAGATTTTGGTTGTGCATAATCATTACAAGCTACTAACACAACATCTAACTGCATTTTACATTAGAAGCCAATCAACCAACACCTTATATTGAGCTCACCTAATACTTATCATCAGCATCCGAGGTTTATATAAGTACTACATAATATTAGCACAACTGGTATTTCTTTTATACTGTTCACTCTTAATTTCTTTTTAGTTTCAATACAAAGAGTAGCAACTTTATAAATTTCAATCTAAATTTGTGCCGAAGGCACAGATTTTACTTAATTATATCAAACGTCAGCAGTGTAACAAATTTTACAGTAATTCAATTCATTCTTAAATCAAAACCAGATTTTGGTTGTGCATTATCATTACAAGCTTCTAACACAAAATCTCACTGCATTTTACATTAGAAGTAATTCAACCAACACCTTATATTGAGCTCAACTAATACTTGTCATCAGCATCCGAGGTTTACATAGGTACTACATAATAGTAGCACAACTTGTATTTCTTTTATACTGATCACTATTAATTTCTTTTTAGTTTCCCTGAACTGGTAAATATATATAAATCTCCCAAAGGAGGAAGGCAAAAGCCTCAAAATTTACAAAAAGAAGTAATCCAAAACAAGGGATCACTTGTAAGATACAAAAATAGGATTAGACGATTAGCCTATCTCTCCAAGCCCTGTCCACTCTACTAGTGGATTTCCCCTTTACTTTCACCCTAGCTTTGCACTCCTGTACTATCATATGTGCACATTCATCAATTCTCCAAAATTTGTTCTCCCAAATCCCCACATTTCTAGCTTTCCAAATGTAATAGACTATACAATTGATCACCAACAACTGCGATTGAAGCTTGATTGCGCGCGTACTCCTCTCTTCAGCAAACCATTCCAGCCATTCCAAGATGCTGCCACGTCGTTGTGTAATGCCCAGCCAACTGAACACTATTTCAGCCACACGACGAGTATATGCGCAGCCGAACCAAAGGTGGTCACAGTCCTCTACCTCCGCCCCACACAACACACACTCTTGTGATTGGACTGCATTCCACTTAAAGAGCCTTGCCCGAGTGTAAAGCCTATCCTGAACAGCGAGCCAAGTGAAGAAGCTCCACTTCTTCGATTGAATTCCTGTCCATATAATTTCACCCCAAGGTTTCAGCTGTCCATGCTCTCTCAAAACCTCATACGCAATTCTGGGCAATTCCTTATCATTTCTCCCAAGCACATCCATAGTTGTGCCTTCATAGCCGAGCTGCTGCACTTGAGCTTCAAAAGCTTGAGAGAATTCTTGTGCAACACCCACCACACATTTCCATGTCCAAGAATCCCGAGCTGTTAGACGGGCCTCCAGGATATCACCCCCTTTCAAGATGTTCACATCCACCCATCTAGTCCACACACAGTCCCTCTTTTGCACCACATCAGCTGCCAGTTTAGCAAAGATTGCCTTGTTCCAAGACAATATTTCCTTTATACCCAGGCCGCCCTCTTTCCTTGGAAGAGTAACAACCTTCCAGTCGACTAAGTACCTTCTCCCTTCCAAATCACCATTCCACAAGAAGCGTTTACACATAGCTTCAATGCGATCAATCACTCCTGCGGGCAATAGAAATACTTGGCTCCAAAAACCCATCACCCCCATCAATACTGAGTTGATGAGTTGCATCCGTCCTGCATAAGACAGCTTTCGTGCTGCCCAACAGTTGATTTGCCTCTCTATCTTGGACAGTAGCGGGTCATATTCAGCTTTCTTCAATCTCTTATCATGCAATGGGCAACCAAGGTACCGTACAGGGAGCACCCCTCGTGAGAAGCCCAGCACATCCACTATCTCTTGCTCCCGAGCAGGCGTCATTCCAGCAAGAAAAATTTCAGATTTAGCATTGTTTGGTTCAAGGCCTGATACAGCAGCAAAGGACTCAATACACCTCCTTACCAACCCCACAGATTTATCATCACCCCGACAGAAAATCAAAAGATCATCCGCGAAAGCTAGATGTACCAGATTCAGCTCCTTACACTTTGGGTGATGATGAAAGTTCGGGTTACCAGCCATTTCGTGAAGCATCCGTCCAAACACCTCCATACACAGCACAAAGATATACGGCGACATCCGATCCCCTTGCCTCAATCCTCGCTTACTATGGAAGAAATCCTCCGGAACACCATTAACAAGAACCGAGAAGCTAGCTGACGTGATACAACTCATCACAAGCTGTACAAATTTGTGAGGAAAATTGAATTGAATAAAAGTTTTTTCTATAAAACCCCAACTCAGCGTGTCATAAGCTTTATGCAGATCCACTTTTAGAGCACATCTCGGTGAAACTCTTTTCGTGCCATACCCCCTAAGTATCTCCGTTGCAACAGCAACATTATGATTGAGTGCTCGACCAGGGACAAAGGCGCCTTGAGAGTCCGAGATCAGACCATCCAAGACACCCCTCATCCTATCAGCCAGTATCTTCGTAATCAATTTTAGCATCGTGTTGCAACATGAAATTGGGCGGAGATCCTTCACCAACGTCGGGTTATCCACCTTAGGGATTAACGAAATAAATGTGTGATTTGTCTGCTTCAACAGCTTACCCGATCGGAAGTATTCATGGACAACCTTCCTTATATCCGTCTTTACAACAGACCACCCCTTCTTGAATAGAGCACTCCCGAACCCATCAGGGCCTGGCGACTTGTTCTCACCAATACTCCACAATGCCTTTCTTATCTCACTCAATGCTGGCTCCTTTCCCATACAGGTCACATCCTCTTCCCTGAGTTTGCTACCAACAGGGAAGACGAAACTGCCAACCACTGCTGAAGGAGACCCAAGCAGATCTTTATAGAACCCCACAATTAACTGGACAAGTGCCTTAGGTTCCTCGACTCGCTGCCCATTACTGTCTTTCATGTACATTATCGAATTTGTACCTCTTCGAACTTTTAGCTGGCGATAAAACATACCAGAGGTCTCCTCCCCCTGCGTTAACCAGTGAAGTTTAGCTTGTTGGGAGGACAGGCTCATAAGTTTTCGCATATTTGCACTTACCACCTGTTGCAACTGCTTTACCTTTCTCTGTAGCTCCTCATTATCTCGTTGAGCCTGATACTCCAGCTGAGTATCCCTTAAGCATTTTGTATCTCTATCTATGTCTTGTCTCAGCTGAGCAAAATTTCGCCTGTCCCAGCCCTTTAACACTTCTTTCAGACCTTGCAGGTTCCGTCTGAGCACAAACTGTCTACTTCCTCTATGATATTGGCGCCAGAGATCAGTTAGAATCTTCATGAAATTCATCTCCTCACACCAGAAGTTTTTAAACTTGAAGGGGTAACCCTTGCTGCGCATAGTTTCTCGGACTGTTACAACAGCTGGTGAGTGATCTGATAGAAGGGGAATATCGAAGGTGGCTTTAGTAAAAGGCATTGCATCTCTCCATTTTTCATTGACCAGAGCCCGATCAATTTTCCTCTCTATTCTATCTCTGCCAATCCGATTGTTATTCCACGTCAGTCTGCAACCTGTATACTCTAAGTCAGCCACATCACAATCTTCCATCATTCTTCGGATTTCCGAAAAATCATCCGTTGGCACCTCAACTTGGGGCCATCTGTCACCCATCTCGTAAATGCAGTTGAAATCCCCTATTATGAGCCACGGAACAGTATTGCCTATGTGCAGTTGCTTTAGAGCCTCCCAACATAACCTTCTATGCGGTTTCTCATTCATAGCATACACAAAACTCACCACAAACTGAAAATTCCCATCCATACTAGCCACTTGACAGTGGATGAACTGTTCTTCCATGGCCAAAACACTGACATTAACCGACCAAGGATCCCACCATAACCAAATTCTTCCTTTTTCATGGCTCCCCCTATTCAGAATATTTTTCCAATCCTTCAGCATTCTTTTCAGAACCTCTTTCTCCCCCTTTTCTGTCATTTTAGTCTCTAGTATAGCCAAAATGCTAATAGTATTACTATGTATAAAGTTATTCACCATAGTATGCTTGCCAGAGCTATTGAACCCTCTGACATTCCAGGCCCCTATCTTAAGGCTTGTCATTTCTCCTCTTTTCGCAGGCTGCTACCACCTGGATTTTTCCCTTTCACACTTTCAAACTCATTGATCAAAGATTTCCCCTGCTGGGTATTATTATGCCTTTGCTGCATATACTTTTCCTGGCCATTTCTCCCCATCATACCTATATAACGATTGCTCGTTTCTATATTGAACTGTTCGTGGTACATTTGCCCAGATTGCCCTTTCTTAGCAGCATTCCTGGACACAACCTTTGCCCAACTTTCCTGCTCCCATCTCTTCTCAGTACTTGGTTGCCCTGCATCCTTCAGCAGTTGCTGATGTTCATTACCCTGAATTTGGTTATCTGTTTCATCCTCCTGAGCCACTGCCTTTCCTTTCCTATCCTCCGAGGAGTCGGTATTTTCCTTATCCCCTTCAGTTTGACCACCCTGTGCTGTAACCTGATCATTCAGATCATTATCAGCCCTTATCTTTCGTTGCCACTGAAGGCCAGCCCCTGGCTTAACTCTTGTTGTAGCAAATTTTCTTTCCACAGTCCTCTTCTCCTGACCTCGCCTATTGCATCTGTCATTCTCATGCCCAAATTTATTGCATAAAGAACAAGCCCATGGCAGCCATTCAAATCGAATCTTCTGTGTTCTGCTCACCCCCTCTTCATCTGCAATAACCATTTCTGTCCTTTTCGATTCCTCAAGTGTGACTTCCACAAGCATTCGCGCGTAGGAAAGCCTACTTCTATTTGCAGTACAGCCATCTACACAGACTGGTCGGCCTATAGCACTCCCAATCTTGCCCAGCAACTCATTGTTGAAGAGGATAGGATCCAAATATGGCAAGCAAACCCAAAGTGGAACACTGTCAAAAATCTCCCATTGTTGAAGAGGATAAGATTCAATACAAAGAGTAGTAACTTCATAAATTTCAATCTAAATTTTGTTGCCGAAGGCACAAATTTTACTTAATTACATCAAATGTCAGCACTATAACAGATTTTGACATTAATTCAATTCATTCTAAAATCAAAAATCAGATTTTGGTTGTGCATAATCATTACAAGCTAGTAACACAATATGTCACTGCATTTTAGCATTAGAAGCCATTCAACCAACACATTAGACCGAGCTTAACTATCACTTGTCAACAGCACCAGATTTTTGTATAAGTATTAATTAGTAGTAGCACAACTATTCTTTCTTTTATACTTATCACTATTAATTTCTTTTTAGTTTCAATACAAAGAGTAGTAACTTCATAAATTTCAATCTAAATTTGTGCTGAATGCACAAATGTAACTTCATTATATCAAACGGCAACCGTGTAACAGATTTTTACGGTAATTCAATTCATTTTGAAATCAAAATCAGATTTTGGTTGTGCATAATCATTACAAGCTACTAACACAACATCTTACTGCATTTTACATTACAAGTCATTCAACCAACACCTTATATTGAGCTCAACAAATACTTGTCATCAGCATCCGAGGTTTACATAGGTACTGCATAATGGTAGCACAACTGGTATTTCTTTTATACTGATCACTATTAATTTCTTTTTAGTTTCAAAACAACGAGTAGTAATTTCATAAATTTCAATCTAAATTCGTGCCGAAGGAACAAATTTTACTTAATTACATCAATCTTCAGCACTATAACAGATTTTTACATTAATTCAATTCATTTTAAAATCAAAAATCAGATTGTGGTTGTGCATAATCATTACAAGCTAGTAACACAATATCTCACTGCATTTTAGCATTAGAAGCCATTAAACCAACACATTAGACCGAGCTCAACTATCACTTGTCAACAGCACTAGATTTTTGCATAAGTATTAATTAGTAGTAGCACAACTATTCTTTCTTTTATACTGATCACTATTAATTTCTTTTTAGTTTCAATACAAAGAGTAGTAACTTCATAAATTTCAATCTAAATTTGTGCTGAATGCACAAATTTAACTTCTTATATCAAACGTCAACAGTGTAACAGATTTTACAGTAATTCAATTCATTCTTAAATCAAAACCAGATTTTGGTTGTGCATTATCATTACAAGCTACTAACACAACATCTCACTGCATTTTACATTAGAAGTCATTCAACCAACACCTTATATTGAGCTCAACTAATACTTGTCATCAGCATCCGAGGTTTACATAGGTACTACATAATAGTAGCACAACTGGTACTGAACTAGTAAATTATTTAAATTGTAAAAAACCCACACACGGTGCGAGTACTGAACTAGTAAATTATTCAAAATGATATGATTTCAAAGTAAATCCGTGCGTAGCTAAATCATCCGCAAGTTTTCTTTTAAAATTTGGTTGTTGTTAGATACACAACAAATTTAGATTAAGCAAGTGTACATTCTTATTGACGTGGTGCGGATGGTGCTTAAATCCTGATTTGCGGTGTATTTAGTTTTGGATTTAAAATTTGGCAAAATTACAGAAAACCACCTATTAAATATGGGTGTTTTCACTTAACCACCCCTTAAATTTAAAATTACAGAAAACCACCCTTTAAATGTTACTTGTTTACAACTCACCACCTATTCAACTATTTTCTTTAATTTATCATTAAATATATTATATTTTAATAAATTTAAACTCAAATTTGATTGTAAATATATTCATATTTTGAATTTAAAGGCTCGGTCATATTTTAGGGATTATTTTATTTATTTTTAAAAAATAATAATAAATATAGCCTAGAATTATTATCTTAATTTAAGGTTGAAAATGTTTATAAAATTTTAAAATATTATGGAAATTACTCTCATTTATTTATATTTTTAATAAGAGTAATTTACATAATGTTTTAAAAATTTATAAACATTTTCAAACATAAATTAAGATAATAATTCTAGGCTTTATTGATTATTATTTTTAACAATAAATACAAAATTCCCTAAAATATAATTGGATCCTTAAATTCAAAATTTGAATATATTTACAATCAAATTTGAGTTTAAAAATATTAAAATATAATATATTTAATGATAAAGTAACAAAAATAGTTGAATGGGTGGTGAGTTGTAAACAAATAACATTTAAAGGGTGGTTTTATGTAATTTTGAATTTAAGGGGTGGTTAAGTGAAAACACCCATATTTAATGGGTGGTTTTCTGTAATTTTCCCTTAAAATTTTAATGTTTAGCCATTGATGGACTACGCTGGGCCTTGGGCCTTGGGGGATCTGTGCGGTCGGTGGCCCGGTGAGAGTATAGTAGTATACTACGTACCCCAGCAAAACGACAGCGTAACAACTGTCTCGTGGCGAGGTCTCTATATTCCCATCAACGGATATTCTTTGGAATGTGCTCTTTCTCTCTGATAATTTGGGTGTTTTACATTTAATCACCTGTTATTTGATCAATTTTCATTTAATTACTCTTATTTTAAAAATTATAAAAAAAAAATCACACGTTATTACTGTTCAGCAAACAAACAGCCACTTTGCGCACTTGTAACTTGTAAGTCGTAACCACGGTTTCGTCAAGGAGAAATGATGAAAATACCCATAGGATGATAGGAATAAAAGATCATAAAATACCTCATCTAACTCATAATTACCTACTATTAACCTACAACACCCCTGCAATTTGTATTGTATCTTCCTGTGATATTTGGTCAGAGTTTTCCCACCTCTGTTCAGTTTTAGAAATTAAATTAAATCTACCGGACTATATAAATGTCAAATAAATATGCAAATTAAGAGTGAAAAGGTTTGACAAAATTCCCGAAAGGGTTTGAGTAAATTCACTCGAAGGGACCGACGTTATTCTTGTAGATGAAATCTTGTTGGTGTTTTGTTCGAGCAGTCTGCGGCTCTGCTTTCGATGTTTCGAGGAGGTCTTCTGTTTGATTGAAGGGCGTGGAGTCTGGAGTCGGGTCTGGCTGGGGTCGTGGTAGTGCGCTCAGGACGACTCCGTTTCCGGGATTATGTTTTCTTGGAGTTCGTTTGCATTACCCACATGAGTTAGAGTCTTGATGTACCGCTGACCCGCGGTATCACTGTTCGGTGGTGCTTGACTTCGTTCTTCGGCGGCTTCCTCAGCTTTCTTGGAGTCGGTCTTCTTGGATCGTTTTGTTGTAGAGTTTATTACTGTTTATTTCATTTTGCTTGTTGTTTGTATTTCTTTTCTGTAGGCTGTACGTTTGACGGTTCACCGTCTGCTAACTTTGCCCGTCTCTCAATGAGTCAGGTTTGTCTGCCCTTCGAATTTTTACCTAATTAAAAAAAAAAAAGCTCATTAGGTGGAGACTTGCTAGCTGCATTTCATTTTCTTTTTTATGAAAAAGAAAAGCTATTCAAATCAATACAGAAGAATCAAGAGATTAAAATAATGATAAACAGATTAATTGTTATGAACCAATATAAATATAGAAACGAATATATATAAAAAAGAGAAGTACTAAAACATGAATTATATTGAGGAAAACATAAACCCACTCATACAAAGTTATCAATTGAGACAATTTTTTAAAAAATAAAAAATTGGTCAAAGTTGGTTTTGTGCAAAGAAATCTCACAATGTAAAACACGAGGAGTTTTAAAAATCTCCTATAAATTTGGGCGATGTATTAAAAAATATAATGTATGTTGATTTTGAAAAAATATCGTTGAAAGATGGATCATTTTATGTAATTAAACCTAAAAGACTTAAACATTACAATATACTCCACAAAAGTACTGGAATTCACCCATAATAAAACATCAAAACAAACTCGATCATATCCAATGTCATGGGCGAGGAGTTCAATCCAAATATCGTTGAAAAATCTCATGATTTGAAGCACGAAATTTTGTTGATGGAATTGATTGATATTAATATTATGCTTGTGATGTTGGCCTCCTTCAAGGATGATTTTTTTTTAGTACAAGGCAATTATTTGGGGTGGATGAACTACAGTTGTACTGTCACCCAATAGCGTCCTTTCGGACAAGGTCGTCGACCGCTAACTTAGAACTCTAACCTACGAAGTTCGTCTGAAAATTGAGGTGGGCAAGGTGGTAAGCTCCCGGTTGTCCTCCCTATAAACATGGAAGAAAGAGATGTCATCAACGGCATAGCTGAAGGCGAGGATATCAGAAATGATCGTCTCACTCTCTCAAGGACAAGTTCGGCACCCCTTCAGGACATTAATTAATCGTCGTAACACAATCATTCTCCACCTCAACACGCGAGTAACCACCCTTCATAGCTTCCAAGAATCTATGGAGAAAACTACGAGTTTTCTCTTGCAAAGCCGAAACTGCCACACGGCAAAACCACAATAATATATAACAACGCTAATATACTATCACTTATATATATAAAAAAAACAATTATAAAAACAGAAGAGGTGTGACGATGACGATAAAACGTAAGGAAAAGGCAACCACAGAGAATAATTGGAGCAACATGACCTTTTCCAATCATTTAACAAGACATTCGACGGATTTTTGGTATGAATAGGGGTAGAGCTGGCAATTCGGGTCATCCGATCGGGTTCAGGTCGATCACATTTGGATCGGGCACTGATGAGTCAGGTCAACTCGGGTCAAAATTTCGGTGTCGGTCTTGGTCGGGTTGGGTCGGGTCGGATTCGGTCAAAATGAAATTCAGATTGGTCGGGTTTGGGTTAGAATCGGGTTGGACCCATTCGGGTTTTCGGTCATAATCGGGTCGGTCTCATTCAGGTTTCAAGTAGAAGCGGGTGAGGTCTACATTTGTTTTAAACTTTTAATCGTTTGGATTGAATTTGTTAAATCATGTTCGTTTAGGACTTTCGGGTAATCAATTTTATTAAATCGAAATTGTAATTCATGTTAGTATAGAAATTGAATTTTATTAAATTGAATTTTTATTTTGTATAGAAATAGCATTAACTATCAATAGCTCGATAATGAATTACAATAAAAAAATTTGTTTTATAGTATAAATGTATAATAGATATATATATATTCAAGGATATTCGGGTTGGGAGTCGGCTCGGTTGAGAGTCAGGTCGGGTTGAAATTCGGGTCGGGTTGGAATTTGGATCGGGTCCGGATTGAGTCGGGTTTGTATGTATTCGGGTCACTTCGGGTTTCAGGTCAACATCGATTAGGGTCGGGTTTCGGGTTCGAGTTATGCATAACGCCAAATTTTCGGGTTCGATCGGGTTTTGGGTCGGGTAAGTCGGTCGGGTTTCTCGGGTCGGATCAGGAATTGCCAGCTCTAGATAGGGGCAGTTGTAAAAGAATGCTATCTATGGTTATTTATTGCACTTTTCATAATGCAGGGCGATTTTATGCAAATAAGAAAGTTTAATCTGTGTGCAGTTTTTGCCAGTTTCCCAAAACAAAGGCAGTTTATCAGAAAAGATTATAAAACAATTTCCTCAATTTGCCGTCCATTTCTCAACTTTCGTCCGTTTTGACTCCCTCTCCCTCCCGAGTCCCGACCCCGGGCCAGTCCACTACTATATAAAGCAGCCTTGGGCGCCACGGCAGCCTTGCTACTTTCCATCTCTCCTCCTTTTCCAATATCTCCAAGCGAAAAAGTTGCACAAGAAGATCCTCTTTGATTCCTGCATCCACCTCTCTCCTTGCGATGATACCGGAAGCTACTCATCCCGCCGATGTCTCCGCTGCCGCCGACGAAGGAGGCGACGTCTGTAAGACGATTGAAGTCGCCGTCGAGCAGTACCGCTGTTACAGCCGCCGGCGTCTCACCAAGCCGGCGTCGGAGGAAGAGGCGGAAGCCTTGGAGGCGGAGGAGAGGGCGGCTGTTGCCGAGGGGCTCTTTATTCCGCCGTTCAACTTCTCGATGGTCGACAATGGCGTCTTCCGCTCCGGCTTCCCGGATTTCGCCAACTTCACCTTCCTCCAATCGCTCGGCCTCCGCTCGATCGTGTATGTTCGTCCTCGATGCTTCTTTATTAGATTGCTCGATTGCTTGCATTGCGATCGAGGAGCTAGGTTTTTCGATTTCTATTTTTGAATCGATGATTTTGTAGGTATTTGTGTCCGGAGCCTTATCCGGACTCCAATATCGAGTTTCTCGAGTCTAACGGGATTAAGCTCTACCAGTTCGGGATCGAAGGCTACAAGGTAAACCGTACCGATAACTTAGATATTCCGATTCCTTCAATGTTTACTGTGTTGATTGATTTTACCTGACCTAGAGGTGGAAGATTGTAATCGGATTAGGTTCTCGAGATCTGGAACAGTAATGGCCACTGATCGCAATGTGGAGCCGTTAAAAGTTTTTGATTCTGACTTAACAACTCCTATATTGATGTTTCCTTGATTTGGTTTAACTTATTCCGTTTAGTTCTGTTTGCTAATTGCAGGTTGCATTTTTTTCGTTTTCCTCCCTGTCTTTATACTGGTTAATTACAATTTAGGATGTATTAAAGAAACATTACTAGCCGTTTAACAGTGTGAATTCGACCTTTAAAAGCAACCTTATCTTGCTATGCCAATTTGTCTGTTCTGTTTTATGTGCTACTTTGCTGTATGGTATTTGGCATGAGTGTTGAATATGTAATACTACCTCCGTTCCATAATACATGGGCTTTTCCTTTTTGACACGTTTTTTAAGGAGCGAAAAACTTAATGAAATATTATTTTTTTAATCAAATTTTTTATATCATTTGATACTTATTACTAATAAGTATCAAATTATATAAAAAATTTAATTAAAAAAATAATATTTCATATAGTTTTTCACTCCTTAAAAAGCGTGCCGAAAACTAAAAGCCCATGTATTTTGGAACGGAGGGAGTACTAACTAGTAACTAACTGATAATCATCCTTATCTAGAACTTGCTCTGTAGTACATAGAAGAACTTGCTGTATGGTATTTGGCATGAGTGTTGAATATGTAATACTAACTAGAACTTGCTCTGTAGTTCAGTACTAACTTTTTTGGACGGATATAGAGTTCAGTACTAAGTACTAACTACTATCTTTGGACTACTTGCTATTGCTAGAATGTAACTTTTATTACCAAGTTCGGATCAGACTTTTGTTCATAACAATTTTGACAGCTTTATGGACTATGGAGGCAATGAGTACTTAGTAATGCTTAGATCTTAACTGAGTCATTGATTGAGTAAATCTTGAAGCATAGAAAGTAAAAGTTTTAGAATATTTATATGTTGGAAAAGGTGGAATATTCCACCACTATGTGCTTTTGCACAAATGAACTTTTATACTTGTTTTTTTTATGTCCACTTCACTATTTCCTTTTTTGACACTATGGAGTATGGACTATGGAGGGGCTAGACGGGAGGGCACCAAGGAATTTTTAATCCTAGGTGGTCTTGGAAATTTGACTAGGCACCGCTTAGTCCCACTTAGGCATCGCCTAGACCCTGCCTAGCCAAAAGATTATTCAGTTTTAGCGTCTAGGAGGCAGGTGATTAGTCGTCTTAGAGTTTTTTTATCCCAAGTTAGGATGTATTTGCTTTTGAGTTGAATCTATGGTTTTGGATTTTAGGAGGTTTAGAGTCACCATTAGCATGCATACATTAGCGTTTATTTACTTTAGTGTTAGTTAAGCACCGGAAATTTGGGTTTATGAGTGATATTATGTATTATTATTACGTTATATGAATTATTTATATGTGCTATATGTTAAAATCTAAGGAAATAATCAATTTTATTCTAAGTCCGCCTAGACGCTAAGTGGTCACACGCCGTCTAGCAACCGTCTAACGCCTTTTAAAACATTGGCACATAGCAGGTAGGATTTATTCTACAAATTAGATAAATAACTCCTCAATGAGGTTATGCATTTTCATTTTGAATAATCAGCATAAGTGCAAGCGCTGATTTTCACTATGAGCTATTGATATCCTCCATTCAAATACATTTCTATTGTTTGGGATGTGTTTTTTATTGCTTATAAGTTGCAAGGAATGGAAGTGCATCCACCAGATGTAGGACGGACTTCAATTATCTATCGGATCTACGGATCTACCTCCATCTCTGCATTCATGTTTTGAGTTATGTCTCGAAGCTGTGACATTAGTATATGACTATTCTCTCATATTGTACACAAAATTCATCCATTGTTGAGAATTGAACACACTGACTGGTTTATCCTGAAGCATAGCAGTTATTTCAGTATCTATTTGAAGATGGTCTTAGGATACAAAACGTAATAGTTGGATACTATGTTTGGTGTCTATAAGTATGGTAGGTAGCATTAGTTGCCTCTTAACTGAAACAAGAATCAGTTACTTTGGCCCATCAGTTTATAAATTGAATAAAGTGGCGATTGAACTTCTAGGCAACTATTGTTAGCGAAACTATCATTAACAGTGTGACAATGAATCAGATTTGTAAGCCTTTCAGGGAGGATTCTTGTCCTGACCTATATGGAAATTAGGGGTTTGAACTCTTGGACGGCCTTACTTCACTTAAATTTGTATTTTCTATATAATATCAATGAGACTTGAACTATCTTTCACCACTACAAGTAAAGGAAAGACCTTCATACTCAATAAAGCTTTTGAACATGATCGCAGTATCAGGACAGACAGATTGCTTTCCATAACATCTCCAGTGTTTCATCCCCTCACAAAACTAATGGCTGAAATACCTGTTAATGTGCTTCTTTGAAATTTCATTACGACGTCGGATTTCTTGTCTGCATAGCTTTGGAATCTGGAAGTTAATTCAGCAGTACTATTTGGTTTCTAATGAATGGTCTAATCAACTGCGCTAGCACTTTTTATAACCTTCTCTGGGAAAATCAAGTTTTCTTTCGAGTATTTTCTCTTTTCCCCATCCAATATGGCGTGTAACAATGGGTGAACTGTTTATGAGTAATGGAGTTACACAACTGATTTATTTAAAATTGTGATTGCAGGAGCCGTTTGTAAATATTCCAGATGACACAATACGTGAAGCACTAAAAGTTGTGATTGGTATGCTGCAATAAACTAGCAAGATTAAGTTCATAACTTGCTAAATACCTTGTCATCTGAATTTTATTTCCCTGTACTTGTTTGTAACACAGATGTAAAGAACCACCCAGTTTTGATACACTGCAAAAGAGGGAAGGTACTCCAATCACTCCTTTTATCATACAAATGATTTGAACCAAACTTGCCTCTTTTGCATTCAACTATCGACTCATCATTTTGCACATTTATGTCAGCACCGAACTGGATGCCTCGTGGGTTGCTACAGGAAGCTGCAAAAGTGGTGCCTGTCTTCCATCTTCGACGAGTACCAGCGCTTTGCAGCTGCCAAAGCAAGAGTCGGAGATCAAAGGTTCATAGAGCTGTTCGATATATCCAGCTTCACACAATATTCTTTGCCCTTCTCCTGTTCAAAGAGGTAAAACACACGGCAAGCCATTTCCTAGTTCCTACTCGGTGATTGTAGCTAATAATAACATATGGGAAGAATAAACTACGGAAAATAAGAAAAAGGACGAGTTCCTCTCAAGTTCTGCTCTCACAAATAAGCAGTAAATAGGGAATGTTGAACTTCCATCCCACGGTCTCTTCGGTTATTTTTTAAGGCATTGTGTGCGATTCATTGTTGGGCAGCCATGGCTCCGTGAGGTGCTATAGACTACATTTGTATTGTTCTATACATTGAAACATGAAAGACACCGAAGGACCTAAAACCACCTAACGCTTGTATAATGGGGAAGGTAATACAGAGACCCAAAAAAAAAAAAAAAAAACTACAGCAGGTTTACAGGGAAATTGTGCTAAGGTATCTGAGGAAGTTGTACTAGAGAATGAATTTGTATATTCTTTTCCATCAAATGTAGAGATAGCGATTGTCAAAAACTACGCAACTTTCTCGATTACTCTGATAACTGAGAATGAAAACTAATCGAGGAAATAACGCACATATACAACATCCCATCTCCTTCATTTTTCCGTTCACAAATCAATCAAACTTCTTTGGAAGTTGATGTATCTTATAGAGACTTCATAACATAGAGCTTTCTATTCTTCAATTTATCAAGTCACTGTCATTGTTGATATGGTGAAACTTTTATACAATGACTTGTGCAAGGAAGGTGGATTCTGACCTGATACAGTTCATTCTAAACCAACCATTTTGCACTTTGACTATTGATTTACCGAACATTATTCTCTTGCATGAATCCTATCCACGTTAACAAACATTTAAGTCATATAATCTCTTTATTAGCTTCAATTAATGCTCTACATATCTATCTATATACATATACTAAAATCGATGCATTGTTGCCCGCGTGGCGGCTTGTGAGTGAATCTGCTTACGTGGCGGCACGTGAGTGCATCTCGCAAAACTTTCTCCCGTCAAAAAGGAAATCTAATAAAAATAATAAGATAGTTCTAATCTATATAATTAAAAATAATTATTTATTTTACCATTAACTCATATAATTGAATAGATGAAATATCTTATAAAAGAGTAAATATTATATAAGGAAATAACTATATCAATATACTTGAATGCAATAATAGTAATAAATTTGGCATATAACGATATACAAATTGCCATATAAGTGTATCTCCATCTGGATTATAAATAATCTATCCAATGGACGGTTTATATATAAATTACACCATATGGACGAGACCTAAAAAAGACATTAGGTTCACCCAGTTGCCATATAGACGAATTTTATGGCGGGTCTTTGGGGTCTAGGCGGGTCTTGGTGACCTTGAAGGCCTTGGTGGAAGGATGAGATAAGGGGTTTAGGCGGGAGTCTAGGCGGGCATTGAAGAGTTTTTTTTAGAACAGTGATCATAATTACCAAAAATATTAATAGATACATAGTAGTAAATATTTGATAGGTGTTATCGATTATTTTTGGTGGAAATAATTAATTATTTCATAGTTATTTTATTTATATATATACTATTGTTCAAGAGAATGAGTTATTTAGATCTAGATTAATTTTAATCTTATATTTTCAGTTATTATTTTAATTATCATAATGTAATTCATATTTATTTATTTATTTTCATATTTATAATAGGATTTATTTTTATAGATAATAAATGTAATTTTATAATATTGTGTTAAAATATTCCCGTGCAGGGGACGGGGCATACACTAGTTTAGCCTCTATAGTTGATAACAGTGATTAAGAAAGCGAAACCCATGCACGCTTAAGCCCAAGGCGCACTTGCCACCGCCTGCCTTGGCCAAGGCGCATGCTTTTCTGTTTTTTTTTTCCATATTTTGGCTGATTATGATATATTACAATCTTTGTTTTATTTGGGCACGATCTTTCCATATCTTTTTTTAGTTGGAAAATATTTTTCTTATTTTAAAAAAGATTTTAGAAACTTTCTGATATTTTTGGAAGATTTTTATGTTTTTAGCCCTGTTGTTCACTTCACACCTGCCTCCTATTCTCCCTTTCTTCTCTACTTCTCTCCCTCCTTTCTCTGCCCTTCTTCCTTTTGGTGGAGTTGCTCATGTGCCGTTGAGTCGTTGCTGTTGGTTTCTCTGCCCTCTGTTTACTTTGTTTAGTACGTAATATTTGCTAGTTTGTTTAATTTCTTTATGATAACTCCACTCCCTTTGATGAAAATCGGAATTAGTTTCAAAAGCTTTGACAAACAGTTTGTGTCAAAGGTCTTGAAGCTAACAGCTGTGTTGATGAAACACAAAACCTGTACTTTATTATATTATGTCCGAATATTATATTATGTTATTATATGCTTCCATATTATTATTATATATTCACTAACCTTTCAGGAAGCTATTTGAATTATATCTCCTTCCTTAAGCGTTCAAAGGTGAGAAAGATCAAATCGAGATCATGGCTTTCGAAGTTTCCAAAGATAGAAGATTGCGCTCAAGCCATGATCCTCTCTTAGCCATTGGAGAAGATTCCTTCCTCAAGTGGCGCCGGTGATCTTCACTATATAAAGGAGATGAAGAAGAGAGAGAGGACTGACGCACTTCAAGAATATCATTGCACAATCAGCCCTCAAGTTTACGATCTCTCTTCAGCGTGTTCTCTCTGCTTGTTCTTAAGAGTCTTATATTTTGTTTCAAAGCATTTGAGAGATACACAGTGAGCTTATAGGATATATTTCGAGAGAGTGTTATACTCAAGAGTTTATAACTCAGGAAGTGGGCACTAGGCTATTGATTCTCGAGAGTAAGAGGATTGTACTAGATAGCTGAGAGAGGTGGGGCTCTTCTAGATTGGTCTAGGACTCCAAGGGAACGTGAGTTGACTAGATTGCAATTATATATGAGAGAGGCTTCTCGGTGAGCTATTAGGATCCTAAGCTTTGTGAATCAATAAAGCCTGTTGAATCCTAGGGTTGTGGAAGAACCCTAGGCGGGGACGTAGGCCAAGTTCGTGCCGAACCTCGTTAACAATTCGTTGCGTCCTTTACTTACTGCTTTACCTTATTTCCGCACTTGGTTCGAATTGTTTAACTTTGTGATTCAGGTTTATCTCAAAGGTTTTGGTACAAGCTCCAAAAGTCTTGAGACTTTCTGCGAAAAACGGGCATACTCTATTCAACCCCCCTTCTAGAGTATTTCTTATTACATTGTTTTTACATTATCGAACCTTCAATTGGTATCAGAGCTTTACTCACTGTTTTTGATCTAACAATCTTGTGAGTTTTCGATCATGTCTGGTGAACCAAGCGGAGGATTTGCACAGAGAAGGTCCACGAGCAGACCACCACTCTTTGTAGGAAACAACTTTGTCCACTGGGGATCTTTGATGAAGATGTTCATCATAGACCAAGATCTAGAACTTTGGAACATTATAGAGAATGGTCCGAAGATTCCAAAAAAAGACGGACCAAATGGAACCAAAATTGCAAAGAAGGAGTCTGAATACATCCAAGCGGATCTTGAACTCGTCTCCAAAAACTACAGGGCTATTAACTTACTTTATTGTGGTCTTAGCACTGATGAGTTTAACCGTATTTCATCTTGTAGGTCAGCTAAAGAGATTTGGGACAAGCTGGTCGTCACCTATGAAGGAACCAGCCAAGTAAAGGACACAAAGATCAGTATCTTCCTTCGAAAGTATGAGCTTTTCAAAATGAAGCCTGATGAGTCCATTAAGGCCATGTTCACACGGTTCACGGAAATCACGAACAACCTTGACTCTCTCGGCAAGACCTTTGAGAATGTTGAGAAAGTGAGGAAGATATTGAGGTGCCTCCCAAAAGACAAATGGGGCCCGAAAGTGACAGCCATAAAGGAAGCCCAAGATCTCACCACTCTGCCCCTTGATGACTTGCTTGGGAAGCTGATCACACATGAGATGATTCTCAATGAAGACTATGGAGAACTTCCAACAAGCACTAAGAACTTGGCGCTCAAGTCTAAGAAGGATGAGCCCAAAGATGTGTCTGATTCTGATGATGAGGACGATGATGAGGATGATCCCTTTGATCTCATTACAAGGGGTCTTTCTCGAATCCTCAAGATGAAGAAGCAATTCAACAACAATGATAGATCAGAGTCTTCTAAATTTCGAGGTAAGTCTCAATACAACAAATATGACAAGAAGACTAAACCTTTGTCTTGTTTTGAATGTGGTGAAACAGACCATCTAGTGAAAGATTGCCCTCAAAAGAAGAAGAGTCAATTCAAGAAAGGTGACTCAGATTCTGATGATGAAAAGGCCAACCTTTGTCTCATGGCCATAGGAGATGAATCTCATGATAAGCAACTTGAGGTAACCATAAGAGAGCTTATGGCAAGTCCAAAAGAGGTACTATCGGAATTCCTTTCTAATATGATTGCCAATGAAGAGAAACTTATTGCTCAAACTAACACTCTTATCAGGAAAACCGTGGACCGGGAAAGAACTATTGAGGAACTGTCTAGGAGGGTCCAAAGTCTTGAAACTTCTAATTCAGGTCTTGACATTAAAGTCAAGACTCTTAACTCAGAGAAATCTGAACTCAAGCAAGATCTCTCGTCTCTGAGAAGTGAACATCATGACTTAGAGAACGAGAAGATCTCCCTGAATAATAAGATTCAAGACCAACAGACAACCCTCATAAGTTTTACAAGTCCAAGGGCACTCTTGATAGGATGTTGGGTGAGCAACAAAGTTCTCTAAACAGAAGTGGTATTGGTTACAACCCGAGTTTTTTTAAAGAAGCAACACTTTACCACTTTTGTGAAGGCAAAAGGAAGCAGAACCTCTCCTATATGTCACCACTGTGCGAGAAAGGGACATTCCTATATGTCACCACTGTGCGAGAAAGGGACATGTAAGAGAGACCTGCCCCTATAGAAGAAAGGATCCTCATATTATTCGCAATACATTTCCTATTCACTTGAGAAAAGAACGGATAACGCAAGTTTGGGTCCCCAAAGGCACTATTTTACCAAATATGGTTTATCCCAATAAAGGATCTAAATTTGCTCACTGGTCTAGCCACAAAGGTTGATGTTTGTTTTGCAGAAGATCACCAAGGTGAAGGAGCAAAAATGGATTATATATAGTGGATGCTCGAGACATATGAGTGGGAAGAGTTCTCTCTTTCATGATCTAAAGGAGCAATCCACAGGAACAATCACTCTTGGTGACAAAGGAAAGTGCGACATCGTTGGTATTGGCAGTGTTGGGAGTGATCCTAACCACTGTATTAAAAATGTTTATCTTGTTAATTATTTGAAGTATAATTTTCTTAGTATTTCTCAACTATGTGATTATGGTAATGATGTTGGATTTAACAAGAAAAGATGTTTAGTGTGCAGAGAAGATACAGGTGAAATAGTTCTAATTTCCTATCGTTATAACAACATCTATGTCGTGAATGCTGAGCAAGTGGCACAAGGAAGCTTAACTTGTCTAAAGGCTTTGACGGACGATCCAAAGCTCTAGCACAGGAGACTCGGTCATGTGAGTCCACATACACTACAGAAGCTTGTGTCCAAAGGTGTTGTAAGAAGACTACCTGAGATGGACTTCAAAGGTATTGAGATGTGCAAAGCATGCACACGAGGTAAACAAACACGTAGCTCTTTCAAACCCAAAAAGGTTGTAAGTACTTCTAGACCCCTTGAACTTTTACATATGGATTTATGTGGTCATATGCGAGTCAAATCTCCCAATGGTAAAAAGTACATGCTTGTTATCATATTTGATGAATGCAATGACGGTTCTTTAAGTGAAAGTGTTGCAGATTTAGATCTTAACAGCCATACAGAGAATGAGGATAGTGATGATGCTGCTACCAAGAATACAGAGAAGAGGAACATGCAGGAACCGATTCTTAACACTGAAGAATTGGCCCAAGGTGTTGAAGATTCGTCCAAAGCCCTTGGTGTCCAATCCAACAGTGTTGAGACATCAGAAACTGCTGTAACTGAACCTAACAGGACCACGGAGTCAGATGTACCACAAGTCAATCCTACTGGTGTGACGAATACAGGAGCTGAGACTAGCAAAAGGAAATTCAAATACTCCTCATCACACTCATTAAAGGATATCATCTCTGACCCTACTTATAGTGTTCAAACTCGTTATAAACTTAAAGATCTTTGTGCTTTTCACGCGTTTGTTTCTCTTATTGAACCAAAGAAGGTAGATGAGGCCCTTCAGGAGCCAGACTGGATCATTGCCATGCAAAGTGAACTTAACGAATTTGAAAGGAACAAAGTCTAGTGTTGTTACAAGAGGATGGTCAAGTATGAAATAAATAAAAAATCAAGTTCAGACTGACTTCCCTGTCTCAGCAAATAAATACAAGACTTCCTCCCGTTGTAGTAAGAGAATAGTCAGGATCGAATCCACGAGGAAGCACGTCAGCAGTTCTTAGGTAGCTAGCTGTAAATTCTCACAGGCAAAGGAGCAGAAAGACGGAATCAAGCGCAGAAAAGACAAACAAAAGCAAAGAACAAAGCAAAGACAGAAAAGGCAAAGTAAAGCAGAAACTAAAAGCAAAAAAAGGCTCGTCGATCTCGACAACAGCTCCTCGAGATCGACCACAGCAGTCGACAACAGAAAATCGGAAATTACAGCAAACAGGCAAACCCGGCAAGGGCAACTCGATCTCGACAACCTCTACTCGAGATCGACAAGAGCATGCAAAACAAAAACTGAAAATCGACAAGAATAGAAGAAAATCAACTCGACTAAGATGAACCCTACTCGATCTCGACCACGTCTTACTCGAGATCGACAAAGGTCTCCTCTATGTCGAGTACAGTAAAAGACAGAAACTTTAAAAGGCAAATTTTCGAACCAAAACTCAGAATTTCCGACGAAAATAAATCAATATGCTAAAAGACTTCCAAAGCCAGGGTTTCAACACCACAACGATAACCATGCAAAGTAACACATAAAGGCATAAAAGATCATGCTTTCCATCAAATAACTTTCGTCATTAACAAATAGGCAAATAGAGGCTTTCGCATAAACCCTAATTGTTACTAACCCTTTTTCACATAATTAATCCAAGTTGCATTAAGATCACTTTCGCTTCAATAACACAAACAAGGATCACCTTCAACTCTCGCAAAAGAATCATGCTCATAGGGATAGAAGATGAATCGCACAAAAAGATCTGACCTTTATCGCATCGCCTCACATGGCCACCGTTGGGCTCACCCTAGCCCCAGAAGTGGGTAGACTACTCACGCCTCATCGCAATTGCAGACATTGAATGAAAAGAAATAACTTGCATTAAACTAAATTCAAAAGCCTTTACAATCCCGGCAATCAACTTTCGTAGAAAGCCAAAACCCTAAAAACCTTAGAACTCCTAAACTACTCTACTGGAATTGAATTGTGTGTGTCTTGGAATGAATAAAACTGAGCCCCCTAGGGCCTTATTTATAGTCTTCTTTCCCTAGCTAATCTAGGAAAGAAATATCTATCTCTATATAAAATTATATCTAAAACTTGAAAGGATAAATAAATTGCTTTAAGAAAATAAATCTAAAAGGAAAAGATAAAACTAAATAGGGTAAGTCTTCATGTCTTGATAGATTGCGTCTTCCATAGATAGAACTTGATGGATTTGGATAGAATCTTCCTCCTTCGGCCCCAAGGAATCCCAAGTCTACTCGGACAGGTCTTCGTCGACACGTTTCTGGAAACGACTCTACTCGACTTCGACCACGGCTCGTCGACCTCGACAGGGATGGTTCGTCGACTGGACTTCCTGGCTATCTCTGCTCGATGTGGCTCAGTCTTGGCTCCTGGTGCTCGTCGACCTCGACAAAGCCTCCTCGAGATCGAGTAGAGAAGTGTTGCCGACTAGGTCTTCTCGAGTGGGTTTACTCGACTGGCTCGGATCTGGACTCAGGGTCTCATCGATCTCGACAAGGCGTAGTCGAGATCGAGTAAGGTTCATCGAAGATGGCTCTCGGTGGTCTCGTCGAGGACTCCTCCTTGGACTTGCTCTGGGTGGCTTGTCGATCTCGATAAAGGTTCGTCGAGATCGAGTAAAGGTGTGCTCGGCTTCTCGGGCAACTTCTCTCCTCGTCGACTCCGGGTGTGGTGTCTGGGCTTCGTCGATCTCGACTAGGGCTCGTCGAGATCGAGTTGGGTCCGGAGCCGGATTGGTCTGGCTCTCTCGATCAGGCTCTATCGACAAGGTTGTGCTCGAACATGCTCGTCTAGGTCGAGTAAGAGCTACTCGAGATCGAGTAGCCTGGGTTCTTGGCTTGATTCGATTGGTTCCGTTGCTCCTTCGACCTTGGACTTCTGTAGTGGTTTTCCGTGCTTTTCCGACTTTCTGTAGAATTGCTATAAAATGCCTCGATTTCTGCGAATTAAACAGAAACTGGTGTAGATTCAATAATTTGGCAAATAAACATAAACTACATAGATTATGTACTATCTAAGCCCAAATGAATGCAATGTATACAGAAATCGATATAAAAGTTACTGTAAAACATGGCAGATTCAGCTCACAACAAACACCCCATACTTAAGCTTGCTTGTCCTCAAGCAATACTTTTATTTGTCATTCAGGGGAAGAAATCAAAACTCTCAACATATCAGATTCATTCTCATATAACCCTGCAATCAATTACCATCATCGAAAAGGTACTAGTGTCACAGATTCATGCATGTGCAAATATGTAAAAGCAACATCTACTCACAAAAGGAGGGTTATACAAAAACATTCATAAGTGACAAAGCATTGATAATCAAGAAGACTTTAATTTAAGCTCAAATAAGGAGTAGATTTGGTAAAAGGCTAAAGGTGGGCAATTTTTGGCAATGTGATGCTTTTGATCCGGGGAAATGGAGTACTTTCCAAATTGAATTTCCACATTCCTTCTTCCATTTGATTCATCACCTTTCATAATTTTTTTCTCAATAATAATGCTTTTACCTCTCTAACCTCAGCACTGCCTTCTTGCGAGTCGCAAACATGGGTGTCATGAATGGCCCCGGATACTTAGTGCTTTGGACTCTTCACAATGTGTCCCATCTCTCCAAACTATTATCTCAGAGAGTAGGGTCAATCTACCTTTATCTCCTGAGGTGATTGGATTTTCTTTCACTCATTAAATTTTTCATATATTTCAAACACTTTCCCTCCAAACTCCAATAATGATAACAATCACAACACAAACACCATATAACATCTCCATAATGTAACATCATTCTCAACATAATCCCCGGATAAGGTAAAGAATGGCAATATTTAGATCATGTGGAGCAATATATGAAATAAGGCATATTATGGCTTTTGTGATGCATAAGCATAGGTATGGCTAGGATTTATAAACACATGAGCATTATATGAAAATATAAAGTCTTCCATCGTCTTATCATGCAACATGTCAAAAGAAATATCAAATTTTACCTCCTTTCATGGTTTTCAAGAAATAATGCACTTCATTGTGACTTCCCTTTACTAGGCAATTTCATGCTATATCTCTAACGAATCCAATTTTGCATCGTCGAGTTCAATATAAAGCTTACATGACATTTATCAAAAATTTCAATGGGGGTCATTTTTCTCAAATTTTTGGAAAACATGCATATAAACACATAAATCAATAATGCATTCCAAAATAGCCATGTAGCAATTCAAAGAAATAATGCATATATATATATATATATATATATATATGTCAAATATGATCAATATGCATAAAGTAAGCCCTTCCCCCACCCCATACTTAAACATTACAGTGTCCTCACTGTATAAAAACAAAGGTAAAGAAAGAAACTCATAAGACAGGTGTGCAGAGCCTCTAAATTTCGAATGGAAGCACCTCCTGGCCTGAGTATGAATATAGCTTGGATCTATCCATGGACCTGAAAAGTATGGAAGACATATACCCACAATAGAAAAATAGAAAATGTTCAAAACCAAAAACAAACAAAACAAAGTCCAAAAAAAAGTCTATGTACAAGCTCTAGATTTTATAGTCGCTAGGCCGACTTTCTCCATTAAGCTTTAGCCTGGCTCATCTTTGTCCGGAGGTATAGGTGGATCTGGTGGTTCCTCCGGTGGTGGGAAGCGTGGGATGTCATCCGGGGGCATCATGTGAAGAAGCTTAAATCTCCCTGAGTGAATGCTCCATGACTCCACCCATTTATCTTCCTGGGCTCCAGCTGGCATGCATAAAGGAAGATATAAAGAAAATATACATACCTCATCATCATACCTCTTCCGCTTCATAGGTTGACTTGGTTCCGCGTCTCCACCACAACAAAACGATGGAGTGGGAAGAGATATTTCCACCTCATCATGCGGAGCTTCATGCCACTTTGCTAGGACCCCATACTTGAATATGAACATCGGTTGCTCAAAATCATCGGGGATGGCCTTCACCTTATAAGGTAAAAGCGATCTTGTAATACTCTGGGCACCAATGTCCGTTTTCTGTGTTTCTGTGGTATAGACGATTTCGGCTAGTGTTTCTGGATCAGTTCCTCCAGAATGTGTATATGTCGAGTTCAGGTTTTCGATGTGGACTGGCTCATAGAAGGGGACATTGTCGAACCAACTTGTTATTGTTGATTTTGGCGATTTAGCGCAATGTTCCCGTCTACGCAACACAAGCTCGGCTTCTGCCTGTTCCCTTCTTGCTCTCTCAGCGGCGAGAGCAGTATCCTTGGTGGCTAGTTCTGTCCTAAGCCTCTGTATCAGCTGTTCTGGTGTTTCTGCGGCCGCCATGGCTCTTTTCAGTTTAGAATGGATGTGTAGGACATGTTCCAGATCATCTAAGGTGTCAAACTCAGGTGGTTGACCAGAACGGCGCATACACCTGCGAAGTAACTCAAAAGAAAAGTGAGAACTGACTACCTAAGGCGCGAATGATAGCTTCCTCGGCAACGGCGCCAATTTGTTGTTGCAGGAGGATGGTCAAGTATGAAATAAATATAAAATCAAGTTCAGACTGACTTCCCTGTCTCAGAAAATAAATACAAGACTTCCTTCCGTTGTAGTAGGAGAATAGTCAGGATCGAATCCACGAGGAAGCACGTCAGCAGTTCTTAGGTAGCTGTAAATTCTCACAGGCAAAGCAGCAGAAAGACATAAACAAGCGCAGAAAAGACAAACAAAAGCAAAGAACAAAGCAAAGACAGAAAAGGCAAAGTAAAGCAGAAACTAAAAGCAAAGTAAAGGCTCGTCGATCTCGACAACAGCTCCTCGAGATCGACCACAACAGTCGACAACAGAAAATCGGAAATCACAGCAAACAGGAAAACCCGGCAAGGGCAACTCGATCTCGGCAACCTCTACTCGAGATCGACAAGAGCATGCAAAACAAAAACTGAAAATCGACAAGAACATAAGAAAATCAACTCGACTAAGACGAACCCTACTCGATCTCGACCACGTCTTACTCGAGATCGACAAAGGTCTCCTCTATGTCGAGTACAGTAAAAAACAGAAACTTTAAAAGGCAAATTTTCGAACCAAAACTCAGAATTTCCGACGAAAATAAATCAATATGCTAAAAGACTTCCAAAGCTAGGGTTTCAACACCACAACGATAACCATGCAAAGTAACACATAAAGGCATAAAAGATCATGCTTTCCATCAAATAACTTTCGTCATTAACAAATAGGCAAATAGAGGCTTTCACATAAACCCTAATTGTTACTAACCCTTTTTTCACATAATTAATCCAAGTTGCATTAAGATCACTTTCGCTTCAATAACACAAACAAGGATCACCTTCAACTCTCGCAAAAGAATCATGCTCATAGGGATAGAAGATGAATCGCACAAAAAGATCTGACCTTTATCGCATCGCCTCACATGGCCACCGTTGGGCTCACCCTAGCCCCAGAAGTGGGTGGACTACTCACGCCTCATCGCAATTGCAGACATTGAATGAAAAGAAATAACTTGCATTAAACTAAATTCAAAAGCCTTTACAATCCCGGCAATCAACTTTCGTAGAAAGCCAAAACCCTAAAAACCTTAGAACTCCTAAACTACTCTACTGGAATTGAATTGTGTGTGTCTTGGAATGAATAAAACTGAGCCCCCTAGGGCCTTATTTATAGTCTTCTTTCCCTAGCTAATCTAGGAAAGAAATATCTATCTCTATATAAAATTATATCTAAAACTTGAAAGGATAAATAAATTGCTTTAAGGAAATAAATCTAAAAGGAAAAGATAAAACTAAATAGGGTAAGTCTTCATGTCTTGATAGATTGCGTCTTCCATAGATAGAACTTGATGGATTTGGATAGAATCTTCCTCCTTCGGCCCCAAGGAATCCCAAGTCTACTCGGACAGGTCTTCGTCGACACGTTTCTGGAAACGACTCTACTCGACTTCGACCACGGCTCGTCGACCTCGACAGGGATGGTTCGTCGACTGGACTTCCTGGCTAGCTCTGCTCGATGTGGCTCAGTCTTGGCTCCTGGTGCTCGTCGACCTCGACAAAGCCTCCTCGAGATCGAGTAGAGAAGTGTTGTCGACTAGGTCTTCTCGAGTGGGTTTACTCGACTGGCTCGGATCTGGACTCAGGGTCTCATCGATCTCGACAAGGCGTAGTCGAGATCGAGTAAGGTTCATCGAAGATGGCTCTCGGTGGTCTCGTCGAGGACTCCTCCTTGGACTTGCTCTGGGTGGCTTGTCGATCTCGATAAAGGTTCGTCGAGATCGAGTAAAGGTGTGCTCGGCTTCTCGTCCTCGGCTTCTCGGGCAACTTCTCTCCTCGTCGACTTCGGGTGTGGTGTCTGGGCTTCGTCGATCTCGACTAAGGCTCGTCGAGATCGAGTTGGGTCCGGAGCCGGATTGGTCTGGCTCTCTCGATCAGGCTCTGTCGACAAGGCTGTGCTCGAACATGCTCGTCTAGGTCGAGTAAGAGCTACTCGAGATCGAGTAGCCTGGGTTCTTGGCTTGATTCGATTGGTTCCGTTGCTCCTTCGACCTTGGACTTCTGTAGTGGTTTTCCGAGCTTTTCCGACTTTCTGTAGAATTGCTGTAAAATGCCTCGATTTCTGCGAATTAAACAGAAACTGGTGTAGATTCCATAATTTGGCAAATAAACATAAACTACATAGATTCTGTACTATCTAAGCCCAAATGAATGCAATGTATACAGAAATCGATATAAAAGTTACTGTAAAACATGGCAGATTCAGCTCACAACATCTGGACCCTGAAGCCTAGGCCAAAGCATCAATCAGTCATTGGCACTCGATGGGTATTTCGAAACAAGCTAGATGAGAATGGTAAGGTTGTGAGGAACAAGGCAAGGCTTGTTGCTCAAGGCTACAATCAAGAGGAAGGTATTGACTACGAGGAGACCTTTGCTCCCGTAGCCAGGCTGGAAGCCATTCGCATTTTATTAGCATTTGCATCTTTTATGAGCATAAAGTTATATCAAATGGATGTCAAGTGTGCTTTTCTCAATGTTTTCTTAGAGGAAGAAGTTTATGTGGCTCAACCCCCAGGTTTTGAAAGCTCAGAATTTCCCAATCATGTTTATAAACTTGACAAAGCGCTTTATGGTTTGAAACAAGCCCCAATAGCTTGGTATGAGTGCTTGTCAAAATATCTTTTAGAAAATGATTTTAAAAGGGGGTTGATCGACAAGACTCTTTTTATCAAGACCAAAGGAAAGGATATTTTGGTTATTCAAATTTATATTGATGATATAGTATTTGGTGCTACTAACACATCTTTGTGCAAGGAATTTTTCGACATCATGTGCAGTGAATTTGAGATGAGCTTGATGGGTGAACTCAACTTCTTTTTGGGATTACAAGTTCATCAATCCAAGAAAGAGATCTTTGTCAACCAAAGCAAGTACACTAAGGAGCTCTTGAAGAAGTTCAAGATGGATCAATCCAAGGCAGCCAAGACTCCCATGAGCTCAACATTGTCTCTAGATCAAGACAAGACTGGAATAAGTGTCAATCAAAAGGAGTATCGAGTAATGATTGGATCTTTATTATATCTCACGGCTAGTAGACCTGACATCATGTTTAGTGTTTGCATGTGTGCTAGGTTTCAAGCTGATCCTAAAGAATCTCACCTCGTGGATGTGAAGAGGATATTTCGATATCTCAATGGCACTAAGGAACTTGGACTATGGTACCCAAAGCAAAAGGATTTCACTTTAATTGGATATTCTGATGCAGATTTTGCAGGCTATAAGGTGGATAGAAAGAGTACATCAGGATGTTGCCAATTCTTAGGAGCATCTTTGATTAGTTGGCACTCAAAGAAACAAAACTCAATTGCTCTATCCACTACAGAAGCCGAATACATTGCAGCTGGAGCCTGCTGCTCCCAAATCCTTTGGATAGCCCAACAAATGCGAGATCTTGGCATCAACCTCAAAGGCATTCCCATTAAGTGTGACAATACAAGTGCCATCTCCATCACTAAGAATCCTGTTCAGCATTCAATGATCAAACATATTGATGTAAGGCATCATTTCATTAGAGACCGTACCATGTCGAAAAAGGTGATGTGTCCATATCCTTTATTTCAACTGATTATCAATGGGCTGACATTTTTACTAAGCCTTTGGCAGAGGACAGGTTCACCTTCATTAGACGTGAGATCGGAATGCTTAACAGGGATGCACTTTCGTAGGGGGGGCTTTCCCTTTACGAAAGATAACTTCTACTCAGTGTCAAGATCCTTGAACCTCATTTCAAAGGTTGTGAACTGCACATTAGAGCACATATAACGGATCATATATTTGGTTAATATCTTTTTAGATATTTGATCAAATATAGTTTTAATGGTTTTTTAACCTTCTTTTTATGTTACCTATTTTATTTTCCGAAAAATCTTTTTATCCGAGTACATTTTATTTGTGGAAATTATTTTAATATCGGATAAATCTTCTCTTGTCTTTATGATTTGAAAGGATCTTTTTGAATTTTGAATTGTTTTGGTAAGTCTGATTTTGGTGACTATTTTCACGCTCCTCCCTTTGTTGAAAGACAAAAAGGGGGAGATGATTTGATGATGGTTTAGACTTTAAAACTGTTGTGAACCAAGGGTCTTGGAAGACCTTGTTTTATTTTGTTTTGTTGGATGTTTCTCTTTGGCTTTGAAAACTTATGATCCAACATTTGTCTAACCTATGCAGGTACTTAGTCCGATTGTGCTTATGATATATCTGTTTGACTAAGTTGCAGGGATGCACAGGTTTTGTCTTTCATCAAGGGTGAGATTGATAACTCCACTCCCTTTGATGAAAATCGGAATTAGTTTCAAAGGCTTTGACAGACAGTTTGTGTCAAAGGTCTTGAAGCTAACAGCTGTGTTGATGAAACACAAAACCTGTACTTTATTATATTATGTCCGAATATTATATTATGTTATTATATGCTTCCATATTATTATTATATATTCACTAACCTTTCAGGAAGCTATTTGAATTATATCTCCTTCCTTAAGCGTTCAAAGGTGAGAAAGATCAAATCGAGATCATGGCTTCCGAAGTTTCCAAAGATAGAAGATTGCGCTCAAGCAATGATCCTCTCTTAGCCGTTGGAGAAGATTCCTTCCTCAAGTGGCGCCGGTGATCTTCACTATATAAAGGAGATGAAGAAGAGAGAGAGGACTGACGCACTTCAAGAATATCATTGCACAATCAGCCCTCAAGTTTACGATCTCTCTTCAGCGTGTTCTCTCTGCTTGTTCTTAAGAGTCTTATATTTTGTTTCAAAGCATTTGAGAGATACACAGTGAGCTTATAGGATATATTTCGAGAGAGTGTTATACTCAAGAGTTTATAACTCAGGAAGTGGGCACTAGGCTATTGATTCTCGAGAGTAAGAGGATTGTACTAGATAGCTGAGAGAGGTGGGGCTCTTCTAGATTGGTCTAGGACTCCAAGGGAACGTGAGTTGACTAGATTGCAATTGTATAGGAGAGAGGCTTCTCGGTGAGCTATTAGGATCCTAAGCTTTGTGAATCAATAAAGCCTGTTGAATCCTAGGGTTGTGGAAGAACCCTAGGCGGGGACATAGGCCAAGTTCGTGCCGAACCTCGTTAACAATTCGTTGCGTCCTTTACTTACTGTTTTACCTTATTTCCGCACTTGGTTCGAATTGTTTAACTTTGTGATTCAGGTTTATCTCAAAGATTTTGGTACAAGCTCCAAAAGTCTTCAGACTTTCTGCGAAAAACGGGCATACTCTATTCAACCCCCCTTCTAGAGTATTTCTTATTACATTGTTTTTACATTATCGAACCTTCACTTTCTATTATTTAATATTCTATTGTTAGACTTCTATTTAGTTTTTTTTTGTGATGCCTCGTATATGTTTTTTTTCCCACTTGCTTACTACATAAAACTTGATTTTAGTAAAATAATATGTTTTCAATATGATTTTAGTTCATCAAAGATAGTTTTTATAGCATTTAACTTGAATTTTAAGATGTTTTGAGATTTTTTTAATGAAAAAGTCATCGCCTTAGCTTCTAAAGCCCGCTTAAGCTATAGTTATGCCTTTCGTCTTGTGTTGCCTCTAGCTTTTTTAAACACTGGTTGATAGAGCAACAATCTTTTGTAATTTTAGTTCACCCTTACCAAATATGGAGTAATAAATATTTGTACGTGGTACCTTGTAAATACCTCAAAATCCACATCACTGCTTTGTAGTAAACTTTCCCTGGATTTGACATTAACTGAGGAGTCTGAGGGCCCTCTTTATGATATTTAGTGTTTGGTATAACCCGATATTGATATTATAGATTTCTTTTGACCTATTTGATATACTCCCTCCGTTCCAAAATACATGGTATTTTACTTTTCGGCACGTTTTTTAAGGAGCGAAAAACTCTATAAAATATTATTTTTTATTTAATTTTTTTTATATAATTAGATACTTATTAGTAATATGTATCAAATAGTATAAAAATTTTAATTAAAAAAATAATAATTTATAGAGTTTTTCGCTCCTTAAAAAACGTGTCAAAAAGCAAACGCCCATCTATTTTGGAACGGAGGGAGTACTAGTTAACAAAAGGTGTCACTTGATATTATTCGATATATATTGATATTATTCGATATTAATATATGATATCTAGATATCAATAACAAACAAGGCCCACGCATATAACATAGAGTTCCCATCAGTTTTCATGTTGGCCTTCTAGAAGTTGTGAAGAAGGGTTTTTCTCAACTCGAGGTGGAAGGAGACTGCTGATGGTCATTGATGGACTGCGTGGGATTGGTACTTGTCTGTGGATTATTGAAATAATGATCACCGATGCCCTCGGCTTGTGCAAAACATTGGAGGTTGTCTCTTTCTCCAACACTTTCCGGGAAGGCAACTAGGTTGCAGACAGATTAACATACGTTGGTTTATCCTCGTTCTTCATCTTTGCACGATGCCCTGCCAAGTGTCAAGCTCGAGGATTCCGTCCGTACGAACTCGATTGGGCAACTATTCGACCAAGATTGACCACTCCCAAATTTTCGCCTTGTATTAAAAAAAACATAAGAGTTACCAAACATAGCAAGATTTTCTACGATGTCATTTCGAAAGGGAGGCTCTATCAAATTTCAAACTTTCACCCTACCCATTTTTTTTTTCACTGTATACGAAAATGTGTTAATGCAACCTTTTAGTGAAATCAACCAATGTAAAAACTTTCCAACTTACATAGGGAGGGATCCTTTGTAGACTTGAAAGAGCTGGTGATTATGGGGAGGGAATGATGGATGTTTGTTATAAGCTTTGGCTTACCCTTGCCCTTTTCATTATTTGGTAGATCGAGGCTTTGAAGACTCGGTATTTGAGTCGGATGGTTCAGAGGCGGGTTGAACAATTAATGGACTTGTTTTCTTCGCTTCTGATCAGACTTGGTTGTCGTATGGTCAATCGGTTTAGTCTTAGGTGTGGTGCTTTTGTTGGAGCAGATGAAGGCAGTGTCCTTTTGAGGATTTTGGACCTTTGTGCATGACTCATATGTACGGAGTGTATAGATTTCCAATATATATAAAATACTAAAATAGAGGACGCTGGCGCGACCTCGTTGCTATGGATGGCAATGGGTCGGGTGGTGGGTGGATGGACTCCCATTTCACCCGACCCACCATGGGTGACCCATTTTTCCACCCATCACCCCACCCATATCCACTTCACCCATATCCACTTCGCCCATATCCATCGGGTGAAATGGGTGAGATATGGGTGAAATGTGGGTGATTTTCCCTAAATGCAATTAATTGAATTCCAATCAATTTGGTACACAAAACACCATATAAAATATGATTATCTTACACATTTAAGTCTTAAATAAGTCTTAAACACATACATAAGTCTTAAACACATACAATAAGTCTTAAACAACACATGTCACAAGTCTTAAACACATCATAAGTCTAAAACAATAAGTAGTCCGACTTGGGAACTTTGGGAAGGGAAATTAGGGTTTACAAAAGTGTATATATATTTTTATATAAAATGTAGTTTTTTTATATAAAATATATATTTTATACGGGTCGGGTCGGGTGACGGGTGGTGGATCGGGTGTGGGTGGAGAAACACTTCACCCAACCCGACCCACCACCCATATCCACTTCACCCACATCCACTTTCCACCCGCTTTTTTTCGGGTTTTCACCCACTTTTTCGGGTCGGGTGATTCGGGTTCGGGTCGGGTGCGGATAAAATTGCCATCCCTACTCGCTGCCACGGAATTTTCTGGATTAAACGGGATTATTTTCGCCTGCGTGGCATTTTCTGGATTAAAGTGGTATTATATTTCTGGTCCACATCAATTAATAAACAAATATAGTTAGCTAAAAACTTATCTTTTTACATAATCTATATTCTGGATTAAATTGGTATTATATTTCTAGACCAAATCAATTAATAAATCAATATAGTTAGGTAAAAACCTTATTTTTTAGATCAAATAATCTATCAAATATTTGTCCAATTATTCTATATTTTAGATCAAATTAAACATAACATTTTTAAATATAAAATAATTATTTTAAAATTATGCGAAGATAATTTTCCCATAAAACATCAAGAGTTAAATCCTACTACGTGTTTGTATATGTGTATGTATGTATGTGTGTATATATCCCTAAAATAGTTTTATATTCAAATATTTATCGTTTTTTTTTCTAGTTGTTACAATGGCGAATGTATACAAACGGAGAAAGAAGATATAGGAATGATTCTATTAGATGAAGAGGTAAGCGCTTATATTAATTACGTCTTATTTTAATTTAAAGTAATTGATGCAGTTTTGATTAATACTTTAATTTTTCCTTATTTGAATTGGACATGCAGGATTCAATGATAGAAGTTATGATTTCATTTTTTTTTATCTCAAATAAATTTTCTCAGACTTTAAAGGAATATTCAATTTATAAACTTTTAAATTTCACTACCGAAGAAAACGATGATGATCGATTATAATAAAATAATCTTATCCAATACATGCATGCAATCAAATTTTGATCATTATGCATGCCATCACATTTTTTGAATGGTAAAAAAAAAACGAATTCCTATTAAATAATTAGAAAAGAAAATTAAAAAATTAAAACATAAAATCGCTCCTCTTTCTCCTATATTTCCCATATCAATTCTTTGATTTCCCCTATTTTCATTCTTTGAGTTTCTTTCTGAATTATCAATTATTCATATTTAATATATATATATAATATTCATATTAATATATATATTAATATATATATAGATATATATATATATAATATTCATATTTATTGCATTACAAATTCATTTATATGTAGGGTAAAAAATTATGATTTTTTTTGAAATATTCATTAAAAAAGAAAAATTTACGGATAAATTCACACCTTGAAACTACTTACATAAATATTCAAATACTTTTTTTTGTTTTATAAAATTAAGAAATAAAAAGGGAACTTAAAACCGCATCAATTAATAAACCAATATAGTTATTTTTAATATTCAATTTCATATCTTAATTAGTTGAAAGTATATCATTTTTAATAAAAAATATTAAACTTCATATCGTAGTTATTTACAAAATATATCATTTTAATATAAATTTTTAACCTCCTATCGTAACACAAAATCTATTTTTTTTATAACAAACTTCAAAAAAAAAGGATTGATGAAGGTAGTTAATTTGAATATGAAGCAAGTGGTCGATGAGATATGTACACCAATCTAATAAAAGTTATATTCTTATTTTTTCATTAACATCACTTAATACTTATTATTTATTTATTTATATATCCAATGTAAATAAATTAATGGTCTTACTTTTTATATATCCAATATAAAAAATTAGGTAGAAAACTTATCATATGGTGTTATCTTTTTTAGTCATATCAATTAGGTAGAAAAATTATCTATTTTAACCTTCACACTTTAATAAAAATAAAACTTACTATAAAAAATACATAATATAATTATAAAGAAACCGCACAACGGGCGGGTACCGAATACTAGTAAAATACTAAAACAGAGACCGCTGAAGCGACCTCGCTGCCACGGAATTTTCTGGATTAAATGAGATTATTTTTGCTTACGTGGCATTCTCTGGATTAAAGTGGTATTATATTTCTGGGCCCCATCTATTAATAAACGAATATAGTTAGCTAAAAACTTATCTTTTTACATAATTTATTCAATATAACCTTATAACTTATATTTTAATTAGATTATGTCATTGAGATATTTCTTACTCAAATAGTATATTAATGTTAATTTGTATGTATATTGAGTAATATATATATATATACTTGAAACAAAGATTGTAAATTTATAATATTTTCTAAATGATGAAGCTTTTTAATAAATAAATAAATCTATCTATATCTATCTATATAAAATACTAAAGCAAAGTGTGATTTCGCATCCATGGAATTTTCTATATTAAAATGGGATTATTTTTTCATACGTGTCATATTCTGGATTAAAATGGTATTATCTTTTTTAGCCACATCAATTAATAAGTCAATATATATAGTTAGGTAAAACACTTATCTTTTTAGATCAAATAATCTATCCAATATAACCTTATATTTAGATTAAAGTAGAGTCTTATTTTAAAATAAGACTTTTTTTACTTTCACAATTTAATAATAAAAAATTAGACATGGATAATTGATATAATAAAATTTAATTTATTAAACATACTACATAATTTATCATAGTATTAAACTATATATTAATATTTGTAAATAAGAGCGTAGTTAGATAATTACAAGATTAAAGTATATATTGAAGACACCGTAGATAGGTTTTCCATCATTAAAATAAAAAAAATAAAAACATTTTTTATTTAACCAAAATAAATTGATCAATCACATTATGAAGAAATAAGTGGCAGCCGGTTGAAATAACACCTATAACTATTAGAGGGAATTGTAGCAACTAGCCCTTTATCCGAAAATCTTTGCTGAAATAGCAGTTCTTAATCAATATATATGCTATAAAATTCACGTTAAAAAATTAGACTAGAAAATTTTCACTTCAGAAAATATCACTTGAACTCGTAAATCATATTAGAATGATTTTATTTTTATAAATTATAAAGTAAGTCTTATTAGTTAATTAATTAATTAATCATATATGATCAATCACCAATCTAATTTCTAATAAAAATATATATTATCCATAAACAATAAGATTAAAATTGAATAATATTTTATCCAATTTTATGTTAACTTTTATAGTAACAATCTAAATTTAATATTAATATCATTTAAAAATAATTGTCAAATTTATCAATAGATTTTGTTTTAAAAAATAACATACGAGAATATAAGAGTAAAAAAAAATTAACATGCCATGCAAGAGCACGGGTAACATATACTAGTATATATATATAAGGTTTGCTTCAAATGTAAAAAGTCCTTAACGTGTAAAATTGGCTTAACGTGTAAAATTTCTAAATAAGGTATGCGTGCTCAATTTAGAAAATAGATTAACTTAATGGGCTGATCCAATTAAACCCTAAAAATTATTCTGTTTTATCTCCTCCCTCTCCCGACTTTGAGTTGTTGCAGCCATGGTGGTGGACAACAGTGTTGCCCTCTATCGCCCCTCGCCTTTGCTCGTCATCCTCCCTCACTCCTCTGTCATCCTCCCGCCGTCCCTCGTCATCTTCCCGACGCCCTTCGTTGCTCCTCGTCTCCCCTCATCGTCATCAGATTTGGCTCGCCCTCGCTCGCCCAACAAATCCCCATCAGGGTCGATCTAGTGCTTGAAGAAGACGACCGTCGCCGGGAATCTTCCGATTAATGGAGCAATTGTAGAGGAGGATCGACGATTTTGCATATTCTGTCTTCTGCCTCTGTTCGATGTCGGTTCCCTTTCTGAAGGAGGGAGTACAAGCCAGTCGTTCAGACGCTGCTTCCTCTTCGATCAATTAGGGCTCTATGGGTTGTTAGCTTAATGTGTCAATTGCTCAAGGATAAATTGCTCCGCTTGTGGTGCTTCTCTCTCTTCCATCTCTTTTCTGCCCTGCATCTTCTCCTACTGTTCTAGGGCAATGAGATCAACAATTTCATCGCTGATTCGATTATCTGTCAACTGCTCCTACTGATCTGGCTGTTGTCATGACCAACTATCGAGCACCTGCGCATCGCACTCAAGTATGTATTTGCTGATATTCTAGTTTTAATCGATGGCTCGATTTTCATGATTTTATTGTTTTGCATTTTGGCTTGTTGCTCTGATTATCGATTTGATTGGGACTGTGGGAGGGATGGTGTTTACCTGATTTGAAACTTACTGATGCCTGAATGTGAAGTAAATTTCTCGAACTGATCTTAATTTTGGAACTGTGGACGAGATTCAGTTATGGAATAATCAACATTTTAAAGTGATTGATTGTTAAAGTAATACATATACTCTACATACCTTAGGAAAGTGTGTGGAATCTGTAGCAAGAGTAACAGATGATCATCATGCTCCAAATTTGGATGAGAAACTAACAAGTGCACTTGCAAACAGTAGTTGAGAGTAAACTATTGGAATGGTCTGTTAGATTGGTAAATGTCATAAAAATAAGGCACGACAATGCAACCAGTTCGTTCACTATTTAGTACGTAATGGATGTGCATCATCCAACTACATGAAGCTGAGATGGAGCTGAATGGATTGTTGCAAAGTGCAGACAAGCTGAGATGGAGTTGAAAGAATGTTATGCTTTTGTAATTTTGCTTCATGTAGTTAAGTTGATTGATTGTTCTATTTTTTTGAATGAATTTATTGGTTCTGATTTAAATGTGTTTGAAAAGTACAATTTCATTTTAAAAAAGAGTAATTTCTGCTATGGTATTCAAGTGTTACTAGTTGGTGCAAGTGATGATAATCAGACAAGGACATCAGAACTCTTAGGTTCAATTTTTCTGTTATAATATTCAACTTTTTTGCTAGTTGTGTTCATCTTTGGTTCAATTGGCTTTGTTTCATTAATGACAAATCATGTATGTCCCTTTGCTTTAATCAAATGTAAAGCTAGGTTAGATATCTTTTTTTTTCTTGCACAAAAAAGTGATGTGATTTAAAGCCTATTAGCGCAAAATGGTAGAGCAATGTGCCACGCACAAAGATGCGGGTTCAAATCCCGCATAGGCTACACTACAAGAAAAACAACATATCGCAACGACAAAAGTCGTTGCAATACAGGGGTTTTCGTTGCAATAGACACATTTTGCAACGACAATTGTCGTTGCAGGGTCGTTGCGGGTCGGGGCGTAGCTAAAGGGTACTGCAACGACATTGGTCGTTGCGAAAAATAAACCTATTGCAACAACATTTTGTCGTTGCAATACATTTTTCGTTGCTAAACACTTGTATCTTGTAAAATATTGGCACATTTAAGCAACAAAAAATGTCGTTGCGTTTGACATCATTTTTTTTGCAACGACTATTATCGTTGCTATAGAACTAATCTTTGGAAACAACCAGTGACGTTGCTATAAATATGACCTTTTGCAACAAAAAAGGTCGTTGCAAAAGAGTCTATATTGCGATAAATAAAATCTTTTGCCACAAAAATAATCGTTGTGAAAGATGAGGTTCATCCTGTAGGTTCCTTACACATTCATTTGGTACCACTGTATACAAATACACACGAGTTTCTTCAAATCAACTATATACATAGATTATGCACGAGACCATACAAAATGTATATGTTCCAAACTCTAACTAGCAAAATATATATATTTCCAAATCCTTCTCTAAGACATGCTACATATATCAAAGTTCTTGTCTAAGGCAAAATTTATACTACCTCCGTTCCACAATACATGTCCTTTTACTTTTCAGCACGTTTTTTAAGGAGCGAAAAACTCTATAAAATATTATTTTTTTAATTAATTTTTTAATATAATTTGATACTTGTTACTAATAAGTATCAAATTATATAAAAAAATTAATTAAAAAAATAATATTTTATAGAGTTTTTCGCTCCTTAAAAAACGTGCTAAAAACCAAAAGACCATTTATTATGGAACGGAGGGAGTATACAAATTCTTTCATATGCAAACTAACCCACAAAAAGACCAAAAGTTTAGATCCGCCATCCTCGCTCATTTTCCAAATCCTGCAAAAAAAAGACCAAAAATATACTTATAATAATCAAAGCTTCCAAAAAATTCTAAATTTTAAAGGCATTGTAGGAAGCTTTGACAAAGCTTGGGAACTGATCTCTAATAACCCTGGTTGAACCTTGTTGGGAGTTTTGACAAAGTTTTCAGAAAATGCTAAATTTGTAGCAATAAATAATAATAGACAGCAACAAAAAAAACTGAGCCCATGTACACCAGCAATGAACAATAATATACATCAGAAAAACCAGCAAAATACAGTAGAAAAAACAGCCAAAAACAGCAATAAATCGCACCAAACTCAGCAACAAACAACAAAGGAACTGCTTGGTACAGTTCCAACACATCAGCAACATTCCCTGCAACATTTCCCTTTTTGGAGGACAACATCGTTTTATCACAATTAACATATCATCAAGTAGTACGACAGAACCAAACAGAATCTTATAAGTATATTTGGCTTCAGACTTTGAAAGGGGGGAGAATGAATAATTTCATTGGAAAAGTGCTTATCCCTCTCAATGTATATATTGTGATGGTCATTCAAATAGCAGTGTCTTTTAGAACACAAAAAGATGGACATATAAAGAGGAATTCCATGTATTGCAGGAAGGGTTGTTCTTTCGGCTCCTATAAAAAGTATATTGCAAAGGGGAAAAAGAAGAAAAAAAAAATCTAGCACAACATGATGTGTCATCAAATCAAGTTATTAGTGACCTAGCCAAATGCAAGGATCTGTTTTTTAAAAGAAAGGCAATAATTTAACAAAAAACAGTGACAATATGCATTCATAAGACAATTATTGTGCAGACTACACACCATACTAAACAAGACTAGCCAACAGAGAGGAGTGTTTAACCTAGAGAAGGGAGAAGGTTGTGCTTGAATAGAGGTCAGAGAACCTGAGTGTTTCAGCAATCAAGATCATGGTGTATCAGGATAACCCCTAATACATTTACAAGTTAGAAAAAAAAAGTTATGCAATCTCAAAAGAATGAAATTTAAAGAAATCCAAAAAAACATATAAAGATTTCAAAAGAGAAAGTGATACCTTGATATGATGGATCTTCTGCCTAGAAACATCCAGGATAATGTCCAGAATACCACCCATTGCCCATTTCCTAACTGATCCTAAAAAAATAAAACACAATTACATATAAAGCATAATTTCACAGAGAAGATTGGAACTATTTTAAGTTTTTATAAACAAAAAAATGCCCTTCACTTGGGCGCTTGTGATCCGCATTGTCCAGGAAAATATTCCGCGTAATCTCTGGGTCTGTGCTGCTCTAATTGAGGGTACTTTTTGATGAAATACTGCACATATCCAGGAAACTCCTCTAAGAAATTCATCATGGTTGATGATCACTGACCAGTATATTGAATCATTTGAAAGTAATCACTTTTAAATTTTACACCTAAGTAATTACAAAAATGAAAGATATCTTCATGACCACCTCTGACCAGAGGAATGTAATCAACACCACAGTTCAGCATCCTACCAAAAGGGGCCATATCTAATCCAAGAAACTAAGTACCTACAGATTTATTAAAAGGCATCATGAATACACAATTTAGCAGGGAAGACATGTATGACAGTAGGCAATTCAGGTGCATCTAATAAGTTAGCTATTGAAAAAAAATAGAGGAGAAATGTGCTCATTCAGCAAGTATGACAACAATAAAATCTGTGCAGAACTGGGCTGCTGTTTGTGACGAGTATGACAAAAAACAAGAGAAAGCGCTCAAAAACAAGATTACATAGTATGTGCAACATCTTTCCATCACGAATGATGAGGATGACGTGCTCTCCAATGACGTGTAGAGGAAAAAATATGCAGAACAGGCCCCAGGAATGCAGGTTGTGTGCACCCAAACCATAAGCAAGATGGATACAATCCCAAAAAAGCAAGTAAATGAGAATTGAGAGGGAGGTTCTATAGTGAAAATAATCACCACTCCAGGGGAAAGATGATTGCTGATTTTGTTGGATTAAAGGGTAAGAATCGGCGGTTGATAGACCCAAAGCAAAATAAGGGGATAAAAACAAAATCAATGATGCATGAAGAGCTGGATTCTATGACAGTTGGGCGCCAAATTTCTGAATAAATGGTGGGTGGTAACAATAAAAAAATATGGATTACCTGCTGGCGGGTGTGCCTCTGATCCGGTACAATTAGCATCCATAGCTACACCTTAGATACAAGAAAACCTAGCTTCTAACACTCACAACAAGGAAAAAGAAAACATTCAACAAATAGCTGGAAAGTCTCCAACCCTAGGTGATAAGAGAATTATACATAAATTCAATGAAAAATAGAGAGCAAGAAATACCTGAGTACAATTGGGTTATTTCAACAAATAGCTGGAAAGTTCCACCCATTTCTTTTTACTTATAGTAGAGTTATATTTTCCTTATTTACTCTATTTTTGAAAACTTAACTAGCGTAAATAAGGAACTTTCTAGTGCTAAGATTCCAATATAGATCACACTTTCACACACTGAAATAAAATAAAGATGGGAATTTAAGAGCTTGGACAATGATTATGATACATTTCAAGGTGCTATTAAAATCAAGAACAAATTATACAATGTGAGGACTTGAATTACATGATAATAAGTGCAGAAGGCAAGATCACATTAGGTTTCATTGTCTTGAATAAATCCTGCATTGAAGGTAAAGAAAATTAGAACTACATGCACAGTGTAATAGATGAAATCCTACAAGGCATCTGCCACAATTTTACCTCAGAGAGGATAGAGATCAACTGGCCAGAGAGCTCAAAGCACTTGTTCTCAACATAGTCCTAGCCAAAGAAAACAACTAAGACTTTATACTTGAACTACCAACTTTGTAGCATAGGCTCAAAAGGCAAAACAACTCAAAAAATAATTTATCTGATTGGCTGGAGTAGAAACCCAAACTAATTACTAAGCTTTCTTATTGAATCAAGGCAATAAATGCAATAATGAGTAAAAATGTGGTCATAGAATTGGGATAATAAAAAATAAAGGGAATACACAAATGTAAAGAGCGACAAATATTAAAGAATGAAGAGTGTAAGAATTAGTAATAGAACTAGAAACCCTATTCAAATAAGATGCAAATTAGAAGGCTCAGCCGCTCAATGCTTAGTAAAGGGGAAAAAACTGGTCAGGGATGATCTACCGAACCTGCCCCTGTAACAGAGAAGGTTAAGCAAGAAGATGAGAAAGCAAACGAACCGCCTGCCTGTATTCATCAATATATACTTCCCATCAGATAATCATATTCAACAATACATATGGTATAGTAATTTTCCAATTCTCAATATTAGGACCGATGCATATCTTAAGCTCTTGAAATCACATCACATTGAACATATAGTAATTTTCCCATTCTCAATATTAGGACTGATGCGTATCTTAAGCTCCTTAGATTCTCCAAGTATAGAAGGACTTGCCATTCTTGAAAACCTAAGCAATAAGAAAAAATAATTAGGTAACACATCAATCACATTTAAAGAAGAAAAATGGCAAGAATGACAGTGAGGTGGCAGTTAAAATGAGTAAGACCCAACCGCATGTGGTTTGATATATTATTTCTTGTAAATTGAAGCTATAGAAGTCAGTGTCCGGCACACTGACTATTGCAGATCAAAGCTATATTATTCCTTGAATGAATACAGTACGGCAAGGATACGACAAGAGAAAGAAATACAGTATGTCAAGGATACGACAAGAGAAAGTGATGCGTAAGTGAACAATTAATGTAACTAATTAGAAGATTGGCTGGCTGTAATCTTAACTTGAATGAATTTTTACTAAAAAAAAACTTGAATGAATTAATTATCTCATAAGTTTGTACAAAAAATATTCATTCTTGGAGGAAAATTTATCCAATGGTTAGGGGTGGGAGTTGGGACAGTCGGCCTTTGGCAGGGGTACTTGTTATGATTCACTTATAATTAGGATTTTGACTAGCATGTCCTTTAATCTCAATTGTTGAACCACCTAGGAAACATGATTTTTCCATTTATGAGTCAATCATGAGTGCTTCGAGAGCAATATATGTTACATTTCATTTAGTAAAAATAAACAGATAATCTTACCCAAAATAAACCATGTAATTTGGTGTAAACTATTGCAGACCAAATCAAGCAAAAGAAGGCAGTTATAAAGAAAAAACCATACACGCAAAAATCAGTTTTGCACACAATCTATATCAATCTGAAATTCATACAACAAACAAGAATTTTTAAAGTAGCAAATCTTTGTGCTAATCTGCAATTGAAGAAGAAACCATACCTTGTAGCCAGATCTGCACACAATCCGTGAAGCCAAACCCTCAAGCCGCAACACCAGGAAGCCCTTGACCGCTCAGGCCCTCAACCCTTAACAGTTTACACCCTCAAGCCCTCGAGCAACAGAACCTCTAGTGATCTGTCGACACACCAGCCCCTAACCGCTCACGCCCTCAGCCCCTAACCGATCTGTCGACACAGCAGCACCTCGAGCAACAACACCTCTAACGTCTTACGACACCAGCAATGGCAGCAAGCACCAGCGAACGTCACTCCCCCAACCTTTCACCCGCGAGCACTCTTCCGAAGGCAACGACTACATCTTCTGCACCAGCGAGCACCGACGGCGAGCCCTCAAACCCTGACCTTCACCAGCGAACACCGCTTTCAACACCAGCGAACACCGCTTCCGCACCAACGAACCTTCGTGCCCTCCTCTCTGGACGCCCTTCACGCCCTTCGCCAGCAACCCAAAGCGCCTCCTCTCTCGACACCGTGAATCGAAAGAAAAATTAGGGTTTGTGAGTCGATTCAGCATAGGTAGTCGCTTGAACAAGATGGGGAACTGGGAACAATCGGGACGGGAGAGAATTGGGGATTTGGGGTTTCAATTTAGGGATTTATTTTATTTATATTTTTTTTCTATTCCAATTAATTTTGTATTTTTTTATATGTATTTTTTATATATAGCAACAATATCTCGTTGCCAAATTTCTATTCGACTTTTAGCAAGAAGAATTGTCGTTGCTAAAGATAACCTAGTGTACAGCAACGACCGAAGATGTTGTTGCGTTACTTACGAAATTTCTACTGCAACAATAATGTTGTTGCCAAAAATTAAACCCAAATTTTCAACCACCCCGCCAAATTACAAAGGAGCGGCAAAATAAAATTACAATTAGGGCAACGACATTTAGCAACGACATATTTTAGTCGTTGCAAAAGATACTTTTTTGCAACGACAATAAATTTGTCGTTGCTAAATGTCGTTGCGATAGCCCATTTTTCTTGTAGTGCTATCTATGTTTATTGCTTACAAGTAATATGTTTCTCTTCATGAATAAGAGTGTATCTATGTTTATTGCTTACAAGTAATATGTTTCTCTTCATGAATAAGAGTGTAAGGTGCAGTTGTGCAACTGTAAAGTGCAGTTGTGCAACTGTAAAGAGCAGTTGTGCAACTGTAAAGTGCAGTTGTGAAACTTTAAAGTGCATTTGTGCAACCGTAAAGTGCAATTGTAAAACAATGTGCCCAAATTAGATTTTCATTTTAGGGAGAACCAAATTATATTAGAGAGAACCAAATTAGATTTTCATACTAGTGAGTAGTGATGAGTGATTCGTCGGTATTATTGCTTCTTATGAACTGTGATCTCATCTTGTGTGTAAAATAAACATTCAGGGCTCTCTATGCTACACAAAGAGGTGAAGTCTGCGAGTACGAAGACGTGCAAATCATGTGGGAGTTGCTAACGAGATCAGAGGCTGAAGTTGCTCGGTACCCACCAAGGAGAAACCGCATCTGGAAATTCTTTAGCTGGGAAAGACTCGCCCCATGCTTGGCTCGTCCCTTGTGAACTATTTTGTATGTGGAAGCTCACTAAACCGAATGGAATGCCGGATGTGAATTGCCATCTTCCAGCCCCCTCACCCCGCCACTTCTGATTCCGATCCTGTTTGGATGTAGATATAAAGCGCCTTGCCTTGCCTGGCCCTGTCTACACGCTCTTTGTCACAGCGAGATCGCTTCTTCCTTCCTTGCGTCCCGTGGCCGAGTAGATTGTTGTGTAGCACTGGAGCTCTGAGGGTTGTATCTCAGCTATCTCATCTGATTTGATCTTGTTGTGTTTGTGTGAATGATGAGAAAAATCATTAATTTCGATCAACCGAGTGCAAATTATTTGATTATTTCTTCTCCTTTTCATACATTTATCTCTCTGTTTTCATTCGGTTCTGCTTACTAATTATTTCTGGTCTTTGGGCGGCATACCATGGATTGAGAATGGCTAGAGATCTTGGCTTCCCAAAATTGATTTTTGAAACAGATTCCATCATGGTGTGTGAGTTGCTCAACATGAAAAGGAATGATGTTGCAGGGGAGTTTCACCTAGTCGCATAATTCAGGCTCTGGTTAGATGAAGGAAACTGGGAAGTGTAGGTAACCCCACATCAAACGTCAGATGAACTATATGGCAGATGCTATGGCCTAGACTCCACTCTCAAATTCTACTGCTTTTACTGAATTTGCTACTATTCCCCCTTGAATTTGCTACTATTCCCCCTTGCTTGTGCATTTGTGCAACTGTGAACTGCATTTGTGCAACTGTGAAGTGCATTTGTGCAACTGTAAAGTGCATTTGTGCAACTGTGAAGTGCATTTGTGCAACTGTGAAAATAAAATTGTAATGTGCAGTTGTGCAACTGTGGAGTGCAGTTGTGCAACTGTGAAGTGCAGTTGTGCAACCGTGTAGTGCATTGTGCAACTGTGAAGTGCGTTTGTGCAACTTTGAAGTGCGTTTGTGCAACTGTGAAGTGCATTTGTGCAAGTGTGAAGTGCGTTTGTGCAACTGTCAAGTGCGTTTGTGCAACTATGAAGTGCATTCGTGCAAATGTGAAGTGCATTTGTGCAACTTTAAAGTGCATTTGTGCAACTTTAAAGTGCATTTGTGCAACTTTAAAGTGTATTTGTGCAACCGTAAAGTGCAGTTGTGCAATTGTAAAACAAAGTGACCAAATTTGATTTTTAGTTTAGGGAGAACCAAATTAGATTTTAGTTTTGAATGAGGCTACAATTTTGTTATTAATGCTCATTTAGACGTTATTGTTGCACTATGTGATGTTCAATGTGTACATTGTATCACTATTAATGCATGATTAACCATTTGAGATTATTGTGTTCTTGTATATGATATAACCTATGAGGGATTCGAACCCACATTTTTGTGCTTACGCACATCGATCTACCAATTGAGCTAATAGGTTAAAACATCTAACCAAGGCCTGGTAGCCCTAACCTCTTATGTAACACCATATAGCGAAGAATATACCAGGGTAATTTTAATGCAATAAGTGAAATTTAACACGAATTTAAAAGCCTGGTCAGCTCGTCATCCGCACAAAAATAAAAAGAGCATCCATTCCCACTGGTCAGCTTGACAGTGAAATTTTCTATGATAGATCTTATCAGCTACAATGTAAGCTGTGTGCTCAAAATAAAAAGGTCCTACTTTCTTTGTCAACAGAAACCAAAAAAAAAGGAAAGAAGAAAAAGAGGCAAGACCATTTATGCTCATCCACCAACCCCTTGGGCCTTGACAAATAAGTGCAGTAAATGAAACCCACCTGTCAGTAATCCAATCAAAAAAGGAAGAACAAGGAGAAGATGATGATCAATTGAGACACCAGTTAGATGCTACATACCCGTATCACATACTAGATTGATGAAATAAGACCATGTATTCTGTAGAGTGCAGATTACAGTAGATAAAATATGATTGGAAGAAAGAAAAAGATGGATCTAAAACCCTCATTAACAAGCAATTGATCTAAAACCCAGAAGCAATTTTTTTTAAATGAAAAAAAACCTGAATTCAACCTCTCCACCTCTCTCAATCCCCGCTCATTGTTCTTCACTGAACACGAATCAATTAAGTTTTTTTGGATCTATCCCTCTTCTTATCCTGATGTTCCTGATCACCAAAACCTTATGCAAATCAAAAGAACTAGGTGTAACAGGGAGCATAGAACAATATCAATCCAATCATAGTGCAGTAAGTTATGAGGGTGGATGTATGTTGAGACTTGAGAGTGCAAACAGATATCTTGAATAGGTAGATCAAGTCTGTCAAGGACTGTTCTAAAAATCAACTCAAGACAAGATTCAGAATACAAACTAAACCTCCAGAAACATGATGATAAAGAATGGAAGATAAGGTCATAATTTCTCCCAATTATGAATCACTGATCCATCTCCACTATTGCTTGTTACATATGAAGGTTCGATAATGTAAAACAAAGTAATATAAAGATACTCTAGAAGGGGGGTTGAATAGAGGATGCCCGTTTTTCGCAGAAAGTCTCAAGACCTTTGGAGCTTGTACCAAAACCTTTGAGATTAAACCTGAATCACAAAGTTAGATAATCGAACCAAGTGCGGAAATAAGGTAAAGTAATAAGTAAAGCACACGAGTAATTGTTTACGAGGTTCGGCACGAACTTGGCCTACGTCCCCGCCTAGGGTTCTTCCACAACCCTAGGATTCAAAAGGCTTTATTGATTCACTTAGCTTAGGATCCTAATAGCTCACCGAGAAGCCTCTCTCCTATACAATTGCAATCTAGTCAACTCACGTTCCCTTGGAGTCCTAGACCAATCTAGAAGAGCCCCACCTCTCTCAGCTATCTAGTACAATCCTCTTACTCTCACAAATCAATAGCCTATTGCAACTTCCCGAGTTACAAACTCTCGAGTAACACTATAAATGAATATATCCTATAAGCTCACAGTGACTCTCAAAGGCTTTGAAATAAACAACAAACTCTCGAGCGCTTAGCAGAGAGACACTTTGGAAGACAGATCTTGCTTGAATGAATGAAAGCTCGTGTAGCACTTGTATCTTCTGTCTTCTTCTTTCTTTCCTTTATATAGAAGTGGAATGGCACCTAAGGATCTTCACCAACGGCTCTTTCGAATCAGGCTTGATCTTGAATCTTCTATTTATGGATACTCCGAAGCCATGATCCTCTTTGAATAGGATCTCCTCAATATGCGCCAAAGGAAAGATATAAACTCGAAATACTTCCTGAAAGATTAGTCATACATATATATATAATATAAAGGAAGTATATAATAAGATTAAATAATATTCGGACTAATAAGACAGGTTTTGTATTTCATCAACTGTTAATGCTCCAAGGCCTTTGACACAAACATCCTGTCAAAGCCTTTGAAACATTTATTCCGATTTTCATCAAGGGAGGGAGTTATCAACATACATTTGGAAACATACCTTGATGTGGTACTCGATGCAACCAAATTCGTACAAATGGTGATCCATCTCCACTGGTTTTTCAGCTCTACCATTAGATTGAAAAATAACTAATCAATGGAAACAATCTATATTCAATCACAAGTATGAATATATATAGGACTTTTCAATTGTTTTACCTATAGTGTTTTAGGAGCATCTCTTTCAATCCAGGGGACACCCTCCCGAAAAGATGAGCTATCTTCTATCTTCTCTCCGCATCTCTGATGTAGGAAGCCATCTCTGATGCAGCAACCCAAATTAACAGCTATTGAATTAGGAGAATTCTATCTCCTAGGCATTTTATCGAACACCTAGAAGGCATGTATTTACCACCATCTCAATCTCAAACTCCAATCGACAAAACTCAGTCTCAATCCAGTATACACAGTGTAAAAGAACAATTGAAAGCATTTATATACAAAAAAAGCAGCAGAAGTCGAAATTTAGAGTTGTGGGGGTTATTGAAAGTCTAAAACCACATAGTACAGGTGAGTGAATCGAGCTTCTGCACAAGGACCTAAAAGCGATAGAAATAAAAGGAGTTAGAGAGACTCACATGGATCTTATCCATCAAATTACTTCAGATCTACAACTCAGATGGCCAAATCTAGAACATCAAAGGATGAATTCGACGATGGCTTTCAAAAATTGGTCTAGGGTTCGGCGGGTCTCAGGCTGGGCGGGGTGTGGTGGAGCTCAATCCCTTGGGGCTTTAGTAGCGACCTTCATCGACGTTGAATTCAGTGTGAGTTTTTCTGAGAAAACCTTCGAGAGCGGCCGAGCGAGAAGACAGAGTTGAAGCTGCCATGGAGCGTCCGTATGTGTTCGTTCTTATGATTTGTAGCCGGTTCAGAGTTCTTTTAACCGGACCGGTTAAGTTTTTTTTTAATAAATCCCACCCGCGTCCTGGTTTCCATTAAAAAATTAAATTTTACACGTTAAGCCAATTTTAAACGTTAAGGACTTTTTACATTTTAAAGCTTCCCTGTATATATATATGAAGTGTATAGACCGTGGCGGAGCCTCAAGTTCAATAATAAAGGGGCCGAATATTACTACAAGAAAAAAAATTTATTTAGGGTTTAGAACCGAGCAACCTAGAGGGTAACCCTCATGTCTAATTGACTAATCAGATCAAGTGAATTTACCATATAGGAATTTAAATTAACTTTATTTGAATCACTTTCCTAATAACTAATTAGATTAATATAATTCTACCTAATCACTAATTAGATCAATTTAATTGAGATGGAGCGGAAAATATAAAGTGAATGAGAGGGTCATCTCATTAATTCTTAAAAATTAGCTTCTTGTAAAAATAAAAAAATTTGTGGGGACCAAGTCCACCCTTGGCCACCAAAAGGCTTAGCCACTGTGTATAGATACTCAAGCAACATGTATACACACTACACAACCTCATGCACTTCATTATCTAACGTCGCGCGCAGCGATGAACACACACACTACATTTTCTAACACCGCAACATTTTCAAAAACATAAACACAACTTAGTTGAGGCTCTCTTTGAAGAACGATTTAGAGGGCAAAAGCTTGATTCTTTTCATTGACTTCTTGAGAGTTTATAGTAGAAAATACAATAGGAAATTCTATCTTACTAACGAGATCTTTTACTTAACAAATAAGATATATATGGATAACTAGATATACTATTTTATAATACTCCTCCTCAAGTTGGAGCATGAGTGCGATGAATACCCAACTTGTTCAGAAGGAATTCAAATTGTTGCTGTCCAAGAGCCTTGTTGAAGATGTCCGCAAGTTGATTGGAAGAGCGAACATGAAACAGAGCAATGTTGCCGGACTGAACATGATCACGCACAATGTGACAATCAACCTCAATATGTTTGGTTCTTTCGTGGAAGACATGATTGGTTGCGATATGAATGGCGGACTGATTGTCACACCATAGACGCATAGGGCCGCGATGACGAATGCCAAGAGAGCGCAGGAGAGCTTTAAGCCAAACCAGCTCGCAGGAGGTGATGGCCATCGATCGGTACTCAGCTTCAGCAGACGAGCGGGAGACGTTGGTTTGCTTCTTTGTCTTTCAGGAGACCGGAGATTCCCCTAGCTTGACAATATAACCAGTAAGAGACCGACGAGTCAAAGGGCACGCTGCATAATCAGAATCACAGTAAGCAAGCAACCGAAGGTCACTATGGCGGGAAAGAAATATCCCTTGAGCAGGCCGCCCTTTGAGGTAATGTAGAACGCGCAGTGCAGCAGTCCAGTGAGATTGCTGAGGTTTCTGCATGAACTGAGCCAGAACATGTACTGAATAACACAAGTCAGGTCTAGTGATCGTCAAATAGATGAGACGACCAACTATCCGCCGATAGCGATCCGGCTACAAGAGAAGAGGGCTAGTGTCCTGAGCGAGCTTATGATTTTGCTCCATAGGAAAGACAGCTGGTTTAGAGCCAAGAAGACCGACCTCCCCAAGGATATCTAGTGTGTATTTTCGCTGTGAAAGGTAAATGCCAGAAGAAGTGCGAGATACCTCGATGCCCAAAAAATACTTGAGCACGCCTAGATCCTTCATATGAAAACATGAGTGAAGATATGCCTTGAATCTACCAATTGCAGCTGAGTCGTTCCCCGCAATAATCAAATCATCGACATAAATAAGAACATGTAGGACAATCCCAGATCGAGCATAAGAGAACAAAGAATAGTCAGCATAGGACTGACAGAAGCCGACATATCTGAGCGCGGAAGCCAGTTTAGAGAACCAATTCCGAGGAGCCTGACGAAGACCATAGAGAGACTTCTTGAGTCTGCAAACTCGGCGAGGACCAGAATGAGAAAATCCTGGAGGCATAGACATGTAAACCTCCTCATCAAGATCACCATAAAGGAATGCATTATGAACATCCATCTGATGAAGTTCCCCGTCCTGAATAGAGGCAACTGCAAGAAATACCTTGACAGACACCATTTTAGCAACTGGAGCGAAAGTTTCAGAGTAATCCGTACCCTCAATCTGACGATTCCCAAGAGCAACAAGATGAGCTTTGTGACGCTCAATGCTACCATCCGAGTTGTATTTCACTCGAAACACCCATTTACAGCCGATTGCCTTCTTGTGAGGAGGCAACTCAGTGATCTCCCAAGTACCATTGCGATGAAGAGCATCAATTTCAGAACGCATAGCATCCCTTCAGTGCTGATGAGAGAAGGCCTCACGAAATGTCGTCGGTTCAGGGCTGGCACTAATTGCCGCTAAGAAGCTGATATGACTAGGTGTAAGAGTATGGGAATCAACATAATGTAACAAAGGATAGGGCGTACCTGAAGACGTGACCGAAGACGGAGAAGCCGAAATAGGATCAACCTTGCGGAGAGTGTGGCACACATAGTCTCAGAGTAAGACCGAGGGGGTTGGGGTGCGAGAGGAACACCGAGGGGGCGGTGAGGGTGGTGGAGGCTCCGGCTGAGCAGTGAGAGGGGGTTGCAGGGGAGCATCATGCGTAGCCGGAGTGGGGTAGACAGGTGGTGCTGGAGTAGGTGTTTCAATCAAGGAATATGGAAAGATGTCCTCATGAAAAGAAACATCACGAGAGACAAAAATCTAATGAGTGGTTAGATCATACAGACGCCACCCTTTCTGACCAAACAGATACCCAAGAAACAGACACTTCCGACTCCTAGGAGAGAATTTATTTGTAGAGAGAGGAATGACAGACGCATAACATAGACACCCAAAGACACGAAGATGTGTATAATCAGGGGGTTTGTGAAAGAGACATTCGTAGGGTGTTTTACCTTTAAGAACAGAAGAAGGTGTGCGGTTGATGAGAAAGCACGCGGTCAGAACGCACTCCCCCCAAAATTTGATAGGCAGATTGGCCTGAAACATTAGAGCTCGAGCAACATTGAGAATATGACGATGTTTACGCTCAACCCAACCGTTCTGTTGAGGAGTAGCAACACAGGAGGACTCGAACAAGATGGCCTGATCTGCAAAGAAAGGACGCAAGGCAAGAAATTCGGAGCCATTGTCACTACGGACACATTTAATGGTTTTGTGAAATTGAGTGACGGTAAGGCTACAAAACTGTTTGAGTAGCCTAGAGACCTCTGATTTATGAGTCATGAGATAGACCCAAGTAGCTCGAGAAAAATAATCTACAATGGTGAGAAAATAAGATGCACCACAAGAAGAGGAAACATGATAAGGTCCCCAAATATCACAATGAATTAAATCAAAAGACGCCAAAGCGTTTGACAAACTGATAGGAAAAGAACAACGAGTTTGTTTAGCCTTGTAACAAATATCACAAGGAACACTCTTATTTGGCAAAGGCTGACTACTAGTGTTTGAAAAAGATGAAAGTAATGAATAAGAAGGGTGCCCGAGACGTTGATGCCATAAAGAAGGGGACTCGATGCAAGGGGATATGAATGTCGAGTATTGAGTAGCAAGGGTGGTGACCGGTGGAGCCCAGCACAACCAGTAGATCCTATTCCGAACCTCACCCGCTCCAATCAGCTTCCTCGAAGTGCGGTCCTATATCACACACAACTTGTCAGACAAGGTAACGATGCATCTCAAATCAGCAGTCAAGCAACCAAGAGAAATCAGATGACAAGTAAGGCCAGGAACGAATAAAGCAGTAATCTAAAAAGAACCACAAAGAGTAATCAAGCCAGCCTGATTTGCCAAGACAATTGAGCCATCCGGGTACTTGATGTGCCAGTCATCAACGGTATGAGCATTCCGAAGCAACTGATGATCACCAGTCATATTTATAGAGGCACCGCTATCAAGAATCCAAGGAATAGAGACAATACCTGCGAGAGTATCGTTTCGAGACTTGGTGTTGAAATTTTTGAACATATCTAGCATACGATCCCACTGCTCATTGGTGATTGTGAAGCCCTCACGATCAGCAGCAGTGAGAGATGAAGAACCGGTAGAGGAGGAAGGGTTCGTGTGAACCGAATTGACCGTAGCAGTGGAGACCTTGCCCCGTCCCTTGCCAGCGCCGGAGTCAGGAGGCGTGGGAGACTTGTTGCGAGGCGGAGGAGCGTCGGTGACGGGATCAGACACACCACGACCATTGTTCCACCATTCCGGATAGCTGACAATTTTGAAACAAGAAGCACTATCGTGGCCAGATTTATTGCAGTGTACACAAAAAAAAGACTTCTTGTCGACGGTACTTGACGGAGGGCGAGGAGAACAACGCTAAACCGCAAACGCCAGCATGTCCATGACCGACGTCTGTGTAGTGCGCATCGACAACGTACGCTTCTCCTGAACAGCAAGGGAATGAACTTTGTTGAGACCCGGCAGAGTATCTTGAGCGACCACAGTGGAACGAAGAGTGCCGTAGCTGATGTCATCGACACCCATCAAGAACTGATGAGTCCACTCCTCATCTCGTTCCTTGACGTGATTGCCGCAAGTACAAGCACGAGGAGCCAAGTACGAGTCGAGTTCCTTCCATAGCTTGGTAAGACGACCGAAGTAGGCTGACACCGACTGACCCTCCTGCCGACATCGAGCGATTTCAGATCTCAACTGAAGGATCCGAGGGCCGTTGCCGATAGAGAATCGTTGAGAGAGATCGTCCCAGATCTCCTTGACGGTTGAAAAGTAAGTAACTATAGAACGGAGAGAAGGCTCGATGGACTGAGCAATCCAACCGATGAGCATCGCATTGACATGCCTCCAATATTGATGATCGGAGGAAGTTGCAGCCGACTGGGTAATGGATCCGTTAATGAAACCGTCTTTGCGTTTCGCAGATAAGGCGTTTTTCATAGCGACAGTCCATTCTTGATAATTGTCCCCTTTGAGAATCACCGGGCAAATAGAGAGACTCGGGTGATCAGAAGGGTGAAGGTAGTAAGAAGAAGCAGGCGTGAGAGCTGCTGGTGGGGTGGCCATTGGCGCCGGCGGGAATGGTGTTGATAGAGATAGAGCCGGCGGTGGAAAGGGTTAGTGTTTAGGTTAGAGGATCGAAAAAGCCTGATACCATGAAGAATGATTTAGAGGGCAAAAGCTTGATTCTTTTCATTGACTTCTTGAGAGTTTATAGTAGAAAATACAATAGGAAATTCTATCTAACTAACGAGATCTTTTCCTTAACAAATAAGATATATATGGATAACGGGATATACTATCTCATAATACTCTTTTACACATTTGTTCAACACTGATTCAAGCTATAGTGTCATTTTTTGTAATAGAAAAATTATAAATAGTTTAAGCATCCATTGCTTGGAATTCGAATTGGATTGACTTACATACCTAACAAACGGGAGTTAGTTTAGGACTCCATTTGGCAGCTTTACGCATATTATCGTTACCCTCGCGAGAAAGATAACGCCCCTCATTATGAGCTTGTACACATACTTTTAGAGATACTCGATTCACTGCAGGTGTTTGGCCTATGTCAGCTTTTGTAAGTGTATCAATCGATGTATTACAAAATTAGTTTATGTCAAAATCATTATTAAAAAATTATAATGAAGTTGTACGTAGTATTTGATAATTCATAAAAAAAATATTTGTCTAAAAAATATATACAAGTAAAAGTCACAAAATAACTCTATTTTAGCAAAAGATTTTTTTTACTGTGATTCTTCAAAATATTTTTCTTGCAAATGTGTATCAATCATAAATATAACATATTGTGATAATTTTTGAAAAATTTTTTAAAAATAATTTTGATATAAATTAATTTTATAATACACCGCCGAGTGATCCATGGGTCCGTATGGGGCGGTGTTAAAAAAAGTGACTAAAATTTAAAAACAGTTGAAATTAAAAAATTGTGTAAAATAAAGGTTCAAAGATTATGGAATAATATAAATACCGTATGGGATGAAAAATAGTTTATCTGTAAAAAGTGGAGTTTATTTGGTTGTTATTAGGGTTATTATGGTAATTTCAAACCAAATAAACGAAATAAACATCAAATAAGCTCGTTGGTTTAGTTTTTTTTTAACACCTTTTTTTAACTATAAATTAGCTAAAATGTGAACCCATACGCAAAAACTAGATAATTCTACTAAAATTTTTTCAGTAGTTAATAAAAAAAAACATATGTATCCATACATACCCGATGTATGGATGACATTTTAACAGTTTAAAAACTGTTTTTTTTACGCAAGATAAAGATTAGGTCGGGTCGGCCGCAGCAGAGACCCTTCCTAGTGCATCCTTCCGGACAAGAACAAGCAGTTCTGGATCATTCTCAGAGCAGACCTCGGCAAGGGATGCATGGGCACTACGAGCAAGATAGTCAGCCACATCATTTGATTCCCTAAAAATATGACGAATAAAAACATAAGTAAATGACGAGATATCAGACAGAATATCAGCTTGTAGCATCTCGATTGTCCAGGGGCATTTCCAATCCCCCAGTAGAGCCTTTATCACTAGTAAGTTATCTCCTTCGATCAGAAGTTTATAGAGTTGCAACTCCTTGGCTCGTAAAAACCCCATTCTGAGGCCAAGATTTTCGGCGTGAATCACTGAGATGTTTGTGCAAATAGACCTGCCACCGGAGACAACTAAACCAACAGAGTCACGGATGACAAAACCATATGACACTATACCACACGGGAGGACCAACCCATCAAAGTTAAGCTTGTAGCAATTTGGAGGTGGTTTCTCCCACTTCCCAGACCGATTCTGAGACTTGGCAGTAATAACACTACCCCTAAGAACCGGTTTAGGTATGCTTCTAGTAATTCGACGATTAGGGATCATTGGACTAGTCGGATCGTCGTCTGAAAGCATAGATTATTTCCAACAATGTATACTTGTGCTGTGGAACAACAATATTTCATTGATAGTTACATTGTTAGTATGATCAAAGATGAGTTGGTTCATAAAGAACCACAACGCCCACCAAGCTGAGGCTAAATCGGCAAACTTATTGGTCCCAAACGCACATTTAATTGCAGTAAGTGGAATCACAGAGCCCATTCCGACAGTTGCAGTGATATACCCCGGAATATGGATACGTAAATCTTTTAGCAAATCAGTCGCCATGGGGCAGCGAAAAAGAAGGTGATCACCCGATCCATTTGTATTTCCACAGAAAACACAACCAGAAGGCACAACCACGTGCGACTTCTGTAATATGATTTTAGTCGAAAGATCATCACGAGAGATTTTCCAGAGGAAGTTTCGAACCTTTGGGGGCACATCGAGTTACCAGATCCAACCGCAATCAAAATCTGGCATCCCAACATTTTCTGATAAGAAGAAGTTTGCAGAGGCGGTTGAAAACCAGGCATTTTTGCTCGGGCCCCATGATGTGGTCAATATCATCTTGTTTCAGAACATTTGTTAAGGAGTCGGTTAGAAGCATCTTATTCCACTGGTGGTTGGTGATGAAGTGATAATGGGGTAAGCCGTAGGGTGGCGCGATGTTCGACAATCAAGACTCAAGTGCAATAAAAGGAACAATAACAATGCAAGAACTAAGAAAGACTCAAAATTGATGAACAAGACTCAACAAGACTCGACTGTAATATGAAAGAAAGAAACGAAATTGATGAAAGAATGCAAGACACGATAGTGGGTGAAGGGATCTATATAGAACAAGATGAAGTTCCCTTGGCTCGAAACGCAAGATCCAACACCAATGACTATATAACCCGTTTCGACAATCGAAGCGATCTATATAGAAAAAGATGAAGACCCTTGTCTCGGAAGGCAAGATCTAACACAAATGACCATATAACTCGTTTCTACAACCCTACACAACTAAGCGGACAACTTGAAGGCACAAGGAGGGGGCTCGTGGATGCTTGATAACACCAATCCTACGACGACAATCGACACACACCATGCATGATGGATAGCACCAATTCTATGACGAGAATCGACACACACCAAACATGTGGTAGCACCAACCCACCAAAGAGGATCGACACACACAAGACACACCAAGCTAAAAACAACACATCGAAACTTATCCCACGTAGGAGAACTCGGTTCCTCCCTTGGAGAACTCTCCAAATCTGATTTTTTTGTCAAAAATTCAATTCTATCTATATCTGATTTGATTGAATGAATAAAAGCGTCTTAAATAGAAAGCATAATCGTAGATAAAACCAAACTACTTGATGGCCAAGGAAATATCTTAATGATAGATTTTCCCTTTTCCACTTTATTTATCCTAGAAAATAAGTATAAAAACTAATTAGATATAATATCAATTAATTTTATTATTCTAATTTACATTATTCCTAAATAAATATAAGGATAAAATGATAAATTAAATAGGGAAAGATAATTATTTTCGTCCAAACAATTAACAGCTGCAAAGATGTTGATTTTCGTACATGTTCCCGGTAGGTTCTGGAAAAATCTTCAATAGCGAAGTTGTCGATCTCTTCGTCTTCGTTCCAACAAGGTATGAAACGAACCAATCCGATCAATATTGACTCTGAACAACCCGTATAGACATCGCAAAGCTGTCAAATCTGCTTAACGATTTAAACTTGTTGATAAGCACCACTCGTTTTCCCTTCATCATTCTCCACTTCTTGAAAAGGATTCGTCCTCTAATCCAAGATGTTATTTGAGCAAGGAGATTCAAGTTGTGGTGGTGCAGGCTGGCGGATGGTGGTGGCGGAAGCAACTTGACGACATTATGGGACTCTGTCGGTGGAAAAAAAATTGTTTTTTTTTGTTGTGTTTTAATGATGAACAAAAGAAAAGACTCAACTATGATGTCGATAACTTAAGCTCTGATGGCAATTTGATACGGGGTAAGCAGTAGGGTGGCCCGATCTTCGACAATCAAGACTCGAGTGCAAGAAAAGGAACAAGAACGATGCAAGAACTATGAAAGACTCGAAATTGATGAACAAGACTCAACAAGACTCGGCTGTAATATGAAGGAAAGACAAGAAATTGATTTAAGAATGGAAGACACGATAGTTGTCGAAGCGATCTATATAGAACAAGATGAAGACCCTTGGCTCGAAAGGCAAGATCCAACACCAATGACTATATAACCCGTTTCGACAATCGAAGCGATCTATAGAGAACAAGATGAAGACCCTTGGCTCGAAAGGCAAGATCCAACACAAATGACCATATGACCCGTTTCTACAACCTACACAACCAAGCGGACAACATGAAGGCACAAGGAGGGGGCTCGCGGATGCTTGATAGCACCAATCCTATGACGACAATTGACACACACCATGCATGATGGATAGCACCAATCCTATGACAAGGATCGACACACACAAGAAAAACCAAGCTAAGAACAACACATCGAAACCTATCCCACGCAGGGGAACTCGGTTCCTCCCTAGGAGAACTCTCCAAATCTGAATTTTTTTTGTCAAAAATTCAATTCTATCTATATCTGATTTTATTGAATGAATAATAGCATCTTCAATAGAAAACATAATCCTAGCTAAAATCAAACTACTTGATGGCTAAGGAAATATTTTAAGGATAGATTTTCCCTTTTCCACTTTATTTATCCTAGAAAATAAGTATAAAAACTAATTAGATATAATATCAATTAAATGAAAAGTCAACTAATAGATATTATTCTAATTTACATTATTCCTAAATAAATATAAGGATAAAATGATAAATTAAATAGGGAAAGATAATAATTTTCGTCCAAAAAATGAACAGCTGCAAAGATGTTGATTTTCGTACATGTTCCCGGTAGGTTCTGGAAAAATCTTCAATAGCGAAGTTGTCGATCTCTTCGTCTTCGTTCCAACAAGGTATGAAACGAACCAATCCGATCAATATTGACTCTGAACGACCTGTTTTACAGAGACATCGCAAAGCTGTCAAATCTGCTGAACGATTTAAACTTGTTGATAAGCACCACTCGTTTTCCTTCCATCATTCTCCCCTTCTTGAAAAGGATTCGTCCTCTAATCCGGGATGTTATTTGAGCAAGGAGATTCAATTTGTGGGGGTGCAGGCTGACGGATGGCGGTGGCGGAAGCAACTTGACGACACTATGGGACTCTGTCGTTGGAAAAAAAAATGTGTTTTTTTTTGTTGTGTTTTAATGATGAACAAAAGAAAAGACTCGACTTTGATGTCGATAACTTGAGCTCTGATGCCAATTTGATACGGGGTAAGCCGTAGGGTGGCCCGATCTTCGACAATCAAGACTCAAGTGCAAGAAAAGGAACAAGAACGATGCAAGAAGTTTGAAAGACTCGAAATTGATGAACAAGACTCAACAAGACTCGGCTGTAATATGAAGGAAAGACACGAAATTGATGCAAGAATGCAAGACACGATAGTGGGTGAAGCGATCTATATAGAACAAGATGACGACCCTTGGCTCGAAAGGCAAGATCCAACACCAACGACTATATAACCCGTTTCAACAATCGAAGCGATCTATATAGAACAAGATGAAGACCCTTGGCTCGAAAGGCAAGAGCCAACACAAATGACCGTATAACCCGTTTCTACAACCCTACACAACCAAGCGGACAACTTGAAGGCACAAGGAGGGGGCTCGTGGATGCTTGATAGCACCAATCCTATGACGACAATCGACACACACCGTGCATGATAGATAGCACCAATCCTATTACGAGAATGGACACACACCAAATATGTGGTAGCACCAACCCACCAAAGAGGATCGACACACACAAGACAAACCAAGCTAAACACAACACATCGAAACATATCTCATGCAGGGGAACTCGGTTCCTCCCTAGGAGAACTCTCCAAATCTGATTTTTTGTCAAAAATTCAATTCTATCTATATCTGATTTTATTGAATGAATAAAAACCGTCTTAAATAGAAAACATAATCCTAGATAAAATCAAACTATTTGATGGCCAAGGAAATATCTTAAAGATAGATTTTCCCTTTTCCACTTTATTTATCCTAGAAAATAAGTATAGAAACTAATTAGATATAATATCAATTAATTGAAAAGTCAACTAATAGATATTATTCTAATTTACATTATTCCTAAATAAATATAAGGATAAAATGACAAATTAAATCGGGAAAGAGAATTATTTTCGTCCAAAAAATGAACAGCTGCAAAGATGTTGATTTTCGTACATGTTGCCGGTGGAATCTGGAAATATCTTTGACAGCAAAGTTGTAGATCTCATCGTCTACGTTCCAACAAGGTATGACACGAACCAATCCGATCAATATTGACTCCGAACGACCCGTTTTAAATAGACATCGCAAAACTGTCAAATCTGTTGAACGATTTAAACTTGTTGATAAGCACCACTTGTTTTCCCTTCATCATACTCCCCTTCTTGAAAAGGATTCGTCCTCTAATCCAGGATGTTATTTGAGCAAGGAGATTCAATTTGGGGGGGGTGCAGGCCGACGGATGGTGGTGGCGGAAGCAACATGACGACACTTTGGGACTTTGTCGTTGAAAAAAAATTGTGTTTTTTTGTTGTGTGTTAATGATGACCAAAAGAAAAGACTCAACTATGATGTCGATAACTTGAGCTCTGATGCCAATTTGATACGGGGTAAGCCGTAAGGTGGCCCGATCTTTCACAATCAAGACTCAAATGCAAGGAAAGGAACAAGAACGATGCAAGAACTATGAAAGACTCGAAATTGATGAACAAGACTCAACAAGACTCGGCTGTAATACGAAGGAAAGACACGAAATTGATGCAAGAATGCAAGACACGATAGTGGGTGAAGCGATCTATATAGAACAAGATGAAGACCTTTGGCTCGAAAGGCAAGATCCAACACCAATGACTATATAACCCGTTTCGACAATCAAAGTGATCTATATAGAACAAGATGAAGACCCTTGGCTCGGAAGGCAAGATCCAACACCAATGACCATATAACCTGTTTCTACAACCCTACACAACCAAGCAGACAACTTGGAGGCACAAGGAGGGGGCTCGTGGATGCTTAATAGCACCAATCTTATGACGACAATCGACACACACCATGCATGATGGATAACACCAATCCTGTGACGAGAATTGACAAACACCGAACATGTGCTAGCACCAACCCACCAAAGAGGATCGACACACATAAGACAAACCAAGCTAAGAACAACACATCGAAACCTATCCCACGCAGGGGAACTCGGTTCCTCCCTAGGAGAACTCTCCAAATCTGATTTTTTGTCAAAAATTCAATTCTACCTATATTTGATTTTACTGAATGAATAAAAGCGTCTTAAATAGAAAACATAATCCTAGATAAAATCAAACTACTTGATGGCCAAGGAAATATCTTTAAGACAAATTTTCCCTTTTCCACTTTATTTATCCTAGAAAATAAGTGTAAAAACTAATTAGATATAATATCAATTAATTGAAAAGTCAACTAATAGATATTATTCTAATTTACATTATACCTAAATAAATATAAGGATAAAATGAGAAATTAAATAGGGAAAGATAATTATATTCGTCCAAAAAATGAGCAGCTGCAAAGATGTTGATTTTAGGCCATGTTCCCCTGTGGATTCTGGAAAAATCTTCAAGAACAAAGTTGTAGATCTCTTCGTCCTCTTTCCAACAAGGTATGGAACGAACTAATCCAATCATTATTGACTCTGAACACCCCGTTTTACAGAGACATCACAAAGGTGTCAAATCTGCTGAATGATTTACACTTGTTGATAAGCACCACTCGTTTTCCCTTCATCATGAAGTGAGCCACCGAAACACCCTTTCGAGTATCCGGGATGGGGCTCAGTGTTTTGGAACTCAGCGGCTTCTAAAAGGCCCAGTTATGGGACCAGAAATCAATGGTTTCCCCGTTACCGACACTCCACTGTCGTGCAGGGAGGAACTAAAGCCTGATGGACATAAGACGAGACCACTGCCACGAGGAGTTACCTTTTTTGTTGTAACTGAAAAGATCGTGTCCCTTAAGGTATTTTTGTGAGATAACACGAACCCAGATGTTGTCTGGTTCAGAAATTATTTTCCAAAGAAGCTTTATCTGAAGAGCAATATTCATAGACTCCACTTTATGGATCCCCAAACCACCTTTCATTGTGTCCGAACAAATTTTGTCCCAACTAATCAACAGTGGTGCTTTAGAGTTTTTATTCCAAAAAAAATTGTCTATACACTTTGTCAAGCTCATGAAGGATATGAGATGGTAGCAAGAAAGCCTCCATAAGAAAAATCGGTTTGGCACTGAGATTTGCTTTGTTAAGCACTCGTCGCCCTTCGGCAGACAAATTCGAGGCTTTCCATTTAGTGAGTGGGTTTTTTTGTCTTGAGAACCACATTAGCGAACGTGTCCCTATGGGTCTTACCGTTAACTACAGGGCAACCCAAATATTTGTCGAAATTATTTGTATGAGGAATGCCAAGAACTGCAATCGTAGACGCAATGGCAGTTGAAGTCGTGTTAGGAGATGCTTGGAAGTTGGACTTATGCAGATTAACCTTTTATCTCGAAGTCAGACAGTATCCGTCTAAAATGGACAATAGAGATTTACATGCCGATTGAGAAGCTTTACAGAAAATAAGAATATCATCAGCAAACGCTAGAAAAGGAATCTTGATACCCGGCCGACCAAAAGTGATAACAAGATCCTTACTACCTAGCCCTTGGTTACGTGCTAGTACCTTATAAGCTAAAATAAAGAGAAAAGAGGAGAGGGGGTCTCCTTGTCTTAATCCTCTAGTCGGTGGAAATACTGCGGTCGGTTCATCATTAACGAGGGCCGAGTAGGATACAGTTGAAACAAATTCCTTTATTTTGTTAATAAAAAGGTCGTTGAATCCAAACTTTGATAATACTTGGAATAGAAAAGGTCATTCGATGCGATCGTATGCCTTTTCCATATCTAACTTAAGAGCAACCAAGCCCGTTTTACCTTTCTTTAGCTGAAACGAATGCAAGGCTTCATGAGCAATCAGAATATTGTCCTGGATAGATCTGCCTTTCGTAAAAGCTCCTTGAAGCGGGTGAATTAGTTTATCGAAAATTTTGGTTAACCGTGCTGAAATCACCTTAGCGATGGTTTTATAAATTGTAGAGCATAAACTGATAGGTCTGTAGTGGTTAACTGCAGTCGGGTCATCGCATTTCGGTAGTAGACTAATGAATGTATGGTTTGTCTGACGCAGTATCCTACCGCTGGTGAAGAAAGCTTTGACCACCTTAATTACAGAAGGGCCTACTGTAAGCCAGAACTTTTGATAGAAACCAACTGGAAAGCCATCAGGGCACGGAGCCTTATCCGGGCTCATAGAAAACACAGCTGCTTTGATCTCATTGTTGGTTACAAGAGTAGAGAGCATGTCGTTGTCTGCTTGGGAAACTAAGGATGGAATGACCGCTATGTCCGGAGACAAATCCAATACAAGGGTCGTAGAAGCCCCGAATCGAGCTTTGAAATCAAGGAAAAATTCTTGTTGGATTGTATGAAAATCAGTTGTGGACTCCCCACCGAGAAGGAGAATAGACTTGATCATTTTCCTGCCTCGTTTTGCAGTTGCGATCTTATGGAAATACCCTGAATTGGAGTCATTAAGTTTGGTATGTTTTACTTTTGCCCTTTGGCTCCAATAACGACGGTGAAAGTCGAGCATATGTTCTCTCTTGTTAAGTAATTGTTTGAGGATTTGAATATCTTTGTTATTATAATTTGTGATAAGTGAGGTATGTAGAAGAAGAAGCTTCTGATCAGTTACTTGAATTTGGTTATGAATATTGCTGACAGTATTCTTATGCCATGTCTTCGAGAGTTTTTTATGCACGTTTGCCTTCTGAAGCAATTTGAACATAAAAGATCCTTGTGGGTCCGCTCTCCAGGCTTGCGAGACTAAGTTTCCACAATCTGCTCTAGAGGCCCAAGCCAAATCGAACTTAAAGGGTCTATTTTTAGGTTGAATGTTATGGCGAAAATCTGTAGAGATCAGAACATGATCAGATCTAGTAAAAGGATGAATTTGTGTACGAAGCGAGTAAAAAATGGTTAGCATGTCCGTGTGGATTAGTAAGCGATCAAGCTTTTCCAGGCATGTGGCCACATCTTTCAATTTCCGTTGCCAAGTAAACTGACAACCGTGGGATGGTACTTCTAGGAGTGATAGTTTATTCTTTAAATCTAGCAAGCGCGTGAAACGCGCCGCCGAAGCATAGACTCCGCCAAGTTTGTCAGCTGGTGTAGCTATTTCGTTAAGGTCTCCCATAATACAGAAGGGAGTAAGAAGTGATTGTATGTAATGGGAGATCATTTCCCAGAAGGCTGATTTACGACGCTCGTCAGGTAGGGCGTAGACCACTATAACTGCAAAGCACCGCTTAGTAACGTCATCCGAGTAGTTAAAGTGAATGAAACGGCGATGAACCGAAATTAGTTCAATGGATCCTTGGGAGGCAGGGATATCTTTCCAAAGTAGACAAATACCTCTAGAAAATCCAATGGCCGGATCAAACGCAACATTAGAGAAACTGCATTTGCGCAGAATGCTTTCGGTAGGAACCTTATCAGTCTTAGTTTCTAATAGGGCCAAAACATTTATATTATTATTTTGACAGAAAATATCTACATTTGTCCAGTAATTACAGCTCCGGATACCGAGGGAGTTCCAAGTGCATATATTCATAAAAACCTACGAATGCGATCTATTTGTACTAATCTAAGACCGACGGGATCCGTCTTAAAGAAAAGAACCTTAAAAGGGAGAGTTCGAATAAAGAAAATGTTTGATACAAATGCAATTTTGATTAGAAGAGGTGTGCGTGAACAAGCTTTAGAAGATAAATTTTGAAGAGAGGATATGTTTATAACAACGTCAATTGTTATTGGAAACTGCGAGTAAGTCATTGAAATGCCGAGTTGCCTTGGTAAGTAGCTCGTGGTGGGAGAGGGATGGTCTTGTATGACCACTACTAAAAAAACAGGATTTAGCAACGGATACTTATCCACGAATACTAGGCGTGGCTATATTCGTGACCAATAGCAATGACATTGGCGACAATTGATAATTGTCGTTGCTATTTTCGTGGCTGGGTGGCGTCTTTGTATGCCACCTCATCAAATTCGTGGCTAATAGCAACGAACCTATATTCGTAGCTGATTTCATGGATGGAATGGTGGATTGCGTCACTAAATAGCCGCAAATATAGCCACGATTGTTTGATTCGTGGCTGTATTTGAAGCTGACCCGACAACGATATTACATCCGTAGCTGACTCCGTGGCTATTCGGTCCAGCAATCGTTAAGCTTTTGGCCATTTAGTGGGTTTGGTCGCAAATAGGCCGGATGAGTTACTATATATCTCTCAAATTTTTTTAGATTGAATATGACCATTAAATAAGGTGTTAGTAAAACTGGAAGTGAAATCCCATTAGCCTATTAGAATTCAAAGCCCAATAAGCCCATAGAATGAAAGGGTATTAATGGACTTCGTTAGCGACGACTGTATCCGTGGCTATTACGGATGTAGTCAAAATTCAATGCGCTTGTACTGTACCCACAGATGGGGCTGACATGCGTCCATTCCCTGCACTTTTATGGTTGAGAGCATTTAATGGGGCCGGCCCACTTTGCATACTGTCTTCTAGCTCAATTCCATTTGACATCCACTTGCAGTTTGAAGGTTGGCAGACGACAGTACATGGTGGAGTCGATCGATCCGGCCTGTTCATTCGTGGGTACGAGGTAAGTTGGGTAATTTGTTTTTTTTTTTTTAATTTTGTTTAACTTTAGTTACATATATAATATGTACTCCGTATTTTATATATATATATATATATATATATATATATATATATATATATATATATATATAGTATGGATTAGTTGTTCACAACCATTAGGATATATCTTGTGCATAAATCTGAACCTTTGATCGAAGTGAAATGGATGGACATGATTTCGCCACGTAGCCCGTTAGTTTTAAAAAAACAAAAGAAAACTAATTTACAACTCTGGCTTGAGGGCGTGGGCGCGTGATGGTGTGTGGAATCAAAACCCCAAAATCCCTATTTGCCGTCTTCTTCATTCGAGAGGACGCATTGAACTCAAGAGATCCCAATTTCTCATCCTCTTCATTCGAGTGTACCAAATTTGTCATCTTCTTCATTCGAAACCGTAAAACCGGAGATGTGCTGTTTGATATCGGCGGCGAAGGGTCTTTGTTCCTGGTGAATCGAGGCCATCGCCAGGCGGAGGCGAGTTGGATTGGAGGCGAGGCGGTGCTAGGGTGTTTGCTCCGAGCGAATCGAGGCCAAGGGACTGTGAGGAGGTTGTTGTCGACTCGCGGTGGAAGCGCCGAATGATGTAGGTAGTGGCGTCGATTCGAAGGGTGGCCAGCAGTGGCGTCGATTCGACGGCGGCGAATAAGACTATATGTTGTCGTTGGTTGACCCTGGAGCCGAGGAGCGCCCGAGGCGGAGGCGAGGAGGAGATCCCTTTTGGAGTGAAGAATTGGGTTTCGTGTTGAATCCGCTCGAGGGTGTCCCCAACTTCCAGATCCGGTTTCCCCGCTCTGCTCCGCCGGTCTACGGTGCTTGCGTAGCGACGCCACCACCTTAGAAGGCCCCCCCATCGCCGGATATTTGGATCCCTATGTTTGTGAGACTGACCCGCCCACCTCCTAGCGGGTCCGATTTCGACCTCTGTTCATCATCCTCTACGTCGGGGGTTGTCCAGATCTGTTCAGTCCCTTTTCCAATGGCCTTCAACGCTGGTCAAACTCCTAACCGTTCTGAAACTATGGGGCCGAGGAAGCAAGGCGGAGGCGAGCCCATGCGAGCCGGATGCCTCTTCATCGTTGTGGACCCAAGTTGTCCTCTTCTTCAGGGAAAACCGACTAATTATTCGGAAGGATGTGTCGAATTTATTGAGGGTTTTCGAAATGTATAATTTTTATTTATTTTTATTATTCTACAATTATTCATATGTATGTCTCGAATTTTAGTTAATAGTGTTACTGAGTCGGTCAATTATTCGTGGAAATATGATTTATTATTACTCCGTATATGGAATCTACGGTTTGACAAACAAAATAAAAAAACATTCATCACACGAGTATAACTACACAACTAAATATTATTCGGTGAAATGTGAAATATTATTCGTTGAAATATGAAACATTATTCGTATAAATCGTAAGCATTATTTAGGGGTATGAGTTTCTTTTATTTGAAATTGATGAAAAAAATATATTATTTTGTAATATGTGACAAATTATTCAGTGAAATTACTAAATTCTGATCTGAACTGGATGAAAAAAATAAACATTATTCAATAATATATGAACCATTATTCGGTGGAATTGTTAAATTTCTTTAAATTGCGAAATCAGATAATAGAAAACCCCATCTCAATAGAGTAAATGGTAGTGGATATACCACTTTCATTTGGTATATCCATGCAAAAGATCCATCTCAATATTCAGTAAAAAAAATTAATTTACTTTTGCAAATGGCAAGTGGTTTAGGAGGGAGGATAATGAGATTTTATTTTCAAACGGGACTCACTCAATTGGTTACAACGCACGCGTTAAGATGGGAGAGTGAGTGATTTTGTATGAGGGTCCCACTATTTTTAAACCAAAATTAATTAAAAATCAACTTTTAATCATAGCCATTCATTTCATTTAGATTAAGGGTCCAGATTTATGCACAAGATACACCCTAAGGGGTATGTAGGGTTGCTCATAATGTGGTCTGACCCGAGCCGAAAAAGTCGGTTTCGGGCCGGCCCGAGATTTCACGGTTCGGGCTTCGGTCTTGAAAAATCTAAATATCGGTTTCGGGCCAAAAACCGGAACCAAACCGAAAAATTCCGATTTGGCCCGAAAAAACTGAATTATTTTAAAAGGTGAAACATAAATAGGAATCCCTAATTTTTTATTCCTCACTCCGCCGCCTCGCCTTCCAATTCTCTTCTCCACCTCCAGTAGTCTAGAACTGCAGATCTGTTCGCATCCCCTTTTCTCAGCCGCTCCACTTCGCCTCTCCTCTCCACTCACTTCCGACTCTCGCCACCCGCTCCTCTCAGGTGACCATGGTGCTGAACCGATCCGCATTCCGAGTCCCCTCTCAAGTTTATCAGTCTGCACTTGCTTTGCTTCGGAGCTCCTTTTCCGGGTCCGACTTCCACCTCTCGGCTGTTGAAAATATCTCTCCTCTCAAGATTACCATCGTGCTACAACTCCCTCCTCCAACACTTGCTAGTTGCTTCCGAGTCCTCATTCTGGCATCCGAACATATATGGTTGTTGACATGGTTAAATTAAGTATAGGCATATCGGTAAATTAAGAATTAGCATATAAATTATTGCTTTTTATTGTCATCCTCTACAGATCTAATTAGAATTCTAGGAGCATGTTTCAATTGGATCGTCAAAGAAACAAATATCAAGGGTTAATTACATGTTGACAGCATTGGATAAAATGGACCTTAGTTTTTTTCTGAAGTAGTTCGGTTTTTTCGGGCCGAAAACCGAAAAAACCGTAACTGAAGGTTCGGATTTCGGATCGGGCCTCGGGCCACCCCTCCCAAAAAATCGGGCCGTCGATTTTGGCCCGACCCGTTTGGGTCAGTTCGCTTCGGGTCGGGCCCGGCCCGTTGAGCCACCCTAGGGTTATGCACAAGGGAACCACTCCCTATATATATATATATACAAATTAAAATGGTTTTTTGAAATGGTATATAAATTGGTATTATATAATGGGTTTATGGAAATGGTGTATAAATGGGTATTATTTTGTTATTGAAGATTTAAATGGGTATTATATATACAAATATGAAAAGGGTTTTTTGAAATGGTATATAATTTGAATAATATATTTGTAAATGTGATATGTAATATAAAAAATTGGTTGTAATTGATATATGTATATATGTTCAATTATTACAATATTTATTCAATATAATGTATTATGTATGTAATTAAATATTTGGAAAATTAATTAGTAATCAATGTTTAATTCAGTATGTAGTTTATTATTAAGAGGAAATGGTAGTAAATGCCATAAAAACAAAAAAGTTTGCTAAAATACCACATGGGTGGGAAAATTTGCACAACTTCCAACTTTTCTCCAAATTTGCACAAAAGTGCAGGTCACAAGCTACCTCTTAACCGGATTTTGCCCTTGTTTACATACAAAAAAAAAGGAAAATGAAAGGATGAAAGGGGAGGCTGGGGACGAGAAGAAGGAGGAGAGAAGAAGTAGACCAGTCTGGTGAATCGGGAAACGCAGGAGGTTGGGGACGAAGTTGTTGCCGGAGAGGAGAGAAGAAGACCACGCCGGCGTCCAAGTGAAGAGATAAGCCCCCCTTTCCATCTCCTTGAAACCCTTGTTCATTTTCTCCCTTTTCTGCGATGAACGACAAGGGTGAAATCATCGGTTAGGGTTTGGGATGAACGACGAGGGTGGTAATGGTTGGACTGGAAATTGGGATGAACGACGAGGGTGACAATGGTTGATTGAGGTTTGAGCTGTGTTTGATTTGGTATTTGATTGTTTGAACGAGAAATTGGGTGACATGGGTTTCGAATTAAGTGACAGTGGTTTCGAATTGGGTGACAAGGGTGTCGATTTATGTTTTTGTGCTCTTGGTCTTGTGCGAGTGTGGAATGTGAACTCGCCAGTTATTGTTTGGGATGAACGACGAGGGTGGCAATGTTTGGACTGAAAATTAGAATGTGGGAGAGGTAGAAGACGATTGATTAAGGTTTGATCCGTGTTTGATTTGGTATTTGATTGTTTTAAAGTGAAATTAGGTGACAAGGGTTTTGAATTGAGTGACAGTGTTTTCGAATTGGGTGACTGATATCTCCAAAGTAGCCATGTTTTTATGCATATTTCAGTTCCATATTCTTTACATTTTGCATATTTTGGGTTGGGAATATGTCGAATTTATGTAGTATATGTTTATTTGTTAGAAATGGAGATCTACATAAGTTTCTGTTTAATATTGCAGAATATGGAAACATTTCGGGAGAAAACCAAGAAACAAAGACGAAAGCAGCAAGTCTACTCTATATCGACTAGACTCTTGTCTATGTCGACAAAGCCGAGCCCGGACACACTGGAGTCAAGTATAGACCTGACCAGACAACGCGGAGCAATACCCTACTCGATATCGAGTAGCTCTACTCGAGGTCGACAAGAGCCAGACCCCACTCCCCGAGCCAAGTCGAAGAGGCACTGCTCGAGAACACAAGGCAAAAACCTACTCAAGCTCGACAAGCGTTTGTCGAGGTCGACCACGCCCAAGAGACAGTCTCCGAGCATGTCGACAAGGGCTACCCGAGACGACCAGGCCGATGATCCGCTCGTCGAGATCGAGGAAGCTTCCTCTAGGTCGACAAGTCTGGGAACTCACATCCGACTCGACAACCTCGGAAGACCAAGTCGAGAACACAACCTTCGTCGAGATCGAGGAGACCTCCTCGAGATCGACCAGCGCCAGGAGTCCTGTCCGAGCTTGTCGAGGACCAGCTAGCCGAGATGACGAAGTTGGCCCAGTCGACGACTTTTCCTACTCGAGGTCGACCACCGCTTGTCGAGGTCGACGAGGATTTCCCGAAGCCGCGTAACGCGCTGAGTACAGTCCTACTCGAGATAGAGTCCTTGGAGCCGAGGAAAAGCAAGATCTATCCGATTTATCCACATCTATCATGGAGAAGAGAGTTTTATCCACTTGAGACAATTTAGATATATTTCCCTAATTTTAGATTTAATTCCTTTATGTCTTTTATTTATCTTTTTAAGTTTTAGATATAGATATAGATATTCTATCCTTGATTAGCAAGGAATAGAAGCCTATAAATAAAGCCCTAGGGGCTGGTTTTTCATTCATTCAATTTCAGTCAGAGACAAATAGTTCCACAGAGACGATTTAGGAGTTTAAGGTTTTTAAGGTTTTGGCAGTTTACGACGGTTGATTGCCGGAATTGTAAAAGATTTGAATTTAGTTAATGCAAGTGATTTTCTTTCAATCAATGATGTCTGCAATCGCAATGAAGAGCGAGTAGTCCACCCACTTCTGGGGTTTGGGTGAGCCCAACGAGAGCCATGTCGGCGGATTAGCTATTGCAGAAGGAGGTATTTTGTCGTTATCTTAATCTATTCCCTATGTGCTTCATCTTTGATTGAGAAATTGAAGAACTCATGTTGTGAAACTTGGGTAGTAATTAGGATTTCTATTCGAAAGATTATAAATGCTAATTATGAAAAGGAATAGATGTAATTAGGATTATTTATCGCGGGATTTATATTCCTACTTGTCGGATTAGGTGAAAGCCTTTTCCTTTATCGATAAAGTTACCGCCTTTTGTGATTTATATTCCGCTTGCATGGTGATCGTTGTCGCAAACCCTAATCTTGGAAGTTCCCCACATTCATAAAGTCACAAAACCGAATTCTGCATTTGTTTTTACGTTTTTCCCCCCCTTTGTCGATCTCGACCAGTTCTGGTCGACCTCGACCACTGACCTCCGATCCCAGATCGTCGTAGCTCAATTGTGCAGGGACTCGACAAGACAAGCCGAAGTCGACGAAGGTCCTACTCGAGATCGAGTACGCCTAGTCGAGGTCGAGTAGACTTCGCCGAGTTGCTGCTGTGTTCGACTGTGCCTGACCCCTGTCGACTAGCCCTTAGTCGAGGTCGAGTACCACTGTGGTCGACTTCTGTCCGTGAGTTTCCACCGCTGCTTAGGATCCGCTGACCAGCTTCCTCGAGGATTCGAACCTGACTTGCTCTTACTACATTTGGAGGGAGTCTTGAACATTATTTGCTGGGATTCGATCGGTTTGCTTTACTTTGTTTACTTATTGTTTTGCATTCTCGATTTCCTCTTACAACAAATTGGCGCCGTTGCCGGGGAAGCTATCATTCGCGCCTTAGGTAGTCAGTTCTCACGTTTCTTTTGAGTTAGTTTGCAGGTGTATGCGTCGTTCTGGTCAGACACCCGAGTTTGACGCCTTAGACGAACCGGAACGCCTTTTTCACATCAGGGCTAAACTACAAAGAGCTATGTCGGCCGCTGAAACACAGGAGCAGCTGATTGCCAGACTTACCAGGGAACTCGCCGCTAAGGATGCCACTATCGCCAATGAAAGGACAGCAAGGGAACAAGCAGCTGAGCGCGCAAGGCAAGCAGAAGCTGAGCTTGCCCAATATCCAACCACTGCTGAGGATTATATGCATCCGACTCTCATCGTGCCTGAATCGGCGATTCTAATCCCTGAAAACTCTTTTGAAATTCGCACTCAGTTTCTTATAGAGCTTAAAAATAATGCCTTTTGCGGCAAATTTAATGAGTGTCCTCTTGAACATATTACTAATTTTCATGATATGTGTCGTACTCTTGCAGAAAGTACAACTCTGGAATATGTCAAGATGAAGGTTTTCCGCTGGTCGCTGGCTGGACCTGCACTGAAATGGCTAGAAGGGCTGAAACCAAAATCACTGACCACATGGGCACAAGTAGAGCAGGAATCTCTCAACAAATTCTTCCCTCCTGCCAAGACAGCATTCCTCCGCCAAAAGATCACTGCTTTCAAGCAAAAGCCTGGGGAACCGCTAGCAAAAGCATGGGAACGCTACAAAGAGCTGCTGCGATCTTGCCCCACTCATGGACAGCCACCCTACATCATTCAGGAGATCTTCTTCAACTCTCTTGATCAAATCACTAAGGACAGAATCAACAATTATACTCGCTACGAGTATTTGACGATGCTGCCAAGTGACGCATGGGGTGTGCTAGAGAAGCTCACTACCTACGACAACAAGTATGGGGCTCCTACAAACTATGATGAGAACGCCCATGCCAGACCAGCCCCATCTATGCCTCTCTATGAGCCATCAAAGGAGATAGACCCTGATGTCAAGGAGCAGTACTACAGAGATCAGAATCGCAAGCTCCTCAAGCAAGTCAAATATCTCTCTGTCAACCAACCCTGCATCGAATGTGGTTCACAACGGCATACTACTACTGAGTGCCCGCATACGGAACAAGTCAGGATGGCAGAGATTCATGAAGAGGTGGCTTACGCAGGAGGTCCCAATCGCTATATGGGGGACCAAAGGTTCTATCAACCTCAACGGAACCAAGGTCCTCCTAGGAACCCCCCGCCCTACAGAGCTCCTGGACATCCAGAAAGGGATCAAAAGAAGGATGATTTACAGCTCATTCTTGAAGAGATGCGCCGGAATCAGGGCACCATCAACAATCAGTTCCAGAATATCCATGCAAAATTTGGAGAGCTAGACACCTGGAAAAGGAACATCGAGACTCAGATGGGTCAGTTCGCGGCGCAGATTCCACAACCATCCGGGAAGCTCCCAGGCCATACAGAACCAAATCCCAAGGGGCAGCATGGACATGTAGCTGCTGTAAAGTTGCGGAGCGGTCACAAACTGCACGAGCCAGAAAACAAGGGCGAGGCTGTCGTCGACATCGACAGAGGCCTAGTCGACATCGACAAAACTCTACTCGACACAGAGGAAGAGAGAAGCTCTGACGCAGCTGCACAGCCAGACGAGCCAAAGTCGACTAGCCAACTCGAGATCGACGAGGCCCTGGTCGATCTCGACGAGCCTGTTGTCGAGGTCGAGAAGGACCATGCCGAGGTTGTTGAGCCCTCACCACCTCCGGAAGCTGTTCTGGCTCAGAACACCAAAAAGACGCTCCCATTCCCTTCCAAAAACCAAAGAGATCCAACAGACGGTAAGTTTCAGCGTTTTGTGAAATTGCTTCAGAGTCTGAATGTTACTATTCCTTTTACAGAAGCACTGCACGAGATGCCTGCCTATGTCAAGTTCCTCAAGGAGATTCTCAGCAACAAGCGATCGATGACTGAGATTGCTAAGGAGTGCAAAAAGATGGATTTCCCTGAGAAGCGACCTGACCTAGGTAAGTTTGCTATCACTGTTGGACTTGGTCGTCATAGATTTAAAGCACTGTGTCACTTAGGAGCAAGTGTTAGCATCATGCCCCTATCCATCTAGTCAAAGGTGAAAATAGGTGCCCTGGAACCAATTGATGCCACACTCTACATGGCCAACAACACCGTGGTAATCCCTACAGGTATTGTCGATAATGTTCCTGTTAAGGTTGGTAGATTCTTTGTCCCTACAGATTTTCTTGTAGTAGAGATGGCAGAGGATCCAGCTTGCCCCATCATCCTAGGGCGACCTTTCCTGGCAACTGCTGATGCTAACATTGGAGTCAAAAGGGGAATCCTTACATTCACCATCGGAGATGAGATCATTGAATACTTCTTCACCCCAGACACAGAAGAGGTAATGGAAATTAAAGCTATATATTCAAAATTTAATTTTATCTCCTGTAATGAACCTGCAGAACAACACTTGATCCAAGAAGAAGGAAAAGCAGAATCTGAGCTAGCAGATGAGGAGCTGGCCGTAGCGGAATTAAGCGAGGAGGAGATCTTCGACGACGCATTATCGGCGGAGCTGAACGACTCACCAGAAGCCGAGCAGATCCAGTCGACCTCCACATAGCTCCTCGATCTCGATGAGCCCAACTCGAGGTCGACAAGCACGAGCCCTCCAGAAGCCGAGCAGATCCAGTCGACCTCTACGACTCTCGTCGATCTCGACGAGCCCAACTCGAGGTCGACAAGCCCTAACCCTCCAGACACTGTAAGTCCTTTGAGCCTACTCGATCTCGACCAGTCATCGTCGAGGTCGACTACCTTGTCCCCTGCAGGCACACCAGAAATCGACGAAGCTGACTCGACGATCCTCCTCGAGATCGAGGAGCCCAACTCGAGATCGACCAGTCCTGTATTCGAGGTAAGTTCTGACTTTTTGGTCGATTTTGATCTTTCTAACCCATTCTCGAGTAGCTTCCTGCAGTACAGTCCTATGTCCAATTCATCGTTGTCATCGATGTATGCCTGGTCGACGCCAACTCCTGTAGCTGATTTGGATGCTTCTTCTATGAGGATTGAGACGGATTACCTAGGGGAGATCATGAAGATGGAGGATGTTGAGCCTATCTTGATTCCACAGGACCCTTCTCCGGTGCTGAAACCCTTACCCGACACCCTTAGGTATGAATTTCTTGGTCCTAACTCTACTTTTCCTGTAATTATAAATGCTTCATTGAACCCACAGGAGGTAGACAAACTAGTAGATGTCCTCCGCACTCATAGGAAGGCCATAGGTTATTCCCTAGAGGACATAAAAGGTATTTCACCCATTACTTGTATGCATAGAATTTTGTTGGAAGATGATCACAGGGCAACAATTGAGCATCAAAGGAAGCTTAACCCCAACATGAAGGAAGTTGTCAAAAAGGAGATCCATCGCATGCTGGATGCAGGAATCATTTATCCAATCTCCGACAGCAAGTGGGTTAGCCCTGTTCATGTTGTCCCTAAGAAGGGTGGAATGACCGTCGAGGAGAATGATAAGGGAGAGCTTGTTCCTAAAAGGATTACTACCAGCTGGCGGATGTGTATAGACTACAAAAAACTCAACACCGCCACCAGGAAGGATCATTTTCCACTCCCCTTCATTGACCAAGTACTCGAAAGGTTAGCTGAACATGACTACTTTTGTTACCTGGATGGACATTCTGGCTTTTGGCAGGTTCCCATTCATCCTGATGATCAGGAAAAGACCACCTTCACTTGCCCCTATGGAACTTTCGCATATAGGAGGATGCCCTTTGGTCTTTGCAATGCCCCTGCTACTTTTTAGAGGTGCATGATGGCCATCTTCTCCGACATGATTGAGGACATAGTGGAGGTATTCATGGATGATTTCTCAGTTTATGGCACTACTTTCGATATTTGTCTCTCTAACCTACGAAGGGTACTTAAGCGCTGTGAAGAGACAAATTTGGTTCTTAACTGGGAAAAATGCCACTTTATGGTACAAGAGGGGATCGTGCTAGGCCACAAGGTGTCCAACAAAGGGATTGAGGTGGACAGAGCAAAAATAGAGCTAGTAGAGAAATTGCCCCCACCTTCTTCCATTAAAGAGATAAGGAGTTTTCTTGGTCATGCTGGTTTTTATAGAAGATTCATTCAAGATTTTTCTAAAATTTCCAAACCATTGACTAACCTGCTTATGAAGGATGTTAAGTTTGTATTTTCTAGCGAATGTCTCGAAGCCTTCAACAGGTTAAAGAAAGCTCTCATCTCAGCTCCAATCATTCAATCGCCGGATTGGTCACTACCATTTGAGATCATGTGTGATGCCAGCGATTATGCTGTGGGAGCGGTTTTAGGACAGCGGAAGGACAAGAAACTGCATGCCATATACTATGCAAGCAAGACTCTGGATGTGGTTCAGGCTAAATACACCACAACAGAGAAGGAATTTTTGGCTGTGGTTTTTGCTTTTGAAAAATTTCGTTCCTATCTTGTTGGTTCTAAAGTCATTGTCCATACTGACCATGCTGCTCTTCGTTATTTAATGACAAAGAAGGATGCAAAACCAAGGTTGCTACGATGGGTGCTCTTACTTCAAGAATTTGACGTTGAGCTAAAGGACAAGAAGGGCATAGAGAATTCAGTCGCCGATCACTTATCCAGGCTTCCCAAAGACATGCTAGAGGAGGCCCAGGACGCTAGACCAATCGACGACTCTCGCCCAGACGAGCACCTAATGCAGACCGACAATGTCTTCCTCGACGTAGACAAAGCCTACTCGATCTCGAGTAATCCGTCATCGACCTCGACAAGGACCCATGTCAAGGAGGCCCAGGAACTGATCACAGCACAGACTGGCAGCAAAACCGTACTCGAGGTCGAGGACCCGTCGTCGACCTCGACAAAGACCCTTGTCGATGAGCACCAGGAGTCTAGGACGATGCAGCCAGACACCGCAGCTGTACTCGAGATTGACGAGCCCAACTCGAGATCGAGTACAGTTGACCACCAAGATCCGTGCTCTTCACCAGACGACGCTGCAGCCTCCTCTATGTCGAGTAGCTTTACTCGATATCGACTAGCTCCAGGTGAGATTTCAGGTGAGGTTCTTCGATTAGATTCCGGTGACGATTTCTTCTTTACACCTCCTACTAGTCCTATTCATGATATATATGCTATAAAAGGACCAAAGGTACCCTGGTATGCGGATTTTGCTAACTACCTTGTAGGAAATGAGATTCCGTCAGGCCTATCTTCACAGAGAAAGAAGAAATTCCTCCACGACGTCAAACAATACTATTGGGATGATCCTTACCTATTCAAACAAGGGAAGGACCATATCTTCAGACATTGTATCCCGGAGGAGGAGGTGGAAAGTGTCATTCGCCATTGCCATACTCTCCCTACAGGCGGACATGCCAAAGGCTTCAAAACTGCATCTAAGGTACTTCAATGTGGTTTTTACTGGCCTAATCTTTTCAGGGATGTGCAGGCTTATGTCACTTCATGCGACGAATGCCAACGATCAGGCAACATTACTTGGAGGAATGAGACACCACTCACAGGAATTTTGGAGGTCGAGCTATTTGATGTATGGGGAATTGACTTCATGGGACCATTCCCTGCTTCAGGACCTTACAAATACATCCTGGTGGCGGTTGACTATGTCTCTAAATGGGTGGAGGTTGTTGCAACTAGGACCAACGACGCGAAGGTAGTTTCAAAGTTTGTTAAAACTAACATATTCCCTCGCTTTGGTGTTCCTAGAATTCTTATTTCAGATGGTGGCTCGCATTTCATCGAGAGAGGATTTGAGGCTCTTTTGGCTAAGTATGGGGTGACACACAGGGTGGCGACACCTTATCATCCCCAAACCAGTGGTCAGGTGGAAGTCTCTAATCGTCAAATCAAGGCCATCTTGGAGAAAACAGTCTCTCGCTCTAGGAAGGATTGGTCATCTAAGCTTGATGATGCGCTATGGGCTTATAGGACGGCTTACAAAACACCGCTAAGAACAACTCCTTACAACCTGGTTTATGGCAAGTCTTGCCATTTACCTATTGATCTGGAGCATAAGGCAATGTGGGCTCTCAAGGAGCTCAACATGGATCTCGATGAGGCAGGTAAGAAACGCTTTATTGATTTACAGGAGTTGGAGGAATTGAGATTGAAAGCCTATGAGAATGCTGAGATCTACAAGGAGCGCACCAAAAGATGGCATGATAAGAAACTGGTGCCAAAAACATATGAGGTAGGTGACAAAGTGCTTTTATATAATTCTAGACTGCGCCTATTTCCAGGAAAGCTAAGGACAAGATGGAGTGGACCTTTCTTGGTTCACCACATATACCCCCATGAAGCAGTAGAGCTAATTGGCACTGACGGCACCACCTTTAAAGTAAATGGGCACAGAGTCAAGAAATACTATGACAAAGAAGACCCAGAAGAGGAGATTCGCGCCACCCTGGCGTTAGTCAAAGTCTAGAACAGGGAAGTAGGTCGAGCTAACGACTTAAACCTTAGCGCTTTCGGGAGGCAACCCGCTTTTCTTCCTCTTTCCTATTTTTCTTTATTTTCTTTTCCTATTTTTCATTTTCTTAGCACTCGTGCATAATCTCTTCATGGTTCCATTCAGGCATTCAAGAGGAATCTATATCAGTCAGGTTCGTCTAGATCGAGTAAGCCATGCAGGTAAGTTGGAGGTTTCACGTAAGTTTTCTTTCTTTCTAAATAAAAATAATAAATAATATAATTTTTCCAGATTTTTTTAGAATTTAATTTTTATTTTCAGAAATTATATTTATATTTTTTTTATTTTTTCGGAATATATTTTTATATATAAAATAATAAGAGAAGAGAAATAAAAACCCTTACCTCGTGGAACCCTATCTCCTTCTTCCCTCTGCCTTCCCCGACCTCGACAAGAACCCAGAGCCGCCTCCTACCACTCACCTTCTTCCTCGTTCTCTCGCTGCCCAGTGCTCTTCGAGTCCACCACACCAACCCGAGCCCGAGTACAACAGCTCCCCCTTCGCCCTCAGCATCACCCTTGCCCAGATCCACCGTCGCCAAGCACAGATCCGGCCACCTCTCTCCCTTTCCGGACCACTGCGCCCCTGGCCGACCCGGATCTCGCCTTCCCGGCCACCCACTGGCAGAACCGCCTCACCTCGCTCCCTATTGTTGCCCAAATCTCCCTCGACGAACCCGGATCCACTCTTGCTCAGCCAGATTTCCACCGCTGCGCCCAGATCCGCCTTCATCCGAGCCGGATTCTATCGCATCCGGCCTCCCTTGCCCCTCCCCTTCCCAGATCTCTCACTCAGAACCACCAGTCGCTCACCACTAGCCCGGATTCATCCAGATCCACCACGGATTTCCATCGCTTCCGGCCTCCCTTGCCCTTCCTTGCCCAGATCCGACCCGGATCTACCCTTGCCGAGCCGAATTACACATCACCAGAGCCAATTCCGGCCACCCCTGCCCAGATCTGGAACCCGCGGCCACCACCCGCCCCTCTTTTGCACTATTCCTAAAAACAGCCTCTAATTTTCTCTAAATTACAGTTTCTACCCCTGTTTTAATTCAAGGTACGACTTCTCCCTCTTTTCTCTCTAAAATTCAGATTCATATATTTTTTTTTGAGAACTTAGGTAGAGATTGGATCTTGAGTTATGTGTTGAATGTTTAGGGTTTGAAATTTGTGTGGACAATTGTTATTTATGATTAGGGTTGCTATTTTTGGTAATATTTATGTTTGGTGGGCTGATTTTATACATGATTCCATATTTAGTTCATGTATATTATCAAAGAAAATTCATGAAATGTCTTTGACCAATATTATGCCATATATGGAAATTTCATAAATTTTATGGTCTTTATTTAAATTCATATATAAGTCATATTTTTTGATTCCTTATATGAATTATTTCATGCTTTGATAATATATGCTTCCATATATCTATTTGTTACATTTTTAGGGTAGTTCATGAACTAAGTATGGGGTTATTTTTGAAAGTAGTTATCTTATAAGATTATTTATCTATTGAAGGAATGGACGCCCTACAAATTGACGATGAGGTCAAGTTCGCTCTCGCCTGGCATATTGCAGAACGGGCTGAAAATGCCCGTTGGTATGACCAGCATACCTTGGACCAGCTGGGGATGCATTACTGGCTGGAGCAATCTTTTGGGTTGCTTGATGCGGGCCGATTATTACAGCCGCTAGATTTGCATTACCCGGTCCTTACTGGGGAGTTTTTGGCTACTCTCCGCCGGGTACCTGACTCACCAGCTTCAGAACAAAATGTCCACTTTCAGCTGGGCAACGCCCGCCGCACAATGAGCCTGGAACAGATTGGCGACGCATTTAACTTTAACCACACCACCGAGCCTTTCATCCTCTGAGACCCGACAGAGATGTGGCGTTACTTGACTGGGAGTCTACAACCAACCACCCGCTCCTCCTCCATTGCCAACCCCCTCTTCGCTACCATCCTTAGGATTCTGGGTAGCACGATATGGGCCCGGCCAGAGCTGAGCCAACCCATCCATCCAGAAATAGAATGCCTCCGACGGATGCTATTCATGTCCGACCCACTACCACTTACCCACGCTTGGCTCCGTCACTGCCTGACCCGCCAGAGAGATCTCGCAGGAGCAATTTATGATGGATGCATGGTGGCTATTCTGGCTCGCCACCTGAGGGTCCCAGTCGCTGCATACTCTTCACGGCGACTCATGAGGATCGACACTGGGTCCCTACAGAGGGGCCATATCATAGCCCGCCGCAACAACATATGGGTCCAGTCCACCCACCACACTGCCATTCAGCAGGAGCGGATGAACCCCTATAGAGTCCGCAACTGGTACACTACCTGGACAGGGGCAGCATATCATCCCACCATTGACCCTACCGCCGACCCGACACTGAGGGACGAGCCTCTATACACAGCAGACATGGAGGAGGATGATGACAACGATGAGGCAGACAGTGTCCATGCCTCTCAGCACTCCCACCACTCTCAGCACTCCCACCATTCCCAGCTGCAGCATCATTACGGCGGACCATCAGATCCAGTGCTAGCTGAGTTGGCATTCCTCCGGGACCAGATGGCCAACCTCCAACTAGGCCATGAGACAATGAGGACAGAGATGCGAGAAGGCTTTCAGGGACTGCACCAATATTTCCAGCGAGGGCCCAACTATCAGCCTGGTAGCTCTTCCCATGGAGGAGCTTCTGACTATCAGGCTGACCCTCCGTTTCCCCCCTATGATCCACCACCACCACATCAGTGAGCTGCTCTGTGAGTCTCCTTTTCCCTTCCCTTCTGATTCTCTTTAACAGTGAGGACACTGTATGTTTTAAGTATGGGGTGGGAGGAAAGGACTGTACATGGGATTTTTATTTGATTACATGTTGCGAATTTATGTGTATCTTTTAAAGGCTTTGTTTAAAGGGTTGTAATAGATTTCTTAGACATGGCATAACTTTGGTAGCTAAGTTATTTAGTTGCACTTTATTTATTTCTTTTCGCATTTTATACTTTAGGCTTAAAATAAAAACGAAATATAAAAGAAAAAAAATAAATGTCGAATAAAAATAAATAAAATGTATGTTTAAATTTTTGCATTACTTGTTATATACCCTAACTTAGATATCCTATGATGATACATAATGACTGACTTGATCATGTAAATCCTATGGCGTGTTTGGAAGGTTTAGCCTAAGTCCCCGAAAATGGTTTTTATATGGATTGTGAACTTGTGATGAAATTGAGCACATATGATCCTAAGCTAAAGGTTAAAATCCAACAGAAATTGTCCCAGTGAGAATTTTGGCCTTATAGGGAGAACATTAAAAATCCCTCTGCTTTCTTGAGTGTATTTACTCTTCCTATGCATATCTAAATGTTGTGATAGTTATTCAAGACCAATGCATTTATATGTTTATGTTGATGAGAACTAAATGATGGAGGCACCTTTTAAGCCACTTTTATCCTCTCTTTACCTACCCTGCATTTTCCCTGCTTGAAGCCAGAACATTAGCCTGAGACTTTTATTGTAAACTTCACAAAATTATCCTTAGCCAAATTGAGCCTGACCCCCATTTGGGAATTAAGACTTAGAGTTGGTTGGGATGATGATTTGAGGAAAGAATGAGCTTATGTTGCATTTCAAAGAGGATCATGGAAATTATTCAGATATGGGTTGGTTATACATTTTTATCTTGCTAAGCATATTATGTAAAAGGATTTTTTGGCTCACATTATAAATGCACTAGTATTATTATTTTATATTTCCGTTCAAAAAAAAAAAAAATCCGAAAAAAGAAGAAAAAGAAGTACATATGTTAGTGAATAAAGTGCATGAGCCAAATTTACCTTATTTCTTTAAATTGCAAGTTACATATTTGGGAGAGATTTAGAGAGTTTGAAAGGTTATATACTCCATTGAGACAAATTGAAGAATTTGGGTTATACATATGATTGAGGAGCTATGGTTTGGTAGTGTTGGAAGATTTAGGAGTCTTGATTCCCGAATTATATTTAGCACCACATGGCCAAATAATTCCATACCTTATTATTTCTTACCAAGCCCCATTACAACCCCGCCGAATGGAATCTTCTTTGAAGACATCCATTGAGCAAAGTCCTCCTGATAATTCTTGTTGCATTTTCATAATTGGTTACGAAGTGGATTCATATTTAAATTGCAATGTTTATGAGATTGTATATGGAATTGAGTTGAGAGTTGAAACACATAGCCTAAACACGTTCAGAGCTGAGTGCAAACACATTATTCCTGTGAGGTTGGATTTATATTGCCTATGCCTGTGTATCGCTCATATATGTGTGATGACGTTAAATTCAGTCTCCGAGCATGTCGACAAGGGCTACCCGAGACGACCAGGCCGATGATCCGCTCGTCGAGATCGAGGAAGCTTCCTCTAGGTCGACAAGTCTGGGAACTCACATCCGACTCGACAACCTCGGAAGACCAAGTCGAGAACACAACCTTCGTCGAGATCGAGGAGACCTCCTCGAGATCGACCAGCGCCAGGAGTCCTGTCCGAGCTTGTCGAGGACCAGCTAGCCGAGATGACGAAGTTGGCCCAGTCGACGACTTTTCCTACTCGAGGTCGACCACCGCTTGTCGAGGTCGACGAGGATTTCCCGAAGCCGCGTAACGCGCTGAGTACAGTCCTACTCGAGATAGAGTCCTTGGAGCCGAGGAAAAGCAAGATCTATCCGATTTATCCACATCTATCATGGAGAAGAGAGTTTTATCCACTTGAGACAATTTAGATATATTTCCCTAATTTTAGATTTAATTCCTTTATGTCTTTTATTTATCTTTTTAAGTTTTAGATATAGATATAGATATTCTATCCTTGATTAGCAAGGAATAGAAGCCTATAAATAAAGCCCTAGGGGCTGGTTTTTCATTCATTCAATTTCAGTCAGAGACAAATAGTTCCACAGAGACGATTTAGGAGTTTAAGGTTTTTAAGGTTTTGGCAGTCTACGACGGTTGATTGCCGGAATTGTAAAAGCTTTGAATTTAGTTAATGCAAGTGATTTTCTTTCAATCAATGATGTCTGCAATCGCAATGAAGAGCGAGTAGTCCACCCACTTCTGGGGTTTGGGTGAGCCCAACGAGAGCCATGTCGGCGGATTAGCTATTGCAGAAGGAGGTATTTTGTCGTTATCTTAATCTATTCCCTATGTGCTTCATCTTTGATTGAGAAATTGAAGAACTCATGTTGTGAAACTTGGGTAGTAATTAGGATTTCTATTCGAAAGATTATAAATGCTAATTATGAAAAGGAATAGATGCAATTAGGATTATTTATCGCGAGATTTATATTCCTACTTGTCGGATTAGGTGAAAGCCTTTTCCTTTATCGATAAAGTTACCGCCTTTTATGATTTATATTCCGCTTGCATGGTGATCGTTGTCGCAAACCCTAATCTTGGAAGTTCCCCACATTCATAAAGTCACAAAACCGAATTCTGCATTTGTTTTTACGTTTTTCCCCCCTTTGTCGATCTCGACCAGTTCTGGTCGACCTCGACCACTGACCTCCGATCCCAGATCGTCGTAGCTCAATTGTGCAGGGACTCGACAAGACAAGCCGAAGTCGACGAAGGTCCTACTCGAGATCGAGTACGCCTAGTCGAGGTCGAGTAGACTTCGCCGAGTTGCTGCTGTGTTCGACTGTGCCTGACCCCTGTCGACTAGCCCTTAGTCGAGGTCGAGTACCACTGTGGTCGACTTCTCTCCGTGAGTTTCCACCGCTGCTTAGGATCCGCTGACCAGCTTCCTCGAGGATTCGAACCTGACTTGCTCTTACTACATTTGGAGGGATTCTTGAACATTATTTGCTGGGATTCGATCGGTTTGCTTTACTTTGTTTACTTATTGTTTTGCATTCTCGATTTCCTCTTACAACAGTGACAAGGGTGTCGATTTATGTTTTTATGATCTTGGCCTTGTGATGATGGTTTATGGCAATGGTGAGGGTGGTTTTGGGGATCGGAGATGTGTGGCTGATCGATTGAAAGATAAAGGGGCTGGGGACATGGGTGTGAGTGAGGCAAGGCCGGACCGAGTTTAGGAATATATTGTAGTCAAGTGACAAGGTTAATTATGTTAAGCGACACAAATTATTTAGTTGGGTGACACGGGATTAAAAAAATTATGGGAATCACAATCCAAACATCGTAACTATTTTCTAGATCTCATATGCTGCAAAAGTCGAGGCCGTTCAAGGTAAAAAGAGCAAGAGGGGTCCAGGAGGTATGCAACCATAAATGAGAGATGTCTGTGGAGAGGATGAAGGGAAAACATTGGGACGTTGAGGAGAACCACATTAAGGCCGAGGAGACGGAGGGACCACCTAAAATGGATGACCACCCACTACCAAAAGGACAGAAAAGGGAAGTAAATTGGTTGTTAGTTCACAAGGTATTTTCACTTAAGGGTCACGGGTTAATACAAACTGGGATTGTCATATTTGAATTTGTAGTAGTCAACTAACAAGGTTATTTACGTCAAGCGACACGATTTACTTAGTTGGGTGACATGGGATTACAAAATTTATGGGAATGACAGTTGAAACATCCTAACCAATTGCTAGATCTCGGAGGCTGCAAAAGAGGACCCCGTTCGAGGTAAGAAGAGTAAGAGAGGTCCAGGAGGTGATGGAGAAGTAAAGTCCCCACCTTCGAAGAAATTGCGGGGCCGAAAAGGGGAGGACGTTGTCCAGAAGGTGATGGCAGTTTACCGGGTCATCTGAGGAGTAGTCCGTGTCACCCAATTGGATCACATCCATACCCTTACCCTTGTCCCCTTTATACATATGCTTGTCACCAGTTCTAAAACCTCTGTCAGTAATGTCTACTGCACCCAGCTCCTTACTCTCCCCTATGGTCTCCATCACCTCACCCAAGTGGATTATCTCCGAACTCTTACCCTTGTCACCTACATACATATGCCTGTCACCAGTTTCAACAACCGTTGAAGACGAGAGTGACACATACTTTGGCGTTTTCCCCTGAAAATGAAAAGTGTGATCAACAGTATGGTTCATAGGTATCCACTTTTTGAAAAATATGAAGAGAAACAAGAGAGACGCCTACCCATTGCAACTGAGAATTAGGGTTTCTCATAAACCAAAGTGACACGGAAGTTTCTGAACATTGACACGAACAAGGAATGAGGCCGACAAGTACTCTGCAACTGGACCTTGAGGCCGACGGATTTTCTTCAATGGTGGCCTTCTTCTCCAGCCCTTTTGTCCAGTGGATGAAGAAACTGAGTGTTCTCTCCCTTCCTCTCTTTTTATACTTTGCAAATTGGAGGGAAAACCCTATCACATCACCCTTTTCCCTTTTCATCGTTAGAGTTATATCACTCCCTCTATCTCCTAGTTTTGGCGCCAAATTTCCCACCAAAACCCCATCTCTCTCGTGGTCATTCCTCTCTCTCTCTCTCTCTCTCTCTCTCTCTCTCTCTCCCTCTCTCTCTCTCTCTATCTCTCCTGGTCACTCATCTCTCTCCATTCGGATGACCTGCAATCGGCTTTCCCCTTCCTCATTTTTATTTGCACAAATAGCATACATGCTAGTTTTGCAAATTTTACAAAAAAGTGGCATTTTTGCAAAGTGACACAAAAAAGTGTATAGTTATGCAAATTGCCCTATTTTTAATTTATTATGATTATATAAACCATACAGATCGATTGATTGAATATGGACGATCGTTCCTGGATATATGATATGTACTTGGAGGACCGTAGAGGATTAAAGCCTGGATATTTCGAAAGGGTGGAGCACTGCAGGTTAGTTGGCTTGTCCGATTTGCATTGAATCGAGATGTGATGAATTTCGCCTCGAAAATGGTCGGAAGGCTTGTTGGTTCGATTGCCATCGGAAGTTTTTAGAGATTGATCACCCCTTCTGAAGGAACAAGAAGGACTTCTACAAAGGGCAAGTGGAAACAGGATTGCCACCTCCATTGCTATCGGGGGAGCAAATATGGGAGCGGGTTCGTGCTTTCCCAACGGTCATGGAGGATCCTTCCTACAAGTCTGATGAGTATGAGATTTCTCATAAGTGGACAATACAAAGCATTTTCGGAAGACTTCCATATTGGAAGGACCTTCTAATCCGACACAATCTCGATGTTATGCACATTGAGAAAAATGTCTTTGACAATGTGTTCAACAGTGTGATGGATATCCCTGGGAAGACAAAGGATAACTTGAATGCCCGGAAGGACATTCTCCTATATTGCCATCGACCTGAGTTGGAGGTAGCAGATGATTACAAGGGTGTGAAACCTAAAGCAATATATACGTTGACAAGAGAGGCGAAGAAGAAGGTGGGAGAGTGGTTGAGGACTATCAAATTCCCCGATGGCTATGCTTCCAACCTAGGAAGATGTGTTCAGAGTGACGATTGCGGTCTCAGTGGAATGAAGAGCCATGATTGTCACGTGTTTATGGAGAGACTCTTGCCGATCGCTTTCAAAGAGTTGTTGCATCCAAGCGTCTGGGGCCCGTTAACTGAGTTGAGTATCTTCTTCCAAACAATTTGTTCGTCATCATTGTCAGTTTCTGTCATGGACCAACTGATCCGGATGATTCCGCTATTGGTTTGCTAGTTGGAGCGTATCTTCCCTCCATCCTTTTTTGACTCCATGGAGCATCTCATAGTCCATCTGCCACATGAGGCCCGAGTGGGTGGTTCGGTGCATTATCGATGGATGTATCCATTCCAGAGAAATCTATTTAAGTTATAAAAGAAGATCGTCTAAAAGTGTAATGTAGAAGAGTCGATCGTGATGGCGTACTTACGGGAAGAAATAGCTAATTTTTCGGTGCACTACTTCCCTTTGCATGTTCCTTCCAAATTGAGGAGACCCGCCAGAAATGACGTCTTCGAGTGATGTATAGCGATTGGCTAGGCCGGCCAATTGCTAAACTGAAAGCGTCGATCTTGCTTATGCTCCTTGATTTCTCTTGAATTAACGCGAATGAGTTAGGTCTCGTTTCGATGCTTCCCGCTACGGTTGGTAGTGCTAGAGTTAATTAATTAGCCATGCTAATTAATTAAACTCTTCTTGAATGGGTTAGGCTCACGTGGCCAACAATGGCGGCCGATCTCAACTTTTGTAATTGAAACAAATTTGATCGGAAGAATAAAAGATATGAAACGGAACGTGGGTAAACTTGAAAGTAGGGTTTTTGGATTGATAATCGAGAACCCTTTAATCCATAAAGGGGTTTCTCAATTCTATTCAATCTGAATAATTCAAAGCTTACAATGTTGTTTAAATAGAAAAACATACCAATTCTATCTTTGCAAAAGATAGAGCTTTGGTTAGATAAAGAAAAATAAAATATCTAAAGATAGCTAATTCTTTCCAAAGATAAATTAAACCTAATAAAGATAGATAAATAACAACTTGGTGGAAAAGGAATTACCTAGATGAGATATTTTCCTTCCACCTTATTATTTCCTAATTGCATAAAATAAATATATCTAATTGATTAAATTCGAAATTAACTAAATAAATATGTGGAAATTCGTCCAAACAGTGACAGCTGCAAAGATGATGAATTTCGGCCATTCTCGACGTAGATTTTGGAGAAACCTTCAACAACAAAGTTGTAGATCTTTTCGTCCTCGTTCCAACAAGGTATGGCACGACCTCATTCGATAAATATGGACTCCGAACGACCCATTTTCCTGAGACGTCGAAATGCTATCAACCCATTAAGAACGAACCCAAACTTGACCATTATCTCAGCTTGCTCCTTTGGGCCTTATTCCATGGTGGAGCCTTCTTCTTCCGCTTGAGGATGACATCATCGAGGGTGAAGGTTGTGCCTTATCTATTTTCAATCACACCGGCGAGGGTAGGGGGAAGGAGACAATAAGGTGGTTGACTGAAGAGGAAGAGTGGAAGGCCGCACACACATATGTGTTGCTCAACTGTCTGGAAGTACAACCGTACATTAAGTAAGTAAACAAACCGAGCACACTTCTCATCAATTTATTTATATATGACTGAAGAGGAATTTACCTACCATTACTTACTTTATTATGTGTAGGATATTTGAGAGTGACATGGGGGATAATGTGGGAGATGACCTCATTGAAAATGAATTCGCGAATTGGTTTAAGAATTATGCACGTGTTCGTAATTATACAAAATTCGATCCCATACGTCGTTGCATATTATATTGCATATGTAGTTACTTCGGTACGTGATTGTTTGATAGGCCTTAGATAGAGAAAGTGGCTTGGGACCAACTGATCTTTTGTGGAGTTTGGCATGGGGACCTAATGTGAAAGCAAGAAGTTGGCCAAGACACTTTGTCAATGGCTATAAGTTCAACACTCTCGAACATGGTGTAGGGAAATCAACTATGAATAGCGGCGTTTGTGTTCGTGGGTCCAACTATGCAACGAACGAATCAAATTTTTTTGGTCTCCTCGAAGAAATTATCGAGCTTGACTGCCCAAGTGCCCTTGCTTACCCACTGAAAGTTACCCTGTTCAAGTGTCGATGGTTTGATCCAACGACAAGAGGAACTCAAATTCATCCCGTCTACCAATTTGTTGAAATCAATCCGAAAAAACTATATAGAAGGTATGAGCCTTTTGTTCTCGCACAACAAGCTACGCAGGTTTATTACGTTCAATATCCAGGAGCCACCCATGACCGGATGGATTGGTGGCATGTGTGCAAGACAAGGGCTCGGAACAAGATAGAACAAAGGTGGGGATCCACGGGCCCATCTGAAACAGATGCTTATCAGTCCGATGAAATCGTCACCCCTGAATTCTCCATCGACATAGCAGTAGGTTATGCACCGACAACCTTGCGAGATCCTTCAGGTGCGTTGGCTGAAGTCGCCGATGAGGTTGCTGCAAAAGAAGAGGCTGTGTTTGATGAAGTCGATGAGGACAATCTTGCTGCAGAAGAAGAGGACGAGTTAGAGGCGACAACAAGCTGAGAAGAAGCCTCTGACTGACCACCTCAGTGAACTACAAGGTGTGTGAGATATGCTCTGCTGAACAAATTCATCCTGTCACCAAACAATATGTTTTCAGCAAAAGTCTCCAGAAATTCCGTTTTGGGTTTTTTTTATGCAATATCCAAACTAGTGTAATTTTGCTTTGTGCCTATCTATACTTGCAGGGTTTCAGAGCATAGGAACGATCTCAGAGCATATAATGTTCCATGACCAGATTGTAATATGCTTGACAGGGATAGCAATATCCAAACTAATGTCATTTTTTGTTGGACATGTACAATTGACCTATGAGGGAATCGAACCCCCTTTTTTGTGCAATGCACAACGCTCTTCCATTGAGCTAACATGCCTTAAACCAGATGGATAGCAGCAACTACAATAACATTCATTCATCCTTTTCCCAATCGGCAACCTTATGAGTGTTTTTGAAAATTTTCAATTTCATGGTTGGATTTTGTTTTTGTAGCAATTTAGCTTGTTTGATGGGTAGTTTTATGCTGCTGGTTAACTATTGAATGCAAAAATTGAGTTTTGGAGTTGATTCATTATATTCTCTATCAATTAGATGTAAAACGTTTGCAGTTGTATATCTTGCAGACATTACAGGCAACAAACTTAGAACAGTTCCACACTACAGGCACAATTATACTTCCATTGAATGCAAAAAAGACTGGAAATGAATTATAAGATATACAAACTTACAAGTCTACAGTTCTTCAAATAAAACCTAAAATCTAGATGCAAAGCAAATCGTAGCAATACCCAATTCAAACACAAGGAACACTAATTCCGATCGGAACTGATGCCAATACCAAAAATAAAACACAGGGAACAAAGAACCGCTTGAAAGAGAAGGGGTAAGGCTAAACCGGCACCCACTCCCTCGGCTGCCCAATCTCCACCGGTGATCACCCAATATCCAACCCCCACTGCGCCATCTCCACCTCCCACTGCGCCATCTCTACCTCCCACTTCCCCCTCTCCACCGGTTAACTCCCTTACCAGGGCTTCACCCCGAAGACCATCTACCACTCGCCTCTCTCAACCACCGATCCCTAAACCTCCAACCAGACCGTCACCCCGGAGAAAGCTACCCACTCCCTCTTCTTCACCGGTAACCCAGCTACCCACTCCCTCCTCTTCACCGGTAACCCGGCTACCCACTCCCACCCCTCAACCGGTTCTCCCGTCAACCAGACCGTCACCCCGGAGAAAGCTACCCACTCCATCCTCTTCACTGGTAACCCAGCTACCCACTCCCTCCTCTTCACCAGTAACCCAGCTACCCACTCTCACCCCTCCATCGGTCCTCCCTTCAACCAGAGTGTCACCCCGGAGAATTCGCCCATTTGTGGCTTCCCAAACGCTGAACTCTTCACCCACTGCGCCCTCTCCGCCGGTTACATCTCCTCCAACTGTGGCCTCTCCATCCTCTCAACACGGGCCCTCGACCGTGACTTTGGCGTCATCCCAATCTCCAGCCCCTGTGAACAACAATGAGGGGGAATCATCTTTACACACTGAGGAGCATGCAGAGTCGCAAAACCCAAACGACGAGGATGTCACAGCGAGTGACGAGGCTGGTAGGTGGAACATAAAGGTGCACATTCAACTGGTGAATGGAACGTAAGTCGCGGCTAGCCTTTCCCTTTCAATTTTATTTCTCTGAATTTTTCTTCTCTGAAATGACTAATGTAATTTGAGGTTTCCTAGTTTTTGTCGTTGTATATATGATGTATATAAATATACACACATTAAACTGAAAACAATTGACAGTGAAAGTTTTGGACTTATTAAACTGAGAGGAAATCAATTGAATGTGAAAGCAAAGTTGATGTTGAATAGATAAATTGAATGTGAAAGAAATTGACTTATTAATGATAATGATATACTGATGACAGCAACATTTGCATCATTCAGCTCTTCATTCTCTGTGTTGAGCAAGTCACCAGAACTAATACCCTTTTATTTTTTTGGTATTCCATGATGAAGATTTGATGTAAGCAATCCTGCATTTGGAGTCCTCACACAGGTGATTCATTCTCATTTCGATGGCCCATACATACGGTGGAGCGATATTCCTGAACCAATAATGTAGTTATGGTGGTAGATGTTCAAAATATGACACAATTCAATCAAATGCTTACATGTATTGCACACACATATGACTTGAATATATAACAGCAGTTTGTTTATTCTCGAATCAATCAGAGTCGATGTACATGGGACGAACAACAATTCCCAGAGTCAGTCGTTCGCAAAGCTTTCAACACAAAGGGAGGAGACCACCTAAGGAATGTATTTGGGAAGGCTCGCTCGGGAAAAACAAAGAAGATGCCTACATGGGTGAAGCAAGTTATATGGGACAAGATGTTGGAGTTATGGAAAAAGGAGGACAAGTTCAACCACCCTTCTGAAGTGAACAAGCAAAATCGAGTTGTTGCAACAGAGAAAGGCACCCCAATTTTCAGTGGTGGATCGGTGTCCACAACAGTAATTAAGAAGCGACTGGTAATTTCCATGTTGTTTTCCGATTTACTATATTCTCACTCCTTACATTATTTAAACTTACTGTCTTTATAAATTTTATATCTGTGATATGTATAGTTAATGAATAAATTCAATTCTTGTAGAGGGAGGAGCTTGGAGCGGATCCAACACCAAAACAAACCTTTGAAAGGTGTCATAGAAAAAGAGATGGTTCTTGGGCGGGTGCTGAGTCCCAAGATACTGTGGTAATTACTTACAAACTCAAGTTTTTCTTTAATTACATTTTTCTGCTATGGTCTGGCTTACTTGATTACAATAGTTGAACTTGAAGTATGGTTTGTTATATGGTTTTTCTTTAATTATTGTCAACCATGGCATGGTTTATTATATGGTTTGTTATCTGGCATTTATCAAGCTTTGAATTTCTAGGACAAGTTTATCTGAGAAGGGTTTGTTATATGGTTTGTTATCCGGTATGGTTTGTTATATCTTTATTGTCAACCATGTAAGTTTATCTGAGAATATCTAATTCTGTTATTGAGAAAATATATCCGGCTTACTTGCTTACAATATGGTTTGTTATCTGACATTTATCAAGCTTTGAGTATTGTTTGTTATCTGGCATTTATCAAGCTTTGAGTATATGGTTTGTTATCTGGTTTTTTTCTACTTTGGTGTTTCTACTCTGGTTTGTTATCTGGCATTTGTCAACCATGATATGGTTTGTTTCTGCTATGGTCTGGCTTACTTTCTACTCTGGTTTTTCCATTTGTTCCTGCTCAGCTTTCATGTTCCGTTCTTTTACTTTGAATTTATAGGACAAGTATGATCAGCTGCTTCAAGAGGAAATCGTACAAGAGGATGACCTGTTTGAGAATGGATCCCATTCTGTTGACACATATGTTGTTTGGCTCAAGGCAACAGGTGGTGCGAAGCGAGGCCGGGTTCTGGGCATGAAATCGGAGTCTCAACGTAATTTGAAATTAGCGCCATGTCTGCAAACTGGTGCCCAGGTATCTGCATCTGCTCGTTCTGGCAATATGAAGGATTACGTGCTGACGGAGCTCTCCACCTTCAAGGAAGAATTGAGGAAGGAAATGGTGGAGTTGGGGGATCATGTGCAGACCCAGGTGGCCACAAACCTCATGGAAGAAATCTCCTCAATTGACGGTAGAGTGCAGGAACAGGTAAGCACAAGCGTAAGGCAGGACGTGGCAGCCATTGAGGAGCAACTGATGGGTGAGACTAAGAAGGAAAATGTAGAGTGGCAGGAGAAACTTCTCAGCACCATGATGCAGTTCTACAAGGGCAAAAGCCCAGCAAAGTAAGTTAGTGTTTTTCTGGTTTTGAAATGGTTTGTTGGACTTGTCGTATTTTGGTTAAAACTGGTGGATGTATTTTGGATTGTCTAACTTGCGGATGTATGGTTGATTGTTGAACATTGGTGACAGCGTTGTGTATGTGTATAGCACGAACTTTATATGCATGATGTTTACTAATCTATTTGGGAGCATTAGATATAACATTATATATATATTCTCAATCGTATAAATAGCACATACAAATAATAGCAACAACGTAAGCCACGAATTTAGCCACAACACTGGCAACGATGCCCACCTCAAAACAAGAAACAACATTAGCAACGGAACCAGCAACACACATGACTTGTTCCCCGCCACGAATTCAGCCACAAAATTAGCCATGAAAAATTTAGCCACGACATTTGCAACGACCGTTTCCGACACTGTCTTCATCGCCACAGCCACGACAACCATAAGTCATACCCAGCCACGGAATTAGCCACGACTATATGAGTTCGTTGCTATTTTCGGTCGCTACGTCGGCCCGAATTTAGTCACGAGGCATATGGCTACGTCGTTGTCGAATTCATTGCTATTTTCCGTGGCGAAATCCATTTTTTTAGTAGTGGACCCTTATGTATGAGATTTTTAAAACGAGGAAGGGGGGGGGGGGGGGACCCCAAGATCTGTATAGTTAAACAAACATGAAGTTGTAAATGGGAATGGGCAAGCAAACTGTATTACAAGGCTTTGGGAAGCCAAAACATCCATCTCCCAACAAAAACAAGGATTACAAATGAAAGATAAAAAAACCTACGAGAAGTAAACGATTACAGTCCGAGCAAGACAAACATAAAACAACATCCGTGAAGGTCTTCCAGCAGCATGTAGGAGACAGAGGCCCAGGAAGCCCCCTTTGCAATTCCACAGCGGGTAGCAGCAAGAGGTGAGACGAGCAGTAGTAGGCACACACCGGAACTAGCAAACAACACCAGCAACCGATGACCTGGACAAGAACGAATCTGCAAAGGGCGTAGCACACCCGAGAGTATCTCGAAAGCAAATGAAGCGTAATAGCAACCAAATTTTAAAACCCATGGTAAGCAATCCAGACATAAGCAAATAGAAGTTTAGATAGATTGATAATGACAACAAAACAAACCCAAAGCTCAATACAAATGCACATAAAAGCAAGCTTTCCAAAACCTATGCAACTGAAATTAAAAGAACAGTTAAAAAACAACCCACAAGGTAACCAAAAGCCAAAAGACCGGTACGGGAACCCAAAAACAAGCTTAACACCAACACACTAGTCTCGGACAACACAAGAGGTTTGTATCTTCATGATTAATTCTTTCGCTTCTTCGGAATGGACGACGCAAAGTCATCCATGGGCTTGTTGCTAAGCCGCTTACCTGCATCGGTTGCACCACCAGTAGAGTGGATTCCTAACTGTTTGAAGTGACGTATATGCGACTGGGACGGACTCATGTTATGTGTGTCGTCGTACGACTCATCACTGGAGGAAATAATCACTGTACGACCCGTCACAGGATCCACCACTGGAGCCGGCTGATCAATCTCCATAGCTAGCTCCAAATCTGCTTGGATGGCAATAATCTGCAGGTTAGCAGTAGTAGAAAGCGCACCCACAACCTCCTTGCATCACCCTAAAGTCTCGTCATCAGAAGAAGGAAGCCCCAAGTCAGCTCTAGGCGGAATTGCCTTAGTTGGGCCCAAATGAGCATCATTCTTAGAAGGGTTGCAGACACCGACAGAAGATCTCAAAGAAGAAGCGAACCTAACCTTTACGGAGGCCATCCCCATCGTATAAGGCTTGTGGCTCATGTTGCTACTAGAGGACTCAGTCGGAGCCCCTTTCTTGGACACACGGGTCCACCCCTCCTCAACAGGATCAATATGAGCAGCCGGGGTGTCCCAAATCACGACCTCGCTAAGAGGCTTTTCAACCATAATCCTATCCAGACAATCCTCATAGACATGTTGAAGATCCCCTCAGAACCCACAGCCAAGGGGGAAATCCTCATAGTACATACGAATCTCAAGAGAAAGGCCATCCTCGTCAAGGACCGAGATCAAGCCACAAAGATTATTGAAATCAACATTGGCACAAAAACGAGGGTAACCCAAGCGAATACGTTGATGAGAAATCTTATCAAGACGAATGAGAGTACCACAATTGAATTCAACAAGGATCTCCATAAGCGCCTCACGACACATGTATTCCACAGGGAGTTTAGGAATTCTTACCCAGATGTCGAGGTGTGTCACATAAGCAGTGACGGGATCAAAAGTAGGATACCACTTCAACAACACTTGAATCTGGCCAAACAAATGATAGGGGCGCTCCTCCCACACCTTTTTCAGGTGATCCTTTGAAGCAAAGATGGCATCAAACCAACCATCTTCCCTTTCCACAAGCTCGTAATTAGCCTGGCTACGGCGCCACTCGCCCCGGAGTTTATTTTTCAACTTAAGGAAATCAGTATACCCCCTAAAAATAGAGCAAAGGAGAATATGTTGATTTGCAGCAAGGTTTTTCTGTCTCAACTCGGCAAGCCGAGCAAAATAGCTAGTATGGTCAGCCTGGGCCACCACAGAAGAAAGAATGGACCCAACCGAGGCTTCCTCCGAGTCCACATGAGCCTTCCCCTTATCAGAGGCTGACAGAGGAGGGATAGAATGAGCAGCAACTTGAGCCACAGAGACTACATGCGCCACCACAACCGGGGCCGAAGGTAGTGGACACGAATTCTCGATAGGATCAGCTTGAGTGTTGGATAGAGCATGAAGAAAAGTTTTGGATGCAATGAAAGCAGAAAATAAGAGAATGAGAAATTCGAGAGGTAGAACCCAGAAATAGGAATTAAGAAATAGATTAAAAGAGTTGGGTGCTCTAATGCCTTGGAAAGTCTTTATATAGATCAAGTGCTTGGAGGCTAAATTGGTACTCAAGTAAAGATTAGGGAGAGAGAGGAAACTTACAGAGCGCATTGATGGCCGAATGGAAAGGGAGTAATACACGGGCAAGCAGGGCATGTCGAGCCACCCACACCACCAACTGAAGCGAAAGCAACCGCCCGGACACCTCCAGCCGATCCCATCCCACATAAAAGCCCCCTTTCGGAGTCTAGTTAACCACTCAAAAGGCGGATCTCTCCAGTAATCGCACGAATCAGGAGTTGCCACCTCCCCAATTTGAGCCTTTTGTAGGCGACAGACAGCAGGCGCATAGAGGGGGCGAGGAGTGAGATTCCGATTTAACAGAGTTGGTATGAGTGGAGAAAAGATAGGGCAAGTGGGGGTTGTAGAGGGGCCGCCCTTCGGCTGTAGCAGGTGAGCGTAACGGGGGGCAATAGTGGTGGTGGAGTTAGGCTTGGCGGCCAGAGGAAGAAGAAGAAGGGGGCGCGTGCCCGCGTATTCCTTTCGGCCATTTAGGGTTTTTACCATATTATTTATCTGGGTACCCAGTTTAAAAACTGTTAAAATGAGATTTTTTTTTTATTAGGAAAAAATTCGGGTGAGCAGGCTCTACCCAAAGGCATCCTTGCAGATGAGGTTTGTAAGACCAGAACTGTTATATATGTCGACACCCCAGGCAGAGTGGCAAAGATGTGCAACATTATCAGCCACTCTATTGCCTAGACGAGGTACATGAAAGAAAGAAACTTCTTTCAAAGTCGAGAGTAGAAGTTGTACGTCAGACAAAATAAGTTCGATTTCCCATGGGCATATGGACTTTTTGTTAAGATGGTTAATAATTATGATGGAATCCCCTTCAATGTGAATTCCGTCAATACGGAGCTGAATGGAAAGTTGTACCCCAAGTTTGAGTGCTAGGGCTTCTGCTTGAAGCGCGCTTCTTGTACCTAACTGTTTGTATCCTATGTGTATCGGGTGTCCCTTCCAGTCCCAGGCAGATAGTTTTTTTTTAAAAAAATATATGGGGAGCACTTTAAACTTGTTTTTTGATTAAAATTTGTGTTTAAAAATAACTTACTTGTGATAGCTTTTTTTGGTGTTTTTAGTTTAGTTGGTTTGAAAGTACCATAATACTCTTAATAATAACCAAATAAACACCACTTTTTTACAAATAAACACTTTTACGTCTCATACAGAGTTTATATTTTTTTCATAATCTTTCAACCTTTATTTTACACAAATTTTCAATTTTAACTTACCATTGGGTCCATTGGTTACACTTTTGACTTCTTGGTTATTTGTCTGAACATCTTCAACTGAAATGGATGACAAATCCTGTAGAACTGTAATTGATGGTGTCACCAGTTTGTCTCAAATTATGTATACTCATTACACGATTACGATTATAATAATTGAAAGTTACTACTCCATTTGTGTTGGCATATTGTGAATTTGTGTCAAATCCTCTAAAGTTTCGTTCCAAAAGAGGTAAAGTTTGCCGCTAATAGACGGTTTAGGCATGTTATTAAAGTATCCCTATTCCCTAGCAACCTAGCTTTTTTTTATTTTTCAATTCGATCGGACTTTGTGGCGCTATTGAAGACCACGAAATACTTTTTTATTTTAAATAATTAAATAAATTCAGCATTATATATCTATATATAATTTATTATATATTTATGTTCGTAATAAATCCCGACTGGATTTGCTTATTTTTCGCTAGGGTTTTTGGTGCTTTCGGTTTCAGGCGGTGTGAGACTTTACGTTTGGCGTGTCTGGACCTTTTTCTCCGTTTGATGAGGTTCTGGTTGTTCGGAGTCGGGACAGGTTAGAGTCGTGACAGTGTGTATCGAAGCTTCTCATTTTTCAGGAAGGTTGTTTCCTTGGAGGTACGTCTTTACTGTCCACAAGTGACTTTTGATGTACCAATGGCCTGCGGTACTGCTCCATGGTAGTGCTTGACTCTATTCGTCGTTTACGTTCTCATCTTGTTGGTTTAGTTGTGTTTAGTGTCGCTTTGTAGAGTGCTTTTGTTTGTAATCTGCACCTTCTTTGTATTTTGCTTGTTTACGACTGTTTTCCGTCTGCCGACTTGTCGGTCATGAGGTCCAGGTATTTCCGGCCTCAATTTTTATCTAATCAAAGAAGAAAAAGACCACAAAATATAGGGCATAACTACAGTTGTTGTGATAAAAAGGGATCCCATGCCACTTTATAAAAAAATCTGACATAACTCTCATTTTCACACGACTCGATCAAGGTTTCTTCAAATCTCATATTCGTTCAACATTTGCATTGAACACTATATGACTCATTTCAAGGGTTTACCTTCTTATTCACAAGCAATTTTATCTTTTCAAAAATATTTCAAACTATAGAGTTGTTTGTAAATGTGAGAGACGAACAATGTATGTATCCCTAGCATTAATAAAATCACCATTTTTAAACTCTCTTACATCATTTTATCAATGACTAGTTTAGTACCCACACTTTTATGCGTTTTTTTTTAATATCAATTTGTTTGATATTAAAGAAAAAAATGTATAAGATAAATTTTAATTAACCCTTAATTCTAACTACCATTATATTAGATATATTCTTTCAATTTTTTTTAGATTTAAATAAATTTTATATTAACACTCGTTCAACTAATTGATTAATATTTGTCAAAATATTTAATTGACTACAAATAACATATAATATAATTTTTTTTTATTAGGAAAGAATTCGGGTGAGCGAGCTCTACCCGGCAGCATCCTTACGGATGAGGTCAGAGAGACCTGAATTATTGTAAATATCGACTCCCCTAGCAGAGTGGCAAAGGTGTGCAACCTTATCAGCCACTCTATTGCCATTTCGGGGAACATAAAAGAAGGTAACTTCTTTCAAAGTCGATAAAAGAGTTTTAATGTCAGATAATATAAGTTCGACTTCCCAAGGACATTTAGTGGGGTTGTTTAGATAATTTATGATGATGCTGGAGTCTCCCTCGATTTGAAGTTTGTCTATTCGGAGTCCTAAGGCGTGTTGGATCCCCAATTTTAAGGCAAGCGCTTCCGCTTTGAGGGCGCTTTGCTTTCCTAACTTTTGATAGCATATGGTAATAGGTCTGCCTTCCCAATCACGTAAAATAGCTCCCGCTAAGCTGTCTAAATTATGAAGAGAGGACCCATCAAAATTTAATTTAAGGGTGCCAGTTGGAGGTTTTCGCCATCGCACAGTACGGTTGTTGTGTTTCTTCTTTGTTTGCCTTGGTGTTGGTGCATTCAACGTGTTTTCCTCATCGAATTCACTCTCTGTCTTAAAAGTTCTGCCCCAATTTAGTATGTGTGTTTTAATCAGTTGAATTGCGGCCTCCCTACTTGGGATGAGAACTTGTCTGAATATATATTGATTGCGAATGTACCAAGCGGTCCACCAGGCAAAACCTAGGTCACACTTAGCCTTCGGGGTGAGATTGTTCCCAAGAAATGCTAGGATCGGTTTAATTTCTCGAGATTGTTGTATCATACCTTTAATGGTTGAGCCAACCCGAGGGGGCAGCTGGAAAAGCGAGCACACATACGGACATTCGAACAAGAAGTGGGTGTCATCTTCCGTGGGCCCATTACATAGGCTGCAGTTTGATGGGACAGGAACCCCCCGAGAAGCCAGTCTAGACGATGTAGGGAGCCCGTCTTGGCATACTTTCCATAAAAAGTTTTTTATCTTGGGCGGAGTATTAATTTTCCATATCCAGTTATTGATGTCAACATTGGAATCTGTGTGTGATGTGATTAGCTTATAGGCACTCGAAGTCGTAAACCAACCAGCCCGGTCGGACCACCAATACAGGCGATCCTCAATAGAGGAAATCGGAAGTGGGATGTCCAATATTTCAGACACTATGAAGGGTGGAAGCACACTGTTGAGTTTCTCCTCCCACCATTTCCCTCCTAGGATATAGTCACTGACAGTTTCCTCAATGTTGCCATCTACAGGCCAAACGTCCCTAGAATATAGCGAGGACGTTGTGATCCAATTATTTGTCCAAAATTTGGCAGAGCGCCCGTTTCCTATGGACCAAATCAGTCCTGATTTGAATTTCTCCATTAGGCTAACCATTTTCGCCCATTGCCATGATGTATCCCCGTGTTTTTTGTATTCCAGAATGTTCGTATTTTGAAGATACTTATGTCTGATAAGTGAAACCCAACTGTTGTTTGGTTCGGCTAAGATTTTCCATAGTAACTTCATTTGGAGTGCTTCATTCATTTCTCTAGACTTCCGAAGCCCTAGACCCCCATTTTTTTTGGGTCTACAAATCCTATCCTAACCGATAAGAGGTCGGTGTTGGAGGTCTTTGTTCCAAAAGAATGTTCTGTTAATTTGATCAAGCTCTTTGTGTACTGAATTGGGTAGCATAAAGCTTTGCATTATGTAAAGTGGTTTGGCAGACAGGTTTGAATTGATAAGGGTTGCCCGACCTTGGTGTGATAGCGCGTGAGCACGCCATTTTCTTAATTGTTCTCTAGATTGACAGATGATGTCTTCGAAAGTTTGTTTGTTCACTTTACCATTAATAATAGGACAACCGAGATATTTTTCCAGTGAGACTTCATTTGTAATGTTCAAGCGGCTACGGAGTTCAGTAATTCTGGAGCTTGAGATCCCCTTGGTGGCTTGGAAGCTTGACTTTTGATAGTTCACTTTTTGACCAGAAATCTTACAATAAGCATCTACTATTGTTCTAACTTTGTGAGCAACATCCAAGCTGCCTTTTGTGAAAATGATGATGTCATCTGCAAAGGAAAGAAATGGGACCCGGGGACCGTGTCTTCCGAAACGGAAACCAATAGGGCTACTATCCAAGATTGACTCATCAAAGAGTTTTCGTGCTAGGATTTCGGCCCCTAGGATGAATAGAAAAGGAGATAGGGGGTCTCCTTGCCTGAGTCCACGGGAGGGGAAGAAAACTTCCGTGGGACCGTTTTTTACCAGTACTGAAAACGACATCGTTGTGACACATTCCATAATCCAAGAGATGAAGGTGGAGTGGAATCCAAATTTTTCTAGAACCTTCATAGTAAAGTTCCAATCGACTCTATCATACGCTTTTTCCATATCTAGTTTAATTGGAAGCCATCCCTCACAACCCTTTCGTGATCTGAAGGAATGGAAGATTTCATGCGCTATTAACACATTGTCTTGGATGGCTCTATCAGACACGAACGCACCTTGAATGAATTAGCCTGCCAATGACAGTTTTGATTCTTTCTGTCAAGATTTTTGAGATTACTTTATACAGATTAGAGCAAAGACTGATAGGTCTGTAGTGATTCGTGTTGGTCGGGTTGTCTCGCTTAGGAAGGAGTGAGATGAACGTATGGTTTAGTTGTTTCAGAAGTTTGCCAGAGTGAAAGAAACCCTTAACAGCTTTGATAATGGATTGGCCAACGATATCCCAATACTTTTTATAAAATTCCACTGTAAAGCCATCGGGACCTGGTGATTTGTTGTGTCCAAGACTGAACACAGCCGCTTTAATTTCACTGTTTGAGGGTGGTCGAATGAGAAAGACATTTTCCTCATGGGTGATTGAAAGATTGATTAGATTTAGCATTTCATTCAAGAGTTGGTCATCTGTAGCCTCCTTTTTGAATCTTTTCTCCAAATCGTTTTTGATTTCGTTTCTGACATTTTCCTCACCTATTATCAATGTGCCATCAGCGGAGGTAATATTGCGGATTTGTTTCCTATACCTACGCCCGGAGGCAACTCGGTGGAAGTATGTTGTGTTTGTATCTGAAAGTTTAAGATGTTTTGTTTTAGCTCGTTGGTTCCAAAATGTTTTTTGGAAAAGAAGCAGTTTCTCCTTTTTTGTGATGAGATTTCTCTCTCTTGTGTTATTTGACCTGGTGTTACCCTCCGACGTGGAAGATTGGATATTGAGGAGGTCAATCTCAATCTCTTGTAATTGACGAAAGATGTTTCCAAAGGTGCGCTTATTCCATTCTTTGGCTTTTTTCTTTAAAATTTTATGTTTAAACATTAGTTGATACATAGATGAACCAAGACAATTTGCTCTCCATGATTGTTTAACTAAATTCCTGAAATCCTTCCGATGGAGCCAAGCGTTCTCAAACTTAAAGGGGGGAGCTTTAAAGACTGAACCACAATCTAGAGTAATCGAAATGGGGCAGTGATCAGATGAAGAAAACGCCCCATTGTGCGTTATTAGGTTTGGGAATCTCTGAATTATCCGGTGATGGACCATCACCCGATCAAGTTTTTCACGAATATTTCCTTCCTCGTCTTGGCTTTTTCTCCGGGTGAAGGGGTTCCCGAAGGTGGGGAGATCTTCAAGAGCACAATCATTTTTAAATTGTAGTAGTCGTGTGAAGCGAGCAGAGCGGGGGAAGGCTCCACCCAACTTGTCGTTGTTGCATAGAATTTCATTCAGGTCGCCAATAATCATACAGGGAGCTGGTGAGTTAATTGCTATGGATGTCAAGGTATTCCAGAACGAGTCTTTCTCATGAGGGTTTGGAGGTGCATATACAAATAGTATAAGCATAGTGAACCTATCATTGATGTTTTCATACCGCAGACCGATGATCCGGGGCAGATGGATTTGAATCGAAATGATCTCGTTAGCTAGTTGATAAGATTTCCATAGGATGCCCAGGCCCCCGGATCGCCCGGAAGCTGGGGACCAAATGGCCTCATCAAAACCCGCCGCTTTCCACAACTTGTCTTCCGGAACCGTTTCCGATTTTGTTTCCGCTAGAGCGATAAGATGGATTTGCTCGTTTTTGCACTTGCTATCTATTTCTGTCCAAAATGTTGTCTTCCTAATCCCTCTACAATTCCAGTAAGTGACTTTCATTTACAACCGTTGGGGGTGTGAGGCTAGGATTTTGCGGACCACACACCTAAAGGCCAATGTACTGATGAGTTGTGTCTACTGGAGGGTTTGTGTAACGTGATGGTGTGCAAGAGCATCATGGAGTTGTAATGCAGTTTAGTATACCAATTACCACAATTATTAATTTGTATCACTAATGGAGACATATTGGACCCATAAGATCCGAGCATAGCCGTTTCTGGAAGGGCCAAAGTGAAGTTTGATTGCAGGTGTCTAAGAACGCCCATCGCCCGGAGACACCAATTGCGAGAGGAGTCCACCCAAATCAGGCAAGACTGAATATGCGCCTTACACCATCCAAGTTCTACCGACAACCAGCGCCAAACGAGCCCTGTGAATAACATGTATTGCTTGAGTGCAGTCCCCCGTTTAGCAAGCTTTATACTTACATCTAGAAAGTAACAACTGTAAGGCTTAAATTTATTCAAAAGTTCATGTTTAGCATATGTTGTGTAAAGAATTAATTGAGGGGGTATATGCCTACTAAGCCTCATAATAAAACGATTACTCCTTTGAAACAAGCAGACAAAGGCATTACACCTGTCACGTACAACATTTGCTAGAGGTTGATAAATATTAAAACAATTGTGAGGTAAATCATTATAAAACAATGGACTAATACAAGTCAAAGTGTTATTAATTTGGAACAAGTCCGGATGTTGGAACAAGTCCGGATGGAGGATCAAGGCCCCGGTTCGAATAAAAGAAGGCAGTAAACCTCTCCAAACCGAAAGCTCTTCTAGAATATACAAGTTTGCACAAAACAAAAATGAATGGGAGCATAACCAGAGCATCATAAAAGTAGTGTACGAGATCGATTAGGAGAAGATCCTCTCCGCCAAGTTAGGCCACGCCAATGCAAGATAATACACTAAAAGAATTCTGAATCTATCAGCTGAGAAACCAGAAATCATATAGTTGTTTTCCAATTCTGAACACAAGCAATTTGTAGTGTATGTTGGGAGATCAGCAGAAGAAAATCTGTTAAGACGAGAGTATCTTACAGGAGGAATGAGAGCAACACGCCCAAGATACATAGGATGTAAGATACTCGATTCCAGACCGATGGCTGAGACCCAAGTAATAATCGATAGTGTTCTAGATAGCAGAACACGCTGCAACCAAAACCAATAGCCTTGGCAAAGCGCCAAAATGGGCATCGAAAAGTAAGGATAACAAGACACAAATGAAGGCCAACCTTCATACAACAACTTTACTAGGTGATAACTTACATGACAACAGATTAGATAGGCAAATGCTTGGGGTTTCTTTTTGCAAGGAGAAGCTAGATACACTCCTTTGTTCTCTTTTAAACTCATTGATTTACAAATAATTGGCCACACCAATTTACTTGACCAATAGTACAAGAAAGGATTTTGCAGGTAAAGATCACTCCACACACAGGGTAGATCAAAACCAAACCATAGCTTCATTTTACCAATAGAAGAGATTGTGTATCTTCGACAAGATTTGCAATGGCATAACCACTTACTTGAAGAATTTGTATCCGAACCCTTCGGAGCGAATGATGTCGGGTCAGATTTGTAGGGGGTACCAACGAGCATACCCTGATATGAGCAAGAGAAGATCACCAAAGGGATGTAAGGGGTGAAAACAACAACCCGCTGCCAGACCATGTTAGTATCCCACTTCATCAATATGATACAAAGAAATTCGATCACGAGATAATATGAAATATTCTTTAATCGATCCGTATTGATCAAAGGTTGTTTAGCCTCATGAAGAGGGTTTGGGCCCGAAAATCGGGGGGTAGGGGGTGAAGAGGCATAAGCCTCTAACACCGAGATTTTATGACGAGCAGAAATTGGTGACAACCCTTTATAGATAGCATACCTGGGCGAGAGCTCACTCACAAGGAGGAGATGTTCATCGAAGCCGACCGACGTATTGAAGCCCAGAGACATGGGATCCGCCAAGCCCAGAGACATGGGATCCGCCAGGAGGGTGTTGATGGTCAGCCCCAGTGCGGGAGCCGACGGTTTGTTAACCCCAATTGCAAAAACCAGGGACTTTTGAAGAACTATTTTGAGCTCCATCGACCACCGACCGCCAGACCAAAAAAGACCTTCGACGGAGCCACGTCCACAACGAACACACGAACGGAGAACCCACCTCGGACAGCCCCCAGAGCGATCCCTTTTCTTCCTCTTTCTATAATCCTTCCCCACCTTGATTCCATTTCCATTGGACTGCAGAAACTCGGATCTAAGTCCGATCGAAACCCAATCTTTGCCCCATTTGATAAAGATTTTTAGAAGTTGATGGCTAATAGAAGCGGGATTGGCAATCGACATGGCATCTATGGATGATATTTGGCTGAAACTCGCCGAGAATCGTCGAGTTTCCTTGGATTGGAGGTAACCATGTAACGAAGGTTTGGGGCTCGGATGAGCAGATTTGGGGGCACGTGTGAATGGGGTTAGGCGCGTTCTCCATGAGGCCGTGACCATCGGGGCTATTGTTTTATAACATATAATATAATGTATCCATATTTAACAAACATGAGTAAAGTCTTGTAAAAATATATAAATATCTAACAAATTGGGTAAATCTTATCTTGGGGATATATTTCTATATTTTATTACTTAATGGAAAAAAAAATTCAGTTGGTTAAAAATACTATGATTAAGGAGAATGCGACACATGATATAAATGACTTCTTCTTTATTATATATAATAATAGATATAATAGATACGGAGTAATAGATTCGCATCTTATATACCCAAAAATTATTATTTTTAAAAAAATGTATCAAATATAGTAAAAGTTGGTGCTTATGTATAAAGATATATATTTTAGCATATGGTAAAAAAAATTTAGGGAACTTTAAAAAGACAACATGCCATTTTAAATTCCATTATTTACAGACCGTTGTGTAATTAGTGGGTGCTCAAGCCTTCATTGGTTTGAGCGAGCCTGCCTGGTGGCTTGCCGCATGACTTTAATTAGTAGGTGCTCAAGCCTTCATTGGCTTGAGTGAGCATGTCCGGTGGCTTGTCGGATGGCTTACCCGGTTCGCGTCATTTGCAGGCTAGGGCTCGGACCCGTGGGGGATTAGTCGACAACCTCGGAACCCCCACGTCACAAAAAAAGAAAAAAAAACTATGCCTATATATATTTTTAATCTATATTTAGTGAAATTTCAAAGTGAATTTCAAATTTTAAGTCCAGATTCCAGATTGGAATTGGAATTGGAATGTGGAAGATAAATTAATATGGAAATACAATAAGGATGGTATATTCACAACAAAATCGATTTTTCACACCCATAGAAATAATGATACTAGCACGGAGGGTTACGATTGGATATGGAAACTCAATATCCCTCCCCGAACTCGCAATCTTATTTAGAAAAAATTGTTACTGATGGATTAGCAACAAAGGTAAGATTAAATAAGTTCATCAAGAGAGTACCTTCTCAATGCTGTCTATGTAACCTAGATAATGAAGTTGCCTCCCATCTCCTACTAAAATGCCCGATAACAAGGACAATAATAAGTACATATGAACAGTCTGGTCATAGACAATTTGTGGGAAATCCAACTGTCTCAATAAATGATATAAACCAAATTAGGAAAATCAACCCCCACTTTGATGAGATTTGCGCTATTTGGCAAAACATCTGGGAAGCAAGAATCTCAGTCATATTAAAAAAAAAAAGGAAAATGCCACTGCAATTGTGCAAAAAACTATAAATAATATAAATGAATGGAAGGATGCTCAAACTAAGTTAATATCCGCTGGGAAAAAACGGCAAGGCACAAACATAAAATGGACTAAACCTTCTAGGGATGTGATCAAAATAAATGTAGATGACTCCATTAAAGGGATCAGTACTTCTAACTGAATCCCTTGTGTTATGTGCATGATTAGAACTAGCCCAAAGAAGAGGCTGGAAGAATATCATAATTGAAGGAGATATCTTGACGGTGATCAAGGCACTTGCAGACAATTCAAGGATACCATGGGAGATCTTCAGAGTAATTGAAAAGATTGGAAGACTCAAAACAACATTCTCATTGGTACATTTCCGACACTACTTCAGAGAGGCCAACTTACCTGCAGATTTTATAGCTAAGAATAAACTCAATTCTAATTCTTGGACCCTCCCTTTGAACATGGAGCTATCTAACATTATCCGTTGGTAAGATCAAGGATGATCTTTACGTGCAAAGATATTCTAATTTTTGCCTACTGAAGAAAAAAAAAAAAAAAGTGGGGAATCATTCATTATGTATCTTGTTTGTTCATAATAAAGTTTTTCCTTTTTAGGCTTTTTGATGATCCATTGAATTCACTCATTTGGTCTTTTGATCATTTTTTGTTTTGTTTTGCATTGTTCCCTTTCCTTTATTGATCACTGTCTGTTCGTAAATGTCAAATCGTGCCCGAAAAATGAAGGATGATGAAAGTGTAGGGTTTACATCGTGTGCTTTGTCTAAATGGTTTGGTATATATTTTGAAATTAATTCACATTAATATTATATATCTTCCAATTATATACCATGCTATGTGTCTATTGCAATGATTCCATATGTTTCTCGTATTATTTAGGAACCGTACTTTATGTATGCAAAATGATGGCAACCGTACCTTATGTTACTATATTTGATAAGCATATTTAGGGTACGTAGTATTCAGGGCCGTCCAATCAATTTCGGAGGCCCTATTCAAAATTTTATTAATGATAAATTTCAAGTAAAAATTTCGTCTTTTCTTTAACCAAATATCTTTTATGTTAAAATTTTTATATTATTTTTGTTAATTAAAATTTAATTTCTTTATTGCATTTTATGGATAGATAATATATATAAAGTTTTTCATTAAATCATATTTTTTATTAAAATTTTAGATTATTCGTGTGAACATTTAATCACTTTAATGTTTTTCACACCATCATTAAAACAGAAACATAAATATCGAAGTATGAGATAATGCAATTAAAAAAATACATTTTAATGAAAACGAAGGTAAAGAACGACGATATCTCTTATATTAAAAGTTTGAGATTATTTTTTGTAAACATTTAATTGATTTAGTATAGTTTATTCAATAAAAATAAATACTATATATAAATTTGTAAATTGAATCAAATTTTGCATTAAAAAATTTAGATTATTTTTTGTTGATATTTAATCAATTTAACATATTTTTCAAAAAATCTTTAAAATAGAAATATAAAACTAAATATGGGAAAGTGCAATAAAAAAGAAAGGCTAGAAAAGTGTTTTGGTGGAGGATCGAACTCGCACTCCTTGACGGATTACACAATAAGCACATTTCCATCCTTTGAACCATGCTGCCATCCCGCATAAGTGATACACTGTCATCCTTTATTATATACTAAACAAAAATTATTAAACCGAGGCCCCAAACAATCAGAGGCCCTGAGCGATCGCCCACTTTGCCCTTGCCCAGGACCGGCACTGGTAGTATTGATATGGTTTCAAATCATATGAATTTCTAAATCTATTAGTTGGATGTTTTAAATGAAAAAGTTATGCATATCAAATACAATCTACCTGTTTTATACGCGTTTCATGGTGACAAATTCATGATTCAATTCAGATTTTATATAGATAATTTAAATCTAGATAATTTCAAGTTACAGGGAGTATAAGTTTAACACAAACGAATTCATGAACCGTTATAGATAATTTCAAGTTTTAGATAAATTTTTTCAAGTTTGGAATTTGAACTCTTTGTAAAAGTTTTTTTTCTAGCAAGTTGGGTATATTATCCGATTATTGGGAGAGTAAGTGTAAATAAGTGGAATTTGAGGGTAGCTGGTTGTAATTAAGAGGAAAGTGATGAAAGTCGGTTACAGGTAGGGGTGGGCACGGGACGGGACGGGACGGGATTGGGCCGGGACGGGACTCGTCCTGCGAAATTTTTACGGGACGGGATTGACACTTTTTTTTTCGAGACGGGATCGGGACGGGATGGTGTCTAGACGAGACGGGATCGGGACGAGACGGGCCTTGTCCCGCAAATAAAAATAATAAAATATTATATAAATTTGCAAAGTGAAAAGTGCTTTCATAATTCATTAATTTGTATAATATCTTGAATACGATATTCTTCTCAACTACAGTATTCAATAATAATAATATTATTATTATTAATATTAATATTATAATACCATTATTAATTCATACAATGATTGCATAATTAATTATAATGTTCAACATATTTGGATACATTATCTTACTAGATCGAGACGGAAAGGAATTGAGACGAGATTCACCAGATACTGTCTCATTAGTCATTATTGATTGATAGTTGGGAAGAATACCGTATTTAGCTATTTGCCTCTTGTAGCACTAAATGGGTATAATAATAATAATAATGCCACGTTATAATTAAAATAATAATAATAATAATAATAATAATACTTATTTTTTTTTGTTATTATTATAAAATAATTATACTTTACAAGAAAAAAAATATAATATGATATAATAATATAATAATAATGATAATAATTTTATTATAAATTAATATTATTATTAAATTATAATATAATATTATATAATAATATTATTATTATCAATTATTATTATAAATTGAAAATTATTATTATAATTATAAATAATATTTGCTCAAATAATAATAATATTATTATTATAAACAAATATTATTATTATTATAAATGGAAGATTATGATTATAATTATAATTATAATATTTGCTCAAAATAATAATACTAATAATATATTATTATTATTCTATAATATTATATTATTATTATTATTATTATTATTATTATTATTATTTTTATTATTATTATTATTATTATTATTATTATTATAATAAGAATAGGAGTTTACAAAGAATTAGTGGGGAGCCGAGAGACAATCTGGGCCCCCACTCCTTTAGCAATAGAAAACCCCACCCTAATGAAAATATGAGCTGCATTATGAGCCCCTATATCGTGAGCGTGTGAAAATATGAGCTGCATTATGATTATTATTATTATTATTATTATTATTATTATTATTATTATTATTATTATTATTATTATTATTATTATATGCGGGACGGGACGGGATTTGCGGGATCCCACCGGGATCGTCCCGCGTTTCGTCCCGCATAATTTTTGCGGGACAGGATCGGGACGGGATTCGCTATTTTGTCCTGAATCCCACCGGGATCGGGACGGGACCGGGACGGGATCGAGATTTGCGGGATTTGTGCCCACCCGTAGTTACAGGTATATGTTAGGAGTGGTTGTAATAGAAAGACGAGTTGATTCATTTCATCTCAATATAGAAATATGAAAACCTAAACCCCTCTCTTGATATGGTATCAGATCAGTAAGAAAATAATATTTGAAATTCCTGAATTGTGCTTGATTTCTTTTTTTTGTTCCCTACGTTTTTGGTAATCACTTGTTTATAATTGAAATCGGAAGTGTTATCATGGAGGATTGCATGAATTCAGATCCAAGGAACTCTGTATCGAACTCTACTTTACAGATGAATCTCAGTGATCCATTGTCACTATCGAGCTTAGATCATCCAGAAGCAAAGATTGTCGCTATGCAATTCAACGACAACAATTTTCTGATATGGAGAAGGGGTGTATGTATGGCTTTGGGAGCAAAGAACAAGCTAGGCTTCACCAATATATGGTTCTTGCAAGAAATCGAAGGTTTGAAGCGAAGACATACAAAAATGGATCCGCGCTGATTTCATGGTCCATTGTTGGATCTTGAATATGATGGTAAGTTCCATCTCTAGAAGCCTTATGTATGTCGATTCATCTAAGCAATTGTAGGAAGAAATCTGTGAGAGATATTGCCAAGCTAATGGTCCTATGATCTATCAACAAAAGAGGAATTTAAGCAATTTGTCTCGGTCCTATGATCTATCAACAAATGAAAAAAGTGTGTGGGATGAACATCGGGTTTGGAAGTGTTCTTGCGGAGCACTGAGCAAGTATTATTGTCGTCTCCTCAAAAAGGTCTAGGACACAGAGAACGGGAACAAGTTGATCCAGTTCATTATGGGACTTGATGATGTATGTGAGCCTACAAGAAACCAGTTGTTGTATATGGATCTGATACCAAGCGCGAACAAGGCCTATTACATTTTGCAGCAAATTGAGAGCAGTGCTCTGATAATGCATATTTCATATAGGCATTATAGGTGTTTCTTATTGCAATTAGGTAGAGGTTTTGCTATATTTTTAGTCTAGTTTCGTATATTGCTTGTGACGTGTTCGAATTCGGAATCTACACGTTTTTATTGTTTATTCTACAGAATTACATTCCGACCTTGGATGGACTTTGGGAAGAGCTTAAGAAGTATGTTTTAGAGCATATGGAGGCTAGAGGAGGAGATAAAGAGGAGAAAGGATCCACGATATTGAAATCTATTGAACACAATTGAGGAACGACGGACACTGCATAGGCGGCGCCCGCCGTTGACCTGTTTTTCGGATACGCGGTTTTGGATCCGAATACATTATTTCCTATTAGTTTATGCTATTTCCTACTAGGGTTTTGCCGACTTCTATAATCTTTATTAGTTGTTTTTCAGTTCCATATTGAGACGGAGTTATTGTGTGTGGTATTGTGAAACTATGAACACAAATAGAGAGCATTGGCCTATGAGTTGGTAAACTCATAGTTTCGCCTGTGATTCGAAGACATGGTTGTTTGGATTGTGAGGATTTGATTCTATTTGATTATTCATGTTCTTAGTTATCATCTTGTGCTTAATTATTATATTTGTGTTCCTTTCTATGCCTGATCAACATGTTAGAATTGCATCATAGCTATGAAGTCGTTATTTTTTCTCGATAGAAAGCAAAGGTATTGATGGTAGTGATGTCTCCTTGTCTTTGTAGTGGATGATTTCAATTGATCTATGTAGTGTAGATTCAATTAGGGTTGAGTTTGGTATACGCGTATTAATCTTAATTGAGTTGAGTCAATGTGCCAATTGATCTTGATTACTTGAGTCCTTAATGCTATTCTTTAGTGATATTGAATAAGATGAGTGAATCTCTTAATTACAACCAGCTACTCTCAACTTTAGTCAAGTAGACCTAGGAATATGAATAATTAATAGATCAATCCGAAGACCATGAATTCTAACCATTGTCAGGGAATTGCAGGTGAAATGTTCTTTCTACTTTGATATCAATCTATTTGCGATCATAAATTTGGTTACTTTTACATATTTGCTACTTGTTAAGAATCATTGCTTTGCTATAAGAGTCTTTGCTTAGAGTTATTGAATAGGAAATCGCTTCTCCCTATGGGTTCGACAGTGGACTTCATCGCTATACTAGTAGTTATTTGGTTTATCAAGCGATTGATTGCCTAATCTATTGGTTTGTGTTTAAGTTTTGATATTATTACTAACTTGGGGAAGGGGGAAAGTGCCAACGACGTTCGTCCCGCATTATGTTTCTTGGCGCTGTTGCCGAGGAGAAGAAAGGAGTTTGCTTTTCTTTATCTCTTTCAATTACTCTTTACTTTGAGTCTTTTGTGTCCTTGTATAGTTCATACTAGATCTTCTAATTCATTGCCTTTGTCTTTTGATCCTTAAGTTGAAAGATCTCTTAGGTTGAACAGGAAGCTTTTGTTTGAGACAAACGAGGAGATGGCAGAAGACGCAGTTGTTGATCTGCCAAGAAGGGCCCTGAGAAACCTAAATGAACCTAATTTGAGTGCTCAACCACTTGATGTTGAGATAGACTAAGACCCCAATGCCTGAACGATGACCAATTGATGTTGAGAGTGTTTCCCTTTACTTTGAAGGATTTTGCAAGTGATTGACTTTTCTACCTACCCTCAGAAAGCATGACTACTTGGGTGCAATTGAAGGAAGTTTTCCTGCAAAAGTACTTTCCTGCGACTCACCTCAACAAACTTAAGAAGTAGCTGTCAAGTATTGAGCAATCACCTACGGAGAGTCTTTATGAGTATGTTGAGCGGTTCAAGAAGCTTAAGGGTAGTTGTCTGCAACATGGTATACCCGAGGATGATCTAGTGTTGTGTCTTTATGAAGGCTTGCTTCACACTGATAAGAGTTTCATCAATGCTACTAGCGGAGGAGATATTTTGGATAAAACACCTCAAGAAGCAATGTAGATTTTTGAAGGGTTGGCTAATGCATCGCAACAATATGGGAGACACCAAGGAGTTAGAGGAGTTCATAAGTTGGATAGTTTGAGAGATAGACATAAGGATGATATCGATAGGCTTATGGAGATCGTGAACAAGATGGTTGTGCAAATGAATCAACCCCATCAGCCTAGACCTTGTGGTGTATGTGGAGATCCAAATCATCCAAATGATAAGTGTCCCTTGATTCAGGAGGACACCGCTGAAATGAATGTTATGGATTATGGACCTCGCCCCAACTTTGGTAACTACTACAATCAGGGCTACAATTCAAACTACCAAAGTGGATTCAACGGCAAAGGCCAGCAGCAACAAGTTTCTTTTCAGATAGGACAATTTGAGAATCGTCCTAGAAACACTCAATAAGAAGATCGAGATGAGACATTGAGGTTGCTATTGGACAAGATGAGTGTTCAAGAGAAGTTGTAGAGTCAGATGGCTAAGGAGATTGCTGAATTGAAGGCGAAAGATTCGGGGAAGTTACCATCGCAGGTGGTGGTGAATCCGAAGGAGAATGTTAGCGCCATGATCCTTAGAGGAGGTAAACAAGTGAATGTGCCCACTAGGAATGTTGAAGAGAGGCCTAGGGAAGAAGTTGATTTGGGAAATAAAGAGGAAGAGACGGAATTGGAGACACACTGCATAGACGGCGCTCGTCGCCCCTCACCCCGGCGCCCGCCGCCTCCTCCAGTGACGTATCTGACTTCTGACATTGCTCAACTCCCAAAGAATTCTTCTAAAGAGTGGTCTTCTGAGGTTTCAAGACCCGCACCACCCTTTCCTCATGCCTTAAGATATGATCGTAAGTGGGAGGACAAGCAAATTCTTTATGACACCTTTGCTCGCTGTGAGGTAAATATTCCACTTTTCAATTTGATTAAAACTGTGCCTCGCTATGCGAAATTTTTGAAAGAAGTATGCATGATGAAGCGTAAGCAAAGGATGCGAAATTCAAACTACCAAAGTGGATTCAACAGCAGAGGCCAGCAACAACAAGTTCCTTTTCAGATAGGACAATTTGAGAATCGTCCTAGAAACACTCAACAAGAAGATCGAGATGAGACATTGAGGTTGCTATTGGAGAAGATGAGTGTTCAAGAGAAGTTGTTGAGTCAGATGGCTAAGGAGATTGGTGAATTGAAGGAGAAAGATTCGGGGAAGTTACCATCGCAGGTGGTGGTGAATTCGAAGGAGAATGTTAGCGCTATGATCCTTAGAGGAGGTAAACAAGTGAATGTGCCCACTAGGAATGTTGAAGGGAGGTCTAGGGAAGAAGTTGATTTGGGAAATAAAGAGGAAGAGACAGAATTGGAGACACACTACATAGACGGCGCTCGTCGCCGCTCACCCCGGCGCCCGCCGCCTCCTCTAGCGACGGATCCGACTTCTGACATTGCTCAACTCCCAAAGAATTCTTCTAAAGAGTGGACTTCTAAGGTTTCAAGACCTGCACCACCCTTTTCTCATACCTTAAGATATGATCGTAAGTGGGAGGACAAACAAATTCTTTATGACACCTTTGCTCGTTGTGAGGTAAATATTCCACTTTTCAATTTGATTAAAACTATGCCTCGCTATGCAAAATTTTTGAAAGAACTATGCATGATGAAGCGCAAACAAAGGATGTGAAATTCAAACTACCAAAGTGGATTCAGCAGCAGAGGCCAGCAGCAACAAGTTCCTTTTTAGATAGGACAATTTGAGAATCGTCCTAGAAACACTCAACAAGAAGATCGAGATGAGATATTGAGGTTGCTATTGGACAAGATGAGTGTTCAAGAGAAGTTGTTAAGTCAGATGGCTAAGGAGATTGGTGAAGTGAAGGCAAAAGACACGGGGAAGTTACCATCGCAGGTGGTGGTAAATCCGCAGGAAAATGTTAGCGCCATGATCCTTAGAGGAGGTAAACTAGTGAATGTGCCCACTAGGAATGTTGAAGAGAGGTCTAGGGAAGAAGTTGATTTGGGAAATAAAGAGGAAGAGGCGAAATTGGAGACACACTGCATAGACGGTGCTCGTCGCCTCTCACCCCGGCGCCCGCCGCCTCCTCCAGTGACGGATCCGACTTTTGACATTGCTCAACTCCCGAAGAATTCTTCTAAAGAGTGGTCTTTTGAGGTTTCAAGACCTGCACCACGCTTTCCTCATGCCTTAAGATATGATCGTAAGTGGGAGGACAAACAAATTCTTTATGACACCTTTGCTCGTTGTGAGGTAAATATTCCACTTTTCAATTTGATTAAAACTATGCCTCGCTATGCAAAATTTTTGAAAGAACTATGCATGATGAAGCGCAAACAAAGGATGTGAAATTCAAACTACCAAAGTGGATTCAGCAGCAGAGGCCAGCAGCAACAAGTTCCTTTTTAGATAGGACAATTTGAGAATCGTCCTAGAAACACTCAACAAGAAGATCGAGATGAGATATTGAGGTTGCTATTGGACAAGATGAGTGTTCAAGAGAAGTTGTTAAGTCAGATGGCTAAGGAGATTGGTGAAGTGAAGGCAAAAGACACGGGGAAGTTACCATCGCAGGTGGTGGTAAATCCGCAGGAAAATGTTAGCGCCATGATCCTTAGAGGAGGTAAACTAGTGAATGTGCCCACTAGGAATGTTGAAGAGAGGTCTAGGGAAGAAGTTGATTTGGGAAATAAAGAGGAAGAGGCGAAATTGGAGACACACTGCATAGACGGTGCTCGTCGCCTCTCACCCCGGCGCCCGCCGCCTCCTCCAGTGACGGATCCGACTTTTGACATTGCTCAACTCCCGAAGAATTCTTCTAAAGAGTGGTCTTTTGAGGTTTCAAGACCTGCACCACGCTTTCCTCATGCCTTAAGATATGATCGTAAGTGGGAGGACAAACAAATTCTTTATGATACCTTTGCTCGTTGTGAGGTAAATATTCCACTTTTCAATTTGATTAAAACTGTGCCTCGCTATGCGAAATTTTTGAAAGAACTATGCATGATGAAGCGCAAGCAAAGGATGCGAAATTCAAACTACCAAAGTGGATTCAGCGGCAGAGGCCAGCAACAACAAGTTCCTTTTCAGATAGGACAATTTGAGAATCGTCCTAGAAACACTCAACAAGAAGATCGAGATGAGACATTGAGGTTGCTATTGGACAAGATGAGTGTTGAAGAGAAGTTGTTGAGTCAGATGGCTAAAGAGATTGGTGAATTGAAGGCAAAAGATACGGGGAAGTTACCATCGCAGGTGGTGGTGAATCCGAAGGAGAATAATAGCTCCATGATCCTTAGAGAAGGTAAACTAGTGAATGTGCCCACTAGGAATGTTGAAGAGCGGCCTAGGGAAGAAGTTGATTTGGGAAATAAAGAGGAAGAGATGGAATCGGAGACACACTGCATAGACGGCGCTCGTCGCCCCTCACCCCGGTGCCCGCCGCCTCCTCTAGTGACGGATCCGACTTCTGACATTGCTCAACTCCCAAAGAATTCTTCTAAAGAGTGGTCTTCTGAGGTTTCAAGACCTGCACCACCCTTTCCTCATGCCTTAAGATATGATCGTAAGTGGGAGGACAAACAAATTCTTTATGATACCTTTGCTCGTTGTGAGGTAAATATTCCACTTTTCAATTTGATTAAATTTGTGCCTCGTTATGCGAAATTTTTGAAAGAACTATGAATGATGAAGCGCAAGCAAAGGATGCGAAATTCAAACTACCAAAGTGGATTCAGCGGCAGAGGCCAGCAGCAACAAATTCCTTTTCAGATAGGACAATTTGAGAATTGTCCTAGAAACACTCAACAACAAGATCGAGATGAGACATTGAGGTTGCTATTGGACAAGATAAGTGTTCGAAAGAAGTTGTTGAGTCAGATGGCTAAGGAGATTGGTGAATTGAAAGCGAAAGATTCGGGGAAGTTACCATCTCAGGTTGTGATGAATCCGAAAGAGAAGTTGTTGAGACGGAATTGGAGACACACTGAATAGACGGCGCTCGCCGCCCCTCACCCCGGCGCCCGCCGCCTCCTCCAATGACGGATCCGACTTCTGACGTTGCTCAACTCCCGAAGAATTCTTCTAAAGAGTGGCCTTCTGAGGTTTCAAGACCTACACCACCGTTTCCTTATGCCTCATGATATGATCGTAAGTGGGAGAACAAACAAATTCTTTATGACACCTTTGCTCGTTTTGAGGTAAATATTCCACTTTCAATTTGATTAAAAATGTGCCTCGCTATGCGAAATTTTTGAAAGAACTATGCATGATGAAGCGCAAGCAAAGGATGCGAAATTCAAACTACCAAAGTGGATTCAGCGGCAGAGGCCAGCAACAACAAGTTCCTTTTCAGATAGGACAATTTGAGAATCGTCCTAGAAACACTCAACAAGAAGATCGAGATGAGACATTGAGGTTGCTATTGGACAAGATGAGTGTTCAAGAGAAGTTGTTGAGTCAGATGGCTAAGGAGATTGGTGAATTGAAGGCAAAAGATACGGGGAAGTTACCATCGCAGGTGGTGGTGAATCCGAAGGAGAATGTTAGCTCCATGATCCTTAGAGAAGGTAAACTAGTGAATGTGCCCACTAGGAATGTTGAAGAGGGGCCTAGGGAAGAAGTTGATTTGGGAAATAAAGAGGAAGAGATGGAATCGGAGACACACTGCATAGACGGCGCTCGTCGCCCCTAACCCCGGTGCCCGCCGCCTCCTCTAGTGACGGATCCGACTTCTGACATTGCTCAACTCCCAAAGAATTCTTCTAAAGAGTAGTCTTCTGAGGTTTCAAGACCTGCACCACCCTTTCCTCATGCCTTAAGATATGATCGTAAGTGGGAGGACAAACAAATTCTTTATGATACCTTTGCTCGTTGTGAGGTAAATATTCCACTTTTCAATTTGATTAAATTTGTGCCTCGTTATACGAAATTTTTGAAAGAACTACGCATGATGAAGCGCAAGCAAAGGATGCGAAATTCAAACTACCAAAGTGGATTCAGCGGCAGAGGCCAGCAGCAACAAGTTCCTTTTCAGATAGGACAATTTGAGAATTGTCCTAGAAACACTCAACAACAAGATCGAGATGAGACATTGAGGTTGCTATTGGACAAGATAAGTGTTCGAAAGAAGTTGTTGAGTCAGATGGCTAAGGAGATTGGTGAATTGAAAGCGAAAGATTCGGGGAAGTTACCATCTCAGGTTGTGATGAATCCGAAAGAGAAGTTGTTGAGACGGAATTGGAGACACACTGAATAGACGGCACTCGCCGCCCCTCACCCCGGCGCCCGCCGCCTCCTCCAATGACGGATCCGACTTCTGACGTTGCTCAACTCCCGAAGAATTCTTCTAAAGAGTGGCCTTCTGAGGTTTCAAGACCTGCACCACCGTTTCCTTATGCCTCATGATATGATCGTAAGTGGGAGAACAAACAAATTCTTTATGACACCTTTGCTCGTTTTGAGGTAAATATTCCACTTTCAATTTGATTAAAAATGTGCCTCGCTATGCGAAATTTTTGAAAGAACTATGCACGATGAAGCTCAAGCAAAGGATGCGAAAGAAAGAAAAGGTAAGTTTAAGTGAGAATGTTTTTGTTTTACTTCAGAAACAATTGCCGGAAAAGTGCGGAGATGTAGGTATTTTTACTATCCCATGTACAATAGGTAATGCTAGCTTCACCAAAGCTATGTTAGGCCTAGATGTTTCAATTAATGTTATGTCTTATAACTTGTACATGTTTTTGGGTCTCAATTTATTGTCTGAAACTGGTGTTACTATACAACTCTTTATCTTGGGAAGGCCATTCTTGCGAACGGCTAAATTGAGGATGTTTTGGTTAAGGTAAATGATTTGATATTTCTAGCTGATTTCTTTATTCTAGATATAGAACAAGGTACGCCTGAAACCTCGATTATCTTGGGAAGGCCATTCTTGCGAACGGCTAAGACTAAGATTGATTGTTTTGAAGGTTCACTAACTATGGAGTTTGATGATAGAAAGATTGAGTTTTCTATACTTGAGCCTATTGTTTCTTCTACCAATGATTATGTAGATGTTTTTGACTCTAATGAAAGTAATCATAGGAATGAATCAAATGGTTTGATAGATGCTTCTGTTGAAACTGAATATATGAATCTTGAGTTTTCTAACAAAGATGAAATTGGATTAGGCAAATATCACATTGAGAAGAAAATTGAGAATTTGTTTAAGTCACATGACAATGTGTCTAATTCAAATGGTTCTATTGCTATTCCCTATGAGAAATTGATTTCTAACAATGCCGAGGTTTTTGCAATTGCAGGACAACCTCCAGGAGTAACTCATTTCAAGAAGGAATCAATCGATGCAGTTAATGGATATGTTGGAGAAGTTCCTAAAGTTGCACCTCTCGTCTTGAAAAGGACAAGTGTGGGGGATCTTGGTGGAATAACTTGATCAAGAGATGCATCACGTCGGGCCAAAGACGTGAAACAAAGGCGATTCTTGGGAGGCAACCCAAGGTAGTTAGGTAGTATTATTTCTATTTTGCAATTAGTTTTCAATTCAATAAAGTAGGATCAATCGTGTCACTGGATTTCGAAAGTGATGTCCATGTTTTATGCCATGTTTTATATCTACTGTTATATCGATTTCTGCATGCATTTCATGCATTTGGGCTAAAATAATACATAATCCGTGTAAGTTATGTTTATTTGCAATATATGGAGGTCTACACAAGTTTTTGTTATATTTGGCAGAAATCGGACGCACTTTGGAGCTTAAAGGAAACTCATGGAGAAAGCTAAGAATGGTGCAGCTGGAGAAAAGACCATTTTTCACCATTCTTCATTCTGAATCAAGCTTTGATGTCTTCATGAGAGTTGTATCCCTCGGAAAGAGCTTTCCAACGCATGGTCATATGCGTCAATCCGACGAATGAGGACTAGGGAAAGTGCGTTTCAAGAACAGAGCAGAAAGCTGAGAAAACTTTACTCGAGATCGAGTACACTCTACTCGTGATCGACCAAAAGTGTCCGAGGAGAGCCTGGTCGAGGAAGAGCTGATCGAGAAGACGAAGACGAGGACATGACGGGTTACATTCTACTCGAGATCGAGTAGACCTACTCGAGATCGAGGAGCCCGGAGGCCATGTCCGAGAATGTCGAGAAGATCTACCCGACGATGCCGAGAAGACCTAGTCGATGAGCCACCCAACTCGATATCGATTAAGGGTACTCGAGATCGACTAGACCCGTGAGCCATGACCGAGCTTGTTGATAGCATGCATTTAGGTAGGCATAATAGGTTGCATTTAGCTTATTTAAGATGCATTTCATCCATGATTTGATTACAATTTGCATATTTGCTCTCTATGTTGGTGGAATCGGAATCTACACGTTTTTATTGATTATTTCGGGTAATGGTAGATCCGAGGAGAAGACATGGGTTGATAACGCATTGGATGAGAATGTCTAGTTGATCGAAGAAGCTTACATGAAGATCTCAAGAGGTCCTGAGAAGAAGAAGCGAACCTAAACGAAGAACAAGTCTGCAGAAGTTGTCGCCAGACATGCTGAACTTGTTTTGCACTTTCTGGAGGCCTCGGTTGTCCGATCGACTATTATGACCATGCGTTGGAAAGCTCTTTCAGAGGGCTACAACTTTCATGTTGACGTCGAGAGCTGATTCAAGACGGAATTTCCGTGAAAGACCACTTGTCGAGGACCACCTAGCCGAGACGCCGAGCTAGCCAGTCGACCAACAATTCTACTCGATCTCGACTAGCCTTACTCGAGATCGAGGAGGACTCCAGAAGCCGCGTGACGCGTTTTGGGCAATTCTACTCGGATTGGGATTTCTTGGGCTCGAAGATTGACGATTCTATCCGAAATTATCAAGTTACATCATGAAGAGAGAGATCTATCCACTTTGAAGACTTTAGATATATTTCCCTTATTTGGATTTAATTTCTTTGTAGTTTTTATTTATCTTTAAAGTCTTAGATATAATTTTAGATATAGATAGAGATTTCTATCCTTGAATAGCAAGGATTAGAAAGCTATAAATAAAGCCCATGGGGCTGATTTTAGATTAATTCAATTTCAGAGGTAGAGAAGTAGTTCCACAAAGACGGTTTAGGAGTTTAGAGGTTTTAGGGTTTTGGCATTCAACGAGAGTTGGATCGCCGGGATTGTAAAGTCTTTTGAATTTAGTTTAATGCAAGTTGTTATTTTCTTTCAATCGATGAGGTCTGAGGTTGCGATGAAGCGTGAGTAGTCCACCCACTTCTAGGGTTGGGGCAAGCCCGACGATAGCCATGCACGTTTGAGGTAAAGATCCGACCTTTATCATGTTTTGAGCATCTACTACTTGTTTATGTGTTTATTACCCATCTAATGGAGATCCAGGCTAACAACTTGGATTGTAAACATAAAATCGGTAGAGACAATTAGGGTTCCTTGAAAGAGTTGTCTAATTGTTGGAGAAGGCGAAAGCTTGTCCTTTGATGCAATTTACATGATTATATGTTTATCTTTGCCTTATGCATGTTTGGTTATCGTTGTTGCAAACCCCAATCTAGGAAGTCTTTTACATTAAGTTTAGTTCGAAGTCCCAAAGCATTTGTTTTTACTTTCGTTTCGTTGTAAGTTTTCTGCCCTTACTCGATCTCGACCAAGCCTGGTCGACCTCGAGTTACTGATCTTCGATCTAGCATCGATGTAGCTTCTGTGTGCAGGTACTCGATAAGACAAGCCGAAGTCGACAAGACCCTACTCGATATCGAGTAGCCCTGGTCGATATCGACGAGACCCAGTGCCTGTGACTGCTACTCTGTTCGATTGTCCGACCTTCTGTCGACTAACCTAGTCGAGATCGAGGACCCTGTTGTCGACTTATGTGAAATTTTTCCGCTGCCTAGGATCCGCTGACACGCTTCCTCGTGGATCGATCCTGACTTCTCGCTGCTGCATCAGGAGGAGGTCTTGTAATTATTTGCAAGGGACGGAATCTGGTTTGTTGTGATTTATTTCTATTTTAATTTGCATTCTCGATTTCCTCCTACTAACAGAATGCTATGGTAAGTGAAACCTGTGTTGGGTCAAGTTTTGATTGATTTGGAAGAACGGAGTCCCATTATGTGGATACGGCGCCCGCCGCCCCCTGTCCGCCTGACGAGTCCGAATTTGGGTAAACATGGAAGGGAAATTTCTATCTTTCTTATTTTTGGTTAATTTTCGTTTTAGGTTAGTTTTATTTATTTTATAGGATTAGATTATTTTCTATCTATTTTAGGTTAGATTATTTTCTATCTATCTTAGGTTAGTATTTTATCTTTTATTCATTTTCTATCTATCTTAGGATTAGATTTTTCTTTTTAGGATTAGTTTCCTTATTTCCTAGGATTAGTGTTCTATCTTCTCTATTTCTATTTTATCTAGTTCTAATATTTTCTATTTTTCCTTTTGATAGATATTCCTTCCAACAAGCCATATATTGCTACTCCCTATTGTGAATCATTCAAGCTTGCTCGAGAAATCTACAAAACCCAAAAGCCTACTGGAATCCATTCCAAATACCTAAAGCCTTGCGTTTCAATCGATTCTATCAACCTAAACACGTTCCACCATTACCCTGCATCCACAAAATTCAATTTGTCCATACCATTTCCTACCTATCACCAAAGAACCATTTGAAACCAAGTTGTTCATGAAAAGTTCGAGTTTGGAGGAGTGGACGTCGGTCTTCCAACGTTTTCACTCGGATTCCTGGTTCTGAGTAAACGGCACCCGCCGCCCCAGGCACGGCGCCCGCCGTCCCTACAGCGAGCCTATCTTTTGGTCATTTTCATGGTTTTCTTCCTCAATCCTGTGAGTTATGTCTCGTGCTCCTAAGATGGATGGTCCAACCTATTTGTCTACATTTGAGAAGGAACGTTGGTTTTAGCTGAGGGATGTAAGTTACCAGTCGACGTGATTCTTTCATCTGGAGACATTGCAGATGCTTGGTCTCCATTGTGAAGTATCATTGCTGCTGGATAAGGGAGGTCTAACTAACTTCATATCGATGAGTGCGCTAACTTATCTTGTGTTAGTGTGTGAGTTCCCGTCAACTCTGGATTTGCGTTCTGACAAGAACATCCATTTCATACTATTGGGTACATAATGCTTAATACAGAAAATATTTCTATCTCATGCTTTAGGAATGCATATACCTTGGTCTAATCCTTGGCATCGGAGCTCATTTGCTACCCTTATGATGAGCCTTACCCTTATTCCGGGGGAATTGAGATTTTGAGTGGGTTATGGAATCTATTTTGGAGATTGAGGAGAATGAAGCTAAAGTGTGATGTTATGGTTTACGGTTTTGAGAAGATGTAATGTTATTTGCTTATTTGGTCCCTCGTTTTTATGCATTCGAATTCCATGTATTTTGGCTCAAAGAAAAAAAATCCGAAAAAGAAAAAAAAGAATAAAAAGGAATAAAAGAGTCATTTATCTTATTTTTGCATAGTGAGGAAGAATTGGATTTATGTTGGTTGTGAGTCGTATTGGTTGGGTGTTGAGATTGCATGATAAGTGACATGATGAGATGAGATATGATGAGATGAGAGATGATATTTTGAAGTTTTTGATGATGTTGAGAGATGTTGTGCATTTGTGAGGTTGATGTTATTGAGTTGTTTTATGTTATGTTGGGAGTTTTGGAATCTTATTTTTCCGGAATTTATTGCACCATATGACCAAATACAATTCCTTGCCCTTATGTTTCTACCAAGCCCCATTACAACCTCGTCGAATGGAATCTTCTATGAAGGTTTCCATTGTGCGAAACTCCACTTGATGTCCTTATTTTTGCATTGACGTATCCGGTGGAGATTTTGTGATATAAATGTCAATATTTGAGTTGATACTTGTATATGGAATTGAGGTGAGTGTGTGCTTAAAGTCTAAACACATGAGAGTGAGATACACATTTTATCCTTGGTAAGGTTGATATTTGAGCATGCAAGGGATTTGATCCCATATATACATGTTATGACGTTTATATGTTTGATTATATTTGCACTATTGATGATGTTGCTTTTGATGAGTAAAATTATGAAAGATTTCCTGTGGGATGTGTAGATGATGTTTTGCTTTATGGTTGCTTGAGGGCAAGCAAGAGTTAAGTGTGGGGGGATTTGATAATGCATATTTCATATAGGCATTATAGGTGTTTCTTATTGCTATTAGGTAGAGGCTTTGCTATGTTTTGAGTCTAGTTTCGTATATTGCTTGTGACGTGTTCGAGTTTGGAATCTACGCGTTTTTAGTGTTTATTGTGTAGAATTACATTCCAACCTTGGATGGACTTTGGGAAGAGCTTAAGAAGCATGTTTTAGAGCATATGGAGGCTAGAGGAGGAGCTAAAGAAGAGCAAGGAAGCACGACATTGAAATCTATTGAAGACAATTGAGGAACGACGGACACAGCATAAGCGGCGCCCGCCGCCCTTTGCACGGCGCCCGCCGTTGACCTGTTTTTCGGATACGCGGTTTTGGATCCGAAGACATTATTTTCTATTAGTTTATTCTATTTCCTACTAGGGTTTTGCCGACTTCTATAGTCTTTATTGGTTGTTTTTCAGTTTCATATTGAGACGGAGTTATTGTGTGTGGTATTGTGAAACTATGAACACAATTAGATAGCATTGGCCTATGAGTTGGTAAACTCATATCTTCGCCTATAATTCGAAGACATGGTTGTTTGCATTGTGAGGATTTGATTCTATTTGATTATTCATGATCTTAGTTATCATCGTGTGCTTAATTATTATATTTGTATTTCTTTCTATCCCTGATCAACATGTTAGGAATTGCATCTTAGCTATAAATTCGTTATTGTTTTCTCGAAAGCAAACAAAGGTATTGATGATAGTGATGTCTCTTTGTCTTTGTAGTGGATGATTTTAATTGATCTATGTTGTGTAGATTCGATTAGAGTTGAGTTCGGTATGCCCCTATTAGTCTTAATTTAGTTGAGTCAATGTGTCAATTGGTCTTGATTACTTGAGTCCTTAATGCTATTCTTTAGTGATATTGAATAAGATGAGTGAATCTCTGCGGATCTCTCAACTTTAGTCAAGTAGACCTAGGAATATGAATAATTAATAGATCAATCCGAGGACCATGAATTCCAACCATTGTCAGAGATCGAATTGCAGGTGAAATGTTCTTTCTACTTTGATATCAATCTATTTGCGATCATAAATTTGGTTAGTTTTACATCTTTGCTACTTGTTAAAAATCATTGCTTTGCTAAAAGAGTATTTGCTTAGAGTTATTGAATATGAAATCGCTTCTCCTTGTGGGTTCGACACCGGACTTTATCGCTATACTATTAGTTATTTGATTTATCAAGCAATTGATTGCCTAATGTATTGGTTTGTGTTTAAGTTTGGATATTATTACTAACTTGGGAAAGGGCGAAATTGCCAACGACATTCGTCCCGCATCATGCTCCTTCTCAACCTTCTACAAAAACTATAGTGCTACGAATGTTAGAAAGTACTTCTTGCTGTCAGGGAAAAGGGAATACAAAGGGGGGGGGGGGGGGAATGGAGAGAAAATGTTTTCATTGTAAGAATAATGGAGACATTGTGGATGCTTGCTTCAAATTGCATGGCTATCCAGATTGGTTTAAGCTGCTGAAAGGAAAGAATGAAGGAAAGTTTTCCACTGCTCATATGGCTAATGGATTTTTAGGAATGTCTATGAAAGATCCTCTCTCATGTTCCTTATCTTTTTCATCTCCCACAATGAACAATGCTGCTTCCCAGATGGTTCCTACTCTGATTTCAGTTGTTTGTTAAGAAGTTCTAAAGGTGATACAGTGGAAGAACATGGCTAATATGTCATCAACAACCGATTTGGCAGGTATGGTTAATTCTTGCTCTTAATGCCTTGATATATGGTTGCTCTGCAAAATAAATGTCAAGGTTGGACAGTGGATATAGGGGCCACATATCACATGGAAACTTCTTCTAATTCTTTGTTGCATCAAGGATAGGGTGGCTCAAAATGGACCCGACCCGACCCGACCTGAAAAACACGGGGTCGGGGTTGACCCGAGACCCCTAGGGGTCGGGTCTCGAGTCAAATTTTAGAAAATCCCTGGTCAACGGGCGGGTCGGGGTCAGACCCGGCGGGTCTCGGGGTTCAACCCCTTGACTCGGATTTTTTTTAATAAATATAAATATGGTATATTTATACTGTATACACCATGTATACTTTGTATATATGTTAATATGTATACATTGTGCATATGGGTACCGTACGTGTGTAGTGTATACAGTGTATATACCATGGTATATACCATGTATACTTTGTATATATGTTAATATGTATACAGTGTTGTTATATATGTTAATTAATATGTATACAGTGTGCATATATTACATCCTGGATATTATATGTTAACTCCACCTTGATGATAAGATCGAACCATAGAATGTAAGGCCTTGGTTGATGAAAGCCAAAACTCGGGATTCCTGAGTTTGGTAAGGTCTTACCAAAAGGCTCAAGATTTTACTATACTACTTGACTCGGAAATGGGGTTGTGTGTAAATAGGCCTATTTGGTAAATGGGCCTAAATTACTCTAAACCTAAACCGATACCCAGTTGTTCAAGAGCCAAGACTATTAGGCTTATTCATTTAACATACATTGGGCATGGTTTTATTTAAGCCCATAATTGTTGAATGTGTTTTGTTCAATCGATATCTTTTATGCATATCTCTATTTTCGGTTAAGATTTCCAAGAATCTTTGTATACCGTGTTTGCCCAACTATCAACAAGATCTCCAGGACTTCAGCAAGATCTCACGCAACAAGAGAAGGTTCTGGAATTGGCCAAGAATCTCGCTCAGGAGGTACAACGTTCAAGTTTCAAATCTGGGTGCTTGGCTATATAAAGAAGAAGGAGACGACTAGTGATATACATTCTCTATAGCTCTCAATCGATCACTGCATTCAAGTCTTCTTCCATCGATCTCACGCAGCTCCCCACGCAAACAGTTTGTACTTACTTTTGAGTGTGTGTTAGGTTTCATTACGCTTTATAGTACAATTCATCTAGGTTATACTAAGGGTTTCTTTACCCAAAAGTATAGGGTACTTCGGTATCCTTAGTTGCTTTGTTTCACTAGAGAGTTTGGGTTGCTAGATAGTAAGGTAGTCTAGAAGTGTGTAAGTCTTCTGGAGGCTGTATCTAGGACTCATAAGGCAAAGTGAAATAAAGTGTGTTGAATCCTACGGGTTGGATAACCCTAGGCGGGGACGTAGGCGGCTGGGCCGAACCTCGTTAACAAGTATCGTGTGCTTTACATTATTGCTTGCTTTTATTACTTATTATTTTTTACCTGCTCTCGCTACTAATCTCTCTTCTTATCTCAGATAAGGTCTTACAGCGTGTGGTAAGGTCTTACCTTTCTGGTTTGCGAAAAGTTTCCATACTCTATCCAACCCCCCCCCCCTTATAGAGTATTTGTGTGCTCCTATTCTGCCTATTCCGCACTTCAATTGGTATCAGAGCCTAGCTCACGTATTTGGATATTACTATCTGTGAGTACTAACTATGGCAGGCGAAGGACAAGGCGGCTTCGGACAAGGAAGATCCATCTCCCGTCCACCTCTCTTTGTTGGGGATAATTTTATGCACTGGAAATCACTGATGAAAATGTTCATCATTGATCAGGATCTAGAACTCTGGCATATCATTACGCGAGGGCCAAATGTTCCCCAGAAGGATGGACCAAATGATACGAAGGTAGATAAGACTGAGGAAGAATTCAACCAGGCGGATCTGTAGAAAACAGCCAAAAACAGTAAAGCAGTTCATGCTCTTTACTGTGGGCTAAGCACTGAAGAATTCAACCGGATTTCCTCTTGCAAATCGGCAAAAGAAATCTGGGATAAGTTGGTTGTGACCTATGAAGGAACTAGTCAGGTCAAGGAATCTAAAATCAGTATTTATCTTAGACAATACGAATTGTTTAAGATGAAATCTGATGAGTCTGTGAAAGCAATGTTCACCCGTTTTACGGAGATCATTAATAATCTCGACTCCCTGGGAAAAACCTTCCAAAATGAAGAAAAGGTCAGAAAGACACTTCGTTGTCTTCCTAAATCTAAATGGGGTCCCAAGGTGACCGCCATTGAAGAAGCTCAAGACCTTAGCACACTGGCTATCGATGACTTGTTAGGAAAACTAATCACCCATGAAATGATCCTCAATGAGGACGATGGGGAGCCTTCCACAATTGTCAAGAACTTAGCGCTAAAGGTTAAGAAAGAAGAATCTCCTGAAGATTCAGAGGATGATGAAGAGGAAGATCCCTTTGCTCTTATAACAAGGGGTTTGGCTCGCATCCTCAAAATGAAGAAGCAATTTTCCAACAAGGAATTTGGAGTATCTTCAAGGATCCAAGGTAAGTCTTCTACTCCCTCCAAGAGAAACCGAGTCTTAACATGCTATGAATGTGGTGAAACAGATCACCTAGTTAAGGAGTGTCCTCTCAAAAAGCGCAACAAGGCAAAGAGGAAAGAATCCAACAAGAAAGTCATGGCAGCGTGGAGTGACTTAGACGCATCAAGCGACTCAGACTTTGAGGATGAACAAGCCAATCTATGTCTCATGGCCAAAATCGATGATAAAGATCAACACCTTAATGGAATGGTAAGAAACCTTCTTACTAGTTCCAAAGCTGTTCTTTCTGAATTTCTCAAAAATATGATCACAAATGAGGAAAGCAGATGTTGAGAAAATAGCAGTCTACAAGAAAAGGTATTGGATCAAGAGACTTGCATTAAAAGGCTGTCACAGAAATTGCAAGATCTTGACAATCAGAATTCTGACCTTATCAATGAAAGTAAGACCATACGATAAATTCTGAACTGAAGGAAAAACTTTCAACTCTCATTGGTCAGAACACTGATCTTGAAAACGAAAAGGAAAAGTTATCTGAAAAATGTCAAGATCAACAAAAAGCCTTAGTGCAATTTACAAGATCCAAGGCTAATCTCGATAAGATGCTTGGAGAACAACAACTTTCCTTAAATCGAAATGGTATAGGTTATAACAAGAACTTTCCTGTTAAGCCTACTACCAAGTTTGTTAAAGCTAAAGGAAGTTGGAGGACTCCTACATGTTTCTTATGCTGCAAAAAGGGTCATGTAAAGGAAACCTGTCCTTATAGGAGAACAGATCCTTATATCATCCGAAACACATATCATGTACGTTTAAATGAACGGATAAGGCAAGTTTGGGTCCCTAAGGGAACAAAATTACCAAATATGGTATACCCCCACAACAGATCCAAATCGGTCTATTGGTCAAGCCGGAAAGGTTGATTTGTTGTTTTGCAGGACATCACCAAGGCTAAGGATCGAAAATGGATTATGGATAGCGGTTGCTCCAGGCATATGAGTGGAAAAGAATCTCTTTTTCATCATTTAAAGAAGCAATCCAGCGGTACTATAACTCTTGGCGATAAGGGAAAGTGCGACATCGTCGGTATTGGTAACATTGGTGTTAATTCCAAAGATTTTATTAAAGATTTATATCTTGTCGATGGTCTCAAATATAATCTTCTCAGTGTTTCACAGCTTTGTGATAAAGGCAATCGCATTTGCTTTAACAAGGAAAAGTGCATCGTTCAAGACGAGAAGACAGGAGATGTGGTTCTTACAGCTAAAAGAGATTCTAACATTTATGCTCTTAATACAGATCGCATTCCACCCTCAAATCTAAAGTGCCTCAAGGCCTTATCAGAAGATCCAAGGGTGTGGCACAGGCGTCTTGGGCATATCAGCATGCATTCCCTCGGAAAGCTACTGTCTAAGGATCTGGTTCGAGGACTTCCGAATCTGAATTTTAAAGTTGACGATCTATGCAATGCTTGCTCAAGGGAAAACACACTCGTAGCTCTTTCAAGAAAAAGAATGCCATTAGTACTACTAGACCTTTAGAATTGTTACACATGGATTTATGCGGACCTATGCGTGTCAAATCTCCCAAAGGTAAACAATACATTCTCGTAATTGTTGATGATTATTCACGATTCACTTGGGTTTTCTTTCTCAAAGATAAATCAGAAACTCTGTTCTATTTTTCAAAACTTTGTAAGGAGTTACAAACATTGAAAAATCTACCTATCGTTTCTATTAGAAGTGATCACGGTAGAGAATTTGATCAATTAAACTTCGACATATTTTGTGCGAAATATGGGATTTCTCACAATTTTTCTGCTCCAAGGACACCTCAACAAAACGGGGTGGTGGAACGAAAAAACCGCACCCTAGAGGGGATGTCAAGGACTATGCTATTAGAGAATAACTTGCCCAAGTCATACTGGGCAGAGGCTGTAAATACAGCGAACTATATTCTCAATAGATGTTTGATTCGATCAATTTTAAAGAAAACTCCTTATGAGCTTTTTAAAGGAAGAAAACCAAGTATATCTTATTTCAAACCATTCGGATGTACATGCTATGTACATAACAATGGGAAGGATAATCTTGGAAAATTTGATGCACGCAGCGACGAAGGTATATTTCTTGGATATTCGAATCAAAGCAAGGCTTATTGAATATTCAACAAACGTACCAAACTCGTCGAGGAAAGCATACATGTGTTATTTGATGAAAGTGATAATGGTACCTTGAGTGAAGGTTTTGCAGATCTCAAGTTAAATACTTATGAGGACTATGAGTCGGATGGAGGAAGCAATGGTCAAGAAAAGAGCAAATCAAGAAACATGCAGGAGCCATTTCAAGATCTTACTGAGCTATCGCAAGGCCCTGAAATTCAGTCTCAAGGCCTTACCGATGAAGCCAGTCTAGAAAACGAAATTCCTCCTGAGCCTCTTGAACCTTTTCCCACAAATCCTCCTGAACCTCACGAGCCTGAACCCTCTTCTCTTGATGCTTCAACGTCTAATCAAGGATCAGCTCGAAGGAAATTCAAACACGCCTCTTCACACTCCTTGGCTAACATCATCTCAGATCCTTCGTTGGGTATTCAAACTCGTTCCAATCTTAGAAACTTGTGTGCGTTTCATGCTTTTGTCTCTCTTACAGAACCAAAGAAATACACCGAGGCTCTCAAGGAACCAGATTGGATCATAGCCATGCAAAATGAACTCAACGAGTTTGAACGTAATAAAGTATGGACTCTTACGGCTAAGCCGAAGGGGAAATCGATTATTGGAACTCGTTGGGTATTTCGAAATAAGATTGACGAAGGAGGCAATGTTATACGAAACAAAGCTCGACTAGTTGCACAAGGATATAATCAAGAAGAAGGGATTGACTACGAGGAGACTTTCGCTCCTGTAGCCCGACTCGAAGCCATTCGTATGCTTCTTGCCTTTGCATCTTTTATGAATATCAAACTTTATCAAATGGACGTTAAGTGTGCCTTTCTAAATGGGTTTTTGGATGAAGAAGTTTTTGTTGCTCAACCTCCTGGATTTGAAAACGATGAATTTCCGGAGCATGTTTTCAAGCTGGATAAAGCTCTGTACGGTTTGAAACAAGCTCCTAGGGCTTGGTACGAGCGGCTTTCTAAATATCTCCTGGAAAATAATTTTAAAAGAGGTTTGATCGACAAAACTCTCTTCATCAAAACTCATGGAAAGGATATACTAGTCGTCCAAATTTATGTTGATGATATTCTTTTCGGTGCTACTAATGATATGTTGTGCAAGGAATTTTCTAACATTATGTGCAAGGAGTTTGAGATGAGCATGATGGGAGAATTGAATTTCTTTCTCGGACTTCACGTACATCAAAGCTCTAAAGGCATATTCCTTAATCAAGGAAAATATACACGAGAGCTACTCAAGAAGTAGAAGATGATCGATTCCAAGGTTGCCAAAACGCCTATGAGCTCTACACTTTCTCTGGATCAAGATCTTACCGGTAAAGAGGTAAATCAGAAAGAATATAGAGGTATGATCGGTTCTCTCCTTTATCTTACTGCCAGCAGACCTGACATTATGTTTAGTGTCTGTATGTGTGCAAGATTTCAAGCTAATCCAAAGGAATCACATCTGATCGCGGTAAAGTGAATCTTGAGATATCTTAATGGAACTAAAGATCTCGGATTATGGTACCCTCATCAAACAAGCTTTGATCTTATCGGATTCTCCGATTCTGATTTTGTAGGGTATAAAGTAGATAGAAAAGGCACCTCAGGGTGTTGTCGATTTCTTGGGGCATCCCTTATAAGTTGGCATTCCAAGAAGCAAAATTTAGTAGCGCTTTCAACATCCGAAGCTGAGTATGTTGCTGCTGGAGCTTGTTGTTCGCCAGTCCTATGGATTGCACAACAACTCCAAGACCTTGGAATCAACTATAAGGGTATTCCCATCAAATGTGAAAACACCAGTGCTATTTCTATTTCCATAAACCCTGTACAACACTCAAGAACAAAGCACATTGATGTGAGACACCACTTCATCCGAGATCATGTTGAGAAAGGAGATGTGTCTTTGACATTCATCTCTACTGAGCTTCAACTTGCAGATATCTTTACAAAACCTCTTCCCGAAGACAGATTTAATTTCATTCGATTAGAACTTGGAATGCTTAATAGGGAAGCATCGATGTAGGGGGAGCAATCGTATCTTATGATATTCGTATTATCTCCTATATCAAGATCTTGAATTAAAATTTAACATCTTGTCTTAAATAGTCTGATGTTGAATTTGAATTTCAAACAAAAATATTGGATCAAATCTTTTAGGAAATATCTCCCTAGATATTTATCCTTAAAAGATTTTTTTTACCTTTTTCGATTTTTCTTTCCCTTGTATTTATCTTGAAAATTGGTTAGGATTTTTGATAAAGATATGGCCGGATTCTTTGAACATTTTTTTTGAAGTTCAAACGCTTTTCTTCTCTCCTATTTAAATCCCTACTTCCACCGGTCATATCACTTCATTTCTTTCGTCTCTCTTCTCTCTCTGTTTTTCATCTCTTCCCAAGAACACTCAAGTACTACTTCCCCCCTTTCTCTCATCATGGCCCCAAGGAAACCCTCTTCGCCTCCCTGCACTAGATCTGGAGCTAAGCGTCATCGCTCCTCCGATTACAAGGGAAAAGGGGTGGCAATTGATGATGATTTCAAGGGGAAAGCCATAGTTCATCAACTGGAAACCTCCTCCGAGAGTGAAGAGGAAGAGACTCGTCAAGAAGGGGCTCGTCACAAACGGAAGATCATCAAAAGGGAGCCCAGGTACCCTTCCAATCATCCTCCCCAAGTCAACCCCTGTGCTCCAAAGAAGGCGCTTCGACAACATCGACCCCAGGCTCTTGTTCCACACGAGGTATTTTTTGATATCCCTCATGCTTGGTTTATCAATCACACTACTTCTGGAATGTGGAGGGATGGGTATGCTCACAGACCTATCAATTGCTGTGAGCATGTGGATCTAGATTTTCTAGAATCCACAAACCTCCCTTGCGTCAACTTGTTGAAGAACTCTCGTGTGTGGTCTTTCCTCAACCCTGGTACTGTTGCCTTTCCACGTCTGACAATACTCTTCTTCCTCAATCTTACTGCTAGCCGAGAGAATGGGAGTCTCACTCTTACTTCTCAGGTTAAGCAGCGTCAGATTACCCTTACCCGCTCTTCCTTGGCCTTTATTCTTGAAATCCCTGAAAATGTTAACACCAGTTCCCACCCCACCAAAGCCTTCTGTATTAACAAAGGCCAAAAAGAACTGTTTGTTCGTCGCTCCAACTCCGCTGAGTCCTCAAAATCCAAGCCTAAATACACCCACAATGTCCTATCTCTTGATGCTAAGATGGTTTTCACCATTCTTGCGCGTTGTGTCCTGCCAAGAAAAAATTCCCGCGAGCTTTTCACCGACAACTTGCTGCATTACCTATATCTGATCATGGCAGGCCACGAGTTGGATATTCCAGATCTTATCCTGACCTATATGTTTCACACCATCAATACCCCTGTGACTGCACCTCTTCCCTACGCAAATTTCCTCCCCAAGATCTTTGAGTTCTTCAACATTGACACACAAGGTGAGGAATTTGTCTCCCACTCCAGTCGTATTGATGAAGATTGTTGGAAGCGCCTAGGGGTTGAGCAAACTCTGGCCGGTGGCTGGACTTTGAAGCCTCCCTCACAGGCTCAGGGAGATTCTGTAAAGCTGGAGGAACGGATTGAGGGTCTAGAGGCAGAGGTGGATTCACTGAGGAAAGACGTCAATGCTGATCGTGTTGACATTGTTGATCGCCAGGACAACTCCCACCAACAGATTTTGATCCTCGATGAAAAGCTGAATCAGCTCTTCATGCTGTGTGGTCTAAATCATCGGGCCACTACTTCAATCTTGCTAATGGACGCTGATTCTGTTAAGCATGTCGAGGAAACGGAGAAGAACGTTCTCCTCAACTGTGAACGCAGGGTGCGCAAGTATCCCATTCTTCGTCCTTTTTATCCAGAACCGAACATCCTCACTGTTGAGGAGTACGGTATTGTGAAGAAATGGCGAGATGAGGAGGCCAGGACTCAAGCCAAGATGTGGAGTGCTCACCATGTGAAGAATGCTAAGGATCGCTGGCGTGAAAAGATTTACACAAACCGCCCAGATGAAGATGGTGTCCCTCCGAAGTATGGCCAGTGGTACGATGAGGACGTGGTGGTGGTTTCTGATGACGAGTGAAAATGCTGGTGGTTCTTGTTCATGAACTCTTCTTGGTCTTACTTGCTCTAAACTTCTGGTTTTTGAACAACTTCTCTTCCCTTCTTGTTGAAAGACAAAAAGGGGGAGATATCTCTGGTTTTTAGTTGTTTTAGGTATTGGTAAAACTGGAGTAAGGCCTTACTTTTGGTTTGCAAGGTCTTACTATTTTGGATATGTTGTTTGTTGTTTTAAAAAACTGATCCAACATTGCTGCTATAATCTTATTGCACTGCTATATGGATTGGTGTGATGTGTTTTACAGGTATACAGGTGCATAAGTTTTGTCTTTCATCAAGGGAGAGATTGTTAACTCCACCTTGATGATAAGGTCGAACCATAGAATGTAAGGCCTTGGTTGATGAAAGCCAAAACTCGGGATTCCTGAGTTTGGTAAGGTCTTACCAAAAGGCTCAAGATTTTACTATACTACTTGACTCGGAAATGGGGTTGTGTGTAAATGGGCCTATTTGGTAAATGGGCCTAAATTACTCTAAACCTAAACCGATACCCAGTTGTTCAAGAGCCAAGACTATTAGGCTTATTCATTTAACATATATTGGGCCAGGTTTTATTTAAGCCCATAATTGTTGAATGTGTTTTGTTCAATCGATATCTTTTATGCATATCTCTATTTTCGGTTAAGATTTCCAGGAATCTTTGTATACCGTGTTTGCCCAACTATCAACAAGATCTCCAGGACTTCAGCAAGATCTCACGCAACAAGAGAAGGTTCTGGAATTGGCCAAGAATCTCGCCCAGGAGGTACAACGTTCAAGTTTCAAATCTGGGTGCTTGGCTATATAAAGAAGAAGGAGACGACTAGTGATATACATTCTCTATAGCGCTCAATCGATCACTGCATTCAAGTCTTCTTCCATCGATCTCACGCAGCTCCCCACGCAAACAGTTTGTACTTACTTTTGAGTGTGTGTTAGGTTTCATTACGCTTTATAGTACAATTCATCTAGGTTATACTAAGGGTTTCTTTACCCAAAAGTATAGGGTACTTCGGTATCCTTAGTTGCTTTGTTTCACTAGAGAGTTTGGGTTGCTAGATAGTAAGGTGTTCTAGAAGTGTGTAAGTCTTCTAGAGGTTGTATCTAGGACTCATAAGGCAAAGTGAAATAAAGTGTGTTGAATCCTACGGGTTGGATAACCCTAGGCGGGGATGTAGGCGGTTGGGCCGAACCTCGTTAACAAGTATCGTGTACTTTACATTATTGCTTGCTTTTATTACTTATTATTTTTTACCTGCTCTCGCTACTAATCTCTCTTCTTATCTCAGATAAGGTCTTACAGCTTGTGGTAAAGTCTTACCTTTCTGGTTTGCGAAATGTTTCCATACTCTATCCACCCCCACCCCCCCCCCCCCTATAGAGTATTTGCGTGCTCCTATTCTGCCTATTCCGCACTTCATTATATATATAGTATATATGTTAATATGTATACAGTATATATAGGGAAAGTAATAAAATATAATAAAATATTATAAATCTATATGTGTTACGCCTTTGAAAACCGTAAAATATATCGGAATTTTAAAATTCGGGTTTTCGGGTGACCCGTAACCCGACCCGGGAAACCCGGAATTACAAATCTGAGGTTCGGGTCGGGTGGCGGGCCGCGTTTTTAAAAATCCCGGGCCTTTGGGTTGATCCCCACCCGGAATGTTCGGGTCGGGTCGGGTCGGCCCGGATGAGCCACCCTAATCAAGGATGTTTGATCAGAAAGCTCAAGTTGCGCAATGTGCTACATGTCCCACAATTCAAGCATAATATGTTTTATGTCTCAGAGTTTGTTAAAGATTCTTGATAGCATGCATTTAGGTAGGCATAATAGGTTGCATTTAGCTTAGTTAAGATGCATTTCATGGATGGATTAAGCATGATTTGCATATTAGTTCTCTATGTTGTCGGAGTCGGAATCTACACGCTTTTATTGATTATTTCAGGTAATGGTAGATCCGAGGAGAAGACATGAGTTGATAACGCATTTGATGAGAATGTCTAGTTGATCGAAGAAGCTTACATGAAGATCTCAAGAGGTCCTGAGAAGAAGAAGCGAACCTAAACGAAGAACAAGTCTGCAGAAATTGTCGCCAGACATGCTGAACTTGTTTTGCACTTTCTGGAGGCCTCGGTTGTCCGATCGACTATTATGACCATGCGTTGGAAAGCTCTTTCAGAGAGCTACAACTTTCATGTTGACGTCGAAAGCTAATTCGAGACGGAATTTTCGGGAAAAACCAATGACGTGCCCGCGCTGCAACTTGACGCGGCCGCGCTTCACCTGGCGCGCCCGCGCTGCTACCCGACGCGACCACTCTGCTAGGAGGAAGTGGCCACGCTGCTGAACAGACAGAAGAAGCAAGATCCAAGCTGGCGCGCCCGCGTCGGTCCTGAAGACGGATTCTTATCCGATTCTGTTTATCTTATTAGTTTTAATATTTTATTATTATAATTGTACGGGATGTTAAACCCGATTTTATTAGGTTATATAGGCCGAGAAGGCAGTAGAGAAGGAGGAGGTTATTTTTCAGAGACGTATTTTCCCTTTTGTTCATCTCACAAACCCTATGGAGAACTAACTCTCCTTTGTTGCACTTGGTTCTTTGAAGCCTTCAATTGATTTGGTTGTGAGTATTCTACTCTTGTTCGTCCTTTGTTAATTGTTTCGATCTCCTGAGCTTATTGCTTGATTGCTTATTATTGATTTATCTGGATTGATCACCTAGGTTTATCGATACTAGTCATATTGCTAGGGTTTCCAATTCCAGGTTTGGGGTTGTAGATTCATTGTAGCAAACACAATCTCCATACGCGGTTGCTGGTGGTAGATTGTGAGGGAGATTCGATTACAGGCTATTTTAACGGGTTGTTAGAATCGCTTGTATCTCATTATAATTCATGTTTGAATGCTATTGCTTTATTATTTGGTGAAGGTTTTCCCTTGTAATTTGGTGATAAGTGCTTTTAGGACTGGTAGGACTAAAAGCTATTACACGATCTGAATTGAGAACAATTACTGGACATTAGAACTTGAGATCCATAGGATGCGATGATGAACCATCTCAATTGTTGTGTGGATAATTACCTGGTGTGATACCTTTCCATCATATATTCACAACCTCTTTTTGCAACTTGTTTTGTCACCATTGCTTACACACAAAACTCCCCCTTGAATCGGTTACTTTTGGGTAATAATACTTGCTCTTACAATTGATTCTGTTTCCCTGTGGGTTCGACCCTAACTTACCTACTATACTTGTTATAGTTTGCATCTTAGGAATTTACTTTGATTTGGCATAACGACTTTAGGCCTGTCAAATTTGGCGCCGTTGCCGGGGAAACGGTTTATCTTTGTTCTTGTTTGTCTTATTACCTGTGTGTTTGTCTTGTGTGTTAATTTAGCTACTAACTTTTGTTGTGAACCTATCTTACGGTTCACAACACATATGCTACTAACAGTTTAACATGTTGAGATTATCGCAGTTCGAAGGTGAAGATTTTCACCTATATCTCGATAGGTTGCAGAGGTGTGTGGACATCCGCAATGTGCGGGGTTTCCATGATAGTTTGCGAGATATGGTTGTCTGCGTTGTAGAGGGAATGACTGCTGAGACAAAGGCACGTGCTATATATATGAGCGGAGGAAGTCTAGCAAGGTTAGGTTTGATGGGAATTTGGGATCTTATCTGCTACATGGGTCACCAGGCCTTGCAGGAAGTGTCATTTGCCCAAGAACCTCAACCGATGGATTACTTTTACGCACCTTCGGATGATCTATCCATGTCCTCTTATGAGGGGAATGAGCAATTGTGTCAGCAGATCGCGGAATTGGGTGAACGAGTGCACCAAATGGTCCAAGTGGGGAATGAGATACCAACTTGTGAAGCAGGTGAACTACCGTCTCAACCGGTGGTTAACCTGATAGAGAGCCTCACCACGAACACCCTAGGGAGTGGCAAGGACCTGTTTGTCACACCTAAGGGAAGCTCAGAAAGTCATGAAGATGAAGGTTATTGCGTGCTTCCTATTCCTCCCTCATTGAGTTCATCTGAGTCTACTCCGCTACCTCCCATACCCTTGAGCTATGAGCATGATAATGTTTTGGCGGAGGAGGATATGTTCGCAGACGATGACAGTTTCTTCAGCGATGAAGAGGAGAGTACACTACTTCCTGACATGGAGTGTCATGAGTCGACGCATGAGATCCCATGTGATTTATTGTCTCCTTCATTCGATGAGATTGTCTCGAGCTCGCCTATCAAGGAACCAAGTCCGAAGCTAATTTCTGTGGCTCCTGAGCAAAGAATTGATATCTTTTGCAATGGTGAGAAGTTCGGTGATTATGTTGATCCTTGGGCTCATTATTTTGACATACCGCCAATGGAACTGAATTGGTGGTTCTACATACCCGCGGCGGGGAGTCATGCTCGGGCTTATGAGGAGTTGATGACGTACTTTGACTTCAACTTATTCGTATGTAGTGCCCGCTTACCTAGATGGTGTGCACAAGAGTTTGATTTGCTGCTGAGGGCACTGACGATGTCTGAATGAGTCTTAAATGGACAACTAAAATGTCTAGCCAAATACTTGAAACAAAGGCGCTTCTCGGGAGGCAACCCGAGGTAAGTTTTTCTTTCTTTTCCCTTTTTTTCTTTTCTTTCACCCTGATTGTATTTGGTTTACTTTTGTTGTCTTTATTGTTTCATTGAGTACAATGAAAACTTTAAGTGTGGGGGAGAGGAATTCTATATATAGATGCATATAGGAGATCATATTTAAATTTATGCATCATGTTTAATTTCTGTAATCATTTTTATTAATCTTTGTTTATTTTCGTATTAAAAAAAAAAAAAAAAATTTCAGAAATCCAAAAATAGAGCATGCATTTCATACATATGTGTTATTCAAATACCCATCTTGCTTAGTTTGTCCTCTATTTTAAATTTCAAGCATGATTCATAAAAATCCCATGGAGTTCTGGATGTTTTGATTATTATCTGTATTTGATTTTTGTGGAACGTGAGCTAGCAAATATAATTGAGCATGTATGATTGAGCTAAAGTGTGATTGAAGTCCTAAAAACATGACTATGTGAGAATGTTTGGCCTTATTTGAATTCTTTTGCTCAATTGTGTGAATTACTCGCCTAGTGTTGCTACCTCTTGGTATTGACTGCAATATCTATTTTTAAAGACCGATGCACATGTTTGTTGCTTGCGGAGTTTATGTTTATATTTTGAGTCTTTTTATTTAATTTTATGAATATTTAGTGAATAAGGTGGCAATGGTTAATGCACTTAGTAACCGGATCTATGCATGACACACATGGGTATGATTCGCGCAAAAAGGTGTTGAAAACTATCCACTAGGAAAGAAGCTTGACCATTGAGTAACCAGGTTCATTCATGACACCCATGTTTGCAACTTGCGTCAAAAGGTGTTCAAGTGGACTTCATATTAGTAGTTGAGGTGTTGATAGACCGGGGCCACTCATGACACCCATGTTTGCGCTTCGCGTAAGGAAGCACCAAGACAAGAAAAAGAAAAAAAAAAAGAAAATAAAACCAAAGAAAAAGAAAAAAAAAAAAGTGTTGCATTTTATTTTCTTTATTGTGTCCCGCAAGTAATGACATTTCGGTAGAGAATTGGTGATATGGTGGTCAATGTCTATGAGCTTAGTGCATGAATGGTTTGAGTTGAGAGTTGTACTTAAAAGCCTAAACACATGAGTGAAACACATATTTCTGGTGAGGTTGGATGATGTCTACTTTTGAGCTTTGATCACTGGAATACATGCTATGACGTTTGTTTGCTTGGTTTATGTTTTCACCTGCTATGATGTTGCTTTTTGATGAGGTTGAAACTTGAAAGGATTTCCTGTGGGATGCGTTGATTCATGTTCATTCTATCATTGCTTGAGGACAAACAAAGGTTAAGTGTGGGGGAGTTTGATAGCATGCATTTAGGTAGGCATAATAGGTTGCATTTAGCTTAGTTAAGATGCATTTCATGGATGGATTAAGCATGATTTGCATATTAGTTCTCTATGTTGTCGGAGTCGGAATCTACACGCTTTTATTGATTATTTCAGGTAATGGTAGATCCGAGGAGAAGACATGAGTTGATAACGCATTTGATGAGAATGTCTAGTTGATCGAAGAAGCTTACATGAAGATCTCAAGAGGTCCTGAGAAGAAGAAGCGAACCTAAACGAAGAACAAGTCTGCAGAAATTGTCGCCAGACATGCTGAACTTGTTTTGCACTTTCTGGAGGCCTCGGTTGTCCGATCGACTATTATGACCATGCGTTCGAAAGCTCTTTCAGAGAGCTACAACTTTCATGTTGACGTCGAAAGCTAATTCGAGACGGAATTTTCGGGAAAAACCAATGACGTGCCCGCGCTGCAACTTGACGCGGCCGCGCTTCACCTGGCGCGCCCGCGCTGCTACCCGACGCGACCACTCTGCTAGGAGGAAGTGGCCACGCTGCTGAACAGACAGAAGAAGCAAGATCCAAGCTGGCGCGCCCGCGTCGGTCCTGAAGACGGATTCTTATCCGATTCTGTTTATCTTATTAGTTTTAATATTTTATTATTATAATTGTACGGGATGTTAAACCCGATTTTATTAGGTTATATAGGCCGAGAAGGCAGTAGAGAAGGAGGAGGTTATTTTTCAGAGACGTATTTTCCCTTTTGTTCATCTCACAAACCCTATGGAGAACTAACTCTCCTTTGTTGCACTTGGTTCTTTGAAGCCTTCAATTGATTTGGTTGTGAGTATTCTACTCTTGTTCGTCCTTTGTTAATTGTTTCGATCTCCTGAGCTTATTGCTTGATTGCTTATTATTGATTTATCTGGATTGATCACCTAGGTTTATCGATACTAGTCATATTGCTAGGGTTTCCAATTCCAGGTTTGGGGTTGTAGATTCATTGTAGCAAACACAATCTCCATACGCGGTTGCTGGTGGTAGATTGTGAGGGAGATTCGATTACAGGCTATTTTAACGGGTTGTTAGAATCGCTTGTATCTCATTATAATTCATGTTTGAATGCTATTGCTTTATTATTTGGTGAAGGTTTTCCCTTGTAATTTGGTGATAAGTGCTTTTAGGACTGGTAGGACTAAAAGCTATTACACGATCTGAATTGAGAACAATTACTGGACATTAGAACTTGAGATCCATAGGATGCGATGATGAACCATCTCAATTGTTGTGTGGATAATTACCTGGTGTGATACCTTTCCATCATATATTCACAACCTCTTTTTGCAACTTGTTTTGTCACCATTGCTTACACACAAAACTCCCCCTTGAATCGGTTACTTTTGGGTAATAATACTTGCTCTTACAATTGATTCTGTTTCCCTGTGGGTTCGACCCTAACTTACCTACTATACTTGTTATAGTTTGCATCTTAGGAATTTACTTTGATTTGGCATAACGACTTTAGGCCTGTCAAATTAGAGGAAAACGGAATCAATTGTAAGAGCAAGTATTATTACCTAAAAGTAACCGATGAAAGAGGAGTTTTGTGTGTGAGTAATAGTGACAGAACAAGTTGCAAATAGAGGTTGTGAATATATGATGGAAAGGTATCACACCAGGTAATTATCCGCACAACAATTGAGATGGTTCATCATCGCATCCTATGGATCTCAAGTTCTAATGTCCAGTAATTGTTCTCAATTCAGATCGTGTAATAGCTTTTACTCCTACCAGTCCTAAAAGCACTTATCACCAAATTACAAGGGAAAACCTTCACCAAATAATAAAGCAATAGCATTCAAACATGAATTATAATGAGATACAAGCGATTCTAACAACCCGTTAAAATAGCCTGTAATCGAATCTCCCTCACAATCTACCACCAGCAACCGCGTATGGAGATTGTGTTTGCTACAATGAATCTACAACCCCAAACCTGGAATTGGAAACCCTAGCAATATGACTAGTATCGATAAACCTAGGTGATCAATCCAGATAAATCAATAATAAGCAATCAAGCAATAAGCTCAGGAGATCGAAACAATTAACAAAGGACGAACAAGAGTAGAATACTCACAACCAAATCAATTGAAGGCTTCAAAGAACCAAGTGCAACAAAGGAGAGTTAGTTCTCCATAGGGTTTGTGAGATGAACAAAAGGGAAAATACGTCTCTGAAAAATAACCTCCTCCTTCTCTACTGCCTTCTCGGCCTATATAACCTAATAAAATCGGGTTTAACATCCCGTACAATTATAATAATAAAATATTAAAACTAATAAGATAAACAGAATCGGATAAGAATCCGTCTTCAGGACCGACGCGGGCGCGCCAAGTGCAGCGCGGGCGCGCCAGCTTGGATCTTGCTTCTTCTGTCTGTTCAGCAGCGCGGCCACTTCCTCCTAGCAGAGTGGTCGCGTCGGGTAGCAGCGCGGGCGCGCCAGGTGAAGCGCGGCCGCGTCAAGTTGCAGCGCGGGCACGTCATTGGTTTTTCCCGAAAATTCCGTCTCGAATTAGCTTTCGACGTCAACATGAAAGTTGTAGCTCTCTGAAAGAGCTTTCCAACGCATGGTCATAATAGTCGATCGGACAACCGAGGCCTCCAGAAAGTGCAAAACAAGTTCAGCATGTCTGGCGACAATTTCTGCAGACTTGTTCTTCGTTTAGGTTCGCTTCTTCTTCTCAGGACCTCTTGAGATCTTCATGTAAGCTTCTTCGATCAACTAGACATTCTCATCAAATGCATTATCAACTCATGTCTTCTCCTCGGATCTACCATTACCTGAAATAATCAATAAAAGCGTGTAGATTCCGACTCCGACAACATAGAGAACTAATATGCAAATCATGCTTAATCCATCCATGAAATGCATCTTAACTAAGCTAAATGCAACCTATTATGCCTACCTAAATGCATGCTATCAATTCTTCTAATTAATTAGATTGCTATTTTTCTTGATTATGGATGCTTCTTCCAGGACCTCTGCACTAATCAGTTACTGGGCACCAGATTAAAGTTGGAGACCTCTTTATGTTGGATATAGTTCCAGATCATTAATTCTCCTCCAGTTCATTGGCTTTTGATTGTAAGGGTAGTTCTGATCTTCCTACTCTGCATACAAGGTTAGGTCACTCCTCGTGGTCCAAGATGACTCATTTACATTTCTTGCAAAGTAATAAGTAGCACTTGCCTCCTTGCGAGACTTGCACTTTGGCAAAAATGCATACTTTATCAATTTCTGACAGTACTTCTATTTCTCAAAACTTGTTTGATATTGTCCACCTTGATGTGTAGGGACCATAAAAAACTAAGAGTTTGAATGGTTGTTCTTATTTTTTGAATGTGGTGGAGTAGGGTGACCTGGACTTTTCTTATGCATCACCAGTCACATGTTTATAATTGTTGATTTTTTATTTCACTTCTTATGTGCTCAAACAGTTTGGTGCTCATATTAAGTGTTTTAGATCATATAATGCAGCTGAGTTTGTCCAGAAATCTTGTCATTGTCCATCAAAGAAGTGCGCCTTACACCCCACAACAAAATGGTATTGTGGAGCGGAAGCACCGACATCTCATTGAGGCTGCCAGAGCTATCAAGCTCCATTCGCATCTTCCATCACATTTTTGGGGTGATTGTGTGCTGGTAGCCACACACATCATTAATTTGCTTCCTTATACAGTTGGTCCTCTCCCCACGAGGTTCTTCTTGGAAGTCCTCCTTCTTATGATGATTTGCATGTTATTGGAATATTGGTTGCCTTGCTTTTGCCTTGTAACCTAATGGAAAAAGGATAAATTTGGTGATAAGGTTCACTGGTGTGTGTTTGTGGGTTATCCTTTTGGGGAAAAAAGCTTACAAGCTCTTTGACTTGACTACTCACAAGTACATTGTTAGCCGAAATGTGGTATTCTATAAGGATTGCTTTCTTTACAAACTTTCTTTTCCCAACACGAGCTTAGATGTTGATCAGACTGAGGATTTTTGTCCTGGTTTGCCATTGGTTAACCTTGTTGATGTTCCTAGTCCATCTCCTCCTATATCACCGGCATTTAATCCCTGTACTTCTTTACACGTCTTCCTTTTTTATTCCCCCTCGGTTCCCCTACTCTAGCTCATTCTGCATCTTTTGATTCTCCTTCTATGACATCTGGCCATAATGTCCCTTCCTCATTAGCCCCGCCTCCTGCGCCCGTTCGTCGTTCCACTCGATCTCATGTGATTCATTCGAAACTCCATGATTTCATTTGTTCCCTTGATTCTACTTCTCATAACCCATCCCTTTCGTTGCTTACTACTGTTCTTGGTGATCCAGCTTCTTTTCCTCAAGTTTGTCAGCTTTTTTGTCAACCTAATCAATACTCCTAAATCTCATATTTACAGTCAAGCTTTGAAGAACTCCAATTGGGTGTCTGCCATGGATTCGGAACTACGTGTTTTGGAGCATAACCATAATTGGGATCTTACTTATTTGCCTTCTGAAGCTGAGGCTATTGGTTGTAAGCTGGTATATAAGCCGAAACATCGTGTTGATGGTTCGATTGAGAGGTATGAAGCCCGTTTGGTGGCTAAAGGATATAATCAGATGAAAGGCAAAGATTATAAGCACACGTTTTCTCTCGTGGCTAAGTTCACTACGGATCATACTTTGTTGGCATTGGCATCAGTTAAGAAGTGGCCTTTGCATCAATTAGACATCAATAATGCGTTCTTACACGACTATCTAACAAAGATATCTACATGACTCCTTCACTTGGCTATACTTGTGCCACTCCAAGTCAGGTTTGTCGTCTTCATCACTCTCTATATGTCTTGAAACAAGCTTCTTGCTAGTGGAACAAGGAATTGTCTTCGTTCCTCATCAGTCATAGCTTTTCTCAATCAAAGCATGACTATTCCCTGTTTGTTAAAAAGGTTGCAAAAGGGATTACAACTCTCGTTTACGTTGATGACTTGTTGCTCAATGGGGATGATGAAGACCAGATTATGTAGATCAAGCATCTTCTTCATCAGGCCTTCACGATCGAGGATTTAGGGTCTGCTCGGTTTTTCTTGGTCTTGAAGTTTCTCGTAGTGATGCTAGGTTGATGTTGCATCAGAGTAAGTATGTTCTTGACATTTATGAGATTCTGAGATGCTTGATTGTAAGCCTCCTTTGTTTCCCCTTCCTCGTGGTTTCCAGCTCAACAAAAAGGAGGGTGAACTCTTGCCTGATTTGGAACAATATCGGCAGCTCATTGGTCGTTTGTTGTTCCTTAATCTGACTCGTTCTGATTTGTCCTATGCTATTCAGCATCTCAACCAGTTCATGTCCTCTCCTCGGCTTCCCCATTACAAAGATGCGTTTCAAATTCTTCGTTAATTGAAAGGGATTGTTGGCACTGGTCTAGTTTACTCCTCATCTTCTCCATTGACTCTCCTTGCTTATAATGATGATGACTGGGTTGCATATAGTTTTTCTGCTCGTTCTCTATCGGGGTATTGTGTCATCGATCGAGTCTGAATACAGGAGTATGTTGATCGGCAACAACCAGTGAATTGATTTGGCTCGAAGGAGTGTTTACTGATCTCTGTGTTCCTCCTACTCTCCCTATACCTTTACATTGCGATAAAAATGTTGCCTAGCACATCGGGGCTAACTCTGTTTTTCATGAGGGCACAAAAAAGCACCTACACATCGATTGCCATTTTGGTCGTGAGCAATTAGCTGCTGGATTTCTATCTACTGCATGTGCATGTTACTTCTTGTTTGCATCTTGTGGACCGTATGAATAAGCCGCTAGGTGAACAACAACGTCAGTATCTTTGTCTCAAGTTAGGTCTAGTTTTTTATGTCCCAGATCCAACTTGAAGGGGGTATTTGGGAGAGTAAGTGTAAATAAGTGGAGTTTGAAGCTAACTTCTTATAATTAAGAGGAAAGTGATGAAAGTCGGTTACAAGGAAGTATATATGTTAGGAGTGGTTGTAACAAAGACAAGTTGATTCATTTCATCTCAACATAGAAATCTACAAACCTAAACTCTCTCTTAACACGGATCATAGATCTATTTAATTGATTAATTTTTTGTGTGTTGTGTAGTCATTACCTATGCACAAATCCCATTCAACCATAGGTAAACTGATTCTAAATCCATTATTTAGGGCTTAGATTGAGCGCATTTAACATATACAAACCTGCAGCAGATGGACATAACACATCTTTTCAACCCTTCATCTTATATATCTGTTTTATGATTTTTAGATTTAAGATTTGTGAAGAAAACAAGATCAAATATCAAATCTGAGCATAACAACTCAATATCAGTGATTTATCATTGCTTCATCAAAGAAATATGGGGTCATTGGACAAAGATAGAAAACGAATGTATCAGCCTTCATTCATTCGCTCTCATCAATCCCAAAAACCCTACCACAAAGCTTATATAGTAAGAGGATCTCGTGTGTGATTGGCTCAACACAACAAGACAAAATAAGTTAGCTGTCCATATAACAAACCGAAATGAAATGCAGTTGTAATGAGAGGAAATGCAATGCAAATGATAAAGGAATGAAGTGTGAAATGAAATGTGATCATGAGGAGCATCCAATACTCATAATGCACATTCATACTCTTCATATCCCCTCCTCAAGTTGGGAGTTTTGTGAAGCCAATAAGTCTCAACTTAGAAGATAGATGTAGGTGTTGACGTTCCCCTAGAGGTTTGGTTAAGACATCAACAAGCTGAGAACCAGTTCTGATATGTTGAGGGAGAATAAAACATGCCTGCAACCTCCCCCTTACAAAATGACAATCAATGTTCAAGTGTTATGTTCTCTCATGGAAAACAGGATTCTCAACAATATGCAATGCAGCTTGATTATCACAGTAAAGAGAAATTGGTAATGGCACCTTCATCTTTAAGGTGTTCATGACACCTTCAACCCATACAATCTCACTAAAAGTCATAGACATACTTCTTTATTCTGATTATGCTGATGACTTAGATACAGTATTCTATTTCTTGGTCTTCCATGAAACAAGACTATCACCAAGGAAGGCTTAATTGCCGATCAATGATCTTGCACTGAATCTACAAGCTCCCCAATCTGCATCACGGTATGCAACCAACTCTGTATTTGAGTGTGATGAAGAATGCAGACCAACTGTAATAGTGCCCTTAAGGTATCTGATGACATGTAGAGTTGCATCAAGATGAGGTTGTCTCCGTTCACACATAAAATGACTTAGATGCTAAACTACATATGAAATGTCAGGATTTGTGAGGTTCAAAAATAAGAGTCTGTCAATCAACCTTCTATAGACTTCAGGATCTTACAATATTTTCCCATCATCAGTGGATAACTTCAAGCCTCTATGAAGAGGAAATATAACTGGTTTGCAATCCATGATTCTGCAATCATCAAGGATATCAGCTAAATACTTTCTTTGATGTAGCATAGTGCATGAAGGACTTCTCATGATTTCCAAACCCAAGAAATGTCTAGCCAAACCAAGATCTTTGATGGTAAAAGCCTTGTTAAGAGCTTGTTTAGTTGCTTTGATGACATCTTCATCATCTCTAGTTAAGAGCAGATCATCCACATACACCACAATAACCACCATTCCTTTAGGAACTTGCTTGGTGAACAAAGAGTGATCTTCAATATATTGGACATAGCCAAGTTTGACCAAAATTTTGCAGAGCTCAGTGTTCCATTGCCTGGAGGCTTGCTTCAATCCATAAATGGATTTCTTCAATTTACAAACTTGGGTAGAATGAGTCAACTTGTATCCCTCAGAAGGACTCATATAGACTTCTTCTTCTAGATTGCCATGAAAAAATGCATTGTTCACGTCAAGTTGATGCAGAGGCCAACCTTTGATAGTTGCCACAGCTAGCAAGATCCTCCTAGTGGCAAATTTAGCCACATATGAGAAAGTATGTTTGTAATATTTTCCTTTGATTTGATTGTAACCTTTGGTTACCAAACTAGCCTTGTATCTTTCTATAGACCCATCGGGTCTATACTTAATTTTATACACCCATTTGCTCCCAATAGCTTTCTTTCCCATAGGCAAATTTGTAAGCTCCCAAGTTTGATTATTTTCAAGGGCCTTGATCTCAAGATCCATGGCCTGTATCCACATAGGATCCTTGATAACCTGTGAATATCTATAAGGCTCCTGTGTAGCTACCATTTGAGCAAAGAAGGATGTAAATTCATCATCAGTCTTCTGTATTGGTCCAAGACAAAAGGCAAGAAATGATTGTGAGACAGAATCAGATCTTCTCCCTCTTTGGAAAACATAGTCTTGCAATCTTCTAGGTGCTGTAACCTCTCTGATAGACCTCCTCAGAGGTGGGAAAACTTCATGACTTTGAAGCATTTCTTCTTACATTTGTGGTTGATCAACCATATGTTCAAGGATAAAAGATGTTGTTGTTGATGGTGATACACAATTAGGAGCAAGGAGAGATGGCATAGGTGATGATCCACCAACAACACTTTGTGAACTCCTATAGGAGTTTTCAACTCTTGCAACATCATGAGCTGGATTAACTAGGGGCGCCAACTGTGTCACTGGATCCCCTTTAACACTCATAGATTCATCTTCTAATCCTCATTTTGCCTTGTATGGAAAAATATCCTCTCTGAAAATTATATCTCTACAAATAAACATCTTCTTGTTTCTTAAATTCCACACTTTATAGGCCTTTTGACCATGAGGATAACCCATGAATACACATCTCATTGCTTTTGGTCCCATCTTATCCTTAAACATCTGAGGAACTGAAGCATAGCAAAGACATCCCATGACCTTTAAGTCATCATAAACAGATTGTCTGCCAAATAGTTTTTCATGAGGTGTGCTCCATTTCAACATTTCTGTAGGCAATTGGTTGATTACATGAGTAGCAGCTAGAATGCATTCTCCCTAGAATCTGATAGGTAAGCCAACATGTAACCTCATGGATCTAGAAGTTTCAACCAAGTGCATGTGCTTTCTCTTTACCCTTACATTCTATTGTGGAGTGTAAGGAACACTTTCTATGATGCACAATTCCCTCTGAAGCTATAAAAAATTGTGCAACTTTTCTGAACAAACTCTGTTCCATTATCTGTTGTTAGATGTTTAATAGAGAAAGCAAACTGATTTTTGACATAAGCCGCAAAGTCACAAATGGTTTTAAAACCTGCAATTTGTCCTTGAGCAAAAATATCCAAGCGACCCGGGTGCAGTCATCAAGAACAGTAAGAAAGTAATGGAAGCCATTGTAAGTACGTAGCAACTTTGTATGGACCCCATAAATCCATATGTATTAGATCAAAAGGCCTAGAGGCTAAATTAACACTTCTATCAAAAGGTAAACTGTGATGCTTTGACATAGCACAAGTATCACAGTGGAAATCATTCAAGTCCACTTGCTTAAACATATGCAAATGTTTTAACTTAGAAACTGAAGTATGTCCAAGTTTAGCATGAGCAACATCTAGACTTGCACTAACTTTATTACAACTTCTACTAAAAATTATTGACTCTGTATGCTTGCTATTCCTTTCACCAACCACCTTGTAAAGACCATTGCACCTAGATCCAGTGAGCACCACCTTCTTAGTTCCAAGGTCCTGGAAATAGAAATGATTTCGAGTGAATAAAGCATGATCATCTAAAAGCTTCCCCACATATAACAACTTATGTTTAAAATCTGGCACGAGCAAGACATCAGCAAGAGTCAATTTATCTATCAACTGCATTTGCCCCATGTCATTCACAATTTTCATTGAACCATCAGGAAAACCAATGTTAACTGATTTATCAAGAATACCTTTGTTCAAGAGATGGATCTTCCTTAACAACAATATTGACATTAGAAGAAGATAGTTTGCCTGCAAAGTTTGCAAAAGAGTTTTCAACTCCAACTTTGCCTTTCATCTTCCTCATAATCTCTTGATAAACTGCATTCACCATTGCTGAATCAATTTGATTATCAGGCCGGAGCACTTCTATCACAATAATCTTCATCAAAAGGACTGTTTTGCACAAAAGGGTTCATTGAACCAGTAGCAGCATTAGCAGATCCTCTAACACCTGATCCAGCAGCCCTTTCCTTTTCTTTCAATTTCTTAAACTAATCAGGAACCCCATGAATCTTGATGCACTGATCAATAGTGTGACCTTTCAAGCCATAATGATTGCAAGTTGACATCTGTTTGATCCTTTTAAGCTTCTTCCAATCCTTCTTAACAGGTTGATTGCTTGGCTAGGTGGATGCGAACTCCTAAACTGGAAAGACCCAGAGTTTCTCCCAGCAGCTAGAGCACTAGAGTCAGAAGATAGAGATTGTGAGCTCCCTGAAGCCTCATTACCACTTTGGACTTGTTGTAAGATATACTAGGCTCTGTTTATCCCGGGAAAAGGATCCATAACCAAGATCTGACTCCTACCAGCATCATAGTTATCATTGAGACTCGCAAGCAGTTGAATAACCCTATTTTTTGACTCAATGTCAGTGATCTTTTTCTTCAAATCACAAGTGCATCTTCCAAGAGCTCCACAGTTGCATTCAGGTATCCCTTCAAGAACTTGGATCTCATCCCATAGTTTCTTGAAGGTGTTATACAAATCATCAAGCGACATGTTCCCTTGAGTAATAGTAGAGAGTTTTTTTTCTTACTTGATAGATAAGAGGAGCATTTGATTGGCCAAACTATTCCACAATTGCATCCCATTACTGCTTACTAGAATCCACCAAACATTAGACCCTCAACTATGTTTTTTGTTCATGGAATTGAGCAACCAACAACAAACAATAAAATCTGCACGTATCCATCTATGCAAATCAACATTATCTACTGCAGGTCTAGCACATGAACCAGTAATGAAACCAAGCTTTCTCTTAGCCCCTAAAGCCATCATGACTCCTCTACTCCAAATCATGTAATTAGAACCATCAAATAAGATAACAACTAACTGCGATCCTGGGTGATCAGAGTTAGATAAAGGCTTGATCACCCCGGTTTGCTTGAGTAGCAGAGTCATCGATATCTCTTGAATTAGAAGCAGAGTGATCAATATCTCTTGAATTAGAAGTCATCCCAGTAGAAGGACTCAACATAAATCACGAAGATGTTATGCGGAAATATGATAAAGAGTAACAAATCAGAGGATCTCACCTGCAAGCTCTTATATCATGTGAAGAAAACAAGATCAAAGATCAAATCTGAGCACAACAACTCAATATCAATGATTCATCACTGTTTCATCAAAGAAATATGAGGCCATTGGAAAAAGATAGAAAACGGATGTATCAGCCTTCATTCATTCACTCTCATCAATCCCAAAAACCCTACCACAAAGCTTATATAGTCAGAGGATCTCGTGTGTGATTGGCTCAACACAACAAGACAAAATAAGCTAGCTGTCCTTATTACAAACCGAAATGAAATGCATTTGTAGTGAGAGAAAATGCAATGCAAATGATAAAGGAATGAAGTGTGAAATAAAATGTGATCATGAGGAGAATCCAATACTCATGATGCACATTCATACTCTTCATAAGATTGGAGTTTTGAAACTGGGATTAAGAGATAATAATTAAATTGTAAACAACTTTTTTTTTAATTGTTATAAGAACACAAAGACATTTTAAAACTACGTACGCATTGAAAATTCACACACTAACATCAAACCACCTTCAACTTTTAGAGCAAAACTTAATACAACAAGAAACAAACCAGAAAAGACACTTTCCTCCAAGACTCGGATCATTTGAACACCCACATTCACTTGACACTTAATTTATAGTTTATTTTTGACACCAACATTTTTTTTCCTTAATCCACCCGTCCAGTCTTACTCATGCTACTAAAACTCACTTATCTTAGGCTTATTTTAATCAAGATTTCTAAGCACTTGAAACGGGCCCCACTTTGAAAGTGGTATCCATGGCCTTCATGGCCTCAAACCTTGGCTCCTTGGCCTCAAACTTGACCCCAACATAGTGCTTCATGTAGTCCTCAAACACAAACTTTGGGTATACCTTCTTTAGCTCTTCCGGCACTGCCTCCACCAAGGCCGGTGCTGGTTGGATGACTGCGTCATCTCCCGGATTGTAGAACGATGCAATCGACATCCTTGCCCCGTCGGTTTGGGCTACCACCCTGTGCATCACGCTCTTGTATTTGCCATTGGTAATTACCTGACTCACAAATCATCAAGAGATTGGTAGTGTAAGTTTATAAGTTTATTAGGTTAATTAGATATAGTTAGTGTAATTACTTACCTAGCCTAAAAGTAAGAAACACTAACTTCAAACTACCCGATTCACCTGATTCGATTATAATCTGACTCAACTTATTATCACATAAATGTTAATCCGACTATCGATCTAAAAGAACGAATGGGTTTATTGACCAAAAGTCACGTCTCGATCATAGGTTAATTTGTATATAAAGTAGAGAGTGAGCTTATTATTACCTCAAGTTGATCACCAAGGTTAATAACAATTGTGTGTTGTATCGGAGGCACATCGACCCACTCTCCGTCCTTGAGAAGCTGGAGGCCGCTAACACAGTCATCCTGGAAGAGGAGGATGATGCCACCAGCATCGGTGTGGGCACGAAGCCCCTTGATCAGGTCAGGTTTCGGGCAAGGCGGGTAGTTGCTCACCTTGGTCCCAAAGTTTGGGCCTTTGGTTCCATAGAATACATTCTTAAGGTAGCCTTTCTCAAGGCCAAGATTTTCACACAATAAGTCTAGTAGCTCTTCTGCAAGCATCTCCAACATCAGTGCAAAATCCTTCATCACTCTCCTATAAAAAGGAATTCACATCAATTAGTCGATTTTGTTTAAAAAAAAAACTGGAAACCGGTTTGATATATAAACCCTGGTGATTATATGGCTATCGGTTAACCGAAAAGCACAAAGCCGGTAATTAACAGTATGATATTGATTGTATGCATAATGCTGGTAAAGGCATTAACCTGTACTCTGGATTCGGGTAGGTGTTTGAGGAAGAAGGTGCTTTCCCAATCCATGTCATTGATCTCAGTTGACAAAGTGTCAAGTCCTTTGGTTGCAACAATCTCCTTGAATCTTTGCTCCATGCAATTTTTGTAGTGATCTTTGGTAAGCTTCTCTACGGTGTCCATCACTTGATGTGGGATCCCATGGTTCACCACCTAAATCCAAAATTAAAAATTACAATCCCAAATTCAATCCAAGATGTCACATTATCCGGATATATATAGGCCGGTCGACAAATATGAAATTAATGTATTTTAAAATTGTTTGGTATCAATAAATATAGTAAACAAGCATATATGTATATATACCTCAAAGAAGCCCCAATTCTCACAAGCATCATTGATCGTTTCCATGGTGGATTTCCTATCCTCTCCGTTAAGCTTCTCCATGTTGATGACCGGGAAATTCTCCATTTCCTCTCTTTTAATTTGTCACCTTTTGATCGGCAGTTTGGGATCTTTGTTTGTAGTGAGTGTTGCCAAGTGTGTGATGTTGGGTTTTCGGTTTCGATCACTAGCAGTATTTATAGAGGAAGTAAGAAAGGGTGGTTGAGCAAGAAAGAAGAAATAGGCAATTATTGTCAAAGTAAGAGGGATTTGTATTCCTGTGGTCTGGTTTTGAAGATGACAGTTTATATATTTTAAAAATCGATTTTTCAAATATATATATATGCAGATAGGATAAGAGTAATAATTTGAAAATATTTTTCAAATTTTAATTAATTTAGCTTTTCTTATAATTAGATTTATAGGATCAATTATTTTTGTTGGTAGAGAATCTTTACCAATTTAAGATCTTTTCTTATGTCCTTAGAGTGGATAGAAATACCATCTAAAATGGTAACGATGTCTCGGGTTCGATTCTTGTCTCCACCTCTTTTTTTGGGTGAAAAATGAAAATTCAAAGTTTACCTTGCTCCGTATCAATGGGTGATCGGCACAAACTAGTTTACCTGATACGTCAGGTGCTCGGGGTTTACCACAAAATGTGATTCATCGTTATAAAAAACAAAAAATACCGTCTAAAAATATTTTATAAATAAAATGTAGTGTTAGAAATTTGAGACACAAATGTCAAATGGGATATGATGAAAGTTGTTTTGGAATATTAGTAGTATATTTTGGAAAAGAATGTCTATTTGGATCGAACCTCTTTACATGGGAAGTGGGCCCACATGGTATGGAGATCTCTTCTGATTGGTGGATGTGGAGCTGTATGTGGGGACCCTTATTTGATGATTTTTATTGGTTCAGATATCATAGTGGTTTGCTACCTTCCAATGTAGCTTCCATCCATGATCTAATTTGCTTAGTTTAATGGTCGGTTTCGATGTCAGTTAACATCTTGGAACCTATCAACTAATGTTTCGAATCATTCGAGTTTTTTTCGATCCTAGCATCCTCCACACTCGAAGACTTCATTCCTTCGCAATATTGCCCTAAAATTGTTTACTAGCTAATAAGATCAGCATTATTGAAGGAACAGAATTATACAAATAAGGAGAAGAGGGTCTCAACATCACCCAAACAATGACACGGCTCTATAGATGCCTGTTAAGATCGCTTATCGAAACTGTCAATAAAACAAGTTAGAATATATATATATATATACGAACTACTTTTTAACTGTCATTTAGGTTTATAATAGATACTTACCGCACTTATATATTGGGTTATGAGTTCTAACAGATGTTAATAACACCTTTTCAATTTGTCATGTGATGTTTCGTATCAGTCGTTGGTCGTGTGATGTTTCAGATTAATTTGCTTATGTAATTGAGATTAAAAAAAAATTAGTGGCTGGTCCTTGATAAGAAGTTACCTAGAAGTTGATCAATTTGTCTTCCATTGATGTAAAGGGAAAAAGATTCCTAACTAGGAATATTAATCACACCTTTGATATATTCTCGTGACTTGTGAGTCGTTAGGACCTATTTTAGCCACCTTAATTTGGTCACATTTTTACAAATCACAGGTTGTTTAAAAATGTTAGGAAAAATTATAGACTATATGTGTACATATAGGTTGTTAGAATTTGGTTACAGCTTGGTTAAGCTTCACTGGTTAGATTGGGGTTAGTTTAGACTATGGTTAAGAGGTGTATAAATAGCTCTTTATGTAACTTGGTTAGACACACAGAAAATATACAGAAAATTCTCTCAAATCTCTCTTTCATTCATGGCGCCAAACACCTAGATCTAGGAGGAATTCGGTTGTGAACTTCATCATCTGCTTGCTGTAAGTTCATATGGTATCAGAGCCTTCACGATTGACAAACATCGTGTGAGCTCAGATTTGTTTTAAAAATGGCGGAAAATCGAGTTATGGATGATGGAACACCAGAATCTTCATCGGCAAACAATGGAGCAAGGAATCTGGGAGCGAACTATGTGGATCCATTATTTCTGTCCAACTCTGACCACCCCGGGATGCAGCCCGTGGCGACACAATTCAATGGAAGGAACTTCCATAGCTGGACAAGAGTTGTGAGGATGGCGCTGGGAGCTAAGATGAAGCTCGGATTCATCAACGACAAAGTGGAAAGACCTTGCGAGATCCATGAAGACTACGATCGTTGGCTTAGATGCGACTTCATGGTGACAAGTTGGATTATCAATTCCATGACGTCTAATCTAGTTGAGCACTTCGTGTATGTTACTTCGGCAAAGGAACTCTGGGCCGGAGGAGATTCACGAGAGGTTTGCAGAAGCAAATGCTCCATTGACCTACCAATTGAAGAAATAAATTAGCGAGATCAAGCAGGAAAATCTCTCGGTGTCTGACTATTTTGGGAAACGGAAGAAGGCCTAGGATGAATTGCAGGAGATAGAGCCATTCCCGATCTGTCTGTGTGGAGGATTGAAAGCATGTTCATGTACGATTGTGAAGAAATTGCTCGATCGGGAGGCTACGAACAAATTAATGCAGTTCCTCATGGGGCTCTCTGACACCTATGAAGGAATTCGCAGCAACATACTAGACATGGATCCTCTCCCGTCTGTGAATCGAGCTTTTCACATGGTGATACAGATCGAGCGCCAGAAGGGGATTACTAGTGCAAATCCTACCACTCATGAAGTTCTGGCTGCAAGAAACTTTGGAACCTCTGGATCTGGAGATTTCAAAGGAAATTCAAACAACTCCGGAGCTAGTTCTTCAGGAAGCAAAGGAGGATCTAATCAAGTAGCTGATGGACAGTCATCTTCGTCCAACAACACCTCATGGAAGGGAGCAGAACAGAAGAAGGAGTACAAGAAGCAGAAGATGAAGCTCTTCTATAACTATTGCAAGGAGAGAGGACATGTTAAGGAAACCTGCTTCAAACTGGTGGGATTTCCGGACTGGTATAATGGACCTAAGCGTCCACAAGAGGAAAAGGTAGTGGCTACAGTTCATGACATGGTGATGGATTCAACTCCTCTCACTGGAGGAGATCAGGCTGGTGGTTTACAGGACATGAAGCTGGACAATGCAGTGGTTGCAGAAGTGATTAGAGCTATGAAAGGGAAAGGTGTAGCGGATGAAGGTGCACCTAGCTCAAGCTCTCTCAATTTTGCAGGTATGAATTTTGACACATCACTGGGAAAAGGTGGTTGTCACAGATCTGTGGATTGGATTGTGGACTCGGGGGCGTCTGATCATATAGTGTGTGACAAGGAGATGTTTGATGAACTACATCCTCTTGTGAAACCTATTGTGATAGGCTTTCTTGATGGTCTAACACAATCTGTACAGCATACTGGAGATGTTAGGATGAGCAACAACATTTCTCTCAAGAATGTGTTGTTCATGCCAAATTTTAAATACAACTTAATGTCTGTGTCTGAGCTGTTAGATGATCGGAGGTTTCTGTTTGTGTTCTCCAAATGGAATTGTTGGTTGCAGGACATTTCAACTGATCAAATTATTGAAGCTGGAACTCGAGTAGGTGGGATTTACAAGTTTGCTAGCTGGATTTAGATGTCTTCCTATGCAGTCTACCGGCATTAAGAGGGTCACTACTGATGAAGATGTGTCTCTCCATGGAAGGTTTTCAGCATCCATGAATAAGGATGTTCCAATAAATTTGCTACATGCTCGACTAGGACATGTTTCTGTTTCTAAAATGAAGCACTTAAACTGTGTTGCTGGTGCTGGTTTGCATACTTTTGATTGTGAAATTTGCCATTTGTCAAAATTACATAAGCTACCTTTTGTGAGAAGTACTTCTGTTGCTGCTCAGCCTTTTCAGTTGGTACATTTGGATGTTTGGGGACCATATGGTGTGGCCTCATTGTGTGGGGCAAAATATTTCCTCACAGTGGTTGATGATCACTCAAGGTCCACTTGGACTTTTCTTATGAGAGACAAAGGGCAGGTGGGTAGCATTGTTCATAATTTTCTGACTTTTGTTCAAACTCAATTTGGGACCACTGTGAAGAGTTTCAGGTCAGACAATGGGTCTGAATTTGACAACAAATACATGACTGATTTGTTTAGTGCTCATGTCATCATTCATCAAAAGTTTGTCCCTTATGTCCCTCAACAAAATGGGAGGGTGGAGAGAAAGCATAGGCATGTTATAGAAACCGCCAGGGCTATAAGACTTAATGCAGGTCTTCCTTTGAAATTTTGGGGGGAGTGTGTACTGGGAGCTACACATCTTATCAATTTAATTCCTTTAGTTGTGCTTCAGTGGCAGTCACTTTATGAAATTTTGTTTCACAAGGCTCCAGATTACTCTAGTTTGAGAGTAATTGGTTGCCTCTGATATGCTCATATTCCTAGAATTCATAGGAGTAAACTAGAGGCCAGTGGGAGACCATGTGTGTTGCTGGGAGACCCTCCAGGCATTAAAGCTTACAAGCTTTATGATTTGGACACTCACAGAATTTTTGAGGGATGTGATTTTCAAAGAAGACAGGTTTCCTTTCAAAGATTCTGTTGGAGGTCTAAAGGATCTACTAACCATTGAGAGACAGTTGCCTAGAGTCATGTTTGGAGATGAGATACTACAAGTCAGTGAGAGACCAGCCAGGGAGGGTGGTGAGCAAGGTGAAAGTAATGAGTTGGGTAGGGGCAGTGCTCACTCCAGAGTCTCCATCAGTGGTTCAGGCATTAGAGGTAGGGATGACACTAATGTTGTTTCTCCTGACTCCCTTGAGTCACAAAGTAACAATGAGCACATCATTAGAGATCTGAGTGAGCCCATTGATAGAAATGTTACTCAACACATTCATCAGCAGTTGGCTGACAGAGCTGCTAGGAGGATCACTAGGCCAGCAAAGTTGCAGGACTTTGTATGCACTAATTTACCTACAAGAGATAGATATGCAGAGGGAGCTGCAGACATCTCTTCTTCCAGGTCTGATGTGTTCTCAGTAGTGAAGCCTCGGGATTTGAACATCCATACTCCTGATTACATCCATGCTCTTTTCAATGTTTTAAAGGTGGTTGAACCTGCATCCTTTGCTCAAGCAAAGCAAGTACATGAATGGAGAGTTGCTATGTTATAGGAGTTGGATGCTCTTGAACATAACAATACTTGGACTGTCACTACCTTGCCACTTGGAAAAAGAGCCATAGGTTGCAAGTGGATCTTTAAGATCAAATTCAGAGCTGATGGCCAGGTTGAAAGATACAAGGCTAGATTAGGGGCTAAGGGGTTCAATCAGGTCAAGGATAGAGACTATAAGGAGACATTTTCTCCAGTTGCTAAGTTTGCAACAATTAGAGTTTTGTTATCTCTGGCTTCCATTAGGCAATGGAATTTACATCAATTGGATGTAAATAATGCCTTTCTTTACGGCTATTTGGATGAAGAGGTGTATATGTCTCCACCTCCTGGCTATGTCAAAGCTGCTAGTGGGCAAATATGCAAGCTCAATAGATCCATTTGTGGTTTAAAACAGGCTAGCAGACAGTGGAATGTTGAGCTCACTAAGCACCTGGTTTCTTTGGGTTTCTCTCAGTCTAGGCATGACTACTCCTTGTTTACAAGGGCAGTAGGAGCTTCCTTTACTGTGGCCTTGGTTTATGTGGACGACATGTTGTTAACAGGATGTGATGATGAGTTTATCCAGACAGTTAAGGCTTCCCTAGATAAGGCCTTCACTATCAAGGATCTAGGGATGGCTAGGTATTTCCTTGGGATGGAGATTTCCATATCAGACTCTGGCATCATGTTAAACCAAAGGAAGTATGTCATGGATTTACTGACAAATGCTTCAATGGTGAATTGTAAGCCAGCTAAATTTCCATTGCAAAGAAATTTGTACCTTAGTGCTCATGATGGAGATGTCTTGGAGGATCCAGAGTCTTATAGGCGTCTGGTTGGGAAATTGCTATTCCTCACCATGACACGACCAGATATTGCATATACTGTGCAGCAGTTAACCCAATTTATGTCCTCCCCTAGAGCTCCTCACCTTAGAGCGGCTCTGTTCCTCTTAAGATACCTCAAGAGCACTGTCCACAGTTCTCTGTTCTATCCTAGTGCCAGTTCAGTGAATGTTAGGGCCTATTCTGATGCTGATTGGGGCTCCTGCAGAGACACTAGCAGGTCTCTTACGGGCTATTGCATCTTCATTGGGGATTGTCTTGTGTCTTGGAAGACAAAGAAACACAAGACAGTCTCCAAATCGTCCACTGAGAGTGAGTATCGCAGCATGTCACAAACTGGGAGTGAGATTGTATGGCTTACAGGGATTTTGGATGATTTGAGAGTGAGTTTTGACAAACCGATTTTACTTTGTTGTGACAATAAATCAGCATTGCAGCTAGCCATGAATTCAGTGTTTCATGAACGAACAAAGCACCTTAGGGTGGACTGCCATTTCATTCGAGATCTTATCCTAGAAGGCCTCATTTCAACCATGTTTGTCCCAACGAATTTACAGATTGCTGATGTGTTTACTAAACCTCTGAGTGCTCAACACCATTTCTTCCTGTGTTGCAAGTTGGGTCTAATATTTCATCATACACGCCCACCTTGAGGGGGGGATATAGACTATATATGTACATATAGGTTGTTAGAATTCGGTTACAGCTTGGTTAAGCTTCACTGGTTAGATTGGGGTTAGTTTAGACTATGGTTAAAAGGTGTATAAATAGCTCTTTATGTAACTTGGTTAGACACACAGAAAATATACAGAAAATTCTCCCAAATCTCTCTTTCATTCATGGCGCCAAACACCTAGATCTAGGAGGAATTCGGTTGTGAACTTCAGCATCTGCTTGCTGTAAGTTCATAAAAATATTGTTAATTGTACTTCAGTCAATAAACTATATGGAATTCATTATTATTGCATAAAATTCTATTTTTACTGTAATTTTTGTCAGAAAGATATATAATTGTCAAGGTTGATTGATATATTGCCTCAAATCTAACCTATGTATTTATAATAATGGAATTATTCGTACCTATAAAGAATTTTGTAAGTATTCGATCATATTTACAATAATTTATTCATAGAAATATAATTATTACATTATATACGAATAATTATATATACTGTTACATCCGATCTTAATAATTTGATTGCATATTCACATAGTAAAAAATGTTCACATACAATATATCCATCCTCTATGTTTATACTTTATATAGATATTGAATTACAAGGGAAATTTTTTTACATGCATGATGCATCCAATGCAATTAAGTTCATGGACCCTGAATCTTATACAGATTAATACAGTACTTTCTTATACAAATTAATACTCCATAATAACCCATATATGTTGATCTACCTAATTCTAAATTTTACTCTTTTTTTTTTTTCAAAATGTTTCTTAACTTCATATTATAAATTGAAGTGATAGTACGATCTAGAGATCCATTTGTATACCAACACAGCAGGGTGAATAACATTGGAATCTTGGAAACATAGGCCGTGATTTGTGAATATGCTATGTTTCTTTGGATGCTTTTGTGCACTTGCCATTAATCTGACCATTTCCATGCATAATTAAGCATTCAAACAATCTGCAAGTGGGACTTTGGGAGGCACATCACATGCATCCAATTTCAAGGATTTTTATCATTTCTTCCACTAATTTATTTTAACGAGAATATATTTTCTTTTTCAATAACAGTCTTTCTATCTATACCCTTTGCATAGGATAAAAACCTTTTTTTACCAAACATGGCATCAATAAAAAGCAATTTTTGAAAAAAATAAAATAATTTAATTTAGAGAAATGTTATTGTATGCCCCAAGGACGTAGAATATAAAAACCGCTTTAATAATAGATAAGAATTAGATTCGCTTTTACGACAAAAGCCCGATTTAGAAATCAATCTAAAAGATGATTTAAGAAACAGATTTTCTATCATATACCCCAAGGGCGTAGGTTAACAAAACCTAATTAGGAATGATTACTCTTAATTAGTTAGTTATTTTAGCTTGTTTTAATACTACTGATTTCTTATGGTCAACATTTATTTGGTAGGGAATCTTTCCCAATTAGGCTTCTTAACCTATGACCATAGGATATAGATTAGAAAGACAGTTTAAGAATATCCTATCAAGAGAGTCACTGACTTAAAAACCGGACAAATCCCGATAAAACTAAGAATAAAAGTATATACAACAAGATTATCCATATACAAAAAAATCAGATCGGATCCAGTAGAGTTGTTAAAAACTCTACCCGTAGAGTTGAAATAATCCTGGCCCTTGATTTACATCTACGGTTGTAGTTTTATCTGATTTTAAAATATTAAAAAAAACTTCAACGCTAATCTTCTTCCGAATTCGATTCTCTGAATCTCAAATCTCAAATCTCCCTAGCTAATTCCTACCCTCTGACATCAATTTTCCATTCTTTCAAGCTCCAATTCTCCATTCTTTGCATCATCTTCAATCTTCAAATAACAATTTCGCCCCAAAATTATTATTTTTTGGCGAACTAGCCCCAATTTTATCTTCTCTCTCATACTCCATCTTCTCTGCTAAGAGCCTCTGAAGGAAGACGACGATTTGCCTTTTTTCAGTTTCTTCTACCTCTTTAATGGGTCCATCAATGGTGATGTCGACCTCATCGATGAAGAAGCAGCATCAATGGTGATTTTCTTTTATCTAAATATGTCAATAGAATTTTGTTGCCATCAACTTCAGAGGTTTACGGTGATCCTCTTGTGCTTCCGCAACTAGAAACCTATTGGGGAAAAGTTAATCCAATTGGTATATTATCCTTGAAACTACCTCTTTTGTTATCTGTTAATCTGTCATATAATTGTGCTTCCTTTTGTGGTCTGAAACTCTGAATGTGTCGTGCACGAGAATATGAGGTTGAAGACTTTTATTTACTCCTAATGTAAAGGTTTGTTGAAACATTGATGTTTGATTACCAAGCAGCATGGCCTAGGTAAGAGTACGAGTTTGTGCCCTTCCTAAACCTTAAAAGTCTCTTGACTGTCCAAGCTCTGTGAACACAGACACGCAGTCCGAGCTCCGGGAACACAGACATGCAGTTTCTGCTACGTCTCTCACATGATATGTTGGTCTTTTTATTCTTTGGAGATACTGAAAACGAAGCCTAAAATGCTTGCTAAACATCGGATGATCAATTGAATTGCTTTTGTATTTGTCTCTGTCAATGGCATATCTGATGAAAGTAGCATCACATAGATGAAATCCATGGTCAACTGCATTTTCAGAAGTCCTAGGTTGTTTGAATTGCTTTTGTATTTGTCTCAGTCAATGGCCTATCTGATGAAAGCAGCATCACATAGATCAAATCCATGGTCAATTGCAATTTCAAAAGTCCCAGATTGTGCAGTTCTGCATCGCAGCTTGGGGTCATTGAATCGGAGAACAATATTTTGAGGGCCTAATTGATGGAGTAGATTCATTGGCTTGATTTAGATGAGACTTTAGACTAATTCTTGTGGTGTTGTCACTTACTGTATGATTTATCTAGATTAAGGATTTCTACTTGGATGGTGTTGTATGCACCTCTGTTGTTTGGTGCGAATTGTAATTTGTGTTTTATATTCATTATGAATGATTATATGAAGACCTTATGTCAATAAAGTTTGTTTCTAATCTAAATTTGTAGCCCGTATCATTCTAAGCTATATAGCTCAATGCCAAACCCAATTCGCTTTGAGTTGTTTTTTGTTCTTGATTCAGTGTGGTAGCTTGCCAAGTTGAGCAAAACTGAGCAAAATCGTGTTAAGTTGTAATTCATGAACATTCAACTTGCCAAAAATAACCAGCTGCTAAATAATCTTGAACTAAATGGTTTTGGACAGGAACACAAATTCAATGCATTTGAATTCAATTATGCATTTGTACAGGAACACAGATTGTTGAAAAGGAACACAAATTCAATTATAGCAGATTGTTTAAAGGTAAATTAAGACACAAAATGATCTAGGATTGGTATACCATTTTATTTTATTAGCTTCACCCTTGCAACACTAAAATTCATTTATACACTTGTACATCAAGCAATTGCACTTCAGCAAGTCTTTACCTGCGGTAACTCTCTACCTGCAGTGATGAGTAAAAAATTACACTTCAGCAAGCAATTGGACTTCAATAACTACTGGCTTTTTTCTTGTCTTTCAAGTCTTTACCAACTTTCAGTAAACAATCAAACTTTACAATTAAAAAAATTCAGCATATTTATAAATAATATAAAATGTTGATTAATGAAAATGTTTACAACCTCGAAAGAAAATTCTGTGATGGAAATAAGGTATGAGTTTATATCTCAAGTTGTAACAGCCAAAAAAGAAATTCAGTTTCAAATGAATTAAGTAGAATCAATAGCATATCTCTGTAAGCTTCTCATATCTATGAACTGCATTCCTCATTTCCTTCTTGATCTCACTTGGCTTTGTAATGTCTCAAGGTTGGAATCCTCTTGACCATTCCTCGGATTAAGGATGATTCAAGTGGTTACCATCTAAACTACTCTGGAAATATACCCAAGGATTTGGACTTGTAAACTCCACATTCATATCCTACAGAAAAAAAAATGCAATTATAATCACAAGCATTATGTGTACATTTTTGTCCAATCCACAACTTTGCTAAGAGGGCAAAGTTTATACCTGACTTGAAAAATGGGTCTGTTGTGATTGATGTAGAGATGATGTCACTCTATCACTTTCAATGTATTGTCCCTAGTAGACGAAACTATAAGTTTCTTAACGAGATAGAGAAGTAGTTATACGAAATAAAATAATGTGTAATGACATCACTTTACCTTAAATAAATCAGTAGAGTTATTATGAAAACTTCTCAAAGGCTGATTTGAAAAATTGTTATCAAAAGTCCTTCGTCCTGCATTGCCATAAATTGGAGGACTCTCATAAATGTATTGAGCTGATTCACCTAGTTGGTGAGACAATGTTTGATTATTTCCTTCCTGCTTTGTAACAAAAGAAGAGAAACATGAGGTTTTACCTCTAGTAATCATAGAAAAATGTTCATATTAGATTATGCATGAAGTATAAGATGATGTGTTTCATGCAGTTTCATCCTATAATAATGAACAAGATCACAAGTATCTAACCTTCGACAACGGGTGGGAAGCTTGCTGCTTATTTTTCTGGTTTAACACATCTGGCTGTTTTTCTGCAGCATCATTTGTATTCTTCCTCTTCCTCTTATGCATTTTCTCGTTCCAACCTTGTATTCGTCTCCCTCCTTTTCGCCCCTCTTTTTTCTTCAAGGTAGCATTTTGGGGAATTAATTGTTGAACACTTGTATTCAGATCAGGAATTATCACAGCAGCTCCATTCCCTTGAATTCGCATGCTTGACAACATCTTATCAACCTCCTCAATAATGACATTCAACTTACTATCTAAAACATTTGTTGAATCATCAAAATTGGCCGCTCGAGAGGCTATATTGACAAATTTCCGACATAAAGCTCTATATCTTTGTGTAGTATTCAGCTGAGGGTCCTCAACAACAACTCGCCCGCTAGTATCTTCCACAACACCACTTCGTGCTTCCTTAGTCCATCGTTTAAAAATGTATTTTCCTGGAAGCATTTTAATGTTCATTGCGTCAAGAACCTTTAGAGCATGAGAACACAATATTCCCAATCTATCAAACATCTTGCAATCACATGAAACTGTTTGAGTTAGAGGATCACCTAGAACTTTATACTCCACATCAGCTTCTTTGTTATCACCAAAACTAAAATTTGCAACTATATACTCATCACTTGGCTGAAATTCAGACGGTGGCTTGATATAGGCAGCAATTGACCAATCATATTCATCTTGAAATGCTTCAAAAACTTTAGGAGTATACACCTGGCCAACTTGTCGAAGCAACGACGTTCTTTTCATCTTCATTCTGGGCAATTTTTCACGAGAATCAAATTCTGAATTTATCTCATTCTCGCGCTTTTGTCTAACAACCCGCTCAAAATGTTTAAACAACCTCATTATATCCATTTTGAAATGAAGATAATCTTTCAAATCTCGATTCAAGCTCTCACTTAGTTGTGTGCTCCGCATCCCCGAACAAAGAACGTTTATCATGTAACATTGTGCCCACTTTCTCTTCATGGCATAAATACTGTCTAACCAAGAAGCTTTTTTAACTTTTCCTCGCAATGCAGTAAAAGCTTCTTCAAATTCTACTTCCGTGTCATAGTCATACATACAAGCTCTGAAATGTTGAAGAACGTTCGACCCATTATGTATCAAATGTTTGGTGGCATTTTGCATAATGTGCCATGTACATAACCCATGAAAAGTTTCTGGCAAAATCTCATCTATGGCCTTTCCCATAGCAATATCTTGGTCTGTAAAAATGGTCTTCGGTTGCTTGTTATCATGTGTAGCTACAAAAGTTTCGAACAACCACTTAAAGGACTCCATAGTTTCATCGTATAGAAGAGCGGCACCAAAAATAACTACTTCTCTGAAATGGTTAAAGCCTACAAATACACCAAGAGGTCTATGCTCCTTATTTGTACCAAACGTTGTATCAAAAGCAACCACATCACCAAATAAAGCATAATCTACCAGCATCTTCGCATTAGCCCAAAAAATATTTGTTATCTGTTCATCACTATCCAACTGAATTGAATATTGAAAGGATGGGTTCTCTATAGTTTGCATATGAAAGTACCTTAATAGACTTCCTGCTTCCCCATACATCAAGTTCTGCTGACGCTTTCTTCGGAGGTAATTTGTGTGATCTTGATGTGTGTAGCCTAGATTACTTGATCCACCAACGTGTGCCCCTATAAGCTCATGAGAGGTTTTAGGCTTGACCCCGGAATCATCGGCTAAATCAATTTCAGTTGCTTGGGCTTTGGAAATATTCCTCTGCGATGATAATAAGTGCCTAGTTTGTGCAGAATGGAGGTCATGATTATGCTCAGGTACAAAGTCATGTATAATGTATTTTCCTGTATCCTTATTCAGTTGCATCCCGATGCGAGCCTTGCAACCTGTTCTAGTTTCTGCTCGGAGACGCTCACCTAAGCTGCTTCCATAACCATTCAATCGATGACCTTCCTTGGCACATACGTATCTTCTTGAACTAACAACGCCACTCTTATTCTTGTTCTCGTAATGCTTACGAACATTAAAACCCATTCTTCCTCCATATTCTATCCAAAGATTCCAGACGTCATCAACTGAATCGAACTCCATACCGATTTGAGGACTCCAATTCACATATGTCCTCTCCATGACAATTAATTGAAACTGTCGATCCACCCCTCACAATTTAACCAACATTGGGAGCAAAGAAATTAAGGATTTGTACAAACTCACTCTTGAACGAAAATTGTAAAGTCTATACTGCAAGTTTTGAGGCAGATCGGCTGATCACGGAGGAATATCTTGTAAATGGAAAGATTTGGATATGGCAATCTTCATTTTCATTTAAATTTAAATGATGCAATATTTATTTTTAATATTTTAAAATGAGATAAAACTACAACCGTAGATGTAAATCAAGGGTCAGGATTATTTCAACTCTACAGGTAGAGTTTTTAACAACTCTACTGGATCCGATCCACAAAAAAATATATGACTAGTGCTAGATTCAAAGGCACTAATTTTGCAAGGCTAATTCATTGGATGATGACTAATTTCAGCATATACAACAGAATAAATTTATAACTGGATCAAGGCTAATTTGTTGGATGAGAGCACCGATCAAAAGTAGCAGCAAACATAAAAAAGCCAAACCTAAAACCAAATGGTCAAAACCACCACAAAGCTACCACCAAGCTCAACTTTGATGGAGCTCTATCAACCGCTAACAAAGCTAGTTTCAGTTTCATAATCCGACCCGAGACCATCTAGGAATCCCAATGAGTTCTGGGGTTGGTGCTTCGCCCCTGAATTCGGTCTTTGGAGTTGGATGTTATGCGCTCTGGAAAGACATCTATGACATATATATCTCTTTGAATTGTTTTGCTACTGTTCATATTTTCCACATCTTCAAAGAAGACAATCGAGTTACTAACCGTCTTTCGCACCTCGATCTTGTCTTTTTGGGTCCATCTATCCCTGACGATTCTGAGCTTACTCATTTCATCTGTCTGAACTGTGAATGCTTTTGGCTAGTAAAAGCCTCTCCTCTCAGCCAAATTTTTTTCGTTTCAAAAGAAAAGGCACTTTTGCAAGACACTTAACGTTATAAAGGTCATAAACCATCCTTTTATTAATAATACTTCATAATTCATATGACGTTAATTTGTGTGAAATTTTGAAAAAACTTTGTCGAGTCATGTGAAAATGGGAGTCTTGTTTGATTTATTTTTGTTAAAATGTAAGAATCTATCATTCTAATATAAAAGTTTAAGTCAATAGGTAAGAGCTTTATCATCTCTTATATTTTAATATTTGATTTACCCCAAACTAATTTTCAATGAATTTTTTATTCCCGTAAACATTTTGTCCTTGTAAAACCCAAGTCATAACTTACCAACCGACAGTATAATATCTCTCTGAAAAATTGCTGTCAGATAAGAGTAAAATTGAATGGTATTTACTTTTTTTTAAGTTGATAAATATTATTATGTATAATATTCTTAGAATAATTCATAATTCATAATAAAAAAATACAAACTAACATGCAAAATGTAATGTGTTTGAATGGTATTTACTGCAACTTCAAAAATTAATAACACTATAACCACATGTAGAGATGAGACATTTACCGCAATTTCCCCATTAATATAGTCAAATAAAAAACTTTATACATAAAAAAAAAGGTGCAAAATTGCCCATAAAATAGAAAAAATAATAACCCTAGATGGCTAGATGTCTAGTTGTTGATATTGCCCCCCTCTTAAATAGGATATAAAGTTGGTACTGTGGAAATGGGAAAACTGGAAGATGCACATGGAATGCCCTCACTTTCCACCCAGGTATCAATTATCTCAATACTACTCTGTGTACCAAAACAATGCATTCTCCTTTCCTAATAACATATAAAATATCAACATGTAGAAATTAAATCATTTTTCATCCTTTTTAGTTGTAAAAGGTTAAAATACAAAAGAACTTTCAATTATAAGATTCAATCAAGTCCAAAATACTGAAATTTTATTGCAAATGTATAACTAATGTGATAAAATTGTGTAAATTTAAAATTGGCGAAAATGCATAAAACCACCCTTTATTCAAGATTGTTTGCAAATAATCACCCCTTATTAAAAAATTTGCAAATAACCACCCACTATATACAAATTGGTTGCAACTAACCACTCATACCCACTTTTCTTGTTAAATCTAATTAAGTTTTCTCCGATTCTAAACAAATAGGGTGATGAATGTCTAGAGTCTCCCGCTGTTCATCACCTCCAGTAATGACAACCTCTTGGGGAACCTCTTGGTGTTCATTGAGTCTTATTTTAGGACGTCTATTTGGTTAATTAGATTGGAAATTTGATTTGGTTGAGACTACTATAAAAAAATATGTAAAGCATCCAAAAGTTATGGGTATAATTTGGACCTGTCAAAATACGATCCGACTCGAGCGCCCGGAAAATTTTGGGTCAAGACCCGAAAATTTTAACCTGGAAATTTTTTTCGACCCGAACCCGAAAACCTGGTAATTTCCTAGGTAATCTAGCTTTGGACCCGATGACCCAATTAACCCAGTGACCAAATTGATTTATAATTATATATGATTAATTTTTTATGGAGATTCCAATTTATTACATTTTATAATTAAAAACCACTTGATCTTTCATTTTCAAATCAACTTTTATATTTATTTGTATTGTGTAATACTCCTTCCGATCGATAGTATTTGATTTTTTATTTTTCATCACACTTTTTAAGAAGATAAAAAACCCTAAAAAATATTAAAATAATTCTATGGTTATTACTAATTGCATGAAATTATGTTTAAAATTATTTAAAATTTTGATATTTTATATATTTTTTAAAAAAAATTTGATATTTTATTTATTTTTAATTTTTGTTAAAAATTATGAGAAATAATAAAAATAAAATATTTTAGATCGATATATTATATAATTACAAACGCTAGAACTTATGAACCACGTCTTTAATTTTAGCATTTTAAAATTATTGCAAAATTATCAAATCATAATTTTTTTTAATTTAAAAAAGAAAAAATTGACAAACCCAAAATTAACCCGATTTTACCAGAAACCGAGTCAACCCGAGTCCGAATCAACCCGAGACCGGTTTTACCCGGAACTCATTTTACCCGAAATCCGAAATGACCTGTTTGACAAGTCTAGTATAATTGTCTTTTTCTATTAAATTAAGTGAGGTTTAACAAGAAAAGTGGATATGGGTGGTTAGTTGCAACCAATTTGTATATAATTGGAGGTTATTTGCAAATTTTTTAATAAGGGATGATTATTTGCAAACAACCCTGAATAAAGGGTGGTTTTATGCATTTTCGCCAATAAAATTTTAAAAACTAGCCCTATAATGGTTTTTTATCCTTTAAAATCCAGTGAAAATATTCATTATTAATTGGGCCTAAGAGATGGAGAAGCCCAATAGTACAGACGGCCCAGACCATTATCAGGCCCTACGGGTGAATTTATCAATTTATCACAAATGTACACAAGTAAGAAACAAAAAAGGCCAAATTGCAGAAAACCACCCTTTAAATAGGCTGTTTTGCGGGAAACCACCCCTTAAAACGAAAATTGCAGAAAACCACCCTTTAAAACCCTTTTCCTTGCAAAGTCACACCCATCACCCAATTTTGGTTAATTAAATGTTAAAGTGTGTGGAAATTTAATTATACCCCTTATTATTATTATTATTTTACTCATTTCAATTGATATTAGTTGATATTTAATTTTTTGACATATTTTTCAAAAGCAAAAAACACTATAAATATAAAAAAAATGTTTTTTTTTAAAAAATAATTTCATACTTACAAAAAAACTCTATAAAAAATTGATATGTAATTTATGGTTTATACATATAAAAAAAATGTGCAATACTAGGGCTACTTGAATAAAATGTTTAAAAAAAAATATATATTTTATTTAGTTTTTATTATTCTAAAAATGTATGTGGAATAGTGAACATATTTTTAGAATAATAAAAACTATATAACATATCATTTTTTAAAAATGTATTTTCTTTGAGTAACCCTTTAGTAATATGCACTTTTTAAAATATATAAAACATTAATCATATCTATTTTTTTATAGAGTGTTTTTACTAATAAGTGTGAAATTATATTTAAAAAATGATATTTTATTAAAAAAATTACTTTTGAAAAACATGTTAAAAGGTAAAAAAATTAAATAATACCGATTGGGTAAAGTAAAATAATAATAAAAAGAAGGAATATAATTGATTTTCATGCACTTTAACATTTAATTAACAAAAATTGGGTGATGGGTGTGACTTTGCAAGGAAAAGGGTTTTAAAGGGTGGTTTTCTGCAATTTTCGTTTTAAGGGGTGGTTTCACGCAAAACAGCCTATTTAAAGGGTGATTTTCTGCAATTTGGCCAACAAAAAAATCTCTCCAACAATGAAAGTGGAAGTTACATTATCATCCTATATTATATCTGCTTGATTGTTGCTTGATATGGGAAACACTTCAAGCTTTTTTTACACTCCATAGGTAATACACATTGTCTCATTACATGACTATCCAACATTTGCTTCCATGGCCAAATGGACGAAGACAGTAACAGTGGACTAGTTGCAGCTAGTCAATCTCAAGTACTAATTCCGCCAAACTCGTGCTCTCGGGTTGAGTCTTCGTTCCGTCGGATGCCTAGTGGCAAGCAACGGTTTCGACCCTACCAATTCGGCTTTTCATGGACAAACTCGAGCCACCAAAACGCAGAACTTGGTTCATTAGCCTTTTGCTGGATCCTTGCTTGTGCATCAGTCGCGGCGCCTCATCTGACCCTTTCTCTGTATCCACTGAACTACTCGAAGAGTTCGATGTCTTGGTATGAGAACTTGAGGACAAGCCAGCAAGAGGAGAGTTCCCAATTGGCCGGTCCACCAAAGCACCTTGCACCACACCGGAGGCAAACCTCTTCCTGTTTGATGGACTCGAAACGCCACTCCTCACTGAATGTGTCCTTTTACTGGTAGGCATTGATGTGGATCTTAGGTGCATCTCTCGTAACGAAACCGGAGACTCGTTGAAGCTGCTTCGTCTCGATAGTGATTCTGCAAAACTGTCGTAATCATCATCATCCATTCTTTTCTTCTTCATACTCAGCCAGCGGAACATACTCTTCAACCTCTTGGCAGCATTGGATAATCGCCCTCCTCGTTTCTTGATCTCCAGACCCGACATTGAATCTTCCTCCCCACGATACGACTCAGACACGCTCATCTCACTAGGAGATGGGAAAAGGCGACTTATGACCTCTCGATGATCAATGCTGGAATCGGAAAACACGCGTTCAATGCCCAAGCTTTTGAGGATTTCCGAGTCCAAAAGCCTGAAGGAAGTTCCGGGGCTACTACATTGAAAATCTTGCATCTTCTTATCGGAACCAATGTCGTTCCTTCCAGAGTTGTCTTCACAATACGACATCCCACCCACTGAGATCAGCTGCCTAATAAGCATATCAGATGATGAAGACCGCGGCTGTTCCTTGAGGTAATCGAGAGGGGTCATCCCATGTGATCGTCCCTGACGTTCACATGGAGGTAGCGAGCTGTCAATAGACGTTGTACAAGGTCGGAATGGACATTGCCAATAATGGCAATGTGGAGAGCGGTCCTTCCTTCATTGTTCTTGGCATTGATAACTTCTTCCACTCTGAAATCGTTTGGAGTTTCCGTTAGCTGATTCACGAGCTCAATGTGGCGGTCCAGTCTCTGGAAGCTGGGGCTCATAGCACCGGCTACAGCCATGTGGAGAAGCGTGTTTCCGGTCTCATTCGTTTCTGAGACGGATGTTGGAGACGCCCTGAGCAGCACTTCAACCACCGCGAGCTGGCCTTTGTACGCGGCGACATGAAGTGCTGTGTTGCCTTCATTGTCCGTTGAGGAGATGATATCGTCGTAGGCTGTTATCAAGTGCTTGACCACCTACAAAAACCGACACGAAATGTACCTTCAGCAAGCTCTCAAGCCATCAACAATGAACCTCATCAAATTCCAAATCTAACCAAAGCACTGTAACCATTGATGAATTTGAGATCTTTGAAGCCCTATTCTTCTTGAAACGGTAAATATATAGATGAGGGGATTATCCCAATGGTACACAAAGCTTAACCAAAGCATCATTCAATCCCATATCTGTAAAACCCAGCCATTCATAATGATTCAATCTTGATCCCCAAATTGAACCATTTATTCGTAGCCATTCATCAAATTCAACTCAATACCTTCAAAGCCAGATTACTGATTTTGAAATCAAACACGAAATTAAACAAAAAAGAGTGCCTCACCTCAATTTGACCTGAAGCAGCTGCAGCGTGCAAGACAGTAGACCCATGGCTATCTCTGTAACCCAAAACCCCATCGCCGCCAAGAAGTTTAGTCAACACCGCCACATTCCCACCCCTAGCCGCCGCGTGAGCCGCCCTGTTCTCTACTTCCTTCCGGTATCCAGGATTGACCTCCCCCGCAGGCGCCGCGTCATCCTCCGATCCGAACCTCGGCGACACCGCGAAGTCGTACAGCGACCAGAAAACCTCGGCGATCTGACTCCTCGCCGCGGCGTAAAGCATGTCGGTGAGTCCGTACTCGCCTTCCCCGAAGACGAGCAGCGGGCGGAGATCAAGAAGCTCGTTGACTAATTCGAGATCGCCGCCAGCGGCGGCCGCGTAGAGGAGCCAGGCGCCGCAGCCGGCGTCGATCAGATGATTCGATTTCTTGTCGTCGGCGGATATTTCGCAGTCTCTGAAGAGGCGGCGGGCGACGGCTGCGCGGGACTCGGCGGCGTCGGCAGCGTCCCAGATGGAGTCGAGGAGGCGGAGGCGGCGGAGGGAGGTGAGGGAGAGGAGGAGGTCGGAGTCGAGGCGCAGTAGCTCCCGGACGAGGTCGTACTGGCCATTGGCGGCGGCGCAGTCGATCGGCGACGCGTAGCACCACGTGTCGCCGGTGGTCTCCCACCGGAGTGGGTAGCTCGTTGCCGAGGAATGTTTTGGCGCCATTTTTATTCCGTGCCTCCGATCTTCAGTTACTTTGGTATGATTGATTGGAAACTGGAATTAAGGATTGAAGATCGACAATTGTGAATCCCTGAAAGACAATAAAATAAAATAAAATAAAACAAATAAATAAATAGTGGGGGCGGGCAAAAGCGAGTGATTCGCAGGAGGAGAGGAAAGGGGATTTAGATTTGGGAAACAGATCGCAACGCGGTATGAAGTTTGATCATTTCATAAATTCCATATGTTTTATTAATTTAGTCAATTAATTGCAGAGAAAAAGAAGAAGAAAAAACTACAGCTGGTAAAAAAAACAATTCAATGAGGTGTTGAACTGTTGAGAGCTTTCAGGCAACATGTGTCAAGTTAGGTACTACTTATTTTGTTAGATCAGGGTTTAGTATTTTTTTTTCCGGGGGGGTGGGGGAAGCTACCCGACACATCAGGGATTAGTAGAGCAGGTGAACCGTTCGAGCTCGTTCATTTACCTTATAAACAAGCCGAGTCTGAACATGATTTTAAGCTCGGTTGAAAGCTCGGTTTGTTCGATTTAGGATCGAATAGCTCGAACTGTATGGAATTTCTAAAATTTTCTTTAAGTGAATATGTTATGACCAAATAGAACGAGTTAGAGCTTGAAAAAAACTCGGCTCGAGGTCGGTAATATCCTAAACAAGCCAAATATGATTAAAAAAAAAAACACGTTTAAAAATTGGATTTTGCTCGATTCGAACTCGTTTAATAAACTAACCAAATTTGAACATGTGAAGCTTGGCTCGAATAACACCCTAGGGTTTAGAATCTTGAATGCAAGGGTCTCTAATTTATACCCCGTATATTGGATTTTTTTAATTTCAAAATAGATAAAAGGAAAATAAATTGAAATAAACTCAATTGTATCTATAGTAAATATACACCAGTGAACCAAACCCTATCACTTGAATTGGTGTCTCCTTTTCCCTTTATAGAGGGAGTTTGAAGGCGGTGTTAATTGGACACATTCTTTGCTTCTCATGAAATCATAGTATCTAAATATCTAAATGCTTATGAGAGAAAATGACTTCCAACTTCCAACTTGCAACAACTCTTGCAATTTGGACGGCTTCATTGAAAATGACATCCACGTCCACTTTTTTTTTTTTTCTCTAGAAATCGTTTTTTGTTATTAAATTTTTCATTTTTTCAAACATAGGGGATACATTATTTTATTTTTTATACAAGGTAAAAATTTAGACGGTGTCAAATCCTGTTGACCCACCATCCAATAACATCTCTCCTTACGGGGACAAAAAACTTCGGGTGCGACATGAGAGCGTCCTTTTCAGGGACTGACCGTAGAGCGGGCTTGGGTTCGCTATAACCAGCCCCATTTTTACAAGAATAAAATAATAGGTAAAACAATTAAGAAAAATTAATTTAAAAAATTATTCATTTATTTATTAAATTAAGGGTTTTGTTAATAAAAAATTATGCATATGAGAAAATTTTAGCTTGTCTATCACACCCGAGTTTTAATTCCCGGCTCTGTGCCTAGTTATGGTGCATGGAATATTGTAGTTGCACCACTTTATCTATCACTTGGTTGATCTTGCAGAAGCCAAAAGACGTGTATGTAGGAAGACCACTCAAAAAGCTGCAGGAGTTGCAAAATTTCTGTGATGATCATCCCGATCTCCCAGGGACATTTTCACTTCACAAAGATGAAATTGATGTACGTAAGCCTATCTCCTTCTATCTGACTATCTCAATGCGCTGGAAGCCAAGGTCTCTCATTATAAACACCAATTTAGAGTTATTAGTTATTTTAGGAGTTGTCATAGATTCATTTTTTATTTATTTTCTATTATCCATAAAATTGTCATTGAAAGTTAATTTGTTTCTAATGATCAAATACCCCGTCAAGGGGATGATACATTATTGACTCGAGGAAGTACTATTGTTATTATAATAATAAAAAAGTAAAAGTTAAGTTTGAAAGGGCGGTGGCAAGAAGCAATCAAAGGGGCTCCGATGGCAATGGACAACACGTACACCCACCACCTAATATTCTCTAGAAGCGACTCCTATATATATTTCCATGAGAGTATACAGACAATACTCCATGCTTTCCTAGAAGGTTGATACCGAAGTTCAGAAGATTTATTTCCACTCCTCTACTTTGGGGAATCTGTTAAATTAAAAACAACTTATTAATGTCATTTATTATGGTCCAAATTAAACAAGAAATACGTACATCACATTCTTGATGTGAGGCGTATACACTCATTCCCTGACTACTTCGATTCGAGGCATATTTTTTAACAAAAGAATTTTGATATTGATTATAGTGTTGTTTAGATGAAAATTGATCCAATTGTGTTATTTTGATTTTGTTTTTTAGTGGGACTAGCCCAGCCCAATAGCTGAGCAAAGCCCAAACGAACACAAAATCCAAACATTCAGCCCGGTTTCGGCTTCTTTCCTCTCTCCCCCAAGTTAGGACTCGTTTGATTTTATTTATTTATTTTTATACAAGGCAAGGATTTGGGGTGGTCAACCGCTATTGAACGAAAGCCTAAGCATTTTCTGATGGATGACGGCTCCCATCTCAGCAGGAGCACGATCTACGGTGAATGACGAGGATAGACAGATATGCGCCAGCCTATCAGACACCTGATTCCCTTTTCAAAATGTGTGGAAGAAGATGATGTTGTTGAAAACACACGTTAGCAGGTAAGAGCATTCGAGGCCACCATCTCTAACTCCCAAGACATCGCTAAATTCCTTTCATGACGTTAATCAGCAACATGTAGTCGCCCTCTACCTCGAGGCAAGAGAATCACATCCTAGATTCTTCACGGAGGACTCGTTTGATTAAACGTGACAATTATAATTTTAGGTAGTTTAACTTCCTAACAACTCAATTTTCATAATTATAAATAATAAAAATTAAAGAAATGTGTTTGGTTAGATTTTAAATTACTAAAATGAAATTAAAAAGAATGGAAGTAAAACATACATAAACAAGTAAACTTCATCCCAAAAAAAATCAAAAATTCAACTTTTTAGGTTTTATGTGATAAAAAAAAACCAAACAATGTTATAATATTATTATATTGAGATGGATAAACTCCAGGAACCCATACTTCGTTTGTATACACTTATATCATGGGTTCTTTGGAATCATAATAAGACATCAGTTTCTCCCCTCTTCTCTGTGCCTCTCTTCTCTATTCTTTCGGTTTATCACATGTTATCAGCCAGGGGTGGCCCCGGGGCGGGGCGCGCGTAGGCGGCGGCCCCACCTTTCGACCTATGCGTCACCAGATTTTAGAGAAAAAATAATTTATTTATATATATAGTATTATTGTAATAAGTAAAATTAGGATGGATAATGAATCAATAAATTCACTTAGCTTAGTTGGTAAATGAAAAAGAAGGGAAATTAAATGAGATCTAGAGGCGTGGGGTTCGATCCTCATTTAAAAAAAAAATTTACCTTCCCTCTATATTCCCTGATTGATTTCTACAGCTTCTCGCCTTCCTTTTTAAAAAAAATCCGCCTCTCACTACATTCCATGATTTGCTCCCCCCTTTTTTTTATATTTTTTTTACAGTAGGCAAAACATAGGACGTCGGATGATGTTTTACAATTCCCTATTCAAAGGGATTCTATCTACGTTATGATCTATGGTATGCTTTGCAATAAAGTCGGCAGCCGCATTTGCTTCTCTGAAGCAGTGACACACTTCTACACTTGCAATCTTTGTCTTCCAGAATTTAAATCTCTCAACATTCCTTAAGATCTCCCACGACACTTTCATTCAACCATTAATGCTGTTAACCACTCCTAGACTATCACCTTCGATGATAACTCGATGTCAGCCTCTTGAACACGCCAGCTCAATCCCCCGACAAAAAGCCAGGGACTCCGTGTGAAGGGTTGAACCCTTTGTAACCTCTGAACTAAAAGTCTCAATAACATGCCCATTACCATCTCTAACAATACCACCTATACGAGAGAGGCCAGAGTGGCCTACGGATCCATCTACATTGATCTTGTAGATGGAAGCAGGGGGTTTGGCCCAACTAATGTGCCTTCCCCCTCGTTTCTTTTTATTTGTTTCATCTATAGCGGTGCTCCTTTCCCATTCCGAAATTACATTTATGGTTTGGTGGGTAATGGAACTCCTTGCTGGAATGTCTTTATTTTGGAAGATAACCGAGTTTCTTGTTTCCCAGATCATCTGCCAAATAAAGCAAAGATCCTCGAAATGTACATTGATCCTATTGATGTGTTCTATTTGAAACATGGATGGATTATCACTATGAAATCCAACAAAGGATCGACCAGTGGTATTCGTGTAATTCTTCACAACTGAACAGGTTAAAGGGCATCTGAGGAAAAGATGATCGTTTCTTTTGCTTGTTTCAAGTGAGAATAAAATTTTCATCTTTTGATTTTATTATTGCTTGCTTAACCTTACCTTGCATTCAACGTTTTGGGGTTTTAAACAATTTTTTTTTTTGGGTTCATAGGGGTGTGTTTTCATACTTGGGCACCTTATGTCATAATTAGGATTTTTGGGTATTCTTAAATTGAGAGTTGTGAAACCTTCTTGTTAGGACTTTGTTGGGATTGAATTGTATTTGCCTTCTTATGCAAACATGGCATTTCTCTGGGTAATCTTCAATTCAGATTCAGATTAATTAGATAGTTGATTAATGTGCATTGATGTTCCAAATCCAAAATCTAGAGGTTTAATTTTAAGCTGCAAAGATTATTCCAATTTGTTAGTTTAATGTTTTTATTTATTAATTTGTTTTTGTTAAGTATACTCTATATCTCTAGATGTTTAATTTGAAATCTAAATCCAGCAAGCATTATTTTTTATTTTCTGTACACTATAATTTCCATGTTTGCTTGTTTCAGAAGTGCAAATGTATGAATTGGTGTAGTTGTAGGCATGGATTTGGAGTTTGATAAGTATGCAAAGTTGAAATTTCGCCCCACCTTTCGTAGAGTCTTGCGGTCGCCACTGTTATCGGCACGAGTTTGCTCTACTAGGTACTAGGTTTCAAGATCGTACTCATGCTTTTATCAATTTGAAAGATAAGTTTCGACCATAAACCCTAGACCCCAATTCGTCTTCCTCTTACCTTGTTTGCATCAATCCACTCATTTTTGCAATCACTACCTCTGCAAACAAACATCTAATATGTGATTCTTGCTTATATCATCATCTATTGAATCTCATATGTTTCACTAACATATTGTTTTCATGAAAAGCGGTACACAAGGCTGAAACTAGTTTGATTAGAATGTAAACCCGAGGCCAAGGTTATTGAAGCCTCCTTGCGCGCCGAGTTCCTCCTTCGCAGGTCTTCGATGATGGGATCTGCCAATGGTGAGGAGAGGCTCGGAGGTCGAACCTCGATCCCGCCGACTTTCACGCGAACCCCGAGGTCGAACCTTGTTGGAAATGAAAACGATGAATACGAAATTGAGAGTGAAAATTGGAGAGGCAAACAAGTTCTTGATTGAAAAAATTTGGTTGTTACAGAAGCCGCAACTTCAATTTATACAAAAAGAGAAGAAGACGAAGTTCTGTTTCTGGGTTTGTTACACCACAGCCAAGACGACGTCGTTCTACTAGTTGCACAAAAAGGAAGCGCGCGAACACGTGAGCGGCACGTGAAACTGGCAAGCTTGTGGAGGATGCAATCAGTCTTCAGTTCGAGCGTCGGTGGCAACATTACTCCAACACCCCCCCTCAAGTTGGAGGTGGAGAAACCAGCTGCAACTTGGGAAGCATTGAACGATGGCGAGGACCAGGCAAGCTCTTTGTGCAGATGTCTGCTAGCTGATCAATAGTAGGGAGGTAGGAGAGACTGATGAGGCCTTCACATAGCTTGTGGCAAACGAAGTGGCAGTCAAGATCCACATGTTTTGTGCGTTCGTGGTAAACTGGGTTGCGCGCAATATGGATGGCAGCTTGACTGTCGCACTTGACAGGAATTGGGAGGATTCCAGTCACAGTACACTCGTGGAGGAGCCGAGATAGCCAAGCAAGCTCTGCTGTTAGACGACGAAGAGACCTGTACTCCGCCTCTGCAGATGAAAGGGAAACAATCGATTGCTTCTTGGCTTTCCAGGAGATAGGGGAACCACCAAAAAGAATGATGAAACCACTGACGGACCGTCGTGTGTGGGAGCAAGCAGCCCAGTCAGAATCACTGTAACCAACTAAATCCATTGTTAAAGAGGAATTGAGAAGGATGCCAATGTCCTGGGTGCTTCGAACATACGTGAGGACATGAAGAGTTGTACTGTAATGGGCAGTGTTGGGAGATTGCATAAACTGGCTCAAGTATTGCACCGCAAAAGCGAGGTCAGGGCGAGTGTTAGTAAGGAAATTCAATTTTTCTACTAGTTTTCTGTACTGGGTAGGATCATCTAGCAAGGTGCCCTTAGATTTGTGTAAATCAATGTTGGCTTCAAGAGGAGCAGATGCTGATCCTGAAGAGCAATTGAAATCTGTGAGCAATCCAGACATGAATTTCTTCTGTGACAACACCAGACCTTGAGGAACTCGAATGAACTCAATGCCCAAGAAGTAATGGAGAGTTCCTAAATCCTTGATCTTGAACTGATCATCTAGGAAAAGTTTTCAAGGTGATCATTGCCTGTAGATCATTGCCAGTGAGCAAAATGTCATCCACATATATAGCTAAAAGCACAATGGAGCTCACAGTGATCCGAAAGAAAAGGGAATGATCATTTTCAGAATGTCTGTATCCTTGTGAATGCAGAGAATCCGAGAGCTTAGCGTACCATTGTCTAGATGCTTGCTTGAGGCCATAAAGGGATTTATTTAGGCGACATACCAATGAAGAATCATGGAGATGAAGACCTAGAGGAGGTTTCTTGTACACTTCCTCCTGTAAATCTCCATGAAGGAATGCGTTGTTCACATCCAATTGGAAGACATTCCGATTTCTTTTCAAGGCAACAGAAACAAGCACCCTAAGAGTTGTCATTTTGACAACAGGTGAAAAAGTTTTAGTAAAGTCAATACCAGCCTTCTATGTACATCCTTTGATCACCAAACGAGCCTTGTGCCTCTCAATCGTGCCATCAGGGCGGAGCTTCAATTTGTAGACCCATTTACAGCTGATTGGTTTCTTCCCTGTAGGAAGTGGAACCAAATCCCAGGTTCTGTTTAGCTCCAAGGCTGCAAATTCCTTATACATGGCTTCCTGCCAAGCAGGAGATGAAGCAGCCTCTGCATAGGTTCCAGGCTCATGTGCAACAGAGAGGTTAGACAAAAAACAATGATCATTCAAGGACAAGACACTGGCACTGATGGAAGGAGGGTTGAAACAAGCTGAAGTGATAGCGTTGAAACAAAATGGTGCTGAAATGATAGAGCTACACACATAATCTTGTAGATGAGATGGAATGGATCTCACCCTAGATGACCTTCTTAAAGGAAGAGGGTGATCTGGGACCACTGGTGCAGGAGAGGGAGCATCATTTTGCACAATAGGAGCATCACATGGTATGTCAGGTATAGGCATGGGTAAATGGATAGGGGAAGTATGAGAAAGGTAGTCTGAAGAAGAGGTTTGAAAGGGGAAACTAGTCTCATAACAGACTACATTCCTGGAAATGATAATGCTTTTGGTGGAAATGGACAACAGTTTGTATGCTTTCTTTCCAAAAGGGAATCCCAAGAAAACACATGGGTGAGCTCTTGGTAAAAATTTGTCTTTGGTGGGAGGGGAGGGTGAGGTGTAGCAAAGGCAACCAAAGGGTTTCAACTGGGGATATGATGGAGGAGTGTGAAAAAGTCTTTCAAAGGGAGTGGAGTTTTGAAGGATCTTGGATGGATATCTGTTGATCAGAAAGGTGGCCATGAGAACATACTCTCCCCAGTAACAAATACGTAGGTTGGACTGAAAAAGGAGAGCTCTGGAGGTCTCCAATAGGTGTTTGTGCTTACGTTCTACAACTCCATTTTGATGAGGAGTGTATGCACAGCTGGTCTGATGGACAATACCATGTGATGCAAAGTAGGATTGGTCTTGATTGCTCAATCGAAGCTCAAGAGCATTGTCTGTGCGGATGAACTTAGGTGTGACAGAAAATTGTGTTTGGACCATTGAAACAAAGGACTGGATAATAGACATGGCAGAGCCTTTTGTGAGAAGGAGATGGGTCCATGTACAGCGGGTAAAGTCATCAACTATGGTGAGAAAATACTTGTGGCCATTGTAAGTAGATGTGTGATAAGGGCCCCAGACATCAATGTGGACTACGTCAAAGGCATTTGTGGTTTTGATTGTGCTATGAGGAAAGAGTAATTTGTGTTGTCTAGCTTTATGACACACATCACAAGGGACATCATTTTTGGGAAAAGCATAAGCATCAACCGGCAGCAATTGGATTTTATTGAAGGGCATATGCCCAAGTCTTAAATGCCACAAAGATGCATCACAATGTGTAACAGAAAAACACAATGTAGGTAAAGACAAAGGTGGATCAGTATTACAGTTTGTAACAGAAGGTAAAGACAATGAATGAGAAACATGATGTTTGCAGTTTAACAAGTATAGGCCATCCTTTTCTTCACCAAGCACCAGTGGCCTCCTCATTGAAGGGGTCTGCATTATGCATAATTTGGGAAAGAAATAAGCTCCACAATGTAACTGATTTGTCAATTTGCTTATTGAGAGCAAGTTGAATTTGAAATCAGGCACAAAGAACACATGATGGATAGTAATGGAAGGTAAAATTTGTACTGATCCATGAAAATTGACAGATATAGAGGTAGCATTTGGTAAGGTTATTTTGTGGGGTTGGGACAATGGTTCAAGAGAAATGAAAGAAGCTTTGTTGAAACACATATGGTCAGTAGCACCAGTGTCTAAGATCAATGTTTGAACATTATCTTTGAAACCAAACTGAGCACTTAGAGCAAGATACTTATCATAATTGACAAGAGTAGAACATGTACCTGCCATTGTACACCCAACCATCTCTTTGCTTTGGCTCTGAGGTGCTCCTTTTGTCAGCAAGTTGAGCAAATGGTTACATTGCTCCACTGTAAAACCTGGAATGACAGATGCAGCTTGGTTCCCATTTGTCTCATAAGTGGATGCCTGTGCTGCAAATTTCTTGTCCTTAGTTGTTGGTGCCTTTGATCCATTTGATCCATCTGGATATCCAATGAGTTTGTAGCAAACCTCGACTTTATGCCCAGTCTTCTTGCAATGAGTACATACATACGGAGCTCTTTTGCCAGGAATGAAACCATCTTGCTGCTGTTTAGGCTTCTGAGAGCCTGAACCTGAGCTGCTGGAAGGGGCTCGTTGTCCTTGAATATTCATTGCAAAAGATTCTCCAAAAGACTGATTGTTGCTCTTGATTCCAAGCTGTTTCTCTTCATGATTGATCATGGAGTAGGCTTGGGAAACTGTTGGAGTTGGTTGCATCATCAAGATTTGGCCTCGGACTGAAATGAACCGACCATTCAATCCCATGAGCAGTTCAAGAAGACGCTGTTCCTCTTCGTTCTTGCAATATGCCTGGCGAGCACCACAGGTACACGGTGGTGCCATCTGCAGCGCCTTCAGTTCATCCCATAAACGCTTGATTTTTGTAAAGTATGTGGCAAAATCATCGGCGCCTTGAGAAATCATGCATAGTTCCTTACGAGCAGTAAATCTTTGAACAAGATTTGATTGACCAAACCTTGCGCACAAATCTGTCCAGATTTCACTCGCAGAATCGCTATAGATCACACTTTCGGCGATCTCCTTCCCAAGCGCACTTATAATCCAGGACACAACCATATTATTACATCGCAACCAATCTCCATATTCAACTGTATCAACTTTGGGTCTAGCAATCGTACCAGTCACGAAACCTAATTTGTTTTTAGATGAAAGCGCAATCAACATTGAACGTTTCCACGTTTCAAAGTTGGATCCATGCTCGAAAACTTTTGAGACAAGAATCATACCGGGGTTATCCGAGGGGTGCAAATACAAAAGATTCCTTGAATCCACTCCATTTTGTCCCCCATTCTGCACTTGATTCTCTGGATCCATGGATGAAGCTGAAGATGCGGAAGCAAAGGGATCGAATCAACTGAACGAGCGAAAAATCAGATTTCTCACTCTGATACCATGTTGGAAATGAAAACGATGAATGCGAAATTGAGAGCGAAAATTGGAGAGGCAAACAAGTTCTTGATTGAAAAAATTGGTTGTTACAGAAGCCGCAACTTCAATTTATGCAGAAAGGGAAGAAGACGAAGTTCTGTTTCTGGGTTTGTTACACCACAGCCAAGACGACGTCGTTCTACGAGTTGCACAAAAAGGAAGCGCGCGAACACGTGAGCGGCACGTGCAACTGGCGATCTTGTGGAGGATGCAGTCAGTCTTCAGTTCGAGCGTCGGTGGCAACATTACTCCAACAAACCTCGACCTAGTCGGAGTATGGAGACCTGACGTAAGGGAGCCCAGAACCTGCGTCTCCGCCGAGCCCAGAACCTACATCATCGCCGTCGACGCCTCTGCAAATCCAAAACGGGGAAGAAAAGTTTTGTTTCTAATTTTTCATTAATTAATTGATTAGCATCTGCGTATAGATTGGTCGTCGGAGGAGCAATCGTTGACGGCGTCCGCCGCTGGTTCCACCGCCGAACCTGCATCATTGCTACCGATTTCAGCCCCACTGGCTTCCCCGAAGGCGACTCCGCCAGCACCACCGCCGACGCCGCACCTTCTTCTTCGTTCACGGTGCAGGACGACTTGTAATCTCTATTTCCGAAGGCCGAAGCCCAGCTGCCATTGCCATCCCAATCTTGGGCAATTTGATTTGAAGAACGAAAAGGTGTGTGGTTTTTTTAATTAATTATGAAATCGGCCCGTAATTTTTAACAAAATGCAGATTAGCCCGTATGTTTTATATAATTACAGAAAATGGCCTAAAACTTTCAGGGCTGCATATTTTGTCAAACGCATCCCCAAAGATGATGTATAACATAAATTATATCAACCCCCGTAGTGGTGATATTTATATATTATATTATATACACTTTTTACCATTCTTTGTCTCCCGAAGTAGACAAACATTATCTCCTGAAGTAGATAAATAAATATTATCTCTAGAAGTAGATATGAATTGTTTAATCTGTATATTATCCCAGAAGTGATAAATTTATCTCTTGAAGAAGTTAAAATATGTTAGCTTTTATATCTTGATGAAACTTATCTCCTGCAGTAGATAAAGTTTTTAAAATCTATAATCATCAATGTAGCGATGATTTGTGTAGCTAAAGAGACAAATTAAACTATCATGTTTTGTCAAATCAATATCCAGAAGTAGAAATTAGAGTGAATATATACAAGTTGTCTTCTCCCTGAAGTGAGTAATAATCGATAATACCGTTTCTTACAGAATATGGTCAATGTTTATATGACAACTTACTATATTTTTAATGCAACTTATCATCTTCTGGAGTATATACATAATAGAGACTAATTGTCACTCGAAGTTGACAAATGAATCATTTTATGAATAAAATCATTTCTTGAAGAAAATGATAAATTGACAAGTTTTTTCCACGACTTCACCTGAAGTGGACAAATACAAATTTATTTTATTTTATAATTTTTTTATTCATTCCTTTATATTGAATAAAATTACTATGATTTTATTTATTGTAATTCAAAGCTCAAAGTGTTTCCAGAAGAAACAACTTATCATGAATGTCTAATACAAAGTTTTGATTGGCAAATGAAAATTTGGGAGAAAGGTTTACCACAATCCCGTAGATTGTGAAGTTTTTCAAAACCAACCTATGAGCCTGAAGACTCTACTAGTGGATTTTTATTACACTCCAGAAGAGTGAATGATTCTTATAAACTCTAGAAGAGCATATGATCCTTATAAACTTCAGAAGAGTATATGATTCTAATTTTATCATTTGTACTCCTGAATACATACATGGAATGCGGGTTTTTATCATATTCATAACTTTTTTTTTTGTTGGTACAACAAATAGAAGTAACAACATAACACGATCCGGTTAAGAAGGCCACTTTCTGACTATCCTCTAAGCAGTGCCTCAAGCATGCCCCTCCGAAAGAGGGTGTGAGAGAGGTTATGGTTAAGCGATTGACCAAAGTTATTGTTGTGGCTAATAGCTAGGTTTGTTATACGATTAATTCTAAATGTCTTGAAAAACATTATAAATGATTCATACCTGAAGTATGACACCAACGAAAGTTCTGACAATACCCATTCAATGGCATCTAAATTAAATAAATGGATCACCATATACAAAGTTCAATGGTTGAATGTTATGGCTTTATAAGTGTCAAACAATTTTGAAAACTTGAAGTTTTGTGAAACAATATTGAATGGAAAAACCAAGATAGATACCATATAGCTCCAGAAGAGCATTGATCTTGTTACCTGAAGTAACAATGACACATATGTATGAATTGACATGGTATTGAACACCAATATCTCATATGATTAACCAGAAGCAAGTCTTACTTAAATGAGAATATATATGGTTTATTTGACACTCATTCCTTCCATTGAAACTTATCACTAACCAGAATTTAGTTAACCATAAAATATTTTTCTTTGTGGCATTCGGTCACTCATGTAAATCGATGATGTGCGGGATCATTGAAATTCACATAGACACCCACTAAAAGGACCAGAAGATCATGACTTGAAGATACTCAATAAGGGTGACCGAACATATATGTCATATCATCTTGGCAAAATCAACAGTAAGATCATCTATATTGAGAGTAAATGCAAAGTCTCTAATGTCTCTTGATTGGATACAATGAAACACCTACAGAACACTGCCATATAGACCAGTGTAATTCCAATATTATAGATGCCTTAACAATTTGGTCATATGAAACATAAGGTAGAGAATGTTATCAACCACATTGTTGAGCATACGGTAGCTCACGACGACCCAGAAGAGTGGCTGGTCAAATGGGCCCATGCATGTTTGCATTTCGAATTTGACACAATAACATCTCCCTAATTATCTCCATAAGAGAGCATGTCATTCAAAGGTTTTGAATAAGCAACACATGTTCCGAGACGTACCTCCTCCAAATGAACTACAATAAGACCACAAAGAAGTTGGATTATACCTAGGGTTTGAGTCCTTATTTATATCAAATACCGAGAGCTTTATAATGGTGATCAAATGCTCGGTATTTAGGGGGAGAGGAAATTAGACAATTAAGAAAGAGATTGCACGAAAGCAACTTCTCTATCATTTCATATCCGCGGATAAATACAAGTGAACCAAAAGTACACATAAATGAAAGGATTATAACGTAAATATGCTATTGAAAGCATTTACTAAAGGCTAAGAAAGTGACAAAGTCACATATACTAGCTCATTTGAAAGTTCCAAAAGTAACTCCAACTCAATGAATATCAAGTGATTCTCAAGTACACCAGAAATGTTGGAGATCACTAGGCTCTTGGTATACGATTCCCAGAAGTGGAAAGAGCCTATGAGAATATGATGATGATGAAACAAATGGATGTCGACATCGAAATCACCGTAAAAGAGCTAGAAAGAAGCAATTCTCATTCAAAGATGGATTATTTAAGCATGATGGCATTGGACTTGTAGTTCCAATTCAACACCGGAAAGTGTAACATCATTTGGTTTTAAGTGGGTGTTTGTACAAAATAAAATATAAAGCCAAGTTGATTGCACAAAAACATATCAAAGGTTATATGGAGAATGTATTCACTAGAAATGAATATAATTTTGTATCTAAATGTAAATGACAGACGTGTTACTTGCATATGCATATAAATGAAAAAGATTGATTGAAAATGCCTGAAGCATTAATATCAAAGTCCCGTCACATGCAATTGGTTAAAGATCCTTATAAGAGTACATGAAGTACCTATAATTGTGAAAATGGTGACATTGCATTAGGTCTCAAAGTACCATACAATGTTGTACTCTTTTCCTTGATCTTGATTTTTATCCCATTGGGTTTTTCCAAGTTATGGTTTTTAATGAGGCAACATATGCACCATTTAATACACTAGATCCCCCATGATCAAATGTCACATTGGGTCCTGAAGTACCTTATGTTTGTGCATTGAAAGCAGCTCAACGCCAGCAAATGAAAGTCAGGCATTCAAAGTCAATTGTAATGTATGAAGACATCTCAACTTATGCACATCAAAGGAAATGTTGAGACTCGGCTATGCAGCTCATACAGTCAGCATCATCAAGAAGCTTACCCGAAAGAGAAAACTACAAGAAGGGCGTTGAATTCAGGGGGAGTATATACGCACTGCACTCTTTTTCCCTTCGATCAGATTTTGTCGCACTGGGTTTTCTTAACAAGGTTTTTAACGAGGCAGTACCACCAAAGCGTATTTGTATGTCATTTATATTTTTCCTTGGTCCTAGTTTTGGTCACATTGGGTTTTCTAGGCGAGGTTTTTTAATATGAAAGTCTTCTAATATTTAGAGATGTTTATCCAAGAGGGAGTGTTAGAGCAAGCCCAACAACTCCTCTAAAAATTCTTTAAAATAGAGGAAAAAATATCAAAATCTCTAAAATTTTTATACTTCAACTCCAACAGGTTCTCTATTTTACAAATTTCTGCGTTTATTACATACTACATATACTCTCTATTTAAGACAATTTCTATTTTAGCCATCCTTAAACTTTATACAAATTGTGAAATAATTTCATACAACTAGATGAAAATGAATTTTATGTTAAAATAAAAAAAAACGTAAATAATTTTAATTGAAATATGAAGTTTAATACTTAGGCTTAACATAACTTAAAATGTAAACTAGTATAAGTTTGACATTTACATATAACATGAGTTTTAACATAACTTAAAACTAACGTGTTTAAATTAAATATCGAGTTAATTATAGCAAAACATTCAATTTAATTTAATTATAACAAATACTCCTAATTTAATTTTTGTATAAATATAACAAATTTGTCCAATTGTTGATGAATTACAATGAATTTACATTGGTATTGAGGATAATTAAATTTTAGAGTTTTTTCCATCTTCATCTAAATTTAGAGATTTTTTTCTCTTTCCTAACGTGTCTCTATTTTAGAGATGAGTATAAAGAAGCCGTTGGACCTAAAAAACCCATATTTTCTCTAAAATTTCCAACTTTCTCTATTTTACAAAGAGCTCTTGGGGTTGCTCTTATAATATTATTAGGGTCTCCCTATATACACCGCAAATCCGGGTTTAGCGCTGCTAATGAAACGTCGTATGTAACGTTGTAGCAACGTTGGATTAGACGTTGCTACAACGTCCAATCCGAGGTTGTATGTTGTGGTGTAATTGATTTGGAGAAAAGAAATCCGACGTTGTAAAACCGTCAGATTAGATGTTGTTACAACGTCCAATAGGACGTTGTAGCCTGGAACCCGAACGGGCTCGGCCGGGCTTAGGAAAAGAAGTGCAACGTCCCATTGTACGTTGTTATACAACGTTATATTCAACGTTGTTCATTTCGTGGGTACAGTCTTCTTCCTCGTACCTTGGATCGGGGCCAGTATACAACGGCGCCGGCAACACTCTTGGTTCTTGGTTGCAGATTCGGAAAGGATAGGCGAGGATGGTGGTGGAGCTTGCCGGCGGCCTAGGCGGTGAAAAGGTGGGTGATATTGATGGCGGTCGGCGTTCCTCTTCGATGGCGGTCGGCGGGTATGGTGCTGAAGCTTGTTGGTCTTTTCCTTCTTCCTGGCCGATCTGCAGACAATCGGTGGGGTCGACATCATTAACGGTGGTGCTTACTGGCAATGGATCGCCTTCTTCCTCTACCAATCGATGCCTATACACAACGTACGACGGTGATGGTGACACCAATGTTTGGGGGATGCAACTTCGGGAAGGAGTGACGAACACGGTGGTGGAGCTTTACTGGCAACGGTAGTGCATCGAAGGTGATTCCGGTGGTTGGGCGACGACACCTACACAGATTCATGGCGTACGGCATGGCGGCTCAACGAGGAAGATAGAAGATGATGAATGACTTTCTTTTTTTTTATATATATTTTACCTAACTTTATATATAATTACATTTTTAGTCCAACATATTTTTTTCAAATGTCAAACTACCCTTCAAATCTATCTACATGATTAGGCACCGTTTTCTTTCATAAGGATAATAAATTATGTAATTTATTCTTTGCTTTTACCAATACTATATAATAGGTGGATACCTTTGTTTATTCAGAATATTTATTATTTTACATAAATTTAATTAATATTTAAATATCTGAGTATATTCTTTGTGTTTAAATATTTATTTGTTTGTTTACACTGTCTGATCGAATCATGTATTCGAATTAAATTGAAGGTTTCAATTAGAGTTTATTTAGAGAAAAAAAAGTTTATAAATTTTATAATATTAAATATATTAATTTAATAAAAACTCCGCACAAAAAGTGCGGGTACTAAACTAGTTATTTTTAAAATATATATTAATTAAAATTTAAATTGATATAGCTGCAAAATTTATTATTTATTTATTTTACATTATTTATATTGTTGTAATTAAAACATACTAAAAATAGGTTCATAGAAAAATCGTAAAAAGAAACAAAAAAAGATATATTAAAGATCAAGTCAAATATGATGTTATACAACGTCTATTTTGTGTTGAGTATTGTAATGTCCCTCGTGAAGCAAAAACATTATAATATTGGGGAAAAAACATAATCCCTTTGTTAACCAAAACATCGCGTAAAGTATAGTACAATCCATGTGTATATAATCGCATAAAGTTTTTTATAATTTTTTTTACTATTAAGTACTCCGTTAATCAAAACATGTCGCTTTCATAATTTTTTTTTTTTTTTATTATTTCTTAATTTTAGAAATTCACAAAAATTAGTGCTTTTAGTTAACTTAGTTAACTAGCTAGTTGAAGTTTCACAATTGGTATTCCACAATCTCTGTGAATTCGACACTCAATTGAAATGAGTCATAGAAATAAAGGTGGAAACTTTTATTTGTCTTTGTTAACTAACTAGTTGAGGTTTTACAATTGGTATTCCACAATCTCCGTGAATTCGACACTTAATTGAAATGAGTCATAGAAATAAAGGTGGAAAATTAGTACTTTTACAAATCATTTCCAACATGTTTATCGAAGGTTATACTTTTACCTTTATATAACAACAAATATATGTATTTTTTTTTAATCTTAATTATTGTCAGTTGATTTTAAGATAAACCACTTATATATTGTATTATATATACACAACCCTCGATCTTTAGTGAGGAAACAATTTACATTCTTATTACAAATATTGTATGTGAGAGTTTAGAAAAAAAAATGCTTATTTTTATATGAAAAATAAGAGAATTGATAATAATTATAGAACAATAAACGAGATAATCTTTACGGATGAGAGGTTTAAGTACAATCCTAGCTAGGTTATCTTGAATGGGGTCAATATGAATCAAGTGGTAGGTGTTCAACCTTATCTGCTATCACATTGCCCTCCTAGAAAACATCGGTAAGAAACATTACCTAAGAAGACAACAGGTGAAAAATAATACTCCTTATGAGTCACATGATTAATAAAGGTGGAAAATTAGTAATTTTATTTGTCTTAGTTAACTCACTAGTTGAGGTTTTACAATTGGTATTTCACAATCTCCGTGAATTTGACACTTGATTGAACTCGGTCATAGGAATAAAGGTGGAAAATGAGAGATATATAAGTTAAAACTTATAATATTATTTAGCTGACATTAAGTTAAAATTTGTATCATGTGAGTGAGAAAGTATTCCTTATTACAAAATATGTTTAATGAAATGATTTTAAGTCTAAAGTAAAACAATTATTGTTTTTAACATTTAAAAGGGTCTTGTGGTTCTTTTTAAAGAGAATTAAGATTATGGGTGATTTATATAAAAACAAATTGGGAAGGGTGCCTTTTATGCAAGGTTCTATATTTAAGGGCGATTTTATGTAATTAAACATAAAGTAGCTTTGGATTTCGCCGACAGCCATTAATGGAACTTCCCAAATTCACAGCAAGCTCCACTACCATACCTGTAAAGGCTCGGATTTTCAAATCCTATATTTTCGGAAAAAGAGAATTAAAAATGAAATTAAATCAGTTTTAAAACTCGTTTAGCGAATTCCAACCGGAATATAAAAATTGACGAATAATTTCCGTCCTTCTACCTCAAAAATTCAAAATAATTATCAGATAGCGATATCCTTGTCGATTTTAAAAATCTAATTGATCGAGAGAGCGAGAGTCGGGAAAACTAACATTTGAGAACTAATTTCGAGATTTGAAAACGTATTCGTGATTTATTTCCGGGTATTGATTTTAACCATTCCCACACTCTATCCTTACCAACTCCCTCACCTCCCCATACCTCCTTCAAATCACCATCATCCCCGTCAGTTTCATTCAACATCATTCATCACCGTCACTCACCATCAACCTTTCACCACTCCGCTCCCACTCCTCGCGCCACCACCACACACAATCTCCTTCTTCCTTCTTCATTTCCTCCCTTCCTTCTGGTCACCCTCATCACCACTTGCCCTCCACCACCACCATCGTCGTCTTTTGGCTTCACATTTCACACCTTCGGTTCCTTTCAAAATCAGCCTCAAGCCACCTTCCTCCTTAGTCCTCCAAGCCATAGCGTCTGGACTCCACCTCCATTGACACCTCGGAGCCGGAGCCAGCACCAGACACAGCCCCGGAGCTCCCTAGCGCCACCACCGAGTCACCGGAGTTCCATCTCTCCCGTTCAAGCGCAATTAGCTTCCGGTCCGATGAGCCATCACGAGCCTCCGAAGACGCCCAGGCCTCCGATCGAGAGCTTCGAAGTCGCGAACTTCCTTGGTGAGTTCCGCCTTTTCCTTCCGCTGTTTCTAATTGTTTTCTGCCAGGGTCGGGCTGTGGGAGAGTGTATATGTGTGTGAGCCGAGTGTGGGGAGTCGAGTGGGCTCGTGATCCCCGGTGAGACCTCCGGCGAACTCGTACTGGCGATGAGCAGAGGTGAGCGAGCGCGGGAGCAGGGGCGATGAGAGCGGGTGAACAGAGCACGCGAGCAGCGAGCGCGGGAGGAGGAACCCAACAGAGGCAAGCTCGACGAGTCCACGAGAGCAAGGCCGAGCTGGCGGGCGCGGGTGCGAGGAGCCGGCGAGCGACGGGTGAGCAGGCGCGGGAGCGGGACATTCCTCCATTTGAAATCCGGGGAAGAAGAAGACTGATGTGGCCTTTGGTGGGCCCCCATTGCTAACATATATATATATATATATATATATATATATATATATATATATATTTGTTATTTATTAAACCGGGTTGGGATTATATAACCGGTTCGGTTCGGTTCAGGTTATCCGTTGATTATTTAACAAATTAATGGTAATTAAAATATATTATTGGGACTTCAAGATTTATAAAGAACTTAGAAAAGAATTTCTAGGTTGGGAAGTAATCTCATAAATAAATTTAAAAGGGAATTTGGCGAGTATTTTCAAGGGTCGGAATACTTAATTATTTAACTGGGATTTGAAACGGTTATGAAACTAACCTAGGAATAAGACTTATTCGATGACTAACTAGCATGATAATATGATCGGTTGACTAACAGTATGATATGCATGACTAATAGCATGACTTGTGGTGAATTATTATATGAGAATAAATGTTGGATGATTATGACGATCTAGTAGGATTTTATATCACACAAATTATGTCTTATGATTTTGATGAACCATTGAGGTATATGCGAAAATGATGTACATGAACATGCGGAAATGGTTGAATGAGTTATGGAGAATGATTTGGTCTTGAGGAGCGGATGATGCGATGAAATGACTTTCATAATATGTTACTTGTTCTATTGATTGAGGTGTGCTTGAGTGCTTAATAGTTGGATGTAAACTTATGTATATTCCATTATGTACTAGGTGATACTCTGTGATTGTGACTATTGTGTGCTGTATTCTTCTGTTGCCGATCTGCTAGTCAGGTAAGTCCTCCGGGGCTTACTCAGTAACCAGTACCTCCTGCCTGATGTGTCATATAGTATGTAGGTGTTGCATATGCATAAGAGCATGTCATGTAGTATCATGATTAAGAATTGCATTTACGAATGAGCATCCTTATTCTGTATGCGTTTGAATACAGAACGGCCGTTATCTGTGAGTCCTAGAGTCCTTGCTAGGGTCATAGGGCAGCCCGGCTTCATCGGGTGTTGTCTTCCTCGAGTCATTTATATATATCACGAGATACGAGATGGACATGAGATATGATATGATGATGAGATATGATATGATGATGAGACATGATATGATGATGAGATTTGATACGATTATAGCATCGAACTGGCCAGTCTCCACCCTATCTGTAAGGGGGGTGGTGGTAGAAGAGGGATATACCACTTGGTATTCTTTGTTAAGGCCTTCCTCAATATTCTGCGCATATGAATTAGGAGCATGATAGTGTGGTCTTATTTCAGTACTGCATGAAGGCATCCTTTATTCTAGGTATAGGCGTATTATATGTCCTCAGCGCGGTCAGAGGACCCGTGGGCGGACTCTTGGCCTGACTTGGTGGTATAGTTTCAGGTACCCGATACACTGCTTGATTTTGTGCTGTTATGACGGGGTCTATTCATATGGCGGAAAGTGAGTGTTTGAAACCTGACTTCACCAGATTCACGCTTTTGGGGATTTCTCCCTAATTATACTCTGTTTTGACCCGGCTCTGCCGTGGCACTGGTTGTATCACTTTCAGAACTTATGCCATTTGTATGATAAAGGATTTTCAGCGTTGTAGGCTTAGGACAGGTACAGGGGTTTACCCCGGGGTCTCCAACGGACTTTTCAGATTTGGGTGCGAAATCCCACTTTAAACTACACATCTTCGATTTAAAACCTTCAACCTGTACTCGGGGCGCAAGATCCCAACGAGGGGTTTCATCCCTCGAAACGTAACTCAGGAATCATAATCCCGGGCCGTTACAATACCCGCCGACCGCCATCGAAGAGGAACACCTTTTCACCGCCTTGGCTGCCAGCAAGCTCCGGCCACCACCACACCCGTCGACCGCCATCGAAGAGGAACACCTTTTCACCGCCTAGGCCGCCAGCCAGCTCCGGCCACCACCATACCCGTCGATCGACCGCCATCGAAGAGGAAGCCTTTTCACTGCCTAGGCCGCCAGCAAGCTCCACCACCATCCTCGCCTATCCTTTCCGAATCTGCTATCAAGAATAGTGTTGCATTGGCGGCGCCGTTGCATCTATCGGCCCCGATCCAAGGTAGGAGGAAGAATTGTACCCACGGAAAGAACAACGTTTAATATAACGTTGTATAACAACGTACAATGGGACGTTGCACTACTTTACCTAAGCCCGATCGAGCCCGTTCGGGTTCCGGGCTACAACGTCCAATCGAACGTTATTACAACGTCGGTTTCATTTTCTCCAAAGCGATTGCACCACAAAATACAACGTCGGATTGGACGTTGTAGCAACGTCCAATCCAACGTTGCTATAACGTTGAATCCGACGAAGTATTTGCGGTGTATAAAGGGAACGCGTATTATTATATTGAGATGGATAAACTCTAGAAAATCATGCTTCGTTTGTATACACCTACATAGTGAGTTATTTGGAACCCCAATAAGACATTAGTTTCTCCCATCTTCTCTGCGTCTTTATTCTCTATCACAAACACATGCAAGTTGTTAACCAGACCAGCCCTTATTCCGACTTTCCGGTGCTTTCCCCATCCTCAAGTCACTTGGTGGGTTTTTTTTTCCTTCACCAAAAAAAAATAATTTAAATCATCTGAAATACCGACTCTTAAACCCTAACCCTTCCGTCAATCCACCTCCGACCTCCGGCAGAAAATGGCGAACAACCAAATAGCGATCTCCCTTCTCACCAGCCTCGCCAAGGCGGCATTCGGTCTCGGCGTCGGCGCCGCCGCCGTCAACTCCTCCATCTACACTGTCGACGGCGGCGAGCGCGCCGTCCTCTTCGACCGCCTCAGCGGGGTGAGGGAAGGCACGGTCGGTGAAGGCACCCACTTCCTCATCCCGTGGCTCCAGAAGCCGTACACCTTCGACATCCGCACCCGGCCGTACCAGTTCTCCTCGGTGTCCGGCACCAAGGATCTCCAGATGGTGAATCTCACCCTCCGCGTCCTCTCTCGGCCCGACGTCGACAAGCTCCCCACCATCTTCCAGAACCTAGGGTTGAAGTATGAAGACAAGGTCCTGCCTTCGATCGGGAATGAGGTTTTGAAGGCCGTTGTCGCTCAGTTTAACGCCGATCAGCTGCTTACTGAGAGGCCAAAGGTCTCGGCTATGGTTAAGGACAGCTTGGAGAGGAGGTAAGATTTATTAATTGTTATGAATTGATTTCGTTGCAATTTATGCAATGCCTGATCGATTCTCATCAGTTCTTCATTTCCAATTGAATTTCCTGTTACGTGGATATGACAATTAAAGGTTCTACCTTTCCATTTGAAAGGGGTTTTGCTTACTGAATTTTGAAGAAATAGGGGAAATGTTCAATCTACTACAAGAGGATTCTGGTTGTTGCATTGTTTGTTGGCAGTCAAGGATCATTTTGGTTGGTTTTGGATCAGGTTATTTCGAGTTCGATTTGAGTCTATATATTTCAGGTCAGGTTTGGATTGCTTCGGTTATTAGCTTTCACTTTGATTTTGGGAATGGATGGTGTGTGAAGAGGAGTACATATATCCGGCCTGTTTATGAATTAATTCTATCCCAATATTGACCTCTCCCATTGGGTTCAATCCGGATCATTGCGAACATATTTTTAATTACTCCAACATGTTATCCATATTATGTCTTCTGATAGATTTTTTGCTTGGAATTTTGGTTAATTTGCGATTGTGATATCTTCTTATTCATTTTAACTGCACTGGATGGTGAAGCTGCCAAATCTGATGCTGTATTTGATCGATATGAGGATTTCTTGATTCGTGTTTGGAAATGGTTGATGTATGGAGGACCTAATTAGTAGATAATTAGACAACAAATTCAGATTGAATTTGTAGGATCTGTACTATATATCCTAATTATTGATACAATAGAAATTACCTATACTATGTATCATAATTAGTAGCGATCTTGACTGTTACATATATCCTGTTTATGGGATAGGAATGTTGGGTTAAGTTGCATTTGTGACATCTTATTCATTTTAACTGATTTGGATATAAGTGAAGAAGTCACGAAATGCAATGCAGTATTGATGATATGGATTTTTTGATTTGTGTTTCGTAGGGCAAAGGACTTTAACATCGTCTTGGATGATGTGGCTATCACCCACCTTTCATATAGTGCTGAATTCTCCCGAGCTGTGGAGCATAAGCAGGTGGCCCAACAGGAGGCCGAGAGATCCAAATTCGTGGTGATCAAGGCCGAGCAAGAGACAAGGGCTGCAGTTATTCGGTCTGAGGGAGAGAGCGATGCAGCTAGGCTGATCTCCGAAGCCACTGCAAATTTTGGAGATGGATTGATTGAGCTCAGGAAAATTGAGGCTGCCAAGGAAAATGTGGCTACTATGTGTCGGAATGGCAACGTAACTTACCTTCCGTCGGGCAATCAGATGCTCATGGGAATGAACAATGCTCGTTAAGCGTTGAGGTTATCAGTCAATTGTGCGATTTATGAACTTGCAAGGTGATTCATCATTCATGAACAACGCATTAAGGCTGATGGAAACTGGTTTTCATAACGATTTTGCTGAAAACATCTTTAATTTGCTGCGCCTCTGGATATATATGGTAGTACATTCCCCAAGTAAGCTTGGGGAAGAGCATACGTGAGTTTTGTACTTCACAAATTTCAATGCAATTGCTACTCTTTATACCCAGTACAATATTGACATGTGGAATGGTGGAAGAGGGTTCACTTTCCAACCTGATGAATACAATTCCTTTTTGTTATCTGCACGGCCGCATATCGTCATCGGCACGGTGCCGGTGCCGAGCTCCCAGGTCGGCAGCACTAGTAGAAAAAAGGCTTTTTAGCCCGGGCGTTTTTTCATCATATAGCCCGGATATTTCAAAAACCCATCCGGGCAGTTGGTCTTCGGGATATTAGGCTAATAGCCCGGATCTAATTATAAACGCCCGGGCTATTTGGGTCAGTATATAGCCCGGATGTTGTAGATCCGGGTTATTAGGTCCCTTACATTTGAAAAAAGAACACAGTCATTTAGCCCGGATATTTTTATATCCGGGCTATTTTGTCCCTTTCATTTAAAAAAAATACACATATTTAGCTCGGATATTAAAATGCCCGGGCTAAAAAGTCCCTTTTAAAAAAATGATATATATACACATTTGTGGCGCTCTCCACCAACAACCATTAGGGCCAATGCACAAATTTCCAATTACATTCGTTGCCTTGAAAATCTACAATGTACATATCCATCAACTCATAAAACAAGACGACTTGTAATTGAATGAAAGTCTTTGTCATTAACAACACAAGTCACAAACCTCGAATTCTAGAGTTTTTCCAGTAAATTCACATACATATATAAACTCATTTTGAACTATAAAATATATCAACACATAAGTCACACACTAGGATCGTTTTCTTACAACAAGATATATGCCGATCACCATGGCCACCCCAACAACTGCAACCCCAAGAGACGCGAAGATCTTTGCTGCTGAAGAAGTTGCGCTTGTTGATGGAATTTCCATCAGCTTATCCATCTGCACTTGGAAATATCAAAAGATTAAATCAAGCCCAAAATCTCGTTTGTCTATATGCTTAGATTGGCAGAAAAAACTAGCGCATACCCTTGAATTCAAACCTTGAGGAAAGTAACAAGGATTCAAAAAAAAAAACGTTCCTTGAAACATATTTTGGCAGAGTGAAAGTATTTTCTTGCAGCCATTACAATAACAAGGTACAAAGGGAGGAACTGATCGGCCCAACAAGTGATCAAACCTCTAATTTCTCTACTTTCATGAATCATGACTACTATTATGCAATTATACGAAGGAATATTCATAGGCCATGTTAATTAATTATATTTCTTTTACGAAAAAAGCAAGTGGCATGCAATAAAGCAAAAAGAAGTTTGTATTATCATGGATTAAATCTATGCCACTTTCATTGTTTATCCATTTTGTAGAAAATATAAGTACAAGTGGAAAAGGTGGAGCTTGCAACCAACATGAGTCCTAACTCCTAAGCACTAGTGTCAATTGCACCCTCCACAATCAGATCATCTGATATATGAAAATTAATGGGAACCTTCAGATTGTTGTCAGAAATATTAATCAACTGAGTTGAATTTATCATTTACTCAAGCACCGAGGGTGAGCAACGACAATGATGATTAAAAGATTTCTTCATATATTCAGGCACTTACCGCAAAATCCTTGGGGACTATATCCATGGTATGTGAGAGAAGCATCTGATATATATCTCTAGCAAAATAACCCTTTGACAGTTGCCCCCTCCACAATCAGATCATCAACCCTTGTTCCAAATTTGACATAAACCTGCAGAAATCAGAAGCAGAACCTATGGATTACTGAGAAGTGATATTGCTGAGAATCACACAAAAACACTCAAATAAAAAAGCAAGAACACGAACACTTGGGGGATTCCAAAGAAACACACAACAAAACAACCTTCTAAAGTATAAACGAACTAAGAGATCGACATATGCGTATGATGTTCGTTTACCTTTGGATCGACATATGCATATTCACATTTACATTTACACTTCTTAGTAAATTCACATTTATATTTACATAATTTACTGAGAAGCAGAACCTATGCAAATGCACATCAGAACCTATGCAAATTCACATCAGAACCTATGCAAATTCACATCAGAACCTATGCAAATTCACATTTACATATTGCTGAGAAGCAGAACCTATGGATTACTGAGAAGCCAAAAAGAATAAATGCAAATTAATCCAACAAAATCATACAACTAGTGCAAAAAAGGCTAACTATAATATGTCAAGGGCTTGTCACATGTCTCACAAAGAGCGGGAACTTGTCCCACAGAAGTCCACAACCCTTCTCCTCGTAAGATAAGAATCTGATATCTCTTAGAGGCATTGTACAATATATGTTAGCCATTTACATATTGTCGATGGGTACATGTATGAGTGTGTGCATTCACATGTGGAATGTTGTCTAAACTACCCCGATTCATAAGTTATAATTATTCATTCACATCATAATATATACCAGCAGGCTACTGAAATCAGAACAGGTTAACCAATTTAATGCTCAAGAAAGAACACTTAATAGAAGATTGTTATTCTTGAACAAGGCAGTAAAATCACCTCCCCAAAACAAAATTTGTTATCCAATTGTATGAGCCGACGAACTACTAATGCACCAATATCACGTCCTCTTAGCTTAACAGGTTGTCCTCGCTCGATCAAGGTAACATCTGAACCAAGTTCTGCAAGGACAAGAGTTGCTCAACACTTTAGCAACTGATTTCCCCAATTCAATAGCAAAACACTTCAAGTTCCGGGATGACATAGCAACAAAACCCCCTTCATGTTTCGAAAACCCTAAGTTACGCAAATGATGTCGAGATTAGGGTTCAAACTAACCTGGAACTTGAGAACTTTAGCAATTTGCTCGAGGAGAGGATCAAAAATCCCTAGAAAATCCTTCCCGGGGTCCATGTCAACCTCGACTCCCAACTTAGACAGCCTCCAAACCCCCTGGAATTTGTCGTTAACGTCGATCTTATCCTTATTGATTTCTTTGAACTTGTTCTTCTCCGAAGGGTACCGAAGTTTCCCCGTCCTCTGCGACCTCCTCACGCATCGGATAGAGCAACAGTTGAGAAAGAAAACAGATGTGGAGAGAGAATCTGAACAACCATGAGGAGCGCCCAAACATGCAAAGTGGGTAAGGGAGGGAGAATTTGGGGAAGACGAATGACCAATTCGATTTGGGGCAAAATAGAAGCACGATAAATCAATTTCAACTTAATAACCCGGATATAGATATGGGAGGGAACGCCCGAGACATTAATTTGGATCCTTTGGTGGGCACACGCACTAATAACCCCGGAGATAGATGGGTGAGGCACGCCCGGCCTAATGGCCTATTAGATTTACATAATAACCCGGATATAATAGCTTTGGGGTATTTGGTGTGAGTTGTTGAGAAATTTTTTTACTTATAATAGCCCGGGCCTACAATATATCCGGGCTCTATACTATTTTCAGTTTTCAAAAAAAAAAGAAAATACATATTTGTCAATTTTAATCCTATTAGAACCCGGATTTTTCAGATCCGGCTTATTATATAGCGGGTTAAAAACTCATTTTTCTACTAGTGCAGGAACTGTTGCCGGTGCCGAGCTCCCAAGTCGGCAGTACATATTGCCGATCTCGAGCTCCCAATTCGGCATCCAATGCCCGAGGTAAGTTCGAAAGCCTATAAAAAAAAAAGCGATGTATGAGTTAAATTAGAATGCAATTCGATTCAAAATCCATATTCTTACATTGGAGGAAATGGCGTTACCGGAAGAAGATGGTTGAGGCGAATTACCGTTTGACATTTTTAGCTATAGTGATCCGGAGGAGCTCGTGAAGAATCTCGAGTTAAGTTAATATTGTTACAGCGGATCGTTTATATATAGCGGAACCTTTATATAATTATGTTTGAATAGAATCATATTATAGCGGAAATATTTTATATAATTAAGTTTGAATAGAATCATATTATAGCGGAACGTTTATAGAGGGAACCTTTATATAATTATGTTTGAATGGATATGTTGTTTGAATCGAAACATAATAAAGCATAGTTTTGTAAAACGAAACCATCATATAATATAGTGTTATTGATAATATTTTGTAAAATTTCATATAGTGAGATTGTGTGCGAAAATCTTCTTAGTACATAAGTGACATTATGCAGGAACAAAACCAACCTCTAGATGTGGGTACAGAATATGGTTCGATGTTTACATTCGATGGTTATTGGGCTGATTAAGTAAACATGAAGGCATGGGCTAGATACGTAGGGAAGATTAAGAACATGGTACTTGTGATCACTCGGTCATGGAAGAACAAAATGAGTAGATTGGGTACCTTTCGTCTAGTGTGTGATAAGTACGGAGGGGGTAGAGATATTCCAGATGTCGACTTGGATTTTCCTCCCTCAGTGAGTAGGCGAGGGAGAACGACGAAGCTCGGATGCTTGTTTGAGCTGGAGGGTCGGCAAAATGATGCTGACAATTGGACCATGAAGGTTATATGCGGTGTGCATAACCACAAGCTAAACGATGTGATGTTAGGACATCCCTATGCCGGTAGATTAACCCCAGATCGACATCGGCAGGTTCGTCGTGATACAGTGATTGGGATAAAAACGGGGGATATGCTGTGCGGGATGAAGTATGATGATCATGACTGCGTGACGGACATTCGTCAAGTGTAAAATGCACGAGCCCAGTTGCGGAGAAGCGCCGCAGAAGGATGGAGGGACCTGCCTCAAGCGCTTCACAAACTCAACCAGAAGGGATACTTTATCGCCACACGGAAGTCCTCTAAAGGAGGAGTAGACGAGGTTACTGACGTGTTTTTGTCACATCCAAACTACCGACATCTTCTGATGTTGTTTCCGTATGTTATCATGATGGACTCGATCTACAAGACGAACGAGTAAGAGGAATCACATTTATGTCGACTACTTTTATATCTATCATACGTTGTAGCAATTTGTTTGACTAATTCATGTTCATGTGGTAGGTACGAAATGCCATTGCTAGAGATCGTTGGGATTACTAGCACGCGTACGAATAACACATTTGCGATTGCGTTCGTATTCATGGCAGGCGAGAGCACAGATCACTATAGTTGGGCACTACGACGACTATGCCATTTGTGCGGTCAACGACTTCAAGAAGTAATTCTTAAAGACAGAGAGTTGGGTCTTATCAAGGCTCTTCGGGAGGAGTTTCCCACGGTAAAGAATATGTTGTGCTCCTATCATATTATGTGCAACATTGAAATTCCATATCCATTATGTTAACATAAATTCCATATCAATTATGTTAACATAAATTCCATATCTAAATTTCATATCTTTACCAATTATGTGAACATAAATCCCATATCTAACCAGGGGCGGAGCCAGCGGTTTGTTCAGTGGGAGGCTCAACAAGGTGTAGAGGGAGGCTCAACAAGGTGTAGAAGGTAAAAAAAAAAATTGAAAATAAGGGGTGGGAGGGTGAGAATCGAACTCCTGACCTCTACTCTCCCCGGACAAGCATTCTAACATTGTGATGCAGTGTACATTTGTGTTTTTAAGACCCCTTTTACTCTATATTTAGTATTACCTATATATATATATATATTTATTTTTCCGGGGGGGGGGGGGGGGGGGGGGGGGGGGGGGGGGCTGGAGCCACCGCATACCCCCCTTCCCTCCGCCTCTGTATCTAACAGAGATATCTTTATCCACTATGTGATATATATTTATCTAAATTCCATTTAAATGTATATTTTATCTCAAATCCATATGTCTACATTCAATATGTCAATTCCATATCTAAATTTCACATACCTCAACCTACATTTCTCTACGTTCCTTGTAAATCATGATTTCATCTACATTCCACATAAATCTACATTATCTAATTTTATAATTGCATTACAAATTCCATATCTACATTTTCATTCATTAAAAATTCTATACGTAATTTTCATGCATGAAGAATTCCATATCTAATTTTCATGAATTAAAAAATCTATATCTAATTTTCATGCATTAATAATTTCATATCTATTTTTCATGAATTAAAAATTCTATATCTCATTTTCAAGCATTAAAAATTCCATATCTAATTTTATCTAAATTCCATATCTAATTTTATTTAAATTCCATATCTAATTTCCTTTTATAATTTCATTAAAAAATCCATAAACTCTCGACTATACCCTACATTTTATCTTTATTTCATTTAAATGTTGATCAATAATAACATAAAATTAACATAAAATCTCTACATACCTCGGCGGCGGCTTGCGCTCGAGGATCATTCGGCGAGGGTTGTGGTGAAGGCTCACGCGGATCGCTCGGTGGGGTAAGAGGTGAAGGGGGTCGCGAAGATCGCGTAAACCTCTCTAACAAGCTACGCAACTTCGTCATATCTCCTTAGAAGATCTCCGGGCTACCGACCGACTTGCCGAGCTTACAAATTTGCGAAAATGTATGTGGGTGAGTGGTGTGTGTGTAGTGCAAAGTGAGGGCGGGGCTCCCTCAATTTATAATTAATCCCTCGCCACCCCCCTTGTCGACCTGGGAGCTCGGCAGCGGCACCGCCCAAGGATGGGACGCAAAGCTGTAGATTCCCTACAAAGCTGCAGACTGACTCGATGTGACCCTGCCGAATTCTGAGCTCGGCATCGGCGTCAGGTGAGGTGACACGATGTGACTCGGCGTCAGGTGAGGTGACTCGACGTCAGATTCCCTGCAAAAGCTGCAGATTCCCAGTCAGTGTCTGCCGAATTGGGAGCTCGGCTTCGACACCGTGCGTCTGGCGAGAAATTCGCCGTGCGAATAACAGGACCGATACAATTCGTAATTTGGAAACCTTCACGTGATGTATTGGGTGGGTTTGTTTTTTTTAATCAATTTTCTTAAGTTAAAATTAATTAAAAAAACTATAAAAAATATATTTGATTAGACATTAAATTTATCTACCTATAAACACCCATTTTGCATATGTTTTTTTTAAAAATGATTACAGTAATATGCTTTATTAATTATAATATAAGTTTGATTAATTTTAACGACAAAATTTCCTATAAATAGATGCACCTCCCAACTTCATAACTTATCCCAACCCATCCAGTTTCCTCTCTTTTTAAGCTCAAATCCCGCTTTGACACTTGAAATGGATCCGAATCAAAATGCACAAAACTTTCCCCAAAGCTTCTATGATATGTTATCTCTATACACCCAACAACAACCCAATACAAACTCAAACCATCCTAGTGTGAATCCACCCCCTCTTGATCAAGCTCATTCCTACTATCCCAACATGATGAATCCCATGTAGTATTATCCCACTACAAATGTCGTTCTCATTCCAAATTCATTCGAATCTCCATTATTACGGGGAACACAAGATAGCTTCCCAGTTTATAGCACCCAACACGATGTCCAAGAAGAAGAGGTGGATGAACAGCCTGCTTCGGGACGTACGGAGAGAAGGCAATGGAGTGAGAAGGAAGATGAGTTGCTCCTTAGTGCATGGTTGAACACCAGTACGGACGCTGTTGAGGGAAACAACCAGTTGACATCCCGGTTTTGGTCAAGAATAGCAACATACTACAACAATAGAAGGGGAGAGATGGCTCCACGCGATGCAGAAAGATGTAGAGCGCGTTTTGGCCGAGTTAGCCATGATGTTAGCAAATTTGCCGGTTGTTTCAGCCATGCATGAAGGGAAAAGGCGAGTGGATAATCGGCCGATGATGTAATGAACAATGCCATAATCATATATAGCACAGACCATGAGAGGCACACATCATTCAAGAATGAACACGCGTGGCGTATTCTAAAGAATGAGCAAAAGTGGCAAGTTTCAGAGCAACACCGTGGAGATGGTTCCTCAAAGCGAATAAAGGTTACTGCATCAGGGTCATACACGTCGGGATCCAACCTCCCCCCCTACTCCAGGATCCAACCCCTGTTGTGAGCAGAATCTGCCATGTTTTACAGTAACTTTTATATCGATTTATATATGCATTGCATTCATTTGGGCTTAGATAGTACAAAACCTATGTAGTTTACGATTATTTGCCAAATTATGGAATCTACACCAGTTTCTGTTTAATTCGCAGAAATCGAGGCATTTTACAGCAATTCTATAGAAGGTCAGAAAAGCTCGGAAAACCACTACAGAAGTCCAAGGTCAAAGCAGCAACGGAACCAGTCGAATCGAGCCGAGGAACCAGACTACTCGATCTCGAGTAGACCTTACTCGATCTAGACGAGCATGGCCGAGCAACCTTGGTCGAGCAAGCCTGATCGAGAGAGCTGAGTCAACCCGACGTCCGGAGTCTACTCGATCTCGACAAGCCCTAGTCGAGATCGACGAAGCCCAGCACCACACCCGGAGTCGACGAGACGAGAAGCTACCCGAGAAGCCGAGCGCACCCTACTCGATCTCGACAAGCCTTGGTCGAGATCGACAAGCGCCACAACACCAGTCCGAGTCCTTGCCGAGGAGAAGCTGCTCGACCAGAGAAGGCCACACCCTACTCGATCTCGATGAACCCTAGTCGAGATCGACGAGCCCCTGAGTCCAGATCCGAGCTTGCCGAGTAGAGCCACCCGAGGAGACCTAGTCGATGACCCATGCTTACTCGACATCGACAAGCGGTACTCGAGGTCGACAAGCGCCAGGACCCAGATCCGAGCCACATCGAGCAGAGCTAGCCGGGAAGTCCAGTCGACGATCAACCATACTCGAGGTCGACGAGCCGTAGTCGAGGTCGAGTAGACCCGAGTCCAAAAACGTGTCGTCGAGAGTTGTCCTAGTCGACTTGGGATTCCTTGGGCACCAAGGAAGTCGAGCTGGCCGAAGATCTATCCGATTCCATCACGTCTATCCATGGGAGACAAGATCTATCAACATCATGAAGACTTACCTAGTTTAGAATTATCCTTTCCTTGTTGATTTATTTCCATTAGGTAATTTATTTATCCTTTCAAGTTTTAGATATAATTTTAGATAGAGATAGAAGATTCTATCCTCGTTAGCAAGGGTTAGAAGACTATAAATAAGGCCATTGGGGCTCAGTTTCATTCGAATTCGAATTCACACACAATTAGTTAGTTCCACAGAGAAGTTTAGGTGTTCTAAGGTTTTTAGGGTTTTGGCTTTCTGCGAAAGTTGATTGCCAGGATTGTAAAAGGCTTTGAATTTAGTTTTAATGCAAGTTAGTTCTTTTCATCAATCAATGTCTGTTATTGCGATGAGGCGTGAGTAGTCCACCCACTTCTGGGGCTGGGGTGAGCCCGACGGTGGCCATGTGAGGCGATGCAATAAAGGTCAGATCTTTTTGTGCAATTCATCTTCTATCCCTATGAGCATGATTCTTTTGCGAGAGTTGAAGGTGATCCTTGTTTGTATTATTGAAGCGAAAGTGATCTTAATACAACTTGGATTAATTATGTGAAAAGGGTTAGTAACAATTAGGGTTCATGCGAAAGCCTCTATTTGCCTATTTGTTAATGACGAAAGTTATTTGATGGAAAGCATGATCTTTTATGCCTTTATGTGTTACTTTGCATGGTTATCATTGTGGTATTGAAACCCTGGTCTTGGAAGTCTTTTAATATATTGAATTTATTTCTGTCAAAAATCTGAGTTTTGGTTCGAAATCTGCAAATTTAAGTTTCTGTTCCTTGTCGACATAGAGGAGACCTTTGTCGATCTCGAGTAAGCCTTAGTCGAGATCGAGTAGGTCTAGTATAGGTCGAGTGAAGCTTCTGTCTTTTGTCGATTTTCAGTTTCTGTTTCTGCTTTTCTTGTCGATCTCGAGTTGGTGTTGTCGAGATCGAGTACACTTTTCTTCGTCGAGTTGTTTTGTTTTCAATTCTGAAGTTGCTGTCTTTGCTAGCTGTGGTCGATCTCGAGTTGACTCTTGTCGAGATCGACGAGCCCTTTGCCTTTGCTTTTTAGTTTCTGCTTTGCTTTCTCTCTTCTGTTTTGCTTTGTTCTTTGCTTTTGTTTTTCTGCTTTTATTTCTGTTTCTTTCGTTGTTTCTGTCTTTCTGCTGCTTTGTCTGTGAGAATTTATAGCTACCTGAGAACTGCTGACGTGCTTCCTCGTGGATTCGATCCTGACTATTCTCTTACTAGCTCAGGAGGAAGTCTTGTATTATTTGCTGAGACAGGGAAGTCAATCTGAACTATATTTCATATTTATTTCATACTTGACCATCCTCCTGCAATACAACAAATTGGCGCCGTTGACGGGGAAGCTATCAATCGCGCCTTAGGTAGTCAGTTTCACTGTTTCTTTGAGTTACTTTTCAGGTGTATGCGCCGTTCTGGTCAAACACCTGAGTTTGACGCCTTAGACGAACCGGAATGCCTATTTCACATCCGAGCTAAACTACAAAGAGCCATGTCAGCTGCAGAGACACAGGAACAGCTGGTCGCTAGGCTTACCAGGGAATTGGCCGCAAAGGATACTGCTATCGCCGCTAAGGATGCTGCTATCGCCGCTGAGAGAGCAGCAAGGGAACAAGCAGAGGCTGAGCTTGCCCAATATCCAACCACGGGCAGAGGACTACATGCACCCAACTCTAGTCGTGCCTGAATCGGCGATTCTTATCCCTGATAACTCTTTTGAAATTCGCACTCGATTTCTTATAGAGCTGAAAAATAATGCCTTCTATGGTAGATTTAATGAGTGTCCTCTTGAACATATTACAAACTTTTCTGGCATGTGCCGTACTATTGCTGAAGGTACAACCCTGGAATATGTCAAGATGAAATCTTTTCGCTGGTCTCTCGCTGGGCCTGCACTGAAATGGCTGGAAGGGCTGAAAGCAAGATCACTCACAACCTGGGCCCAAGTAGAGCAAGAGTTTCTGAACAAATTCTTCCCACCCGCCAAAACAGCACATCTCCTCCAGAGAATCACCGCCTTCAAACAGAAGCAAGGGGAACCGCTGGCAAAGGCATGGGAGCGCTACAAGGAACTTCTGCGATCTTGCCCTACTCATAGACAGCCACCCTACGTCATTCAGGAGATCTTCTTCAACTCTCTTGATCAAGTCACTAAGGACAGAATTAACCATTATACTCGCTATGAGTATCTGACGATGCCGCCAAGTGACGCATGGGGTGTGCTAGAGAAGCTCACTAACTACGACAACAAGTATGGGTCTACTACAACTTATGACGAGAACCCATACGCCAGGCCAGCACCATCCATGCCCCTCTATGAGCCACCTAAGGAGATTGATCCTGATGTTAGGGATCAGTACTACAGAGACTAGAATAAGAAGCTCATCAAGCAAGTAAAGTATCTCTCTGTCAACCAGCCTTGCATTGAATGCGGATCGCAAAGGCACACCACTCCTGAGTGCCCACACGCAGAACAAGTCAGGATGGCAGAGCATCATGAGGATGTAGCTTACGCAGGGGGTCCCAGTCGCTACATGGGGGACCAAAGGTTTCAGCAACCACAATGGAACCAAGGTGTCCCTAGGAATCCCCCGCCCTACAGAGCTCCTGGACATCCGGAAAGGGAGCAGAAAAAGGATGATATACAGACAGTCTTGGAGGAAATACGGAGGAACCACTCAAAAACTAGGCAATCTTTCAACTCCGTCTATACTCAGATGCAAGGTGTCAACTCTAGGCTTGGGGAAATTGATATCTGGCGGAAATCAGTTGATACACAGATTTAGGCGTGGCCACGGGTTACGGGTCAACCCGTGACCCGCCGGGTCCGGGTTGACGGGTTGGCGGGTGGGGACGGGTAGCGGGTTAGGGTTAGGGTCGGGGAATCCGTGACCCGTGACCCGGCGGGTCGACCCGACGGGTCGACCCGTTTTTTCAAAAAAAAAATTTTTGAAAAATTTATAGACTTGGAAGTCTTCCTTCATTCCCCTCATTTCCAATGTGGGACAAAGGCTTTGTCCCACATCGGAAATATGGAGATAGAATGAGAAGGCATGGGGCTATATATATGTATCTCACTACCACATTTCTTCCACTTCACTTATTTCCTACATTTCCTACATTGAAAATTAAGTTGAAAATGAAGTTTGAGAAATATATTCTCATATTTTTTTCTCTTACATCACACAATGAAATTATTGTGGATGAAAGAATTAATATGGAGATATAATCTTCCTACATTTTTAATACTTCATATGAAAGTGATAAAATGTGTTGTGAAGATAAAATCTTTACATATTATTTATTTATTTAGTTTAATAGTCATTTTTTTAAAAAAAAAAGATTTTTTTTTAAAATAATGTAACCCGCTGGGTCAACGGGTCGACCCGAACCCGTCAACCCGTGAGATTTACGGGTTAGGGTTCGGGTCGGCCAACCCTGACCCTTGACCCGGCGGGTCCGACCCGTGGCCACGCCTACACAGATTGGTCAGCTAACAGCAGGAATCCCCAGACAGTCAGGGTCACTTCCAGGATCTTCAGAACCAAATCCTAAGGGAAAGACAGGACACATCGCTGCTATAAAACTCAGAAGCGGCCATCAACTGCAAGAGCCAGAGGTCGGAAAGCAGCAGAACGACGAGGAACAGCAAGTCGACCTCGAAAAACCTGTGGTCGATCTCGACGAAGGCCTCGTCGATATCGAGGAGAATCTGCAAAAATCTTCGTCTGCACCACACAGCAACTCGACTGAGCCCAATCTGGTCAATGTCGACAAGACTGTAGTCGATGTCGAGGAGCCTCTGGTCGACATAGAGCAGCCTGCAGCACCTCCGACATATGTTCTGGCTCCGAATCAGAAAAAGAAGCTGCCTTTCCCCACAAAATCTCTAAAGGACCCGGAAGAAAAGAAATTTCAGCGCTTCATCAAGATGCTTCAGAAACTCAACGCCACTATCCCCTTCACAGAAGCTCTCAATGAAATGCCATCCTATGTCAAGTTTCTGAAGGAGATTCTGAGCAAAAAGCGATCAATGGCTGAAATCACAGAGGAGTGCAGCCATCTGGACATATTAGAGAAGAGGCCGGATCCAGGTAAGTTTGCTATAACTATTGGATTTGGTCCATACAAAATTAATGCTTTATGTGATGTGATCCGAGCTCTTTCGACACAGGCTCGGTGTTTTAGTCATAAAAGGAGCTATATTTATCCAATGAAGGTCCATGAGTACTAGTTGGAAAGCTAATTCGAAGGGATACATCTTTCATGAAGACTAAAATGCCGAAATCATCCAAAAAGAGGTCCGAAATTAGCAATAATCCAGCAGTTCAAAATCTTTACAGTTTTCCCGACGCATTGAATGAAGTCGGAATAGATGAAGAGACGTTGAACGGGATTCATTCAATGGAACTTGATGGTTTTGACACTTCATGATGACATCCAACCCTCCATTTTCCACTAGGGGGTTGGCCAACTTTCTCCATTAATTCCCGAGCCAGAGACTTTTCATATTTTCCGTCTTTAATTTATTGTTTAATTGTTGCTTCGTTTATGGCTATAAAATGCCTCAACCATTGTCATGAAAAATAAGATTTGAGTTGAGAATTTTTGGAAAAAGTGTGTGTGTCTTGTTGATTTGGTGAGATGCCATTTTGACTCCCCATTCCGGAGTGAGAGGCCGAGGAATGGTTCCGTTTGTTTAACTCTTTCCGGTGAGATGCTTGTTAGAGTTGTTCAAACAAAGGCTTGATTGCTCGGGAGTGAGATGCCGACGAGTGAGAGAGCGAGTTTGGTAAGTCTATGGGTGAGATGCTCATAGATTTAGCCATCCATATCTTGTTTTTATTTTCCCATAAATCTAGAAAAATCCAAATAAAAGAGTCGTGTGTGTCAAATTTTGTTCTCGCGCTCGGTTGAAGCTTTGAAACTTGTGGGATCGATCCTTCGGGTCATATCATTTGGTATCAGAGCTACTCCATCAAGTTCACAAAGCTTTATGTAAGTCAATTACTTTCATCCACATCCCTCTTCAGAGCCGTCGCGGTTGCAACCATTGAAGTGCACCACGCAGATCCAACGTACAGGGGCGTATCGTACCTTTTTGGAAAGGCGACGCAGATTTGAGAGTCTTCGCGGAATCAACCATCAAGATATCTTACGCAGATCCAACGTACAAGGGCATAATGTTTCTTTTTGGAAGGGCAACGCAAGATTCGAGGACGAATCTTTTTCAAAGGAGGAGAGGATGATGTGATCCGAGCTCTTTCGACACAGGCTCGGTGTTTTAGTCATAGAAGGAGCTATATTTATCCAATGAAGGTCCATGAGTACTAGTTGGAAAGCTAATTCGAAGGGATACATCTTTCATGAAGACTAAAATGCCGAAATCATCCAAAAAGAGGTCCGAAATTAGCAATAATCCAGCAGTTCAAAATCTTTACAGTTTTCCCGACGCATTGAATGAAGTCGGAATAGATGAAGAGACGTTGAACGGGATTCATTCAATGGAACTTGATGGTTTTGACACTTCATGATGACATCCAACCCTCCATTTTCCACTAGGGGGTTGGCCAACTTTCTCCATTAATTCCCGAGCCAGAGACTTTTCATATTTTCCGTCTTTAATTTATTGTTTAATTGTTGCTTGGTTTATGGCTATAAAATGCCTCTACCATTGTCATGAAAAATAAGATTTGAGTTGAGAATTTTTGGAAAAAGTGTGTGTGTCTTGTTGATTTGGTGAGATGCCATTTTGACTCCCCATTCCGGAGTGAGAGGCCGAGGAATGGTTCCGTTTGTTTAACTCTTTCCGGTGAGATGCTTGTTAGAGTTGTTCAAACAAAGGCTTGATTGCTCGGGAGTGAGATGCCGACGAGTGAGAGAGCGAGTTTGGTAAATATATGGGTGAGATGCTCATAGATTTAGCCATCCATATCTTGTTTTTATGTTCCCATAAATCTAGAAAAATCCAAATAAAAGAGTAGCGTGTGTCAAATTTTGTTCTCGTGCTCGGTTGAAGCTTTGTAACTTGTTGGATCGATCCTTCGGGGCACAGAGCCTGTGGATGCTAGACTTTACATGGCCAACAACACGGTGGTCATTCCAACAGGCATGGTGGATAATGTGCCAGTACAAGTAGGTAAATTCTTTGTCCCTGCTGATTTTCTAGTTGTTGATATGTAAGAAGATCCTGCTTGTCCAATTATCTTAGGAAGACCATTCTTGGCGACGGTGGATGCCAACATAAGCGTAAGGAAAGGAGTGCTCACCTTCAACATCAGCGATGAGGTAATTGAGTATTTCTTTAATAAAACTGAAAGGCATACAAGTCCAATGGAAGAGGTCAAATCTATCTCAGCTGGCTACATCACCTGTGGGGAACCCAAGGTCAGAAACATGACCCCTGAAGAGATAGAAAAAAGGGACATGGAGGCCCAGGTGGAGGAGATCATGGCTATCCTCAAGGAGAACACAGAGAATCCAATCGACACGGACCAAGGTAAGTCGTGTTGGATTAATTATTTTTCGGATGCCTTGACAGGAGCTAAGTATGGGGTCAAGATCGACCAAGAATCCTCGACATCGAGGACCCTAGTCGACCTCGACCAGACCAAGGAGACTCCACCAGCACCAGCATCGTCGAGCAGCGAACCAGACAAACCCGGCTCGTCGATCTCGACCACCCTTATCGAGGTCGACCACCACTCGACGGCCTCGGCTTCATCTTCCTCGACGCTGACTCCACCAGACGGCCAGCCCTCGTCGAGATCGACTACCCTAGTCGAGATCGACCAAGATGGGACCGTTCGTGGTGAACAAGATCCATTCTGGAGGATTGCAGCTGATGGACAAGAATGGAGTCTTATTTGAGGCCCAAGCTACATGGGCCCTGCAAATGCCACCTTGAGCATAAATGGAAAGTCGACCTAGCGACTATAAAATCTAGAGCATGTACATAGACTTTTTAGGACATTTGAGACTTTGTTTTTTATTTTTGGTTTTGAACTTTTAGTTTTGCTATTATGGGTATATGTCTTCTACTTTTCAGGTCAATGGATAGAACCAAGTCTTACTCGGCCAGGAGGTGCTCCATTCGAAATTTTGAGGCTCTGCACATCTGTCTTGTGAGTTTCTTTCTTTACCCTTGTTTTTATACAGTGAGGACACTGTAATATTTAAGTATGGGGTGGGGGAAGGGCTTTGTGCATAATTTCCATATTTGACATTACTTATGCATTATTTCTTAGAATTGCTACATGGCTATTTTGGAATGCATTATTTATTTATGTGCTTATATGCATGTTTCCAAAGATTTGAAAAAATGACCCCCATTGAAATTTTTGAATAATGTCATGGAAGGTTATATTGAACTCGACGATGCAAAATTGGATTCATTAGAGATATAGCATGAAATTGCCTAGTAAAGGGAAGTCATAATGAAGTGCATTATTTCTTGAAAACCATGAAAGGAGGTAAATTTTGAAGTTGCTTTTGACATGTTGCATGATAAGATGATGGAGGACTTTATATTTTCATATAAATGCACATTGTTTATAATCCTAGCCTTACCTATGCTTATGCATCACAAAAACCATAATATGCCTTATTTCATATATTGCTCCACATGATCTAAAAATTGCCATTCTTTACCTTATCCCGGGATTATGTTGAGAATGATGTTACATTATGGAGATGTTATATGGTGTTTGTGTTATATATCATATTTGGAGTTTGGAAGGAAATTATTTGAAATATATGGAAAATTTAATGAGTGAAAGAAAATCCAATCACCTCAGGAGATAAAGGTAGATTGACCCTGCTCTCTAAGATAATAGTTTGGAGAGATGGGACACATTGTGAGGAGTCCAAACCACTAAGTATCCGGGGCCATTCATGACACCCATGTTTGCGACTCGCGAGAAGGCAGTGCTGAGGTTAGAGAGGTAAAAACATTATTATTGAGAAAAGCATTATGAAAGGTGATGAATCAATTGGAAGAAGGAATATGGAAATTCAAATTGGAAAGTACTCCATTTCCCCGGATCAAAAGCACCACATTGCCAAATATTACCCACCTTCAGCCTTTTACCAATCTACTCCTTATTGAGCTTAAATTAAAGTCTTCTTGATTATCAATGCTTTGTCACTTATTAATGTTTTTTGCATAACCCTCCTTTTGTGAGTAGATGTTACTTTTACATATTTGCACATGCATGAATCTGTGACACTAGTACCTTTTCGATGATGGAAATTGATTGCAGGGTTATATAAGAATGAATCTGATATGTTGAGAGTTTTGAATTCTTCCTCTGAATGACAATTAAAAGTATTGCTTGAGTACAAACAAGCTTAAGTATGGGTGTTTGTTGTGAGCAGAATCTGCCATGTTTTACAATAACTTTTATATCGATTTATGTATGCATTGCATTCATTTGGGCTTAGATAGTACAGAACCTATGTAGTTTATGATTATTTGCCAAATTATGGAATCTACACCAGTTTCTGTTTAATTCGCAGAAATCGAGGCATTTTACAGCAATTCTACAGAAGGTCAGAAAAGCTCGGAAAACCACTACAGAAGTCCAAGGTCAAAGCAGCAACGGAACCAGTCGAATCGAGCCGAGGAACCAGACTACTCGATCTCGAGTAGACCTTACTCGATCTAGACGAGCATGGCCGAGCAACCTTGGTCGAGCAAGCCTGATCGAGAGAGCTGAGTCAACCCGACGTCCGGAGTCTACTCGATCTCGACAAGCCCTAGTCGAGATCGACGAAGCCCAGCACCACACCCGGAGTCGACGAGACGAGAAGCTGCCCGAGAAGCCGAGGACGAGAAGCCGAGCGCACCCTACTCGATCTCGACAAGCCTTGGTCGAGATCGACAAGCCTTGGTCGAGATCGAAAAGCGCCACAACACCAGTCCGAGTCCTTGCCGAGGAGAAGCTGCTCGACCAGAGAAGGCCACACCCTAGTCGAGATCGACGAGCCCCTGAGTCCAGATCCGAGCTTGCCGAGTAGAGCCACCCGACGATGGAAGCTTGTCGATGACCCATGCTTACTCGACATCGACAAGCGGTACTCGAGGTCGACAAGCGCCAGGACCCAGATCCGAGCCACATCGAGCAGAGCTAGCCGGGAAGTCCAGTCGACGATCAACCCTACTCGAGGTCGACGAGCCGTGGTCGAGGTCGAGTAGACTCGAGTCCAGAAACGTGTCGTCGAGAGCTGTCCTAGTCGACTTGGGATTCCTTGGGCACGAAGGAAGTCGAGCTGGCCGAAGATCTATCCGATTCCATCACGTCTATCCATGGGAGACAAGATCTATCAACATCATGAAGACTTACCTAGTTTAGAATTATCCTTTCCTTGTTGATTTATTTCCATTAGGTAATTTATTTATCCTTTCAAGTTTTAGATATAATTTTAGATAGAGATAGAAGATTCTATCCTTGGTTAGCAAGGGTTAGAAGACTATAAATAAGGCCCTTGGGGCTCAGTTTCATTCGAATTTGAATTCACACACAATTAGTTAGTTCCACAGAGAAGTTTAGGAGTTCTAAGGTTTTTAGGGTTTTGGCTTTCTGCGAAAGTTGATTGCCAAGATTGTAAAAGGCTTTGAATTTAGTTTTAATGCAAGTTAGTTCTTTTCATCAATCAATGTCTGTTATTGCGATGAGGCGTGAGTAGTCCACCCACTTCTGGGGCTGGGGTGACCCCGACGGTGGCCATGTGAGGCGATGCAATAAAGGTCAGATCTTTTTGTGCAATTCATCTTCTATCCCTATGAGCATGATTCTTTTGTGAGAGTTGAAGATGATCCTTGTTTGTATTATTGAAGCGAAAGTGATCTTAATACAACTTGGATTAATTATGTGAAAAGGGTTAGTAACAATTAGGGTTTATGCGAAAGCCTCTATTTGCCTATTTGTTAATGACGAAAGTTATTTGATGGAAAGCATGATCTTTTATGCCTTTATGTGTTACTTTGCATGGTTATCGTTGTGGTATTGAAACCCTGGTCTTGGAAGTCTTTTAATATATTGAATTTATTTCTGTCAAAAATCTGAGTTTTGGTTCGAAATCTGCAAATTTAAGTTTCTGTTCCTTGTCGACATAGAGGAGACCTTTGTCGATCTCGAGTAAGCCTTTGTCGAGATCGAGTAGGTCCAGTCTAGGTCGAGTGAAGCTTCTGTCTTTTGTCGATTTTCAGTTTCTGTTTCTGCTTTTCTTGTCGATCTCGAGTTGGTGTTGTCGAGATCGAGTACACTTGTCTTCGTCGAGTTGTTTTGTTTTCAATTCTGAAGTTGCTGTCTTTGCTAGTTGTGGTCGATCTCGAGTTGACTCTTGTCGAGGTCGACGAGCCCTTTGCCTTTGCTTTTTAGTTTCTGCTTTGCTTTGTCTCTTCTGTTTTGCTTTGTTCTTTGCTTTTGTTTTTCTGCTTTTATTTCTGTTTCTTTCGTTGTTTCTGTCTTTCTGCTGCTTTGTCTGTGAGAATTTATAGCTACCTGAGAACTGCTGACGTGCTTCCTCGTGGATTCGATCCTGACTATTCTCTTACTACAACGGGAGGAAGTCTTGTATTATTTGCTGAGACAGGGAAGTCAATCTGAACTATATTTCATATTTATTTCATACTTGACCATCCTCCTGCAATACAACAACCCCCCAACACCTCTGAGGGAGGGTGGGACTGATGGTTCACGTAGTCGTCCGCTCGGTGTGAAGGCTACCAAGCGAGCGCTAAAGAGACCAATTGGTGTCAATAGTGAATCGACCGACGATGTGGAGTTACAACGTAACTTAATGTTTGGTGAATTTCTAACCATCAAGAAAGAAGAGATGGAGATACAGAGGGAAGCTCATAAGGCCAGGGAAAGGCGAGAGGAAGCAAGTGTAACACCCCCCTTTTTAAAACCCGAGGGAATGCCAGAGCGCCAGTGATTACTCGGACTTTAATGTCTTTGTAACCACCTTAGGCTTATAGGGACATGCAACCATGCTCCCATAAACAAGATGATAATATTAAATATATAAATAAAATACAATTAAATAGCGGAAGACTTGAAATATAAAAATAATTTTTTTATTAAACTCTCCTCGAAAATTGAGGATTTAATTACAAATTGAGAACGATACAGCGGAAGACTTTTAAATAAAATTAAAACAATAAAACTCTTATACAACATATCTAGGAATTTTAAATTTTCAATACAATGTTAAAAGTAACTTTAATATCTTCTCAACTTCTCTTTTCTTCTCTTCTGAGACTCGACCTAAACCTGCGAAAACTGGTCTGGCATCCGAAATTAAGGACACCAGCCATCCAAATAAAGGACGGTTAGTTCGCAAGAACTAGCAAATGACGGCTCGAAAACTGGGACAACTTTGGATTCAAGTGACCATGAAACGGTAAGAATTAAATCCAAATGAGACTTGAATATTTGCAGTGAATTGGCTTATTTGTGACCCGACCCTCCTATGACACGGATAACCCAAAAGGGTTGAGTAAGAAAAGATGCACTAGGAATCATATCCCGATTACGGATGGAATATGACATAGCTTGAAACAAATTATGATTACTACCCATCACATTATTAATACATTGTTTATTATACTGTCTAAACTAAGTATTGGTTCAAAAGGTACTCGATGTGGCCCAAAATTGACCCAGAGGGCAGGACTCTTCCGGAGAGTTTTAAACCGCGGGCTGAGACAGTCGATTAAGGGTTGATCTTGTGTCCCCCAATACCTAGTTCAAACTTCAAACCATGTTTGTTACTTGTACATTAATCTTCACTCACTTACTCACATGATATGCATTTTACATCTTTTATCTTTTCATCAACTACTACCGGTCCCACTCTGTCTATAGTGGATAGCGACCTACAACCATTGGTTGTGTAACACCTCGCATGGAAGTGTAGTTTCATGAAACCTTAAGACCGAGGAGGAACGACCCCGACCTACACTTTACTTTACCACTTCACACTGTTTTCACTGATTGATTGATTACTTTACTTTACAATTCTTCACATTACTTTACATTTCCCACTTTATGATTCACTTTACCTTTCGATGATTGATGTTTTATTTGATTGAATTGGTTACAATTGAGTTTCACTCACAATAGACAATCCTCGCATTATTACTTCTTATTTACAACATTGATCACAACGAAATTAATAGAATGGATACATAAAAGAAACATACCCCTTTCTTAACCAATTAGCATGAAAGAACAGAAATAAATCATGCTTTAATAAACAGGTGGGTATCTATGTCATTATTATATATATACGTCGAATAATAACATTACCCAATTATACTTGCCAAATTCAAGCTAACGGATAAATAAATCACACAAGGCGGATGAATTGTAATTTATTTTAATTAATTTGGCAAGCATTTCAAGGAACGAAAACAACAAGACACGAAGGCACCGAAATGAGCGGAAAAGCTCGGAAAGTCACTTGCCTTGATCCGAAGTTGCAAGCTTTGACTTAAGTGGTTGGTTGACTCGAATTCCCTCGTACACGTCTAGGGATTGACGGAGCATTGCGGAATTAAAGAGATTGAAAACGTTTAAATCAACCCTGAAAAGTATGGGATTTTTCCTGAAATTAATTATGCTGAAACAGGGGCATATTTTATAAAAACGGAAATTACGGGAGGTTTTATGTAATTACCCTTCTTCAACCTCACACCCGACAGCAACACCCAGCGCTTTTCCGGCTAGCTTCCGGCGAGACTTCGGCGAGTCGTATCGGTTTCGTTAGTACTCGGAATGACACGCGATCGGTGACTACGGATTCGTGGTAAAGAGGCGCTCCTCCCTGGTGGTTCTGGCGGCATCGGCAGAGGTTGGAAGCGGCGGACGAGGGCGGCTCCGGCGAGGTAAGTTTCGAAATTGGGGGTTTTGAAATCGGGATGTTTTTGTGAAACTTTTGTGAAGGGGATTGTAGGTTAACGTGTTTAGAACACGATGAACTAGTTTGAGAGCTCGGATATGGAGAGGAATGGTGGTGGTGTGCTTCGAAAGTGATCCCGAAAGGGGTATTTATAGGAGGAGGATTTGGGGATGGATTTGATTAAGATAAATCCGTAAATCGATTAGATAAACACTACCAATGCTACCCCAATCTTCAATTTGCTGAGATTCGTCCCGAATTGATCGGATTTGGATGAGCTTCGAATTTGGGGAAATTCTTATTCGGCTTTGTTTCAATCCGAATCTTCAAAATTTGTTGAATAAATCTCGTTAGAAACGGATAGGGAACGTTCTGGAATAGTTTGGTTGAGATTTCGGGCGAGATTTGAGGAACTAAATTTCTCATTTGTTCAACAGTTCGTTTGACAGGGCTGAGGAGGAAGAAGGGTTCAACCGAACCGGTTCATCATTTTTCTTTTCTTTTTTCTAATGGGTCCGGTTCACCTGAACCGGAAAAATAGGAAACCGATGAACACTATTCCAATTTATAAATAAATAAATAAATATATATATATCCAAAAATTTATTTATTATAATTCTACCTAAATTAAATAAAAAACATTTAATGAAATACATTTTATTTTGCGTAACACCATTTTTCTAAAACATTATATTAAATATTTTACGTAAATTATCATAATTATGAATCCTTCCTTATTTTTGAAGAAAATATACCACTTTGTCTCAAAACAAAAAACTTATTTGTTTACTATATATGCACATAAGATGAAATATCTTTAAACTAGTTATAAAACTTTATCTATATTCAATTCGAAAGAAAAAATATTTCGAAGTTCAAAATAAAATAACTTTTATTTCCAAAATTATATTTACTTAAAAAGAAATACCCAAAGATAATTTGGGGTATTTCAGCAAGGGAGAGAAGAGAAATAGAGAGGCGCGAAAGGAGGGAAAAGAAGGAAGCTGAGATGAAGGCGTAAAGGGACAGAAAATACAATATGCTTGAACACTTAATGTCAAGAACTGGTTCACTATCAACACAAGAGGAGTGGTTGAAAGAGTCTTTGTGGAAAGAGTTTTCACGGGGTTGAAGTAGGTGGCTTACAAGGCAACATGGAGCTGGTCACGGGGTTTAGATTTGTAATATCCTTTGATGCTTTTTGAAGATACTTTGATGCCTTCTAAATATGCTTTGATGCCTTTTGAAGATGTTGTTTTCTTCTATATAAACCAAAGGTCATGTCCAAGTAAATATACCCCTTCCCATACATCCATCTTGCTCTCTTCTAGTCACCCATTTTCCAATGATGTCAAATAAGCCAATGTCATTTAGTCGTTTCTCTTCATCTTCCAGCTATTCATCCAGCTCTTCATCTCTAGAAGATTTTTCTACCCCCACTGATCATGCTCTTGAAAATTTCATGGTTGAACTTCTAGCTAAAACAAACCCACCACTTAATTCTAGTTCTAATCGACGACCACGTCGAGGTAACATTGACAGATATTGTGAAGGAGGACATGCTCGGCTAGTCCAAGACTACTTTGCCGAGACACCGACCTATCCAGAGGCGATGTTTAGGCATCGGTTTCGAATGAGGTGAAATGTGTTCATGCGTATTGTGAATGCACTAACTGGTGCATATTCATACTTTCAGCAACGTCGAGATGTCGTAGGCCAGCTAGGCCTCTCTCCGTTGCAAAAATGCACTGCCACCATGCCCATGCTTGCATATGGAGTTGCGGCTGATATGATCGATGACTACGTACGTATTGGTGCAACAACAGCACGATTGTGCTTGTCAGGCTTCGTTGATGGGATCATCTCTCTATTTGGAGATGAGTACCTAAGACATCCTAACAACACTGACATGGAATGCCTACTCCATGTAGGAGAGCAACGCGGTTGGCCCGGAATGATTGGGAGTATCGATTGTATGCACTGGACTTGGAAAAATTGTCCAACGGCATGGAAGGGTCAATACGCCCGTGGTGATAAGCCCCCAACTGTTGTTATAGAAGCAGTGGCGTCGTATGATCTATGGATTTGGCATGCATTTTTTGGAACTCCAGGTACATGTAATGATATAAATATTCTTGATAGATCATCTGTATTTGATGAAGTGTTGCATGGAAGAGCTCCAAAGGCAAATTTTGTAGTAAATGGACATGAATATGCTATGATGTATTACCTGGCGGATGGAATTTATCCTCCACGGAGAGCATTCATCCCATCGATTTGACGTCCATTTGGCACAAAGGACACGTTGTTTTTCCAAGTCCAAGAGTCAACTCGTAAAGATGTGGAGCATGCATTTGGTGTACTACAACAACAATTTGCTATTATTCGTCAACCGACACTTGTTTGAGACTTGAATTTTCTCGGAAAAATAATGACAGCTTGTATAATATTGCATAATATAATTGTGGAAGACGAACGTGATAGCCACCAGCTACACATTCACACTGCCGATTTCGATCAGTTGGAAGAGCCTGAGCCACCCGCTTCAAGAATACCTACCGATATGGCTGCATTCTTATCAAATAGGGCCCAATTTCGAGATTCGGCTTCGCATCATCGACTGAAATCCGACTTAATTGAGCATATATGGCAGAAATTTAGACCTTCAAGACATGAAATTTGATTCCATGTGTTAGCGTGATTCTTTTCTTTGAAGTTGCGTGTCTTCTTTTGTTGTTTATCATTTTAGATAATGTATTTGAATTATTGCAATTTAATATGCATTTTGTTTTTTTGACAATCTTATTTTATTAATTTCAATAAAATTTATTAATTAAATTATATTAAAATAATAATAATATTCTTCTATTGTAAAAGGGTCAATTGCGCTAAATATCCTGGCCTTTGTGGATAGTTGCACTTAATATCCCGACCTTGTAAGATTTCACGAAATATCCTAACCTTTGGTGTTAGATGCGCTCTCTACCCTAGATATATTTCTTAAATTAAAAAATTACACAAATAATGGAAAAATTACACAAAAGCACCCATATTTATATATAAAAAAATTCAATAATCCCTATTTTAATAAAAATAAAAAGGAAATTTATACCAAACATATAAAAATGCGTGCTCTAAAAAATTAAAATAAGATCGATTAAGCCCAGTGAACCGGGCAGAGCACTCGACGAAAGGAACTGAGCAAGTACGAGAAATTGGCCCCGCTTATTTAAAAATAAACTTGTTTCTTATTATATCTTATATTCCTTAAAAATTTATTTTATAAAGCCATAGTTATAATTTACGTAAGATTAATATGTAAGTACCATATTATATGCCCAATTAATCAAGCTTCCATGAGTATATACCCAAATTTCCTATTTTTAATATATGTTTATCATATCTTTATTAGTTATAAATAGTTATCATATACTCCGTATTTTACTATTTCTTTTTAAAAAATATATTTTATTTTATTTTTTTAAAGTATTATATTTCATATATGTATAGTTAGCATTTTTTATAGAATCCTTTTTTTAATGTTGTGGAATTTAGATGAGAAATATTTTCATAAGATTCAATCACAAGAGCGCAACTAACACCAAAAGTCAGGATATTTCGCGAAATCTTACAAGGTCGGGATATTAAACGCAACCATCCATAAAGGTCAGGATATTTAGCGCAATTAACCCATTGTAAAATAATTTTATACGATGAAATTAAATAAATAGATGTAATATGTCGGATAATAACGTAAGTATTAAATGATGAAAAGTCGAGGTAGGGCCCGTTAGTGGAGTGCAGGGATGTGGGTGAAATTGATAAAAATAATAAAGAGTGTACTTGTGCTGACGTGGTAGGAAAAAAATGGGTTAAGTATAGAGAGAAGTGTACAGGGGTGTGCGTGGCCTTAGGGCATTTGCATCCCATACACATGATATGCAACGTGGGTGCCCTAAGGCCATGAACAACAAAGAGTCACACGAATCAAAGCTCATTTAAACCAAATAAGCAACTATTCATGCCACGTCAGCTTTCTACTGACTTTTCACCTTTTTACATTTTTCATCTACAATAGAGAGTCGCGCGAATCAAAAACTCATTTTACATTTTTTTTATATTTATTAAGCTACATTTTTTTGTTAATGATATTGTTAATATTAATATTAATACGTATCATTAAAATAAAAAGGCATACAATTAAATTTATAAATATTTTATTAACTTGATACACTAAAAAACACGGAAACAAAAAAAAAAGGCTAACTATATGTAACCCAATACTATTTTTTTTTTTTTTAAGTCGAACTTCATTGATTAATTAAAACGACGTTGCACATAAGATAACACATCAACTGAAACTCCAACTTAGCAAACATATGACAAAATGAAACAACAACACACAAAATATGATGTGAAATGAAAGATACTTGAACGTTGATATTTGAAATTTAAAATTTCACCCATTCAAATTGTACGACAAAATGTAGTTGGTAGTATATTTTTATGTTTTATTATATGTGTGTGTGTTTTCATGTTCCGAGTGTAGTGGGTATTGTTATTTAATGTTCAAATTTATGTATTTTTATGGTGTAAGTTTATGTTGATTTAAGTTAATATTGTTTATGTGACTATAAATCTTTAACATATGGTAAACTTAGCGAAATTTTTTTCCTTTCAAACATATACAAAATGGGTGTCATTGGGTAGAGAAAAACAAATCGTATTCAAATTTTTTTTTAAAAAAAATAATAATTTATTTAATGAATAAATCGAGATTTTAAATTAATTACAATCCCTCGCCATGTGTCTCAATACTATTGGCTACAAAAGAAAAAAATAATAAAAATATATTGGGATGATGCGCATCAACCCAAAGCGTCGGCGGTAGTTTTTACACCCGGATCATTTGTTTCTCTCTCCAATGGCCCTACTTTTTGGCTGATGTGGCAACAAAGATGATTCGTGCGGTGTTGGGTTGCACATGGTCTAAGCATCAACAATGGTGAGGAGGTAGGTTGTCCTAGTTGCTTTTTGCCTCGAATTGGGCAACCTGACCATTTTGGTCTATTTCCCCGTATTTGGGGCGCCTCAATATATTGGGGACTTCCCCAAATCCGAACTCAATCATATTACGCCATGTGTCACTCCACTAAATCATTTATTTTTTAATTTCCCTTAATATATTTTAATTACAATATTCAAAATTATTAAAAAATTAATTTAATTATTTTAAATTATTAAAATTAATTATCAAATATAATTATATAATTAAATTAATAATTTTTTGAATTATTTCATTTATTAACAGTTTGATTTGAATATTTAAAATTATTTAAATTAATTATCAAATATAATTATATACTCAATTAAATTAATATTTTTTAATTTTTAATTTTATTAAAAATTTAGTTAAAATATTTTAAATTATTAAAATTAATTAGAAAAAATTAAATTAATAATTTTTATTTCTCGGATTTATTAAAAAAAATGTTAAATTATTTTAAAGTATTAAAGTTAATTATCAAATATAATTATTAAGTTAAATTAATTATTTTTTAAAATTTCTAAATCAATTAAATTATTGTAATATTTGAAAGTCAGGTATGGAAAAGGTGATGAATTGGATTATTGGGCAACCCGACCATTGTGGAGTATGATAAATGAATTGGGGAGGGTTGAGGGTAAAGTTTGTGAAAATTGAGGTGGACGAATGAGAAAGAGAGAGAGAAATAATGAGCAAGCCCACCATTGTTTTTTTTTTATACAAGTAAGGATTCAATATACCAAACAACCATATCTGGATATACTGAGAGATCGGAAATACCGGTAGATGGACAAACCATCATGAGAAACAACCTAACAACATAGAAAAACTGAACTAACACCACCGAACACTATCGGAAAGCAGGAGAATGAATGTCGGGGAATCAAGAGCGGTCACCAATGGGAGAAACAGCACAGGAAAGGCTCTTGGGGAACAACTGCGGACGCCTCAGATTTGGACTCCCTCACGAGCCTTTAGGTATCGATCGCACATCCACGATTTCTCAAACCCCGGCAAACATGAAAAGATGCCCACACCAACCTTTCGGAACTAAACTCGAATTTTTTTCTAAAATTTTTAATTTATTTTTTTTAATCAAAGTTTGATCCTTGCCCATCAAGGATTAAAATTGTTTTTTTTAAAGGTTCCGACAGAAGCTTGGAAGGGTAAGAAAGGTTCAGGGGAGGCGAGAGTCAGACGGCGGAACTGAAGCCAGCAAGCACACAAATCAACCAGCCGAATTGACGCCGCCGGTAGCCCATTTTTAAAGATTTTGTAATTTGTAACAAGATTAGTTGAGATCTTTGTTTTTTTTTATTAATGGATTTATTTTAATTTTTTTAGTTGATTAGATCGGATTAGTACCTGCACTTTTTTTAATTAATGAGTTGAAGATTAATATTGATGTAAATATATAGTTTTTTTTATTAGAGTGGCGGCTACGACATGTGGCGGCTTCTCCTTTAATGTAGTTTTTTTTATTTAGGATATTAATTGATTTATGTTAATTAATTATTAAAATCTAAACAAACTTATTTTTCGGATAATAAAATCTAAATATATTTTATTTTCCGAATAATAAAAAATTTGTTTTAATTGATTTATTTGGATTCTTCCTTATCTAATTTAGAGAATATAATCAAATCTTAACTAATTAGAAAATCTTTTAATATTTTAAATATGTTTTTTTTAATAAAAGATTTAAACGGATAATGAGATCTCATATTTCCCCCAAAAATCTCATGTATATCTATATTTTTTTTTTGTAAATAAATAGTTTAAAAATCGTGTCTATTTAAGGGTTTGTTGAAAGAAATGAGGCTTTGTTAGTTTTTTCACTTCTTCTAAATTCTAACGTACCTTTCTTGATTTTACAAGTGGTGTAATGGGTGTCTCTCTTGGTTTTCTGCAACCACGGTTCGTGAGCTATTCATCTCGATGTCCAGTGATACCTTTCATTTTAAGTTAGTTTTCTCCTATAGACCGAAGCCTTTTTTTTTGGCTTTTAATCTCAATTGTGATTTTTTTTTTGTGTAATTTCATGAATGCTTTCAGCTAATAATCATCTTCTCTATATATTAGTTAGTAATCCATAGTATGTTGTATGAAAAGTTTTTTTCAATAGAACTAGATTAGATTGCACACAATGACAAATAATAAAGACAAATAATAAAGGTAAGACACTCATAGAGAAGAATAATAGGAAGCTTTGAAAAAAGGGTACTTTAAATATTATTTATTTATGTGTTTGTGTGATTCATTTCGGTTTGATTTAGTTCAATCAATTGATGATGAAGTTCATTAATCACGTTTGTGCGGATTAGTTTAATTTCGATCGTTTTAATCGAGTTCAATCAACTAAGTTTTTTTTTTTTTTAATCAATAATAATTACAATAATAATCTAAATAAGCATGATAATGGCACCCACATATATTGTTACATACACTAATACACATGTAACCATTTTAAACTAAAAAATATGTCCGCACAAGGTGCGGGTACTAAACCAGTTTCCCCTATATAAAGACAAAAAAATTAAATCCTATCCTTCAAATTGAACTTATTGAAGTTACATAGGGCACATAATTATTTAGTCAACATGACCGGGGCTAAGATGGTCAAAAAAGAGAGAAGCGTAAAAGATCCGATTCCACGTGTCAGGCACTCCAGGTAAGCACCAGTGGCTACAGTCAGCCCTTACCTTGAGCACAGACTCATCCATTACGACGTCGTTTCCGTCCTTGAACCGGTAAATGGAGGGGTGGGCGTCGAGCCGGTAACCGGAAAGCTTGGTTATGTTGAGGTAGCTGACGTGGACCCCATCGCGGCCGTTGATCTCCCTGATCTTGGCCTCCACCACGTCGATCATCGATTGCGGGTAGAGCTGCCTGTAGGAGCCATTGGGGATCGGACGGCTGACGTTGTAGCACCACTGGTCCGCCTTCTTGTGCTCGGTGGAGATGCTGCGGAAGTAGACCTTCGTCTTGGTGGGGTCCACGTTGCGGGCCAGCCAGTTGGCCCACGTGGTCAACGCCCGCTCGTACGCTACTTCGGTCTGCATCTCCTCTACCTGCTCCCCTTTGTATTCGAACACGTCCCACCTGCGGGCCCCATCCAGGCGTGATACAAATAGAGTACGGTTTAATTTTTACTATGAATTGCGGAAAACCACTCATATATTTGGCGAGTCTTCAAATAGCCACTTGGATAAAACAAAATTACAGAAAATTGCCAACCCAAAAAAAAAATTACAGAAAACTATCCACATAGTACTTCCGTTATCAATAAACTACACAATTATATAGTGAACCCTCTGTCTCCAATCTTGTCTCGCCATAGGCTCACATAACATAAAGTCTATATATGCACACACAAAAATTAAAAAAACTATAATTGATAAAAAAAAATTACACTTTTTAACCTAGATATATATTAGGTTTCATGTTAAATACTTCTTATTTTGGGGATTATTTTTATCAATTTTTCGTTTATAAAATAAAATTTTGTAGTTTTTTAAAAATATTTTTGGTGATTTTTGTCCTTCGTAAACTAAAAAAGTATTTAAAAAACTCTAAAATCTATTCTTTTAAAATACTTTTTTTCAGTTTAGTTTTTTTTTTTATTATTCTGGATTTTTTTTTCATAATTTTAATTCGTTTTACTGAATAAATTCTGTAAAAATTAACCCGCATAAATTACCGGTAGTTTCTATTAATTTACCCCTTATTTTTTACTCACCCCACCCAGAAAGGTAAGATATATGATGATAAATCATTACATAGGCAAAAAAGGCAATGCGATTTTCCGTAAGTTATTAGAAAAATGCAGCATAAAATTTCATAATGTAACGTGTTTTTGGTAGCAGCTTTAAATATTCCGCCTATGTTTCAGGGTTGGTGGATAAATTAGATGAAGGTAATGATTTGATGTATGGAGAGAATTTGATAATTAGCATAAAAAAAAAAGAGAATTTGATAATTTTAAGAAAAAAGCATTAGAAATCTAATATCTAATATATTGAAAATACTGAAGTATTTCGAAAACACTAGGCCATTATATATAACAACTAAATATATTCCTCAATTTAAGGTTAGCTTACTCTACATATATATTGTAATCCTAAAATTCAAATATTTTATAAAATTCAAATTATGTACTTTAGGTAAAAAAAGCAAGCTATCATCCCAATTAATAGAGAAATAATCCCTGCATTTCAAAATATAAATTGTTCGATTTTTTAACCAATTTTATATTAAAAACTGTATAATATATATACATATATTTTTAATTTTCTAAAATATTTTCATATTCATTATAAAATATATATTTTTAATGAATATATTAAAATATCTGTGAAAATTATCTTAAAAGTTTTTTAGTTTTCGAAATGATCCTACCCAATAGTACTAGGACGTGCCTAGTTATTCTGATCTTTTCAATTGAGATGTGGTTTTTTGAGCCAAGACTAATTAATTAATTGCCAAACTGCTTTAACCATTTAATTAAATTGCGGAGTAATTAAAACATGCAAGTTACAAGATGGCAGCTGGAATTAATTGTGGAGGTCAACAAGGACAAGGGTCTCACTTCTCAGCCAGGCCGGGTTGGTTTAATTAATTCCCCTTTTGAAAAAAGTTTTTTTTTTTTTTGTGTCGAATCAACTTTTGAAATCGGCATCATATATGGTTTGGTTGAGCTATTAATTTTTAATTATGACAACGTTAAGCATATGGTCATCAATATATTCAATATATATATATTTATATAAGGAAGATACTTAGATCCAAGAAATAAATTAACTAATATAATAATATAATTAATTAATGCATGTTAGTGAGTGAAGTACGTAGAGTGTAGACTATACTACGTACTTGTTTTCAGGGTGAAGCTTCGATCCTATGCACATAATATGATCCCTCCAAACACCAAATTAAAAGAGAGATTAAATGCTTAATAATTAATAAAATAAATGAATGATATGGAAGCTTACGATCTGAACTTGCCGAGGTGAGTCCACCAGTGACCGGAGTTGAAGAGCATGACGTGGGCGCCACGCCATCGCTCCGCCGAGGGCGGGAGGTGGTCGAGGGAGAGCACCTTCTTCCCGCTCTTGTGCTTCGCGTCCAACTGCACCATGAACGGCGCCCAATGGAACTCCAACGTGAAATTATAGTCCTACATTATTATTATTATTATTATTATTAAAAAGATTAAATTAATGGCTACAAGTAATTTTTCAATTTCCGATCGTGTAGTACAAACCTTGACCCGGAGGACCTTATAGAGGTCTCCGGCAACGTCGACTATGGCGCGGTGGGGAGAAGGGAGGGAGGTGTAGAGAAGACAAGCAAGGGACTCCCACATGTTTCTATTGAGGGAGTCCCCTACGAGTACCACCCTCTTCCCTCTTAGCCTCTCCAGCATGTCTAACCCATTAAACCTATAATTAATACAAATATATATATGATGACGATGATCATGATGATGTCTTTCGAAAAGAGAACGGATATGATCGATCATGGATCGAGATGATACATACTGTGGGATGTGACACTCGTCGTCGTCGGATTCCCAGCTCCATCCCTCGTAGCGAGAATCGGGGCGCCCATTCCTCTGGCAACTCATCTTCTCTTCGAGAAACGAGCATTGACTCACTCGGTACCTCGGGTTCTCCTCTGGCTTGTACACCCACCTCCCTTCGTACATTTTGCACTTGCTCGATCTGGAGGTGGGGCCCTGCATCGTAACTTTACTACTACTACTGCTGCTACTACTCTTATTGTTGCTGCTACTCAAGTAAACTCCCACAGTGTTGGTGCTGTTGGTGTTGGTTTCATTGGTGGGGATTTCGTACTGTGTGTCCCCACCAATGACAGATAGATCCGGTGGTGGTGCAGGGGACGTGGCGGTGTCGGGAGGTTGTTGTTGTTGTTGGGAGTTAGTGACGAAGGAGACGATGGTGGTTTGGACGTTGGTGACGTCGACGGTTTGAGGGTTGTTTGTGAGGAGGAGGGTGAGGAGGAAGAGTGCGAGGAACCCTCCAAGGCTCAACATTTTCCATGTTTCGCTGATGGCTGATTTCTTTAACTCCATTGTTCTATTCTATCTATGCCTACTTTTTTTTTTCTCCATCAGTCACGTTATATAGTATGAGTATAAAATAAATTAATAAGTTTTAATTTCCGAGGAACAAATTAAACGGTTATATAATTACTCACTTTTTCATTTAAAATGATTTTTTGTGCATGTTATTTATTTACAATATTAACTTTTATAATAATTCATATTAATAATAATAAGTACTCTGTATGAAATTATTTTAAAAAAATTATTTAAAAAATAATATTTTATATTACTTTTATCCTCATAAAAAAATTAGGAGAATATTAATTTGTATGAGGGCGTTTTTGGTAATTTGCGAAAGAGTGAAATTAATTTGTGTCCACATTTTTTAATTTGTTGAGGAGTGAAATAAGTCCACATGGGTTTGGTAAGTGAGATTTGTAGTTTTAGGAGTGTAGAGAAGAAGAAAGCGATCCCTCGGTGATAAGATATAGGGGAGTAGTTAACATTATGCAATGAATTGGCGTGGTCCCGATATCAAATGATCCATAATGATTTCCTGCTTAATAATTAAATTAATTACAGCTAATTTGTCTTTTTTTTTTTCTTAACTTGGGGGGTTCTGTCTTAATAATTAGTGTTAATTAGGTATAAATTAAAATATGAAAGTAGACATATGGCCAGTTGGAGGGTGCACACTGCACAGCTTTCATGATTCCGAATTCTTCAATTACACTCAAATTTTAAACTCCCAACGACATTTGCAAATATACCTCGCTTTTCAATGTTATGAGTTTTTTATTAAACTGTAAAGATGAAATAGTTTAGTATGCCGTATCATCAGCTTGAGTTATTTCTGATTTTGGTTATAACACGTTCGAGTCTTATTGAATTTCGATTTATTGGAGTACAGTTCATTTGGGATTCGATTAGTTTGAGTTATTCGAATATTGAATCAAAATAAGTCAAAATGGTTTTCAGGTGATATATGCATTATATTTTAAGGATTCGAGTCAAATCCTTTTGGGGGGTAGAGGTCAAGTTATGGAATTTCAGGTGATTTATTGGAGTACAGTTCATAAGTAGGAATATAAAATATCAAATACTAGAAAAAAATGAGCCCCCTTTTTTGTAAAGAACGCGCGGCACGCGCTTGGGAAGAAAACCTCTGGTGTTCATCCCCGAAGCTCCAAACTTGCGTGATTGTTCTCTCTGAAGCCCTAATCTATGGCCTACCCTCTCTTGAACCCCAAATCCAGTCTATCCATCCTCGGAATTTCAATAATAACCCTACTAATCGTTCGTATCTTGCTAAGGCAAGTCAGTTCTGGTCCGTTGTTGGCAAATTTCTATTGAAGGAGCACACAATCCGTGTTCGAAGGATTTCGTGCGAGAAGAGGTTTGATCCTCTTGATTCAAGCCTGCGCAACGACGATTGCTACTGGGTGACTAAGGATGAAGTGATTGATGAAGATAAATCAAATCGGCCTCCTCCATGGCCAGGATTCAGTCGTACGGAGATCAAATTAGGGCTTCGATGTGCGAATTTGGTTGGTCGTTCGTACAAATCGATCGATGAAACTGGAAGGGGGCTCTGCGATATGATAATCATTCTCGTTGCAGTTGGTGTGTGGTACTGGTTTTGTGAGTTCCTCAATCCCTCTTCTCCCTCTCCCCTCCCGAATTTTTCCTATAAATACTGGCCGGAGGATGTAGGGATTCTTCACAATTTCTTCTATCTTCTCTCTTCTATTCTCATATACTCTGAAGCAAATTTCACTGACAAAAATCTTTCTTTTCTTGTCATGGCTCTAACTGAGATTGATAAGGGCAAACAACCCATGGTTGTAGAAGATCTTGCTCCAAAAGTGTGTAAAACTCCCAAGTGTAAAGGGAAGCCGAAAGGCGTGAAACTGGCTGAGGAGAACCCTATCTCCAATGATGGTGGCAAGGTCGAGCAATCGGCAAAGGCGGAAAGGAAAACCAGGAAGCGATCGATGAATCGAGAGAAACTGATGGCGCTGCAAGGCAAAGTCCAGGAGAACATCTCGATGCTCAATCAATCTTCGATCTTTGCTACTATTGTTGGGGAGCCTATGAAAGCTAAAATTGTCAGGAAAAATATGAGGTACGTGTGGAAGAATCTTTCTGGTGGGTTTCAACTCATACCAATTGCTAACAATTGGTTTGAGTTAAGATTTGATCTTATTGAGGATAGAGCCTGGGTCTGGGACAATCGTCTCTTTCATGTGTCTGGTCAGCTTATTGTTCTCCGACCCTGGCGTCTAGACTTTGATCCATGGAATGAGTCTCTTACCATGCTTGATCTATGGATCAGATTTCCTGGATTACCTGCTAAGTATGTCCATGAGGAAATTTTGAAGGATATTATCAAGGCAAATAAGTTAGGGAATGTGATTAGAGTGTCTGCTTTCAATGCTAAGGGTGCTAGATTTCGATATCCCAGAGTTTGTGTCTCTGTTTATTTAACCAAGGTCTTAGGAAGAAAAGTTCTTGTTGCCAATGAAGTTGGTGAGGTGGAATCCTATCCTATATGGTTTGAGGACTTCCCCTTGGGGTGTGGAAGCTGTGGTGCTGCTGATCATGGGTTTGATGATTGCCCAGGAAGAAATGTGTGCAACAATGGGGTTTTTGGAGGTGTGCAGCCTCCTGTGATGGAACCCCAACAGCCTGAGGATGCTGCATAGGAACAAGGTGATGGTGAATGGGTTAAAGTGGCTGCAAAGAAGCCCTTGGTAAGGCCCCCTCCCATGTTGGGCCATTCCAAGGAGGAGCTGCTGAAAAGCTTTGGGAAGAATGTGACCATCTCATCTGATTCTTCAAGCTCCAAATCCCCTGGGAGCTCAGTGAGTAACTCCTCTGCTATCCAAATGGTTCCTGTTTTAGGGGATCATGGCTATGTCATTGATGCAGCCCCTCTATCTGCTGTGATGCCTGCTATGCCTCCCCTGATGGTGGTACCCCCACATGATGATAAAGAGAATTTTCTAAAGGAATCACAACCAGGTCTTCCATCTTCTGTTGCCGACGATGATGATTATGAGATGTTTGATGAGAAAGAGTTTCTGGAGGAGTGTTTGGTCTCTGATGGGTTGGCTGATCCAGGGCTTACTCAGGCAGACTATGAGGTTATCTTTAGGGATGTGCCTCCCTCTGTGGAATTCAAATTACCTGATCTGAGTGACCCTGAGCGGCTAGCTGAGTCTCTGCAGGAGCCTTTCTTTTCACCAGCTATGTCCCCAATCATTGAAGACCAAGCATCTCCTAGTGGTGCATCAAAACCTGAGTCTGGGAAGCGGAAGATGAAGATCGAGGAAGGTGATTCAGCTTGCTCCACCATGACTCTGATGGGTGGTAGCACCAAGAAGGGGAAGCATGTGTAGGTCAGCTATGCAGTGGCAGTTGGGAGTCCACGATGGTGGCTTTGTGTGGCTCCTTGCCAAGAATCGAATAAGGCCACGTCCAGGTGTCTTCAAGGTAGTAGATGTTGTGGTAATGTGTGTCTATGGGTGTCTATTTAGTTATGATGTTAGCTTATTGTGGGTCAAACCTTTCAGTCAGTATTATGGTAAGGATGTAATCTGTGTTTGGGACTCTTCAGTGGTTTGTGTATTGATGTATTGGGTTAGGGATTATATATGGCATCTAGCAAGGGCTTTTGAAGTATCACAAACTGGAAAAATTAGGCAGTATGTTTTGTATGAATTGATTAACTATCTATGCAAGTTTAAAGTTGGAAAATATATGCAACAGTGTGATATGGATTTCATTGGTTGTGATACATTTATATGGTATTATGGTTTTGAATGGAGAACACCCATTGTGTTATGTAAGAAAGGCTTGTATAACATAGGTAATAAGGGGATAAGCTGTAGGAATAAAAGGTTACAAGAGAGAAAGGTTTTTTGTGAACAAATTAAGCAATTGAGGGGTATTTGCTTAGAAAAACATGGTTTACTGATTTTAAATGAATTAAAATTTGAAAAAGAGAAGTGTGGTGTACAAGATAATGAAGCTATGCAATCAAGAGTCCCCATTAGTGTAAAATTTATTATCGCTATTAGAAGTTCCATACCCGCGGTTTCTAATAGCTCAAAAAGTTTAAAATGAAAGTCGGATTTTGGAATATTAGAGGCCTAGGAAGAGGAGATATGTGGTTAGATTTAAAGGCGATGAGGATAAATGAACATATAAATCTTTTAGCGATTGCAGAAACTAGAACAAACAAGATTCCTCAGGAGAAAGTGTGGAAATCAACAGGGTTCAATAATGCCATTTGGTCTATTGGGGAAGACAGAACCGGGGGGGGGGGGGGGGATCGGACTATTATGGAACGACAATGCCTCCGCGAATGAAACAATAGAAGCACAGGTGATTCTCCCGAGAGTAATCCGCGTAAAATATGAGTGTCTTGAGAAAAACTTCTTGGGAATGATTTTCTTTATCTATGCTCCCCCGCATGAGTGTGAAAAAGATGCGTTCTGGTCAGAGTTACAAAGTATAATTAACAATGAACCTCTGCCATGTCTAGTCGTTGGTGATATGAACGAGATTAGCAACAGTAGTGAAAAGAAGGGAGGGGTGCTTAATAACATAAATAGATACTCTAGACTAAACCACTTTAAAGACCAGTGTGCTCTATCAGAAATACCGTCATTTGGGAACCAATTCACATGGCGAAGGAAACAGGAAGGGGAAGATAATATTTGGGAAAAACTTGATCGCGTCCTGGTTCAGCATGAGTTTCTTTGCTCCTTTCCCAATATATCAACATTTAATGGGGCATTCTCTGGTTCTGACCACTGTCCAATTTCGTTTTGTCTAGACTCTGGCCGTGAATTTACACCACCTCCGTTCAAATTTGAGAATAGGTGGCTACAAAGGATGGATTTCAGGAACATCGTCAAGCAAACTTGGAGGGTAAGATGTTCAGGGTCAGCAATGTACAGACTAATGTATAAAACAAAACTCCTAAAAAACAAAGCAAAAACATGGAATAAAAACTCATTCGGGAATATTTTTCGACAAATACAAGAAGTAGAAAAAGAGCTCGTTAACATACAGTCTAGCACAGACACAAGAACTGACAAGGAGAATAGAGTGGAAAAACAACTAATTAAGAAAAAAGAACAACTACTAAAATTTCAAAAAGAATATTGGGGTCAAAGGGTGAAATCTAAGCACATCAAGCTAGCAGACTCCAACACAACCTACTTTCACAAAATAGTATCGGGTAGACGAAATAGGAAGATAATCCGAAATATCAAAACAAACTCGGGAACACAAATCGTAGGAGAAGAGAACATTAAAGAAGAAATTAAAAATGATTTTGTCAAGAGATTTTCCAAAGAGCAGGTAAACTTAAATCTGCTTAACGAGTACCTTGAACTAATACCGACAACTATTACGGAAGAAGAAAACAATAGCCTTAGCCAACAACCGACTAATAGTGAAATCAAGGGTGCCGTTTGGGCTCTGGGCAGAAATAAATCTCCTGGCCCCGATGGTATGACTGCTGAATTTTACAAATGTTATTGGGATATAGTCGGATGTGATGTCATAAAAGCAGTCAAAGCCTTTTTCCATTCTGGTAAATTACTCAGACATATCAATCACACCTTTATAACGTTATTACCTAAATGTGACAATCCCGCCAAGACAAATGATTATAGACCTATAAGTCTATGTTCCACAATGTATAAGATTATATCGAGAGTTCTTACGGAAAGACTTAAAAAAGTCATAGGTAAACTGATTCACCCTTTTCAAGGTGCCTTTGTGTCCTATAGAGCCATACAAGACAACATTCTAATAGCTCATGAGATCTTCCACTCTTTTAAAACTCGGAAAGGGACAGAGGGTTGGTTAGCAATCAAACTTGATATGGAGAAAGCTTATGACAGAGTTGACTGGACATTTACAGAGGTTGTCCTGAGGAAATTTGGTTTTAGCAACCAAGTAATCAAGTTAATCATGGAATGCGTTACAACTGTGTCCTTCTCAGTGCTCGTCAACAACGGGCCCACGGAGGTGTTTAAACCATCTCGGGGCCTGCGACAAGGTGACCCCATGTCTCCATTTTTGTTCATTATTGGAGCAGAGATCCTTGCTCGGAAACTTAATTCTGAATCCAGCCTCAATCAGTGTGGGGTTGGATTCCGATTTGGGCACTCTGGGTCAAGAGTTCCTTTCCTTGCATTTGCGGATGATATCATCATTTTTGCCAAAGGCAATCAAACATCTTGTGAAACAGTAACCAAAATCATTGATGAGTATTGTAAGCTTTCTGGTCAAAGGGTGAATTATAACAAGTCTGCTTTCCAAGCCTCCCCGGGAATACCATCTTCGCGAATTACTTCAATTGAAGGATGTCTCAATATTGCGAAGCAAGTGAAACTTGATAAGTATCTGGGATGCCCGATTGTCAACGGTAGAGTAAATAAAGAAACTTTTGAAGAATTAATTGGAAAAACAACAAATCAACTAACAAAATGGAGAGCCGATTCCCTCTCACAACATGGTAGATCGGTGTTAATAAACTCAAATCTAGCAGCCAAGCCACTTTTTGCGATGCAAAGCTTCATGCTTCCAGTATCAATACACGCGACTTTAGATAAGGTGAATAGAACTTTCTTTTGGAAAAAAGATCTACAGTATAAACCACTAATTGGATGGGATAGGGTGTGTAGGCCTAAAGCAAAAGGAGGAATGGGACTACGGAAAACAAAAGAGATGAACGAAGCTCTCCAGATGAAACTCATTTGGAAAATCATGGCGGAGCCAGACAATAGCTGGGTAAGAATTATTAACTATAAGTACTTAAAATCTGAGTCCATTCTAAATCATCATAAGAAAGGAAATGCTTCATGGCAATGGGCACAACTGAGGAAAATCATTGAGCCATTCAAAGAAGGACTAGCATGGTCAGTAGGGGATGGAAAAACAATTAAATTTTGGAAAGACAATTATGCTCCGATTAAGAATATTAATTCGGCATGCCTCGACCAAACTAGGATCATCCCAGAAGAAGTTGTGGAACATTACATCAACAACGGAGCCTGGAACAAGGAAAGATTAGAATCAATTTTGGAAAAGGACGTGGCACAACAAATTGCAAACATCCCACTACCGATTAGTCAAATAAGAGACCGTATGTATTGGCGGCCAGATAAAAAAGGATGGTTTACTACGTCTAGTGCGTATAAACTGCAAACGAAATCTATAAACCTAACAAACGATGTCAATGAATGGATTTGGAAGCTCAATGTCCCTCCCAAGATAAAGAACTTTATGTGGAAAGTATGCCATGATGGACTACCAACAGCTGCTAGACTATCTCGGAGAGGAATTGCCATTCCACCCTACTGTGCAGTCTGCAACCATCATGAGGAAGACACTGCTCACCTATTGTTTGAATGCAAGTTCTCGATGTGTTGCCCAATTTTGTCAAATGCAGTAAAATCTAAAATTCAGGAAAAGATCAGAGAGTCAAGAAATATGGAATCACTGATGGCATTCACAGCAGGGCCGTTGGACGGCCAGCAAAGAACACGACTTGCATTTCATTGGTGGTCTCAATGGTTATGTAGAAATAAATTAATCTTCCAACAACAAAAAGTGCCAAACATAGAGGGATTCCTAAAAATGGCAAACTCGTTCTTTGAAGAATGGAAAAAGGCCGATAAAGCTATGGGATGGGATACTAATGAAATTAGGACTAATAAAAATTGGACCTCCAATAAATCGAGAAGAAAGCATAAAGTCGTATGGAAAAAACCACCACCGGGGAAGTGGAAGTTAAATTTTGACGGCTCAGCTTCCGGGAATAGACAAAGCTCAATAGGGTTCATTATTCGAGACGACAAAGGGGATGTGACTGCCATAGGGGGAAAACAAATTGGGTTTCAGAAACCACTAATGGCTGAGGCACTAGCACTAAGAGAAGGAGTTCTCAAAGCCCTGGAACTGGGAATCCCGAGCCTAATTATTGAAGGGGACTCACTATCAATCATAGAGCAAATGCAATCCAAGACAAAATGTCCCTGGGAAATTGATCTGATAATATCTGATATTACCACCCTCATTTCTGGGTTCTACGAAGTTTCGTTCACCCACATTCTTCGTAGCGGCAACTCGGTAGCAGATAAGGTTGCACACCTTGCTCACGTTGCCACCAATACCTCGTTTCACAATGATCCAGGCCTTATGGACCTCATCCGAAAAGATGCTATCGGGTAGCTAAACACTCCCGAATTCTTACCCAATAATAAAAACAAAGTAGGAATATAAAATATGTATCGTGTGTTTCAGGTCCATCAAATCCTGAACAACTTATCCACCAAGGTGTGTTCTGAAAAACTTGATAATCTAAATAAAAACAGAACTCGCAACATATATCACTACAAGAAAAATGGGCTATCGCAACGACATTTCGCAACGACAAATTTATTGTCGTTGCAAAAAACAATTTTTTGCAACGACTAAAATATGTCATTGCAAAAGCTCGTTGCTGTAATTGAATTTTTTTTTTTGCCGCTCCTTTGTACTTTGGCGGGGTGGTTGAAAATTTGGGTTTAATTTTTGGCAACAACATTATTGTTGCAGTAGAATTTTCATAGGTAACGCAACAACGTCTTTGGTCGTTGCTGTACACTAGGTTATTTTTAGCAATGATAATTTTTCTTACTAAAAGTCGAATAGAAATATGGCAAGAAGATATTGTTGCTATATACTCCATATAAATTATATAAAAAATACCAAATTAATTGGAATTTGAAAAAAAAAATTTAAAACAAATAAATCCTCAAATTAAAACCCCAATTCTCTCTAGCCCCAATTGTTCCTAGTAGACATGGCCACAGGTCACGGGTCGGGCGGGTCGACCCGTGACCCGCCGGATCGGTGACCCGTCGGGTCAGGGCCCATGGGTCCAAGGGCCAACTCGGGTTGAGGGTCAGGGTTAGGGTCGGGGTAAAGAAAACCCGTGACCCGACGGGTCGACCAGGCGGGTCCGACCCGGTTCGACCCGCCGGGTCAACCCGCCATTTTAAAATATTTTTCTTTTGAAAAAATTTATTTTTAATAAAATAAATTTATAATTATTATGTAAATTATATAAATTATTATTAGAATAATTCATAATATTACATAATGTAATATGCAATGGCAATGTGAAACTTAGCACCCATGCTTCTCCTTTTATAGACTTAGCACCCCCTTTTCCTCTAGTTTTCAACGTGGGACAAGAACAAGGGTAGAAACTAGAAACTACACCATGTCTTCAATCTCTACCATTCGGTTTTTAATGTCAATCCATACTTATAAATCATTCTATATCATTCTATATGATACTAAGTTAGGAGTCTTTATGATATAATTTCAAATAATACAAATATTGTTATTGATAAAGCCGTTACACTTGTATAGTATCCTTAATGTCGAGTTTTCGTTTATTTTCAAAATGATATAGAACTTCGGATTTTCAAACACAAGAATGAAATATAATATTGGCAATACTTTTTCAATGTGTCTTTTCATGTACGTCATAACAAGCAACCCAAGTATATAATTCTAATAACACCATCATTAAGTGTATACACAACATGTGGCTAATTCAACTTTAAACGAGAAAGTTTAACATATCTATATGAAGAAGAACCCAGATTTGAAATCATTGATCAAGAAATTAACATAATAATGCAAGTAAAATAAAATACTTATGATTGATTAATGGATCAACACAACTATCAATTAAGTTAAATAGAAAGATTAATCCAACATAACTTGATATATTGTATCATGATGTTTCATCACCATGTGTTATTCATTTCATTAAATCTTAAGAGGTAAACACTTTAATTATATTATTATATGCTACATCATATAATCCAAATACTTAAATTACATTATATTCCACCATATAATCCAAAGACTTTAATTACATTACATTTTACATCATATACTTAAATATCAATTTCTCACATTTTCTTTCATATCTCATATTTCTGTCCCACATCGAAAGTGGGCTACATACCTCTATTTTCTCTATATATAGATCCTCATACCCTACTTGTCATTCCCACAATCAAACATTTTCTTTCCCACATCTAAAGTGTGATAAAATAACACTAGTACAGATTAGAGGTATATCGGGGGGTTTTTTAACAAAGTACACGGGAGTTTTTCAACTCCTTTTATTCCGCTGGCTGATAGATATTTCTCAGGGGTTTTATAAAAAGTCCTGAGATATAATATTCGGTCAGGGGTTTTTTAAAAACTCACGACAGAGCCCGTTTTTTAAACGTCGCACCAATTATAACTTTCAGGATGTTTTCAAAAAACTCCCGAGATATAATGAATATAAGCAAGACTTAATTCTTACTATCTCTATGGAGTTTTTTTTTTTAAAAACCGCCGATATATGTGCTTTTGAAAAAAAAAATTCAATTAGCTTTCTAGAATTGCTTTGCATATCACCTGTAGTACACTGTAAAACAAAATAGGACCAGCACATTTAATAATTCTCATAATACATACACCATAAGCACAATTGCATCTTTCTGTTTCTTATATTTTCCCAAGCATAACAAACACCTCCATGACATAATCTCCTCCATGTATCAATAAATAAACAACATATGCTAAGTACAGAAAAAAACGTCACCTACTGTGCAAACCTTATATGATCAATGTTATCCTAGATCTTCATTGTATGCCCCGTTTACACTTGTATGTCTTCATTGTTGTCCTGAATGATGGTTTGGCCATCTTCTACATTCGGGCTCTCGGTTACTCCAAGCTTGTTGGGAGTACCATTCATTTGGCCATCTTCCATTCGTTCAGACTCTCTGGATACCTGAATACATCTCCATGGATGTATTTCCATCTAGTTTCTTTTTTGTTCTCAGGTGCTTCCTCGTCTTCTGCATACCTATAAATGAAAAAGTAAAACATAAATGCAAGATATACATATTGGCGAGATAACTGACTCGCTCACCCTCAAGACACTCAAGCTCAATAAATTAGAAATGCATAAGAGCAGTTTGGATGATGATTCTTATGTGGATTTTGAGTACTTTTAAGTAGAAATTTTGCCTACTTCAATTAATTGACCTCCTTGTATGTGTAAACATTCTTTCATTTGGTCATAGGTAAACGTACAGTTACAGTTTAATACCACTTCATTTGTTCATTGATCAATATACCAGTTCATTTGTTCCAGTGCACTGATCACATGGTCGAGAAAAGGCGCATACATAGGGAGAGAAATTAATAAGAGCTCAAGAAAATAAATCTTCTTTTTGTAACCCTAGTTTCATTGTAGAATCAGGAACCCAAGTTCAGGTATTCCTGAATATTCACCTTACCTTTTAGCTTGCTTACTAATCAGGAACGTTGCTAGAATAAAACTTTTTAGAGTCTAAAAGTATAATAAAAAAAACATAGAGGTTTCACAACAGAAAAAAGACAAAGGGAAGAAGGATGACTCGGAAAACAAAGCATGAAAGTACTTACTATATAGAGAACCAAAGACAAACTGTAACGAGGATAAGTGGCCAAAATCCCAAGAAAAACATCCCTCCCAATGTTAATAGTAACTGCGCGAGGAACCAAACCCTGCAATCAAAATATTAGACAAAGATTAATTGATAGTAAAATCAACGAAGCAAGCAAAGAAAAGTAGGAAAATGAGAATATACAAATAAGTACATGATAGGGCATATTTAGTAGTGCATAATAGATTGCATTTAACATTATTTAGGTGTGAATATTGCATCTATTTAGTTGAATTTGCATTATCACTTGTTGAGTTAGAAGAGGCGGAATCTATATGATTTTATGGTTTATTTCAGTTAAAGTAGATTGGAGGTGAAATGGATTTGAAAAGAGCACAAATAAGCTAAGGAGAATACTTAGGAGCTGTTGGAAACAAAGAAGAAGCAGCCCGGGAGAATCGCAGGCCGCCCCGCGACATCGCTGGCCGCCCCGCGGCTCGAAGGAAGAAACGGAGAAGTTCGCAATCGTCGGCCGCCCCGCGGCCCGTGCAGAGACTGATTTTCAATTACGGATTTTACTTAGGGTTTTGTCTAAGTTATTTTGGGCCGATTTTCATAAGACTATTTAAGGCTTTTCTAGTTATTCTTTCATTCACCTTATGCACTTTATTCAATTGTTGAAAGCGCCGTTGAGCATTAGCAACTAAACTCTCAAGGTTTCGCCTACAGTTTGGATCTTTGATTGTTGAATTGTGAGTTTCTTAATCTAGTTCTTATTCCTATTGAAATGTTTTGACTTCCTTGTGCTTAATTGCTTGAATGTGTTTTATTCTCTCTGGCATGGCCGACTAGTTAGAGTAGATTCATTCAATTGCTAGGGTTTTGTAGATTCCTCGTAGCGAACCTTAACCCAAGTGGCAATCATATCCCTTTAGGACTCGTAGGACTAATTGGATGTGTAGGAAGTTGAATAAATGTTGAATATCGACTCGTAGCTTGATATTATATGTACCTTGGTTAATTCATAATCTTAATGCTATCTCTAGGTTGAATCTTAACCGTGTTAGGGTTATTTAGAGATAAGGGTTGCTAGGACTCGTAGGACTAGTAATTTACCTAAGATCTGGACAAGGACATTAATAGGAAAAGACAAGAACTAGAGCTGAAACAAGGATCGAATTCATCAATCGAAGTGATAAATTGTAGGTGAACCTATTTCTCTCCACTGAATTCTACAATCAATTTCCTTTGTTTGTTTGCTTCCGCTTTGATAAAAGGCGGATCTTTTCACACTAAAAACTCCCCATTTTCTCTCTTAGCAATTAGAATTAGACTTGAATTTAATAGATTTCCCTGTGGATCGATCTCTTGCTTGCACGCTATACTAGTTAGTTAGTTTGAGTATTCTTTGGCAAGAACAACGACAGGTTTTCCTCTTGTCAAAAAGGGTGCTGAGAACCTAGTTGCTGACCATCTAAGTCGTATTGTGCAGGAGGAGAATGGACAAGAAGGCATATTGGGGAGCTTTCCTGACGAAGAGCTTCTACAGGTCTTCGCCATCGCCAGCCGCCCCGTCGCCAACCCAGGCCGCCCCGCGGCCGAGTCATCAGAGGTGGATTTCTCCGCAATCACCAGCCGCCCCGTAGCCACCACAGGCCGCCCTGTGGCCGAATCCTCGGAGAAAGTTTCCCTCGGAATCGTTGGTCGCCCCGTCGCCACCCCTGGCCGCCTCGCGGCCCCTGCAGACTCTGAACTCGAACCTCTCCTCAAGGTTAGTGCTCTTCCACGCCCTTGGTTTGCTAACTTGGTAAACTTTCTAGTGTCGGGAGAGTTTCCACCCAACTTTTCAAAGGCTCAAAAGGAAGAGATACGCCACGATGCTCATTTCTACGTTTGGGATGACCCCTACCTATGGAAGCATTGCACATATAAGGTGATACGTCGGTGTCTTCCCGACAATGAGGTACAATCTGTCCTTAATTTTTGTCATTCTGATGAATGTGCTGGACACTTTGGACCACAAAAGACAGCTAGGAACGTACTTGATGCAGGATTCTTTTGGCCTCATATATTTCGTGATTCATATGTTTTTTGCAAATCCTGTGATCGTTGTTAGAGAGTTGGGAATCTTTCTAAGAGGAATGAGATGCCACAAACTCGCATGATATTTTGTGAGATTTTTGATGTTTGGGGCATTGACTTCATGGGACCATTCCCTAACTCCTTTGGAAACCTATATATTTTGCTTGCGGTGGACTACGTCTCAAAGTGGGTGGAGGCGAAGGCCACCAGAACTGATGATTAGAAGGTAGTTGTAGGTTTCCTCAAGGAGCTATTCTCTAGATTTGGAGTCTCAAAAGCACTAATCAGTGATAAGGGGACCCATTTCTGCAACAAGATTGTGAGTGCACTCTTAAAGAAGTATCATGTGACTCAGAGGGTGTCTACTGCATACCACCCCCAGACCAATGGGCAAGCTGAGGTGTCAAATCGCGAGATAAAGACTATCTTGGAGAAGACTGTTGCCCCAAACAAGAAGGATTGGAGTGTCAGGCTTGATGATGCTCTATGGGCCTATCGAACGGCTTACAAGACTCCCATTGGGATGTCTCCGTTTAGATTGGTATATGGAAAGGTTTGCCATCTTCCTGTCGATCTCGAACATAAAGCATATTGGGCGGTGAAGCAGTGCAACATGCAGATTGATGAAGTTGGGGAGTTCAGGAAACTACAGCTGCAGGAACCGGAAGAGTTGAGATTGGGTGCCTATGATAACTCCGTCACCTATAAGGAGAAGACAAAGGCATGGCACGATAAACATATCTTGCGAAAGGACCTCAAAGTTGCGGAAAAGGTCCTTCTATTTCAATCGCGCCTACAACTATTCCCAGGTAAGCTTCGTTCTAGATGGACAGGACCATAGGTGATTACTAATGTTTTTTCTCATGGTGCAGTTGAGCTACTAAATGAGAGGAATGGAGACATTTTCAAGGTAAATGGTCATAGAGTTAAACCCTATTATGAGAATTTTGTCAAACAGGACGGGGACGAGTTGGTTCTCACTGAACCAAATGCTGAGGATCATTAGGGTGTCATAACGTCGAGTCAACGACGTTAACTAAAGGCGCTGCTTGGGAGGCAACCCAAGGTAATAGTTTAGGTATTTTCTTTTTGAATTAAGTTTTTTTTTTTTTGGTTTGGTCTGGAGGACTAACAGTGCAGGAAGGAAAAGAAGAAAGAATTGGGCGAAAAAGGACGGGCCGCCCCGCGGCCAAGGCGCCCAGTGAAATCCTTCGCAGAATCGCCGGTCGCCCCGTCGCCCACCCTGGCCGCCCCGCGGCCCCATCCAGATAGAAATTTTTTTAGGGGCCCGTGTGGGCTCCCACTTACCAAACACAATAAACCCTAACCTATCTTTTTCTATCACTTTCACCCACCGCCGCTTTCCTCTTCCTCCTCTATCTTCTTCCTCCTTCAAGCTCCCTCTTAAACATAGAAAACCTCCATTAAAACTCCTCCTCCAAAGCTTCTTTCTTTCACCAAAACTCATCCTTCTTTGCCATTTTTCTCATCTACCTTCTACAAAACTCCATCCCACCACCTCTCTCTTCTAGATCTACACAGAAACCGGCTTTCTCCTACGAAATCTCCAAGTTTTCTTTCGGATCCACTACGAAGAAGGAAAGGTTGGGACGTCGGAGGGCAGATCCGACATCGGAAGTTCCAGATCCGGCGTTTCTTAGGCCGCCCCGTCACCTGACCCGCCGCCCCGCAGCCACCCCTGTCGCCGGCCGCCCCGCCGCCCTCTTCGGCTGCCCCGCGGCCACCGCAGAAACTGAATTTTCGTGAGCTCTTCTTTTCTTTCAAATTCTTTCTTAGCTTAGATTCACTATGTCGAGACCACATGGAATGAATAGAAATTAGAAGGAGAGATGGACTGCTTTGAACACTAGAAACTTGTTTGTAACGAAATTCTTTCATGAGCCTACCTTGAGATTATTACAGATGGATGCCTGCACTAGGCACCTATTAGAGCATGGGGGCCTAGGAGGGTTTTTAGAGAAGAATGCTCCCACTTATCCAAGCCTATGCAAAGAATTTTTAGCAACCTTGAGTGTAAACCGTGCTTCTATTGATTTTCGGTTGCTTGGGAGGGATTACACATTATCCAAGGAGAGATTGGCACAGATTCTGGGTGTTACTGCTGCGCCGACTGCTGGTTGGCTTGATGTCTGTAAGGGAGAGGGCCCTGTGGCTTTCTGGATGACATCTACTAGGGTGCCTTTTGAGGCCAAGAAGGGCCAGTACAACTCCAGCATTCGCCATCCTGCCTTACGACTGATTCATAAGATTTGGCGAACACCTTCTTCGCACAGGCTGAGGTCAACAAGATCTCGCTGAAGGACATGTCATTTCTGTGGTGTCTGACGCTAGAGAGCCATGTAGTTCCAGGTTGGGTGGATCTATTTCTGATGAACTGCAAGGATATCCTGGACAAGCGCACCAAGGCGACCATCAGCTTCGGGGGTCTTATCACCCTCATTGCTCGCGCATGCATCGATATGAGCGTTGTCCATGACATTCAGCATGGATCATTTCTATATCATGAGGCCCAGCTAAGGAAAACCGGCCACCTGGAGGGTAGAGCGCCGATGTGGATCTGGAGGGCAGGCCATCAGGGGAGGATCCAGTTGAGATTGCCCCGTCATCTCCCATTTGGCCCTACAGCTGCTGATTTTTACATGGGAGATGAGATGGATGAGGATGATGATGATGAGGAGGAGCAGGTTCCTGATGCTGAGCAGGAAGATGTTGAGGATGTTCCCGGAGTTCAGACGGATTTTGGAGGAGCTGGACCTTCTGGCACAGCTGGAGGTGCTGGTCCAGATTACAACTCGCTGGCACAGCAGATGGCTGATATGTCTCTCCAGCAGAACACTATGTGGGAGCATCAGCAGATGATGTCGCGTCGTCAAGACGCAATGTGGTAGAACCAGCAGTGGATGCACCAGCGCCAGGACGCGATATGGGACCACAACCAGCAGTTGTATGTTGAGGTCGCCGACATTCGTCGAGATGTACGTGGCTTGACTTCCCACCTCGAGGAGGTCTCTGAGAGCCAGGCGGCAATCCGACGGATGCAGGAGCAGATATGGCAGAGGCAAGAGGACTTCTATCGATTCGCCTATCCACAGTTCCCACCATATCCGCCGCCTCCACCACCTCAGCAGTGAGCATGTCAGTTGTTTCTTTTCTTTTCCCTTTTATTTTTATTTTGCTGTTTTTGTTCTCTTTTCTGCATTGAGGACAATGTCAGAACTAAGTGTGGGGGAGAAGACTTGCAAACTCTCTGTATTTTGGTTCTAATTTGCACTGCATTTTAAGTTTTAAGGTTGCATGTTTATTTCTATTGGTTGTATGCATATTTAGTTCTACCATTATTTCTTATTCTAAAAAAAATATATGAAAAAAATAGTTTTAGTTCTTGCATTATTAGGAATAGGTCTTATTTCCCCATGTGGATGCCGTTTGTCCTCTATATTTTCTATTGAGTTTTATGCCCCATGATGTGCATGGATTGTTGAAGCCTTTGATATATGTTTTCTATACTATTTGGTGGGCATGATTGATTGGTAATTGAGCACATAAAATCTTGAATTTTTGGGTGATCTTGAAGTTCTAGACATGACCTGGTGAGCTTATTTTGGCCTATTCAGGACTACACTTTATTTAGTCCTCTTGCTTGTTGTGTGTACTCTCTTCGATTACTTCCTCTTTGACTTGCATTGAGATATCTTGTTCAAGGCTGCATATTATGATTTCTGCACATGACTTAAACATGATTGAGGCACCTTTATTAGCCCTATTTGACTCTATTCCCACCTTACATATTATCCTCTGCTTGAAGCCAGTTTGAGCCTAATTGCCTATTCTTTTATAGCTCCACAAGAATTTTCCATAGCCAATGATAACTTGACCCCATCCGGGAATTTAGGACTAATTGGTGAATATCTATAGTGTTGATGATGGTTTGTAGTGGTGGATTGTATGTTGGAGGTGTATTAATGAGATGTTTAATTCTTGCTAGCATTTTTATTACTTGGGACCTAAGGAGGATAAAATTCACTAAGGGGTAAAAGTCAAGGAAAATAATTTGATATAGAATGAATGATTGAAAGAAAAAAATAGAGAAAAAAAAAAGAAAGAAGAAAAGAAAAAAAAAGAGAATAAAGGAATGAGTTGAGTATGGTTTCTAAAGTTTTATGCTTGAGATTGGTGTTGTTTGGCATTATAGAGATTTGGTATGAGAAGTTATGAGTGGTTTTATGATTTGGTAGCTTCCTTAGTTCCCGGATTATGAGCACCACATCACCAAAATTGTTCCATACCTTATATGTTCTACCTTGGCCCCATTACAGCCTAATTGAAAGACCTCATGATTTTTGTTGTGTGTAGAGTCACCATCGGTGGAGATTTAGAACACTGGTGCAAGGCTCTTGTAGCTAAGTTTTTTAAGATTGAGTTTTGAGCGTAAACATTTAAACCTAAACACTTGAGCGAGAGTGAAACACATCTCCTTTGTGAGGTCTAGAATGGATATGGTTGCCTGATTTCATTGATTATTCCAATTATGTGCTACGATGTTATTACTCTTTTTTGTTTGCTAGTTTTCATGCACTTAAAGAATATTGAGGTGTGGATACATGAATTGCTATTCTGTGGGGCTGCAGAGTTCAGTTTTCTATTGCTTGAGGACAAGCAAAGGTTCAAGTGTGGGGGAATTTGATAGGGCATATTTAGTAGTGCATAATAGATTGCATTTAGCATTATTTAGGTGTGAATATTGCATCTATTTAGTTGAATTTGCATTATCACTTGTTGAGTTAGAAGAGGCGGAATCTACATGATTTTATGGTTTATTTCAGGTAAAATAGATTGGAGGTGAAATGGATTTGAAAAGAGCACAAATAAGCTAAGGAGAATACTTAGGAGCTGCTGGAAACAAAGAAGAAGCAGCCCGGAAGAATCGCAGGCCGCCCCGCGACATCGCTGGCCGCCCCGTGGCTCGAAGGAAGAAACGGAGAAGTTCGCAATCGCTAGCCGCCTCGCGGCCCGTGCAGAGACTGATTTTCAATTACGGATTTTACTTAGGGTTTTGTCTAAGTTATTTTGGGCCGATTTTCATAAGACTATTTAAGGCTTTTCTAGTTATTTTTTCATTCACCTTATGCACTTTATTCAATTGTTGAGAGCGCCGTTGAGCATGAGCAACTAAACTCTCAAGGTTTCGCCTACAGTTTGGATCTTTGATTGTTGAATTATGAGTTTCTTAATCTAGTTCTTATTCTTATTGCAATGTTTTGACTTCCTTGTGCTTAATTACTTGAATGTGTTTTATTCTCTCTTGCCTGGCCGACTAGTTAGAGTAGATTCATTCAATTGCTAGGGTTTTGTAGATTCCTCGTAACGAACCTTAACCCAAGTGGCAATCATATCCCTTTAGGACTTGTAGGACTAATTGGATGTGTAGGAAGTTGAATACATGTTGAATATCGACTCGTAGCTTGATATTATATGTACCTTGGTTAATTCATAATCTTAATGCTATCTCTAAGTTGAATCTTAACCGTGTTAGGGTTATTTAGAGATAATGGTTGCTAGGACTCGTATGACTAGTAATTTACCTAAGATCTGGACAAGGACATTGATAGGAAAAGAAAAGAACTAGAGGCTGAAACAAGGATCGAATTCATCAATCGAAGTGATAAATTGTAGGTGAACCTATTTCTCTCCACTGAATTCTACAATCAATTTCCTTTGTTTGCTTCCGCTTTAATAGAAGACGGATCTTTTCACACTAAAAACTCCCCATTTTCTCTCTTAGCAATTAGAATTAGACTTGAATTTAATAGATTTCCCTGTGGATCGATCTCTTGCTTGTATGCTATACTAGTTAGTGAGTTTGAGTATTCTTTGGCAAGAACAACGACAGGTTTTCATCTTGTCAGTACACCAGCCAAAATCCAGCACATTCGGTTTCACTGCCTTTGAGATGGCAAGAGTTAAGAGTTCAGTTCTCAATATTTTTTTACCCTTTATGTATCAGGAATTTATAACTAACTATAAACCAAAATGACTTATAACTGCAAAATCAGTAAGACAAAACTACTTATGCAAAATACTATACATGCGGCCTTTCCTAGACAAGAAAAGTGGTGAGCACTGAGCACTTATCAAGCTCATCCATAAAAGAGATTTCTCTCTACTCGAGTACTTTATTTCCCTTGACAGTCTCTATTCATTACCACTCTTAATATTAACATGTTTCTCTTCACGCATCAAAGTTACGGTTATATAGAACAAGGGTCACAAACTGGAGGCATAGTCAGCAATGATTTTACTCAAGAAGCAATTTAATTACCAATAAGGACACTTACTGCATTTTTCTTCGCAGTAAAGAAGTATCATCATACTAAATAAATCGAACTGAATTTCAAACTAAAAGCAACATAATCAAGCATATTGGTCCCTCATTTGAACAAATCATTGCTAAAGAATATTACTAATGGTCCCTCATTTTTCTTCTTTGGAAACAAGCCACTTGCCAATCTATTCTCCAAATCAAATATATAAAGCAAGATCATGATAATGGTAAGTTGCTGAAACAAGTGATAATGATGAAAGAATAAGAATACCTCCACTCCATGTAGAATTGCATCTTCAGGGATGAATTATGGTAACTGAAAAAAAGGAAAAAAACTGAAAAAGGTCAGCTTAGCAGGTACATATAGAAGATTTGTGCCATTGGTCCCTCATCCTTCCTGCCCAGCCGCACAATTTTTCTGTCAAAACACTTTTTACTGTCATACTTGCATTTTTCTGTCCTGCTCTTTTTTTCACATATTAACATGATCCTGCTTCACATTCCCATATTCTTCATCATTCATATACTCCTGCTGCACATAATCTTTTAAAATTTTGCAACTAATTCCTACACTTGTAACCATGTTTTTGCTGTCATAGCTGCTGAACCTCAGCAGTCATAAAATTTCCACCTCCCATCATAGTTGCCAACGAAGAATTATTCTTAAAATAACAGGACATAGAAAGGCATTAGTGAAGCATAATCATAATGTGTAACCAGAAGCCAAAATGCACATAAGTTACATCCATTATGCATCAATGGAACCCAAAAAATATCCTTGTGACTAGAAACCAAACAAAATAAAGTAAACACAAGCAAACACCATAAAAACGTTTTTAAGATGGAGAAATAGATATGAATCTCAAAGACCTAATTGCCGCAAGAAGACAATGTTGCCAACTAATTGACTAACAGAGGACTGGGTAATGAACCTGAGAGAAGACAGAAGCTTAAGCAACGTGCCCTAATTATGGGAGAAGACAAAATCGCCAACTTTATTATCAAAGATTGTGAAGAGAGAGAGGTAGCTAACGAACCCGAGAGCCCTAATTGATCGAAGACGCCAAATAGAAGTAGCTTCTGAACGGTTGGCTTGTACTCCCCCCTTCACAGATGGAAACGAGATCGAACAGGGGAAGAAGAGAGAATATTCAAAATCGTCGACCCTCCGTGCAATTGCTTCTTCAATCGAAAGATTTCCGGCGACGATCGTCTTCTTCAAGCACTAGATGATCGATTGAAGGGGTGGTTGATCTCCAGATTGGCGTGCTCTGGTCGATATCAATAGTACGTATAAGGGCTTCGCTAGGGTTGTCTGTCTGTCCTTATAATAAAACTTCCTGAAATTGCCTGTATTTATCGGGAGTTAAATAATCACGCCCAAGAAAACCTGAATGAATTTTTATTAAAAAAAAGAAGCACGCTTTTATCAGGAGTTTCTATAAAAACTCCTGAGCGAGAATCATATATCAGGGGTTTTTATGAACTCCTGATAGTTTTGTCCCATAAGGTAGTCAATTTGTACTAGTGTAATGGGACTGGAATGAAGATATCTATATATATCTTCCCACATACCATGTTTTGTCAACCTTAAATCTTTCCATTTCGAAAGTGTGGTGAAAGACTTGAGTTGAGTTTTATTTTGGGTTTAAAACATTTTTTTTTTAAAATGGTTGACCCGGCGGGTCGACCCGCAAAACTCATTGGCTACCCGATTTGGTGCCACGTGGCCGACCCGGCAGTCCGACCCGTCGACCCATCCCAACCCCGGGTCATGGTTAGGGTCACCCTCCCCGGGTTGTCGACCCGGCGGGTCGGACCTGTGGCCGTGTCTAGTTCCCAGTTGTTCCCCATCTTGTTCAAGCGACATGGTGAATCAATAGCAAATTCGAATGAGCTCTTCAAATCTTCCTGTTTGGGATTCGATTCACATCGTCGAGAGAGGAGGGTGCGAATGGTTGCTGGCGAAGGGCGTCCAGAGAGGAGGGCGTGAAGGGCGCAAAGGGTCGCTGGTGTTGAAGTGGTGGTTGCTAGTGTCGGAAGCGGTGTTCGCCGGTGAAGATGAGGGTTTGAGGGCTCGCCGTCGGTGCCCGCTAGTGTAAGAAGAGGTAGTCGCAACTGTCGGAAAAGGTGCTCGCTGGTGAAGGCTTGAGGGCATGAGGTTCGCTGGTGCTTGATGTTGTTGCTGGTGTCGTAAGAGGTGCTCATTGGTGAGCGGTTAAGGGCTCCCTGGTGTGTCGACCGCTAGAGAGCTCGCTAGAGGTGCTGATTGAGGAGAACTTGAGGGCTTGAGGGTTTGGCTTCACTGTCTACAAGGTATGCTTTCTCTTCAATTGCAGATTAGCACAAACATTTGCTACTTTAGAAATTGTTGTTTGCTTGTATGAATTTCAGATTGGTATAGATTGTGTGCGGAACTTATGTTTGCTTGTATGAATTCTAACTCAAGGTCATCTTGAACTGAGTGTTCTCTGGCAGGTTGGGTTTTGAATTGAAAACAAACAAGCACATTAATCAAAGAGGATGGGAGCCAGGAGGGTGAAGAGAAATTCAGATGGAAATTTACACAGGTAAATTTTTTACCTGTCAATGTATCTGCACATAAACTGCTATCTCCCTTTCTTCAACAAAATATGGGTTTCTGTTGTAGATGATGAAATCTTTGTTTTTATTAATATGGATGGATGAGTGTTAGTATTCAATGTTGCTATAATTTAAAGTATTTTGAAGTTAGACATTAGTGAAGATTAGTTTTGTGGTAGTAATTAAGACAGGGCCCTGCAAAGGGTCAATTGAGCAATGAAGATCCAATATTGAGCACTTATACAACATTTGGAGTGACCGATATGTTACTGTTTTATACAGCACTTGCAAATTACCATACATTGTAGCATTTATACAATATTGAGACCTGAATCTTCATGTATTCACCAAAACTGTCATGACAAAACTACTTTAATATTAAAGAAAGAAGAAAATTTGGCACTGCAATGCATCTTATGAAATACCCCTTAGCCGCGAGCCGCCCTCCGCAGTCTACCACCGCAGATTGCCCATCGCCGCTGAGGCCCTCATCTCCGCTAGCCATCTACGCCGGATGTAGGAGCCCTGGTCGTCGTCGCCTTCGGCTTCGCCCCTGTTGCCGCGACCACCGCCGAGCCGTCTCCGCTTGCCCCCACCCGCGAGCCAGGGGCAGATCTACGGGGGGGCTCGAGGTGGCTGAAGCCCCCTATCATTAAAAGAGGCAGTAATATATTTTTATAGATCTGTGATTTTTGTAATATTATAAAAGTAAAGTAGAGTGTAATCACATAGTTGGATTGGCTCAGTGGTAAGGACAAGGCGGGGCGGGAGCTATTTAAATCCGAGTGAGAATTGAGCGCAGGTTCGAATCCCAGTTTTACTCCCCTTTTGTTAATTTTTTTCCCAAAAAACTCAAATGAAGAGCCATCTTTTTTTTTTACACGGGCAAGATGACAAACTTTTTTTTACAGAGACAGACATGAACAACAACAACTGTTGAGCGTAAACCTAGGTTCGCCCGAGTCCCCGAGCCGGCCGCAGCCTCTGGCCGACCCTGGCACCGGCGCATCACCACAAGTCAGCCCCTTCACAGCCTGCTGTCTCCCGTAGCGCAGAGACGGCCTCTTCGACTTCAATCTTCATGGTTCTCCGTCTTCACTCCTTCAATCTTCGGTTAGTTTTCTTTTAATTTGATTGATTTTAATTAGGTTGATCGAGATGAGAATTAATTTATAGATTAAAATTTGTAGATTTAAAAATCAATTTGGGGCAAATTTCAATTAGGGTTTGTAATTTGTGATAAATAAATTTGTGGTTTAATTTTGGAAACCAATTTGTGAAATTAGAGTTTGATTTTGATAATTAATTTTGTGAAATTGATATTCGATTTGTAAGTAAGATATGAGAATTCATTTTGATTTTGGAAATCAATTGATAAAATTAGGGTTTGATTTTGAGAATCAATTTTATAAAACTTTGATAATTAAGGATTTGTAAATATATATGGTATATGGTTGAGAGCTTCTAGGACCTATGACATTTGTTTTGATGACAAATGGACTCATAGATAGGGCCTGCTTGAAAGGTTTGAATTGGCATCGCTTGAGATTTTAAAGACATGGTTTTTAAGCGTCAATTCAAACCGTTATTTCTCGGGAAAAAAAAATTCAGCCCCCCCTTAAATAAATTCCTGGATCCGCCACGGCCGCGAGCCACTGCAGTGCCTCCATTGTCGCTGCCCACTGCCTCCGATCCCCGCCAGTGCTGCCGTCCACCACCGCTCTGCCGCCCCCAGCCACCGTCGGAGGATGAAGAGCCACTCGATCGAAGTCCTCCTCCTCTGTAAGTTGTTTTGAAGAGAAAGAAAGAGATTTTAATCTTTTTTGGGCAAATTGCAGAAACCTCCCTTACTCTTATACTATTCTCGTTTCTGACCCTAGCTTAATTATTTATTAAGTTAAGCGGTCAATGTTTATAAATTATTCGATTCTTGCCCATTACAGCGACACCAAGAAATCTCGAAGCACCTACGCCGGATCCCGCTTCCCGAGGAATTCATATTGGTATAGATATTTTACTTTATAGAATTAATTCAATTTCAAATTGAGTTAAGTAAAGTTAATTTTATAAAATATCAATATTAAATGTTCCTTTTTCCGTTGGATTCAATAGGTGCAAAAATCTCGCCTTGTTGTCATCAGCTGATCATCGAAAGTTAAGGCAAGTGATTTCGTTCATCGCCCTTTGCGTGTTTCGTGATTCTTTTGATGTGCCTTTTAAGTTCTTCGGTGTCGAATGCGGCCATGTGGCCAATTTCCTTGCCAGTTTCGATAAATTGCATATTTGTCTGCTTGATGTAATTTATCTCATTATTCATAAATTGGCATGAGTATAAATTAATGGGCAACTTATTAAATTAATTATAGTGATATGTGTATTAAATGTGTTATTTGTTTTATAACTCGAGACAAGTAAAAAGTTGCCCATTTTCTTTTTCCTAAATTGCATTATATCTTGCTTGTTTCATTCATGCAAATAATAGCATGCGATATTAAGATACTTGAAATATCCGTGCTTGTACGTCCTTGTTGGTTTGATGTCGTTATTATGATCACCTAGTATAAACTGGTTGTATATGATAAGTTAAGATAGGCACCATGTGATGCTTAGGTATGATATGTTATGATGTACATCTCACGTGGTGCGGATTGACTTAAAGTCAGTTGCGAGGGTTATCTCGCAGGTTGGGAATAGTGTAAAGCCCAATCTAAAAGGTTTAATGGAATATCTAGACTTCAAACAATCTCAGGTCGCAGGCCTAGTTGAGTCTGGACCCGTGTCCCTATTAGACTTCAAAGTCTCAGGTCGTAGTCCTAGTTGAGTCTGGACCCTTGTCCCTGTTAGACTTCAAAGTCTCAGGTCGCAGTCCTAGTTGAGTCTGGACCTGTGTCACTATGTTTTATATTGTGTTATTTACATATATACATTATTGTTATTATCAAGATTATTGATAGGCGATCAATTCCGTTATATTATACTTCAGTCTTATTCGATGTATAATTCCTTTTCTTATCTAGTAATCGATCATTATGATCATCCGAGTCATGTGTGAATTTTTACCTTCTTATCCAGTTTCTACTTTAAATATTCGTGTCTTTCCCTTAATCTACGACATACCGTTTTATGGTCACTGTAATGTTAAAGTCTGAACATTTTCCCTATCATATTCTAGTCTTAATTGTACTAACCATCCTATTTATTGGATGGCTGGTGTCCTTCGTTCTCACGAAACACCGGACCATATTCCACAGGTCTAAAGCAAGCGGCGGAGTAGGAGAGAGTTGAAGAGCGGGCTATCATTTATTGAGTCTTTACACTACAAGTTTTGAACCTTTAAAGTTTCCGTGTTGCTACTTTAGTTTTAGCTATTTTAGAGTTATTTATACTTTATGGTTTCGGTATTTTTATGTTATTTTGATCGGATATTTTAAACTATGATATTTATTTGACTTCCGCCTATTTTATTTTATTAGTTTAAATTATCATCTTGTTTATGGGAGGATGGTTGCATGTCCCTATAAGCCTCGGGTGAATTCAAAGACATTAAAGTCTGCGGATTCACTGGCGCTGTAACGCTTCCTTTGGGATATAAAAAACTGGTGTTACAAAAGTTGGTATCAGAGTTGTAGGTTTTAAAACGTTTTCATTTGGATTTTAAAATGATTTCTAAAGTGAATTTCAAAGGGTTTTTTTTTATCAAAACTAAGTTCTATTTACAAAAGTAAACAGTTTTGGAAATGATTTTTAAAATAATTGTCCAATAGTCCTGCTCAAGCTCCTGCTCCTACCATAGACTAATCTTAAATTCTTTATTTTTGTTTCCTCTAAATATCGTTTTCTGGATTATCTCACTCGAGTACTGGGGACTCCTCGCTCTCCTCAACAGATGTCTAATGTTCGCAAGTCCTCAAGACTGCGCGCCACGAATTACCCCCAATGCATTGACCTCACCAACAACTTTAACTCTGGGTCTGACTCAAGCGCAGAGGTGGAGGTCGTGGAAAAAGCTACAGTGGAGCTATCCAAGGGGAAGAATGCTCTGATCGACCCTCCTGAAGGAGCTGCAACCATAGAATATGGCAAGAAGCTCATCCGCGAGTGGTACAAGGAATATAATTTGCGAACTCCTCGATTCTACAGCGAGGAAAAGGCATTAAGGGACATGAGAGCCATGCCAGCTTCACTGGATGACAAGAGGAGAAAGTACCTCCAGAATCTCGTCCGAGTGTACGACATGGAACCATCTCAAAGTCCCAGTGAAGAGGAGTCAAAGAAGAGATTTTTTTTGGAAACCCTAACAGATGAGAAAGCATTCTAGGCTTTGCAAGAAAGGAGAGCGAGACAGAGGCTCCGCGTGAGGAAGACCGGAGAAATATACAAGAATAAGGAACGAATTGTGAATGAGCTGGAAAAACGTCGTGATCGGGCTAGAGATTAGATAAAAAAAAAGAGATGTGTGAGCATGCTGAGTCAGAGAAAGATGCATCATCACAAAAGCATAGCTCCGAATTGGACAAACTCGTCGAGCTATATGTCCTTGCAGAAGACGACGATGATTAAGATCTCATCAGCAGCAACGCATTCCGTAGTAGTACCAGCAGAATACCCAGATTCCCGCAGGTTCACAGTCGACTGTGAACAAAGGGAAGAATGTCGTCGGACCATCTCAGTAGGGTCCGCGACTATATTAAATGTGTAGGATGGAAGACACTACTTCTCCTATGGCTCAAGGTATTATCTATCTCCGGACCGAGCCAATTAATATTCTTTTTATCCAGGTGCTTCTCATTCTTTTCTAGCCGAGCAAACTGCTGAAAGACTCGGATTAGAATATGTGACTCTAGATGATTCCTTTATTGTGAAATTCCCTAGTGGGGATAGAGTTCGAGGAAGGAAAATGTTATTCCACTTCCCCGTCGCAATAAGTGACGATGAATACCTTGCCGATCTTGTTCTGCTTCCGATCCTTCCTCAGAACATCATTCTCGGTATGGATTGACTTACTTGCCATAGTGCAATCATTGATTGTGGACGGAGAATCCTGACCATTTCGTCGGATGGTAGGGTTGTGTGCAGATTTCGTGGGCGCATTCCTAAGGAGGATGGCCATGTTATTATTGTAATGCAGGCAGCCAAATTGTTACATCAAGGTGGTGCCAGATTCTTATGTTATCTGCATGATCAGCCATCCGACCCGGTCCATATCTCCGATATTCATGTAGTTCGGGAATTCCCTGATGTTTTCCCCGATGAGATTCATGGTTTACCTCCAAAGCGGTTAATTGAGTTCACCATCGACTTAGAGCCAGGAACCTTTCCTATTTCCAAAGCCCCGTATCGCATGACTCCTGTTGAGATGCAATAATTGAAGAGTTGTTAGAGAAGGGTTATATTCGACCCAAGGTTTGACCTTGGTGTGCTCCCATGCTGTTTGTGAAGAAGAAAGACAACTCTTTCCATCTGTGTATTGATTAACGAGAGCTAAACAAGGTGACGATCAAGAACAAGTATTCATTGCCACTCATCGATGATTTATTGCATCAACTTCTAGGAGCGAAGATATTCTCCAAGATTGACCTTCGATTTGGTTATAATCAGCTCCGAGTTTGTGACGAGGATATTCCAAAGACTGCTTTCAAGATGCGTTATGGGCACTATGAGTTCGTGGTGATGCCTTTTGGCTTAACAAATGCCCCAACAGTCTTCATGGATTCGATAAACCATTGTTTTCACCTATATTTGAAGCAAGTTTCCAGGAGCTCAAGAAGCGGTTGACCACAACACCTATTCTGGCACTCCCTAAGGAGTCGAAGGATTATGTGATTTATAGTGATGCTTCTAAGCAAGGTCTGGGTTGTGTGTTGATGCAAGATGGGAAGATGATAGCCTATGCATCACGACAATTGAAGCCGCATGAGGAGAACTACCCAATGCATGATCTGGAACTAGCTACTGTGGTATTTGCTATGAAAATCTGGCATGATTATCTGTACGGAGTTCGCTGCCAGATATACACTGACCAGAAGAGCCTCAAGTATGTGTTCACCCAAAAGGAGTTGAATATGAGACAGAGACGCTGGTTAGAGCTGATCAAGGACTATGACATTGAGCTTCTCTATCATCCTGGAAAGACTAATGTCGTAGCCGATGCTTTAAGCCGCAAATCTCAGCACGAGGCTATGATTAGCTGTTTGACAGCAAGTCCTGCTCTGCAGAAGGATCTGCTGAAGTTAGAGGTTGAGGTCTGGTTTGAAAAGAACCAAGGACAATTGTGTATGATGGAGATTCAGTCTGATCTGTTAGCAGAGATAAAGGCAAAGCAGACAGAGGATGTTGTATTACTGTAGATCACCGTTGATTTCCTCGAAGGAAAAGCCCCGGGCTTTGTCGTGAGGGAGGATGGATCTTTATGGTTTGGGAATCGCATCTGCGTCCCCAATGTCCCTGAGATCCGACAGACCATCTTTCAGGAAGCTCATGCATCCAGCTATTCGGTGCATCCTGGAGCTAGTAAGATGTATAAGGATCTAAGACAGAACTACTAGTGGTCTGGTATGAAGAATGAAGTGACCGAGTATGTGTCTAGATGGTTGATATGCCAGCAGGTCAAGATTGAGCACCAGAGACCTGGTCGGAAGCTCCAACCACTTCCATTACCCACATGGAAGTGGGAACAGATCTCGATGGATTTTTTTATGGGGCTCCCTAAGAGTTAGGGACAGAAGGATGCCATTTGGGTGATTGTTGATCGACTCACCAAATATGCACACTTCATCGCTATTCGATCTACATAGAAGCCGGCTAAGCTAGCAGAATTGTACCTTCAGCACATTGTCCGCCTTCACGGGATTCCTTCGTCCATTATCTCTGATCGCGATGGACGGTTCATCTCAGAGTTCTGGAAGAAGCTGCATGAGGGATTTGGAACTCAGCTGAATTTCAGTACTTCTTTTCATCCTCAGACATATGGTCAGTCAGAGAGGACCATCTAAGCACTAGAGGATATGCTAAGACCCTGTGTCCTGGATAGACCAACAGATTGGGAAAGCAGTTTGAGTCTGATTGAGTTCACCTACAACAACAGCTGACATTCATCCATAAAGATGGTTCATTTTGAAGCTCTCTATGGACGGAAGTTGATCGCCAGTATGTTGGGATGATGCGACTGATGCCATCCATATAGGTCCGGAGCTGTTAGAGAAGACGGTTGAAGAAGTTGCGATGATCAGGCAACGGATGTTGACCGCTCAGAGTCAACAAAAGTCTTATGCCGACCCTAGGCGTAGGGAGGTCAACTTTGAGGTGGGCAATAAAGTGTTCGTGAAGTGTCACCCAGGAAGGGAGTCTTTCGTTTCGGAAAGAGAGGGAAGCGAAACCCTCAATATGTTGGGTCATTTGAGATTCTGCAGCGTGTAGGCAATGTTGCCTACCGCCTTGCTCTGCCTCCGTCAGCCCATCTAATACATGACGTCTTCCATGTATCACTGCTGCGGAAGTGCGTGCTCAACCCGACCCACATCTTGAGCTACGAGGACATTGAGGTCCGCTCCACTGGAACCTACGAGGAAGAATCGGTGCGGATTATAGAGCGACGAGAGAAGCAACTCCGCACCAAGGTAGTTCCACTCGTCAAGGTGCTTTGGTCAAAGCACGAGACTAAGGAGATGACTTGGAAAACTGAAGAAGAATTGCGGAAACGCTTTCCTTTGTTGTTTTCTGCTTAGCGCGGGTCGCATAGTGATTCTATTGCCTCCTTTATTCGAATATAATAAATAAGGGAAGATTGTAAGAGACCTTTTGTCATACTTCCTTTGGTTAATGTTTTGGGATTCATCTTTACAACCTTACGGGTTCGAGTCAAGTTGGGAATTGGTGTGCGAATTGGTAATATTCTAACGCTGAATACCATATAAGCTTCGCACACTTCCCTACTAATACTCCTCTCATGTTATACAGTCAGCTCTAGTATGTAGATATTTCTGATTCCATATCAATCTGGTCAACCCGTGTTTTTATAGCTGTCAAAAAGAGTCGAGAAGTGCTCCCTATAGACTCTCCTCTATTTCACTTCTGTATAAGCAGGAATAATATCCGCGTGTGAAATCAGTGATTAATGATCGATATGTCATACGTAAGGTCCTTCATGAGGAGAATTATTAACTTTTTTTTTAGGTAGCACTACAAGAAAAACGCAGCTTTTGCGACACTTTCATTTCGACGCTTTTTATATGCGTCGTTAATTTTCGACACCTTACCATGTCGAAAATTTACGACAGATCTGGGTGTCGGGATTGGCACCTTTCTCGACACCTTGTTGCGTCGGGAATGACATGTAAAATAATTATAAAAAAAAAAGTTAACCACCCATCCCGTCTAACCAAACCCCTCGATGAGTTCTCTCGCTCTCGTCAAAGGAGACCCGAGCGTCAAATTTCTCGAGATTTAAAGACAATTTGATGCCAAAACAAGAGAATCAATGCTAGAAATCTCTTTCTCTCACCAAGAGAATCTCGAAGCGGAGGTTTATCCTTTTTTTTCTCGGCAATGGCGACTCCCTCCACCAACAATGGTGTAGTACATTCGGCGGTGGATCTATTTTCTCTCATTCTCTCCTCAGTTCACCATTTTTTTGTTGCCATGCCCACCATCATCTAGATCTACTCATCATTTCTTTAATTCGAGGTCAGATCTACATTTTTGTCGTACATTGCGCGACCGAGAGCTAGGTTTCCGGAAGCCGGACAGTCAACGAGCTTGAGGAACAGTGATCTGAGAGAATCGATGGTTGTGGATTTGAACGACACGCCGAAATCATCGCTCTTGCCGGAATTGAGAAGCGCGGTGAAGGTTTATAGTGGTGGAAGTCAAGGTGGCGAAACCCTAGGCGGTAGCATGTCCATCCCAGGAACGTCGACTCCTGGAGGCAGTAGAGAGTATACGACCATGATAAGGGACTCCAAGACTTGAAATCTGAAATTGACATCGTTTGGAGGCTCTTTTTCAAGCGCTAGCGCCACAGCCACCGCGGATCTGATCATTCAGCACATCAGTCGACACCGTCAACATCGAAAACCAGAGGGACGTTAGTGCTCTTAACCAGTCGAATTTGATAACGAAGAAACATGTTTCCGATTTTGGACTTGAAAATGTTAAGCACCGTTTAATCAAATTTGTTATTAGTGAATTTGGCTTCGTTCTTACTTATTTTGATAGGATCTGGTGATTAAATCTTCTGAAGCAATGAAGCAATGCCCTGAAACTGCATCTGGAAAGAGATATCATGCCACAAAGGTGCATAATCTATCAGAAAGGGTCAGTATTGCTATTTCTATTTTACACTTAAACAAGGGTTAACACCATATCCCCTGCCTCAAATAAGTGTAGTTTAAGATTGGTAGTGGTCCTTTGTTACCTTTTGATTGCGTGATTGTTGTCTTGATCGAGCTGTCTGATTATTATTCAGATGTAACCTACACTTGTTTGAAATGCAGAATTTTTTTGTTCATCCTCTTCTGAATTCCATCAAATGTTTGTTTCTCCCATGTGGATCCGATTAGGTGAATATGTTAGACAACATTAACTCTCTTCATCCCCCAAGTTGCGGATTCCACACTCTTTGCCTTATGGTACTTGCCTAGACAGAAGAACTATTGAGCAATTGTGCTATCTTTGAGAAGATTTTAGTTATGTAAATGTAATAGACAGAACTTATGGCCGGGTAGAAACATGAACTAGTAGATAACGTTCCTAAATCTTCTCGATTGAAAGTGTTCCTAAATCATCTTCTTCTTGTTTCCACTAGTGATTTAAGTGTAGATAACGAGCAAACAGTCTTGGGGATGGAGTTTCGGGCGACACTGCAGAACTTGCTATAACTGAAGTGCAATTATCGGAATCTAATTAGGCGGGCTTACAAGAAGTGCAACTATCGGAATGCAGAATTTTTGTTCATCGATCCTCTTCTGAATTCCATCATAAGGTTTGCATCAGACGTTTGTTTCCTCCCCCCCCCCCCATGTGGATCCGATTACTGAATATAAGGTGACATGTCACTTAAATTCTTTTTTCGACAACATTGGTCACGTTCTCAGTATGGGAAAATTATCTTTGATTGAGTTTATATATAATACTAACTGTTAAAACTCACCATGAAACAATTATTGAAATGCATAAATTTGTTACACTTTTTTGAGGTGCGCACATCAGCTATTGAATTGTTTCAATCATACTAGTGAAAAGGTAACCTTTTAACTTGTAAATGTCAAAACCAGTATTGGCATACCATGCTTTATTCAGGAAAAACAACAACAACTAGTTCTGAAATGATTTTTAGCAATGCAACTAAAATAAAACTTGTTGAGTTTTTGTCCCTTACATGAATTTGAGCATGGAAGATTAAAATTGTAGGTCAGGTGATGGATGAATATGTTAAACAACATTAACTCTTCATCCCCGGCCCCAAGTTGCAGATTCCACACTCTTTGCCTTATGGTACTTGCCTAGACATAAGGACTATTGAGCAACTGTGCTTTCGACAGAAGGACTATTGAACAACTGTGATCTTGTTTCCGATGGTGATTTAAGTGCAGATAATGAGCAAACATTCTTAGGGATGTCTAGCTCATCCAATGCTCAACTTTACCTTCTGTTTGCCCTGTCTTGCCCTTCTATTATATCGAGGTTAAGGTGGGTGTTCCATTATTTTTCTCTCTTATGCTATGTCGACTTTGAACCGTTTCTGTTTCTAGTATAAAACTATAACTGAAGTTATTCTTGTAGAGATAATGGCCAAAATTAGTTGGGTTTAATGGTTGAAAGAAAGATGTTCATCATTTGGAATTCCCTAAATAAGTGTAGTTTATTAGGTCCAACAGTTTATTGGTCTCTTTTTACCTCAAACAATGTGATAAGATGGCCATGATTGAAGTTGCTTTCTTTTTTCTATCTTGAGTAATTGGGACGTGCTCATGTTATATAAACTCCCCTCATACTTCTTGTCCTTCTCATGTAAGCATGTGCCCCTTTCTGCTTAGAGGCCTCAACTAGACAGAGGCGTACATCGGAGGAGTTCAGAAGGGGCTCATTGTCTCCCTGTAAGTGGGTTGCTAACCAGGTGCTTTTTTGGCTTCCATTGAATGTTTCAGTTCTTAAATTACATGAATCTATTTAGTTTAGCTATATTCTTTTCACTTTTCTTTTTTAGTTTTATCTGCTTAACATTATGTTTTTCCCTTCTTGACTTCAGATGTGGGAGCTTAGAAATGGAACCCTCATAAACAGCTATTCTAGTCTATGTGCAACTGTGAAGACAATAACAGGTGACACTCAAATCTTACATGTTTAAAAGCATGAAATGAAATTATTATTCATATGTTGGTGCACGTTTGGTTGAATATAAAAATATTGGGAATTAATAAAACATGTTTGGTTGGAAAATAGAGAAAATAAGGAATTTTGATGTATTGGGTAAATTGAAGAACTGATAGTTGAAAAAAGGTAGAGGACAATCTCACCTAGCTCCCCATAAGTGATTATATTATTTATACTTCATGTGTTTTGAAGAAAGTTAAATTCCCTCAGAAAATATCTTCCTAGTTTTCTCGACAAAAAATATTTTAAACAAACATAAATATGCAATATCCGCGGAACTTCAATTGATCAGTGATGATTATTGAAAATATGCAAATGACAATGTCAGCATTGTAGGTGTTCGTTTTGGGTTGCGACTGGTAGAAGAGGTTCGATTGCCAAACTCTCAATTTTCCATATAACTTGTTCACAATGGTAGTAATGCGGTTGTTGGTTCTCCCTGATTGTACAGGAGAAGTATATATGGCCTTCTTCAATCTAGTTGAGCAAATGACCTTAATTTCAGCAAAGTTGTCAGACCCGGAGAGGATGTTTCTAGGTACGCATTTATTTTATAATTCCAGTTATGTAGCTCTAATAAATTGAATTTGAAATGATTCATTTCTTAATGATATATAGGCCCGAGAGTTCACCAAAGCGGGAAAGGTAAGAGATGTGAGGCTGATCATGGACAAAAACTCAAGGCGCTCTAAATGTAAAGGCTCGATATTTAAAAATATTATTTTATAAATCATAATTTAATTTCAATATTAACATTGTGGGATTTCGCCAATTTTTAAAACCTCCGTCCTTGATCAAATGATTTTATTTTATTCGAAGCAAATTCCGACTTTTTGACGTAGTTAAAATTTAATTGTGGCATAATTCATGCAAATTTTTAAAATACCGGGTCAATTTTATAATTTAACACAATTTTTTCTAACCCTAATTGAAGATGTATTCATGCCTTTGCAAATGCTCAGCCGCCACAATTCAGATCTGAGCCTCTCCTGCTCTTCTCTCCCGAGCTCCTCCCATGGCCTCCCTCCTTCACTCTCGCCCTCACTCGTTCCGCTCTCTCTCTCGCTCATCGTCGCGCCCCTCCCCTGGTGAACCACGAGCCACCCCTCCTCGCACCTGTGTCGCCGCTGTAGCCATCTAGCGTCGCTGCTCTCTTCTTCCTCGTGCCTGACTGCGCGTCGCAGCTCCTTCCTCTCCTTCGTCCTCGTGACTGACTTGCAAGTAGAATCTCTCACAGCTTCCCTCTGTTCGGCCTCTCCTCTCGCTGAACCTCCTTGGCGACCGAAGCCGAAGATGTCGACACCGGAGTCATGTTCACCGTGGGTGTCGATGCCCCCGTTCACTGCTCGAAGAGCCGACGCCGGCGAGCTCAACGCCTCACCCTCCTGTCTCTGCAGCCCCAAACGGTTCCCTCTCATCCTCGCCTCCGTATCGTCGCTCAGTGAACCTAGCATCCGGCCTTTCCCTTCCTCCTCCGCGCCTGATGGGATCCCGAGCCCGAAATTGAACCTCGAACCTTCGTTAGCCTTGTCGCCTTGGGTATAATTTCTTGGGCCTTGACTTATGCTAGTTGAATTACTAGGTTGTTATGCTTTGCTAATGGATTTGACTCTTGAATGGGTGAGAATTGGTGGTGGATTGAACTAGTGACTTTGTATAAATATATTATTGCTTATTTTATTCAGAAAAATCTGATAACTTTTGTGTGTAGACTTGAGCTGGGTTTTGATGAATTGTTGAAATTGCCTCTTTATCGGTAATGGTATAACTAAATGAATTTAGCGGTGTTCATTATAAGTAAGTTAGAAATTGGTTGTCATATGGACTAAAAGTGACTTCGGTTGTGTTGCAACTAAAGATCTATTTCATGAATAGTTAAGTTTTAATCTAGTAATTAAATGCTTGAATCAGTTTACCGAGAGTTGAGCTATGTTAAGGCTAAATTGTATATCATGAAAATGATAAAGCTCATTCTTATAGAAATCGGCTTAATATTGATACTGTATTTGATTGTTGCTTATGAAAAAAAAATTATTAGAAATAAGTAGTTGATGAGTTACTTCTTCGAGATAGAAAATTTTATCAGAATTTGATCCTATTAATGGTTTATATCTATGAATGGATTCGATTAGTAAAACCTTATAGAGCATGTCCTGATAATTTGTCAACTTGTAAACCTATTTGTGGAGATTTCCTGGTTGTAACCTTAATCGATTGTGTTTGCGAGGATTAACTACATGAGAGTTCATATATACAAGATAATTGTTGACTTTCCTGATGTTTTGAAAACTTATGATTTCATTGTTTGTTGAGTTATTTGAGGTGTGATAATTTAATTACTTAGTAATTGTTTAAGGGAAACCTGAACTTGGTTTGAGATAAGATGTTTTGAGTAATGATATTGGTAAGACTTTGAGTTAAGTTTCATACATGATGAGAACAAGGTTACTTGAGAATGATGGTTATGATGAGAATGCGTGGTTACTTGAATAGAATATTATTTAGTCTTGTGATGACTTGGAAGCCTACCTGTGTGTTAATTGAGTATGTATTGATGAGTTGTTCTTGCTTATTACTTGCTAGTGTGATTGGATGATTATCTGAGTGGCTTGTGGACCGATGGATGATTATCTGAGTGGCTTGTTGCTGGTTAATTGGATGTGAAGATTTCAGGTAAGTTCCCTAGGGGGCTTACTCAGCTTGAACATTCATGCCTGTTGTTGCATTTTATGTTAGGTGTTGCATATGCATAAAAGCATGCCATGTAGTATCATGTTTAGGTTGCACTAATTGATTGAGCATCCGCTTACTTTATGCGTGTGAAAAGAGAACGGCCGTTATCTGAGTCTTTAGAGTCGTTGCTAGGGTCATTGGGGCATTCGTGTTTCATATCGTTTTGGTCCCAATCGAGTCTTATATATGATCTGGCTGCGGCGGTGACCGAGCGTCCTACCTGGGCTACTTCGGAGTGAGGTACGGACTGATAGGCTGCGGCACCGACCGAGCGTTCTACCTGGGCTGCTTCGGAGCGAGGTACGGACATATATGCCCAGAGTGGGCACGGATCAGGGGATATGCCTTTTGGCATTGTCTTGGGCCCTTTACAGTATTTCTGCTTATTATTACAACTAGGAGCATGCTAGTGTGCTTAACTTTCGTACTGCATTAGAGCATCTTTATTAGGTATAGCACATACTATGTAGCCTCAGCGAGGACTGCCGGTCCCGGATGAGTGGCTCGACCTGACTCCTTTCCCCGTTCTTCTTTTAAAGGTATTTTCTGCAGATTTTGAGTGCTCGATGTCTATATGACGGGGTATCTTTTTGGCGATTCGGAGAATCTGGCTAACATTCTAAGTTGGTAAAATGTTAATCACTCACCTATGATTTGGTTTTGACCCGTCTTTGCCGTGGCATTTTGTATCTTAACTTTGCTTTCGTTTTACTTTCGTTTGAATTGGATTTCGCGACATAGTCTTAGGACAGGTTAAGGGTATCCAACGGCCCTTCGAGGTTTTTAGGGTTTGAAATCCCTCTTTCTACTAATCTTAAAATGAGTTTGAAACCTCGACCCGTACCTGGATTGCAAGATCCGAACAAGGGGTTTTATCCCTTGAAACGTAACCCGGAAATCATAATTCTGGGCCGTTACAAAAGATGGTATCAGAGCTGAGGTTGTGCAATTCGGGTACACAAGGGTCGAGAGTATGTTTTGGAAACCGCCCACGAATTTCAAGGACTTTTGAAAAGGATTTAAAGTGGCAAAATGAACTTAAGATGTCTAACCCACACCGGACTAAGTAACGAACTTGGCTTGTTATAAAAGAGGAAAACCAACTAAAGAGGGACCGAGTGGGTAGAAAGGCGTTAGACTGTCCCTTTTGGATGTAGTTGAGAATGGGTAGGCAAAATATCAGCTTGTTCTTTACAGATGGGTTGGGAGACCCCAAGGAGATGCACCGCGACAGATGGAGTTTTGGGGAGAGGTTGTGTAATTGTCTATGTGTTGTTCTTCTTGATTTAGCTACTTGTCTAATATGTATTTTAGATGCGCATTATACTTTATGGGCACAACGTGCATATGTAAAATCTTGTTTGGGTAATTCGTAAACTTGATTATAGAGATAAATGAATTCGGGGGAGAAGTTTGATGATTCATGTATGTGAACTCTTAATGAGTTGGTATGATATCTGTGTACATGTGTTTCTCTCATTATAATATCTGACGCGACTATTATAAGATGTCTAGGTCTTGTTGTGGGCTTATAATTTGTGGTACTTGATGACTTGTGTGGTACAATTAATACCATTCTTGATGTGTTTGGCTTATGCACACTTGTTTTGTTACTTATATCACTTTTGGTGGCAATTTTTGGGTGCCTTCTGGCAATTGTTGGCAATTCTGGCACTTGGTTTGATGAGGACATGAGATGACATTATGAGAATTTACATGGTTGTGGTGGAAGTTTTGTGCTTGTTAGTGGAAAGCAAAGCTTATTGGCTCAGGTTTGAGGACCTTACTCTAGTTGATGGAGAACTTATTGAGGACAGAGAAATTGTGTTTGTTAATTTGAGATACATGATATTCTGATTATGAGACTCTATGGTTGAATTGATAAGGAATGTTTATAGAATTCAAACTCTTAGTATAAATTGTGATTCTTGCTTATATGATAATGTTTTCTTATAGTCGACACAAATATTTTACAGGGACGCTTGTAAAGTACTTGGTCGGATTTAGTGAGAACATTGTGATGATTTTGTGATACTTATACAAGTGTTTCATGGGGACGCCTATGGAATACTTGTAGGGATCACAAAATGCATTGCTTAAATTCTTAATTGAGATGTTTTGACATGACATTGTCCCATGATCTATTTAGTTGATGATCTACATGTTTTACATGATGAATTCTAATGATATTGCTCTCATATGTGAAATTCGTTCAAAAAAAAAAAAGGGGATATGTGTATGCAACTTGACTAATAACTCGCTTATTTATAAAATAGGATCTCCGTGATTGACATGAAGTTATGCCTCCTACCCCTTATGTGTTATCGTTCACGCGTTGTGACTCCATGAGATTTTGTGAAGTTATGACATGCACCTTTACCTTGTTTGTATGGACGATGATAACTGTTTATGATGTTTGCTTATATGACTACTCGATATCCTATAATTGTCTGACTGGTACGATTGATACCTTACATGCCCCTTATTCCGATAAGATAATGTTATTCTTGCTTGTTTACTTGGTTATGGAAAGATATTATACAACCCGACCTATATGATGATGTCTTTTATGCCCCACGTGTCCTCCTTGATATGTCTTGCCTTTTGAGGTTATGTGAGGACTTATGTACTGAGCTGGTAGTGAATGATTTCCTGACTAACTTGTGTCTGTGATGATGTGCCTTTATGCTTACGTGTACTGACCTGCTAGTAAATTGGGTATGAGTTATATAGGTGGTGGTGTTTCCTTCTTGGGTAGGAGTTGAGTGTTTCCTTTGTGAGACAGATCGGGAAACGACAGGTAGATTGAGGTCTTCGAGTGGGTCATTGGTTGTGCGAGATGAAGTGCAGGAAGGATGTGTTACCTTGGGTAGAGTCGAGTGAGTCATGACTTGTCAGAGATAGTGGTCGGTGAATAGAGTTGAGTTTCCAAGTAGGTCTTAGATGAGTGGTGGGTTAGTGTGGTAAGATTCTGAGGGAGAGATCTTCATTATAGGTAGTGTGGGGCAATAGTGTTGCGAGTAGTGTGGTTCTAGAGGTGGATGAGTGAGTCAAGAGTGGATCTGGATATTCTTGAGGGGATGTGTTGATAGATGAGTTAGTGTGCCAGGAGAGTGTATAGATAGTCTAGAAGCGGATCATGGGCGACATTGAGGATGATCGGTTAAGGAATGTCCCAGGAATCGTAGAGATTGGGACTAGGATGTATGTGCTGTGATTAGGAGCGACCTTGTTAAAGGATGAAGTTGAGGAATCGCTAAGGATGAGTAGTATAGGGTTGCTTGGAAAATCATCAATCTTGAATATTAGGTGTTCATATCGGAACTGTACGTGTATTGAGTATTTAGGAATTGTTTGGACAGAATTGGTAGTGCTTTGAGAATTCCCGAGTGAAGGATTTCTGGATGCGTTGTTAGAGGATTTTAGAATAGGGAATGAATCGGAATTTATGAGTGGAGGTTATTGTGGCTATTGAGGTATTTAAGGATGTGGGATGAGTCTTCGAGGAAGGGTTGGCAACTGGCTAAGTATTTCGTTAAGAATTCTGGTAAGATTGTTCCCTTGAGGTTGAGACGGGGAGATTCTGAGCATGGATTTGGGAACTAGGCAAGGTGGAAGGTATGGGAAACGCTAGAGCAAGAAGGATTTTAAAAGGTTTGGTGAAGATGTGGTACTTGAGAAACTCGGATGAGGACGATTTAGGGATTATGTGGGAATGATGATCAGTAAAAGAGGGTCTTGGACGGTAAGGTGTCATGGTTAAAAGTAGAAGCTTGAGGCAATTTAGGAATATGAAGAGATGAGGAATTGGAGTAGGACGACTTGAGGATTTCGAAGGTTTAAGGTACAGTAAGATTTTGAACAAGGAAATTTGAGAATATGCTGGGACGAGGATCTAGAATATGTCGGCTAAGGAGTTGTGGATGTTCAGGTTTCGTGAGATTCAGAATGGGATGAGTAGGTAGAGTCTGTTATTGGTCGTTGAGGATAGACGCGGATGATGAGGAACTCGGTGATTTGTGGTTATGAGTTAGCACTAGACGGTTTTCTGCATTAGAGTTGTCGAGAGTAGGCGGTCGAGGGGATTCTAGCAAGGTAGGATGCTTGTGTTGGTAATGTCGAGGATAAGGATGCGAGTGTCAGGTGTGAGATGATTAGTATGAGCTGGGTACTTAGAGGTGGATGGTTAGTGAGAATTACCAGTTGTACGGGAAGTGTGATTACGTTAGCAAGGTGATTTGAGATGTCTCTTTGGGATGATGATTAGGCGGAGTCTTGAGAGCCTAGGAAGAGTCAGCGAGATTGTTACGAAGCGTCTAGATCGAGAGTGAGGGCAGTTCAGTCTAGGAATTGGGATTTCTATTAGAAGGTAAAGATGGGACTGGTAGAGGTCCCTAGGATGAGGGTGTGCTTATAGAGCGTTTTGATAGTCGGTGGAGTTGTTAAGCTTGTCGGAATAAGGAAATTGTGCGATTGGGATCTCCGAGATATGGTTTTATGTGGTCGAGTAGGATTTGAGGTCGGGATGTTGAAGTAGACTGGTTCTTAGATGGCTTGATGGCATATGAGTTGGGGTGCTTAGTAGTTGGTTGGGTAACTGGCCTTGATCGCGAATAGTTGTGAGGCTAGAGAGTCTGTATATGGGCGGGTTGGCTTATTGTGTATCATCTTGTTTGTTGTTAAAGTATATTTTCGTGTACTTACTCCCCGTCGTGTGCTATCGATAATATGTAGAAAGTTTGCATCAACGATATGTTATGTGATTCTTTGCACTATTTACGTTATCTATATGATGACTCATGTAATGGGGTTGGGTAGCATACCCATCTTGCATAATTACCCTTGTTAAGTGATGTTATGAAATTGTGAGTGTCTACGCATTCTGAATATCATCGTTAGAGCTATTTTGTTAGCTTTTGACCCCATCATACTCTATTTAATATGAATAGTCCCATGCGTAGACCATAATATTGTTCATGCTCACTTTTACTTGCCATATAATGTCTTTCTATACTCGTTATGCATTGTTAGTTTTAAGCTCATGTGCTCGTACGTCCATCCGTATATTTAAATTGCATTTACATGTCTACGCACTACCCTTTTGCTTAAGATTTGTTGATGCTATACTATCTACCACGTTGAGATTATAGTGGTATGAAATATGTGTTGATGTGTGCCTTGGTGACACAAATGCATGAAGCACCCACTTACACTTATCTTTTCCCGGTGAACTATATGATATTCCTTTGTGATTTTTTTAGACATGTTGATGTTATTCCTTACATGTTATATTTAGTTTCCCTCACACCATAGTGGCATATAGGATTCCCTCAAGCGTGTATTGAATCTGGTTAGTTATATTGGGTGACAGATTGTTAGATCTATCGTATGTATGTATGAATGGTGTATCTTAATAGCATTTTCTGACCATTATATGTAAAGACCCCTTGCTAGCGAGGATTTGGTTGATAGTAGTGTGTGTTGATACTGCTATGATCATGATAGGTTATCTACCTTGTATTTTTCCACATGTTGTGACTCTAGCACTAGAATCGCATTGTCAGTACCCCTTGAGATAGGTTCATGTTATGGTGCGATATTTTAACCTTGTTTGTTCATGACTCGATGTGTTACATGATGATATGAATTATGCGATCATAACCTCAAGGGTTTCCGTATCGACGAAATTCTCGTGTTCAGTTTTACCAGATACCGTCCGAATCTATATTCGTGTCAAGAGTTAGTCGAGTTATGCCTTACTATCTCTTTCTTTTGCTTCAACCCTAGGTCTTGCGTCATGATGTTTGATTGTGTGAGTATGATAATTGCGTTCTTTCTGATTGATTCCAGTGAGTAGATTTCTGTGATTATATGATCTGCTATTGCTGTGATCTGTTGATGATGGGATTTGATAGTGTGATGAATTCTCATATATTGATATCTTAAGATTGAAAAGTTGTGATATGTTATTGATGAATTTTGATATGATGATATTCTAGATATGTTAATATTTTAATTTGATGTTGAGATTGATCATGAGAAATAAACCTAGGAAGTGAGTATGTGATTAGCCTTTAGAGGTGGATAAGCAGTATCGTGAATCATTGAAAATCTGGTTGATTGACATAGGAACGACTCACTTGAGTTTTCGAAATGCTTCTTGCTTTTAGAAAGGATTTTAGTCTCGAGGACGAGACTTGTTTTTAGAGGTGGATGATGTAAAGGCTCGATATTTAAAAATATTATTTTATAAATCATAATTTAATTTCAATATTAACATTGTGGGATTTCGCCAATTTTTAAAACCTCCGTCCTTGATCAAATGATTTTATTTTATTCGAAGCAAATTCCGACTTTTTGACGTAGTTAAAATTTAATTGTGGCATAATTCATGCAAATTTTTAAAATACCGGGTCGATTTTATAATTTAACACAATTTTTTCTAACCCTAATTGAAGATGTATTCATGCCTTTGCAAATGCTCAGCCGCCACAATTCAGATCTGAGCCTCTCCTGCTCTTCTCTCCCGAGCTCCTCCCATGGCCTCCCTCCTTCACTCTCGCCCTCACTCGTTCCGCTCTCTCTCTCGCTCATCGTCGCGCCCCTCCCCTGGTGAACCACGAGCCACCCCTCCTCGCACCTGTGTCGCCGCTGTAGCCATCTAGCGTCGCTGCTCTCTTCTTCCTCGTGCCTGACTGCGCTTCGCAGCTCCTTCCTCTCCTTCGTCCTCGTGACTGACTTGCAAGTAGAATCTCTCACAGCTTCCCTCTGTTCGGCCTCTCCTCTCGCTGAACCTCCTTGGCGACCGAAGCCGAAGATGTCGACACCGGAGTCATGTTCACCGTGGGTGTCGATGCCCCCGTTCACTGCTCGAAGAGCCGACGCCGGCGAGCTCAACGCCTCACCCTCCTGTCTCTGCAGCCCCAAACGGTTCCCTCTCATCCTCGCCTCCGTATCGTCGCTCAGTGAACCTAGCATCCGGCCTTTCCCTTCCTCCTCCGCGCCTGATGGGATCCCGAGCCCGAAATTGAACCTCGAACCTTCGTTAGCCTTGTCGCCTTGGGTATAATTTCTTGGGCCTTGACTTATGCTAGTTGAATTACTAGGTTGTTATGCTTTGCTAATGGATTTGACTCTTGAATGGGTGAGAATTGGTGGTGGATTGAACTAGTGACTTTGTATAAATATATTATTGCTTATTTTATTCAGAAAAATCTGATAACTTTTGTGTGTAGACTTGAGCTGGGTTTTGATGAATTGTTGAAATTGCCTCTTTATCGGTAATGGTATAACTAAATGAATTTAGCGGTGTTCATTATAAGTAAGTTAGAAATTGGTTGTCATATGGACTAAAAGTGACTTCGGTTGTGTTGCAACTAAAGATCTATTTCATGAATAGTTAAGTTTTAATCTAGTAATTAAATGCTTGAATCAGTTTACCGAGAGTTGAGCTATGTTAAGGCTAAATTGTATATCATGAAAATGATAAAGCTCATTCTTATAGAAATCGGCTTAATATTGATACTGTATTTGATTGTTGCTTATGAAAAAAAAATTATTAGAAATAAGTAGTTGATGAGTTACTTCTTCGAGATAGAAAATTTTATCAGAATTTGATCCTATTAATGGCTTATATCTATGAATGGATTCGATTAGTAAAACCTTATAGAGCATGTCCTGATAATTTGTCAACTTGTAAACCTATTTGTGGAGATTTCCTGGTTGTAACCTTAATCGATTGTGTTTGCGAGGATTAACTACATGAGAGTTCATATATACAAGATAATTGTTGACTTTCCTGATGTTTTGAAAACTTATGATTTCATTGTTTGTTGAGTTATTTGAGGTGTGATAATTTAATTACTTAGTAATTGTTTAAGGGAAACCTGAACTTGGTTTGAGATAAGATGTTTTGAGTAATGATATTGGTAAGACTTTGAGTTAAGTTTCATACATGATGAGAACAAGGTTACTTGAGAATGATGGTTATGATGAGAATGCGTGGTTACTTGAATAGAATATTATTTAGTCTTGTGATGACTTGGAAGCCTACCTGTGTGTTAATTGAGTATGTATTGATGAGTTGTTCTTGCTTATTACTTGCTAGTGTGATTGGATGATTATCTGAGTGGCTTGTGGACCGATGGATGATTATCTGAGTGGCTTGTTGCTGGTTAATTGGATGTGAAGATTTCAGGTAAGTTCCCTAGGGGGCTTACTCAGCTTGAACATTCATGCCTGTTGTTGCATTTTATGTTAGGTGTTGCATATGCATAAAAGCATGCCATGTAGTATCATGTTTAGGTTGCACTAATTGATTGAGCATCCGCTTACTTTATGCGTGTGAAAAGAGAACGGCCGTTATCTGAGTCTTTAGAGTCGTTGCTAGGGTCATTGGGGCATTCGTGTTTCATATCGTTTTGGTCCCAATCGAGTCTTATATATGATCTGGCTGCGGCGGTGACCGAGCGTCCTACCTGGGCTGCTTCGGAGTGAGGTACGGACTGATAGGCTGCGGCACCGACCGAGCGTTCTACCTGGGCTGCTTCGGAGCGAGGTACGGACATATATGCCCAGAGTGGGCACGGATCAGGGGATATGCCTTTTGGCATTGTCTTGGGCCCTTTACAGTATTTCTGCTTATTATTACAACTAGGAGCATGCTAGTGTGCTTAACTTTCGTACTGCATTAGAGCATCTTTATTAGGTATAGCACATACTATGTAGCCTCAGCGAGGACTGCCGGTCCCGGATGAGTGGCTCGACCTGACTCCTTTCCCCGTTCTTCTTTTAAAGGTATTTTCTGCAGATTTTGAGTGCTCGATGTCTATATGACGGGGTATCTTTTTGGCGATTCGGAGAATCTGGCTAACATTCTAAGTTGGTAAAATGTTAATCACTCACCTATGATTTGGTTTTGACCCGGCTTTGTCGTGGCATTTTGTATCTTAACTTTGCTTTCGTTTTACTTTCGTTTGAATTGGATTTCGCGACATAGTCTTAGGACAGGTTAAGGGTATCCAACGGCCCTTCGAGGTTTTTAGGGTTTGAAATCCCTCTTTCTACTAATCTTAAAATGAGTTTGAAACCTCGACCCGTACCTGGATTGCAAGATCCGAACAAGGGGTTTTATCCCTTGAAACGTAACCCGGAAATCATAATTCTGGGCCGTTACACTAAAGGAGTTGGGTATGTAACTCTTTGCTTACTTATGGGCTAGTATATGCATGCTTGTTCTTGGTAGAACTCTTGGCCTATCTCATTTCAAGAAGTAGATTTAACATCATTTTTAAATGAACTAGCAATGCAATAAAGAAATCCACAATGAGGGATGATGGCAATACCTTGGTCTCATGTTGAATCAATTCATGCAGCAAGGTTAAGGTAGATAACATGAAACCGAGTGCACTGTTTTCTCTTCCCTTTTCACCCTTTTTGCTCATTACCTTTCCAGTCCATGAGGATGAGGGTTATGAGCTCCATATAGTATTTGTTTGTTGTTTGAGTCATTCTTCATTTCTAATGGGGCATTGTTTCCATTTATGTAAGTTTTATTTTGAACCCATCATAATAAGGTAGATTGGACTGAGAAAAATTTGCAAATGAGCTTCGTGCTAGCGGTAAAGCCACACTGTCGGATTTCTTAATTCACTCATGTAAGATCTTGATTCATTTGTCTAATGCTTTATTGGATTTGTGTTGATGTTTTTTTGTTAATTAAAGGATTTGAATTAATGTGTAATGAAAGGGGATGAAAGAAGAAAAATCCATTTTTTAATTTTTTTTTGAAAAATAAAATGCCAATCTCGACGCTTTAGGGTGTCGAAATTGGCATGTCATTTTCATCGTTCTATGGCGTCGAAAAATACATGCCATTTCCGACGCCCTAGGACGTCGAGATTGGCTTCGACAGAATTCTGCGTCGAAAATAGCACATGTCATTCGTGACGCAAGAATTTTCGACGCTTTTTAAAAGCGTCGAAAATGAAATTTGCGACGGTTTAAAGCGTCGAGATTGGTCATAAAAAGTGTCGAAATTGGCACTGTTTTCCTGTAGTATAGGTAGGTTCACCTTTCCTAAATCTTGTTAGTTTTAAACGATCATGGGTTATATATTTCATCTCTCCTTTCCATGATCGAGCAACCGAACTCTCTTTGGTAAAAAGCTTGAGAATAGTACTTTTAAATATAGATATACACGATTTAAGTTTATTAAGAAGACAAGGACGCAAGTGTTGAAGAAACGGACAACGTTCCCGTCGATAAACTTGAAGACGAAGACCCGCAACTCATCTCGTATGAATAAGACTGGCTAGTTTTGTCACAATGGTTGCCTTCAAAGCCACCCAGGCCATTTGGCAACCTGGAAAAGGAAGCCAGATAGGGTTGAGACGAAAACCAATGACAATCTAGTTAACCCTGTTTCTTATGTGATGCGAGTTCACTTATCTCGAGCAACGAGTGCGAATATTAGAAGATGTATTTCAAAATTTTATTATCCTTATTTTAGATACTTACAACTATAGAGATACGCTATTTTTCATATTAAAAATTTCAAGCTTTGCCATCGAGGAGTTCGGAAAGCAATGAGTTACTTTAGATGTAATTCTCATCGCTCACGTATTCGATAAGTTCATTAAGCAAATCATGCTTAAGCTCTTCCTATTCGAGAACCATTGTTAGACACACCTAGCTCTGCTTTGAGCAATCTATATCCTCCCATATATTTCAAGGTTAATATCCTATCTTCAATTCATTTCTCGTTTCTTTTCTAAGTTTCGGGACGAAACATTTTTTTAGTGGGGAGGTATGAAATACCCCAAATTATTTTTGGGCTATTTCTTATTTTTATTTAATTGAATAAACCTATATTATATTACACTATAGTATATCTTCTGAGTTTGGTCATTTAATAAATTCACTTAAGATATAGTTATGAATTAGAATAATTAAATTATTCTAAAGAGTATAATATACGATGGATTTAATTACCTAAATCATCTAAGTACTCATATTATTTAATTTATGAAGTTAAATTAAATAATATCCATTCCGCTAAAGTGGAGAAACCTATCTTCTATCTCCATCTTTATCCGTTTCTTTTAATTCTTTTTCTTAAAATCCTTTTTTTTTTAATTTAGACCTAACAGTATACATACACGTCAAACCTAGGGTTCCACAAACCAACCCAACGTCATACGCCTCACCGCCTCCTCCTCTCCTCTGTGAACCAGTCCATGTGGTATCGCTGAAACCCGCTGACCGTCACCTCCATCTCTGTCCAGATCGCGGTGGTCCGCGTTCTGCTCTCCTAGTTACTCCCGTGAGCCGTGACTGTCCAAGCACCACCGCCGGCGACCCACTATGCCAGATGGTCTTTCGGGCGACGGACCGAAGTCGTCGCCTGAAAGGTGTTTTTCGCCCTCTGACGACTCAGGCGACGAACTTCCGTCGCCCGAGTTGTGGTCGGGTGACTTTCATCCTTCCACCATTCAGTCGACGACCATCTGTATGTTCGTCGGCGGAGTTAACTCAGGTGACGGAAAAAGTGTTCGTCGACTGATGATGTTGTCAGAGGCCAAGGGCCATCCAGGCCCGCCCATTAAGACTCAGGCGACGAGTTTAGTGTCGTAAGTTCGTTGCCTGAGTCGGTCCATAGGGCTATGAAAGCATTCAGGCGACGGACTTTTTTCTTTATGTGCCGTCGCCTATATAGTTTCAGGAGACGGAAATAGAATTATTTTGTCTCCTGAGCGGTCCATAGGGCTATGAAAGCATTCAGGCGATGGACTTTTTTCTTTATGTGTCGTCGCCTAGATAGTTTCAGGAGACGGACATAGAATTATTTTGTCTCCTGAGCGGTCCATAGGGCTATGAAAGCATTCAGGCGACGGACTTTTTTCTTTATGTGTCGTCGCCTAGATAGTTTCAGGAGACGGAAATAGAATTATTTTGTCTCCTGAGTGTAGTCTAAGGATGCATTCTCAGTTGTATGTCCGTAGCTGGAGTGTTCAGGAGACGAAATTTCATATAATTCCGTCGCCTGAATAGGTTTAATTTTTTTTTTAGTATAAGTTCGTCGCCTGAATTGTTTTGATTTTAAAAAAATAATATTTAATAGGGCAGGTGCCCCCTGTTCGAATGTACCTTATAGCACATGTTGTGCTCCTGTCCTAAACTCTATAAACAACAACACACACAACACAAACAACATACTCAACACCATACAAGCACAAAAAACTTCACAATTCACAACATACAATTCATTCCATCACATTAAAAACCTTGTAATCCACCCTAAACCTTGTCCAACATACCAAAAGTATGTGACAAATATCCATCTTGAGCAACTTCACAAAAAACTTCACAAAAAACTTCACAAAAAGTATACACAAATACTACAAATTCCATCCAACGCAAGTTCTCTAAATGTTTATCCAGAAAACCAAAGCCAAGTTTTAGTTAGAGGGATATGAGGAGGGCGTCCTTACCTAGCTATTTCAGCTGGGGGGAGGGCTGACTGTCTGTTGGATGACCAGCTGAGTTAGTGGAGGGCTGAGGAGAAGTTGTGGCTGAAGGGACAGCCTGAGGACACACTGCGGAGGTGACGGATGGTTGTGAGTTGGCCTGACCACTTAGCATGCCCATCATGAGCCTCTCGATGCTGGCCATACGCTCCTCCAGCTGCTCATTCTTGGTCTCGGTTAGGGTGGTTTTCTCACACAACCTTTCAATCTCAGCCTTCGCCTCCTCCAGCTCCTTGTCCCTCTCTGCAGCCCTTGCTGCCCATGGACCCCCTCTTTTCTTTGCAGGCCGCTATCCAGCTGCACCCATTCCTTTTAAAAAAAAGATTGAAAACATAATAAGTAAAATCAGTGGGATTGAACACATAATAAGAGCTATAAGTAGAAAAAGATTGAAAACATAAGTAAAATATTGTTATGAACTATAAGTAAAATCAGTAATTTCTGATTGTAAGTAAGAATGAGCAGCTGGAGAATAAGAAAGTCATAAATAAAATCTTGTTATGAAAACAAGATTGAAATCTTGATATGAATTATAACAAGATTGAAATTGTAAGTAAAATCAGTAATGGAAATTGTAAGTAAGGATTGAACACATAAATAAAATCTTGTTATGAAAACAAGATTGAAAACGTAAGTAAAATCTTGTAATGGAAATTGTAAAATCAGAAATTCAAACATAAGTAAAATCTTGATATGAATTATAACAAGTAAAATATTTTTATGAACTTCTGAAAATTGTAAAACAATAATAAAATAAGTGGGATTGAACTATACCTCGAACTTCTGTTCCTTTTCTTTCCCCAAAGCAATCCAAGATGATCTGTGTTTGTTCTTCGACAAAGAGGGGTGGTATTTGGCTTGGGTCTTCTCCTACTTCTCCAACAGTGCAGACTTCATCAAGACGACGTTTCAATTTGGCCTACAAACACAGAAATTTTTAAGTAAAATGAATATATATATAAGTAAAACACATAAAGGAATGCATATATTGATTTGAAACCAGTAAAAGAAATATATAAGTAAAAGGAATATATATAAGTAAAACAAGTAAAACACAGAAAGAAATGCATTTTTGAATAGGATTTATAAGAAATGCAATAATATATAAGTAAAACCTAAGTACTTAGGGAACAGCCAAGCAAGCAAACTAAAAAAATCTAATAGTAGATAAGCAAGCAAAAATAAGCATCAGTCAAGCAAGCAAACAAATCTCATAGTAGATAAGCAAGAAAAAAAAATTCATAGCAAATAGATGAAAAGCAACAATAGATAAGTATTTTTTAAGCAACATAATAGATGTGAAGATAGGCAACAGCCAAGCAAGCAAACAAAAAAAGAAGAAGATAGGCAACAGCCACACATGACAGAAGATAGGCAACAGCCAAGCAAGCAAACAAAAAAAAAGGTCATAGCAGTCCTAAGTAAAACCTAAGTAAAACCTAAGAAACTCATACAGAAAAACCTAAGAAACTCATACAGAAAACCTAAGTAAAACCTAAGAAACCTAATAAACTCATACAGAAAACCTAAGTAAAACCAGTCCTAAGTAAAAAAAAAAGGTCATACCAGTCCTAAGTAAAACCTAAGAAACTCATACAGAAAACCTAAGTAAAACCTAAGTACTTAGGAAAAATGACAGAAAAAAAAAGGTCATACCAGTCCATCTTGCGCACCCGGACACCCCTCGTAGGCTTCTATGGTTGTCTTAAGCCATGCCGCCGGATGTTTTTCCTTAACGATGAGCTCTTCTGCTCGGAAGCTCAGGGGCTTGGACCCATTGTGATGATTAAGGGGGTTCGGGTTCTTGGTCCTGTTTTGCTTGTTTCGCTCACACAGGGCCTGTAAAAAGATAGTCAATCAGAAGTCACAAGTGATAAACAATAAGATAAACGGCGAATAAAAAAACAAGTTAGGGAATTAATGAGAAATTACCATTCTTGCTTCGTCTGTGAAGTCACTCACCAAGAACCGCCACTGCTCAGGGCGAGCAACAAACTCAAGTGGTATGTCCTCGCCCCCCCACTCCAGGAAGTGTTGATGACAGTCATACTTCTAGGCCCCATATGCTTTTCCGCTCTTCTTCTCCACGTATGAGTCAACTGCAGGGTCAATCTCATAGTACATCTACACATCCATATCAGAAAAAAAAACCTTGTAAATAGGAGATAAGCAAAAGTAGATAAGCACAACCAAGCAAGGAAACAAAAAAAAAAGCAACAGTCAAGCAACAGTTAAGCAAGAAAAAAAAAGACGTGAAGCACAAATCAAGAAAGCATAAGTAATAAGAAACTCTAAAGAAACATAAGTAATAAGCAACATAATAGATGTGAAGAAACTATAAAGAAACTATAAGTAATAAGCAACATAATAGATGTGAAGCACAAAACCAAAGAAACATAAGAAACTATAAAGAAACATAAGTAATAAATGTGAAGCATAATTATAAAGAAACATAGGTAAACACAGATCACACTATACAGAGATCACACTATACACAGATCACACTATATAGAGACTATACACAGATCACACTATAGTTGCTTTAGGATACACAGAAACTATACACAGAAACTATAAAGATGTGAAGCATAATTATAAAGCAACTATAAAAAAATTCATAGCTGTGATAAGCATTTTGTGAAGGAAAAAGCAACTATAAAGAAACATAAGTAATAAGAAACTATAAAGACATAGATGTTCTTATGATTTTTAGGCAAAAATAAGCATCAGAAAATATAAAGAAACTATACACAGAAACTATAAAGAAATACACAGAAAGCATGTGATAAGCATCAGAAACTATAAAGAAACTATACACAGAAACTATAAAGAAAATATAAAGAAATACATGTGAAGCAAAAATAAGCATCAGATAAGCATTTTGTGAAGGAAAAAGCAACTATAAAGAAACATAAGTAATAAGAAACTATAATGACATAGATGTTCTTATGATTTTTAGGCAAAAATAAGCATCAGAAAATATAAAGAAACTATACACAGAAACTATAAAGAAATACACAGAAAGCATGTGATAAGCATCAGAAACTATAAAGAAACTATACACAGAAACTATAAAGAAATACACAGAAAGCATGTGATAAGCATCAGAAACTATAAAGAAACTATACACAGAAACTATAAAGAAACTATAAAGAAATACATGTGAAGAAAAAATAAGCATCAGATAAGCATTTTGTGAAGGAAAAAGCAACTATAAAGAAACATAAGTAATAAGAAACTATAAAGACATAGATGTGGAGCAAAAATAAGCACACCCAATCAAGAAAGCAAACACATATCACACTATAAAGATATAAGTAATAAGTACTTAAATAAAAGATAATAATAAAAAAAAACTACCTCCAAGTAATCTCTTACGGGGGACTGTTGCTCATCTGTTAGTTTGCTCCATGTTGATGCAAGCATCGACACTTTGTCCCTGATAGCACACCCAATGTCTCGGACAAAGGTGTCATGCATTTGCTTGAGGCCAGGCCCCTTGTGGAAGCAAGACCGCTCAATCTTCAGCTTCTTCCCTGCTGCGGCCTTGAGGAGTGCTGTTTTGTGACTCTTGATGGTTCGATATTTACCTAAAAATCATAAGAACGTATCAGATAACAGTTGCGATAAGTAACATTAATAAGCAACAAAAAAAAAACACAATCATCATCAACATAAGTAACATTAATAAGCAACAAAAAAAAAAGCAACATGTAGTGATATGGCTATGGTGAAGGTTAGATAATGTGACAGATTGTTGGGGAAGGAGTAACAGAATGCTTGTGTGTATATTCAACATAAGTAACATTTACAAAGCAAGCAACATTTAGGAAGTAACATTTAGTAACATTTAGGAAGTAACATTTAGAAAGCAAAAAGACATTGAACATATAGACATTGAACATACTTCCTGTTCAATGTCACACAAATATCAAGCAAAAAGACATTGAACATACTTCCACAAATATCAAGCCAAAGGAAAAAAAAAATGAATCACTGCAGATTAAAACAAAAAGACATTGAACATACTTCCTGTTCAATTTCACACAAATCAAATTGAAACCCTAAATCCTAAATCAGATTGAAACCCTAAATCCTAAATCAGATTAAAACCCTAAATCCTTATACAAATTGAAACCCTAAATCCTAAATCCTATGAGATTGAAACCCTAAATCCTAAATCAGATTAAAACCCTAAATCCTTATACAAATTGAAACCCTAAATCCTAGATCCTATGAGATTGAAACCCTAAATCCTAAATCAGTATACAAATTGAAACCCTAAATCCTTATACAATTTTAAGGAATCTGACAGAGGGAGAGAGAGAGAGAGAGATGCTAACCACGACATCGGATGGAGCGAGGGGCCTCGCCTGATGACGTAGCTACTGGGTTGGCGCCGACAATGGCTGTGGATGGCGCAGGGTTGCCATTGGTGAGAGATAGGAGAGGAGGTGGCACCGGGGTTGTTGCAGAGGGAGTGGGAGAGGGAGTAGGAGTCCCTGAGGCAGGAGGAGGAGTCGGGGCCGGGTTTGGAGTGGGAGTGGGAGTCGGGGCCTGGTTTGGAGAGGAAGTGGGAGTGGGAGTCGGGGCCGTATTTGGAGAGGGAGTGGGAGTGGGAGCCGGGGCCGGGTTTGGAGAGGGAGCCGGAGGCGCTGAAGCGGCTGAGTTCGATGGCGAGGTGGTTTGCAAGATCAATGGTGGAGGAATCGGGGCCGGAGTGGAGGAGGTTTGCTTCTTTTTCCCCTTCACATGGCGGCTTTTAGGAGGCATGGCGGAGGAGAGGTCGGAGGAGAGGTGGAGGAGGGACGAGAGGAGCGGCGGAGGAGAGGTGGAGGAGGGATGAGAGGAGCGGCGGAGGAGAGGCGGAGGAGGGACAGAGGCAAGTTGGAGAGGGAGGAGGCGGAGGAGAGATAGAGAGAGAGAGAGATAGAGTGAAACTGATTTGGGGCTAGGGTTAGGGGAGGAGTCCGAGTTTGTAAAATCTTACATGTTCAGGCGACAGACATATAAAAAAATATTGTCGACTGAAAATTTGGCGGAAATTCAAATTTTCGTGAAAATATAGGGGGGAAATTCACTTTTGCATTGGGGAGACATACTAATACTAAGTTCGTCTCCTGAATCATTTCAGGCGACAAAAAATAAAAGAGTCCGTCGACTGACCATTTGGCGGAAATTCAAAATTTGGTGAAAATAATGGTGGGAAATGAAATTTTATTCGAGCAAAATGGGGCAAAAATTCACTTTTCCATTGGGGAGACGTACTAGTAATAAGTTCGTCTCCTGAATCAATTCAGGCGACGAAAAACAGACAATTCCGTCGACTAACCATTTGGCGGAAATTCAAATTTTGGTGAAAATAAAGGTGGGAAATGAAATTTTATTCGAGCCAAAATGGTGTGAAATTCACTTTTCCATTGGGGAGACGTACTTTCAATAAGTTCGTCTGCTGAATATTCTCAGGCGACGGGAATTTAATTGTTCCGTCGCCTGAAAAAATACAGATTTTTTAAAAAAGAGCACTTGGCATGTGTTATTGCCCTGTTTACCATAACTTAATGACAAATTGCACCAAAAAAAAAAAAGTCTTAGAAGCCATGATACCAACCATGTCATACACATACGAAAATAACCGCCATGTCTCATAAAAACAACGATTACAATATATGATTTATGGAATCCGAAGACATTATCAACCTTCGTCATCGTCATTTTCCTCTTCGTCATCCTCTTGTTCATCTTCATCTTCATCGTCGTCTTCATCTTCATCTTCATCATGTTCATCTTCATCTTCATCTTCATCATCATCGTCTTCTTCTTCTTCTTCCTCCATTTCAAGATCAATGGCGAGGTTCAAATTTTCGAAATAGATCACCGGGCCAATCTCCTGATAAGCTTCTTCCACCTCATTGGTAAGATCATCTCCGCGAGTTGCTAGAGTTTGAGGATCATACACGTTCCTATGGGACATCACATTAACTACTTTCCAAGCATCACCCGCCTTTGGATTATCCACGTAAAACACTTGCCTCGCCGAGCGTGCAAGACAAAACGGGGAATCCTCATACCAACTGCTGTTTGTGTCCACAGAGAGCAAACCCATATCTACCTTGGTGCTTCCACTATTTTCAGGGTCGGTGTCAAACCACTTGCATTTAAACAACACAATTGGCATACAAGTAGCGTATATCAGCTATACCACTTGTTCAAGTACCCCATAGTACTTAGCATCCGAAGTTTCCACCATCACCCCTGAATTTTGTGTTCTCAAATCTTTGTCTTTGTCCCATGCCACAAACTTCACCCCATTGACAGAGCAGGCCCAATACAGTTTGCATTGTAGTGGCCCCTTTGCCAAGTTCAGAACCTCCGGTTTTAGGTAGTTGTCTCCATCTCTGTGCAACTTAGAAACCTATACAACATAACATGTTAGAGTTCTGTTTTGGGAAAACAAACATGCAATTTGTTCAATGAAACATCACGTTCGTTCTTACCCATGGGTAGAAATAACTGAGAAAATCTTTTCTACGGTCCCATTCTTCATACTCCGGGTAAGCCTCATTATACAGGTTCTCATGCGATGTCAAGTAGAACTCAACTTCCTTGCAGTTGGTTAAAACCTGCCAGTGAGCCTCTGCAATCATAGGTTCTCCTAACCTTTCTCTCATGATTTCACCGTGAGGACGCACGAGGCTTGAAACGACAGAAATATCATAGCTCAACTCCTCCATAGCATTCGTACCTGCACGGCTCTCATCTCGACCCCCGAGATACAAGTTGCAGTATGTTGTTGCCTCGTTTAAAACGTAACGCTCTGAAATACTTCCCTCCGGGTAACAGTAGTTCTTCACTTGAGCCTTATATTTGCCAAGTTGCCTATAAAACAAAGGAAGAAGTTTTGGAGGGGTAAGATGGACGTGAATTTGTGAGATGAATTTAATCTATAAGTAGCATACCTTTCTATTGGGTACATCCAGGTGTAATATACTGGTCCAGTTTCTAACACTTGTTGCGGTAGGTGTACTAGAAGGTGTACCATGATTGTGAAAAAGTGTGGGGGATAAATCATCTCCAGTCTGCAAAGAATCTGAACTATCTCATCCTCCATCTCGCGAACATCCTCCTTCCTCACCTCCCTAGCACACAATTTCTGAAACCATTTCGCTAGTGCGACCAAAGTCTTGGCAACACCCAACGGCAGGTATGCACGGACGACAATGGGAAGAAGACGCTGAAACATAACATGAATGTCATGGGTCTTTAGGCCGTGGAACTTTCTCTCTGCAATTTTGACCTTGTTGTGCAAAGATCCAGCGTACTCATGGGGGTACTTCACTGCACCGAACCATTCGAATATATCTCGTATGTCCTCCCGTTTCACCAGGAATGGCGCATGAGGGAGTGTTCCATCTCTCTTCCGTGCCTGGCTTCTCCGCACCCCTCTCTGCTGCAATGCGGCTCGAGCTTTGGGACCATCCTTTGTCTTTCCTTCTATGTTAAGAGTAGTGCCGATGATGTTGTCGAAGACGTTCTTCTCGATGTGCATAACATCGAGTGCATGTCTGACTCTACTGTGACGCCAGTAAGGCAATCTCCATAACTCGGACTTGTTTGTCCAACACATTTTGTTAGTCACACTGTATGGGGCCTTGAAAGCAGGGTGCGAGCTGAGGACGGGGAAGTTGATCCTGTTGAGAAAGATGGAAACATAATGAGAAAGACATCGGACAAACGTATGAAAAGGGAAAAGAGAGTGAAAAGAGAGGTAGTTCTCGTACCTATCGATCTGTGAAAGAATTTGCTCCCCGTTCCAAGCATAAGGGCGTGTTCTGTGTTCTTCGCTTCCATTGAATGCCATACCATCGGTTCGCAACGGGTGGTTTAGTGGAAGCCATCTATGGTGCCCATCGTAAACCATTCTCCCTTGTTTATGCGTTGCAGAAGTACCGTCCAAGCAAATAGGGCAGGCTTTATACCCCTTCGTCGCAGCCCCAGCCAACATCCCCAAGCCAGGAAAGTCGCTTATAGTCCACAACACTGTTGCTTTCATCGTGAAAGTGGACCTTGAGTATCGATCAACAGTATATAATCCAGTCCCCCATAAGTGGCGAAGCTCATCGATCAACGGCTGCATGAACACACTAAGACACTTTCCTGGAGACTTTGGTCCCGGAATCAACAACGCTAACATGTTGAATTCCTTCTTCATGCACAATGACGGAGGAAAGTTGTACGGCATCACTATGACAGGCCATGTGCTATGGAGGGTTGACTGATTCCCAAATGGATTGAATCCATCGGTTGCAAGTGCAAGTCTCACATTCCTCACGTCTTCAGAGAAATGCGGGTAGGTTTTGTTGAATTCTTTCCATGCCTCACCATCTGATGGGTGTTTCAACCATTCTGCATCTCTCACCCGCTCACCATGCCATCGCATAGCCTTTGCAATGTTCGGCTCCATGAACAATCTCTTCAGTCTAGGGGTTAAGGGAAAGTACCGGAGAACCTTCCTGGGAACCTTGCCTCTCGTACCCTCCCTAGTACACCACCTAGGTGTGTTGCACTTGGGGCATGCTTCGAGATTTGCATATTGTTTGCGAAATAGCACACAGTTATACTCACAAGCGTCGATCAGCTCGTACCCAAATGCAAGGTCCCTAATCACACTCTTCATCTTCGCTCCATCCGTAGGATGTTTATGTCCTTTCGGCAACATGCGAGCAATGTGTGCGCACATGGCGTCCATGCTCCTATCTGTCCAACCAAACTCTGACTTCATCTGCATTGCATCCAGACAGGCATCCAGAACAATCATATCGCTGTTCTCACACAATGGCATGTTTGCTGCCTCTACAAGCCTATTATATTTCTCGTAATCATCGTCAACAACATATTGGAACGGAGGATCGTCGGGGACAGAGTGCGCCTCATATCCGGCATGAAACGGAAAAGCATCGTGCAGAATGTTCATAGCCGGACCATCAACGGAGGAAGATGCCCCTTCCTCCAGGATCTGCGTTCGTCGTTTCTCATTTGTCCTATCAACTGGGGCTTCGCCATGCTTGTCCCAAACAGTATAACTAGGCCACATTCCCATGTGGGCCAAATGACTGTGTATTTCATCTATTGGGTGCCATTCATTGTTGCGGCATCTCCGACACGAACATAGGAAATGAGTCATTCCATTCGCATTATCTCTAAGATTCTGCATAAAGAGAAATATTCCATTTTGATACTCCCCGTGAGCGTGAGGGAGTAGCATCCAACTTTTGTCGCCCATTATCGTCCTATCATTATCAATCCATTCATATGAATTCATCACATTCTAAAATGAAATTGCACATAAACAATCCATTCTCATCATCTATGTCATTCTACACCATATTCTAAAATAAAATTGAACATAAACAATCCATTCACATACACAATCCATTCATACCTCAAACTCAATTTAAAATCAATATCCAATCATAACGTTCTAAATTCCATTTTCATCAAAAACCCAAATAAAAATTCCATTCTCATCATCTATGTCATTCTACACCACATTCTAAAATAAAATGGAACATAAACAATCTATTCACATAAATTATCAATTCATAACACAAACTCAATTTAACCTCCATTTAACCTCAATTTCAACTCCATATATACATACACAACTCTTTCCCCTCATAAACTCCATTCAAACAACTTTTTTACCATCCAAACTCCATAAACAATCTATTCACATAAACAATCAATTCATAACACAAACTCAATTTAACCTTCATTTAACCTCAATTTCAACTCCATATATACATACACAACTCTTCCCCCTCATAAACTCCATTCAAACAACTTTTTTTTACCATCCAAACTCCATTAAAAAAGACAACCTCATCATCAAATATCCAAACAAACAATGTATATGCATATATTCAACAAAAAAAACAAAAAAATTTAAAATTTATACATACCTTCAATGGAGGTGTGAAATGGGGGAAGAGTTTTCGAGCCCTCTAGGGTTATTTTGGGAGAAAGGATGAAGATGAGAATGATTTATTGTACAGTACAACCGATTTTAATTGTTTGTTACGGAAAACACATTCAGGTGACGGACTTATATATAACTCCGTCTCCTGAGTGAACAGTATTTAATATCCCCAACCAACCAGACTTTATTACTCTACTTTTGAAAAAGTCCAACGTTCAGGCGACGAACCACAAGAACTTCCGTCGGTACAAAGGCCCGAACAACGCTCAGGCGACGAACCACCAGTATTTCGGTCGCTACAAAAGCCCATTCTGACAGCTGTCATTCGGATACCTATTTGGGCGACCGATCTTGAGCAAAGTTCGTCGCCTGAATTTGTTCCGTCGCCTGAGTACAGTTCAGCCGACGAACTTTGAGGTTTTCTGGTCGGCTGAACATGGGTTGGAGGCGGTTTGGGCATCCCAACGTTCAAGCGACGGGCCTTAGTAAGTTCGTCGCCCGAACCTGAATCAGGCGACGAACCTTTTGAGTTCCGTCGAGCGAGACGCAATCTGGTGTAGTGACCCTTAGCCGCGAGCCGCCCTCTGCAGTCCACCACCGCAGATTGCCCATCGCCACTGAGGCCCTCATCTCCGCTAGCCATCGACGCCGGATGTAGGAGCCCTGGTCGTCGTCGCCTCCGGCCTTCGCCCCTGTTGCCGCGACCACCGCCGAGTTGTCTCCGCTTGCCCCCACCCGCGAGCCACTGCAGTGCCTCCATTTTCGCCGCCCACTGCCTCCGATCCCCGCCAGTGCTGCCGTCCACCACCGCTCTGCCGCCCCCAGCCACCGTCGGAGGATGAAGAGCCACTCGATCGAAGTCCTACTCCTCTGTAAGTTGTTTCGAAGAGAAAGAAAGAGATTTTAATCTCTTTTGGGCAAATTGCAGAAACCTCCCTTACTCTTATACTATTCTTGTTTCTGACCCTAACTTAATTATTTACTAAGTTAAGCGGCCAATGTTTATAAATTATTCGATTCTTGCCCATTTCAGCGACACCAAGAAATCTCGAAGCACCTACGCCGGATCCCGCTTCCCGAGGAATTCATATTGGTATATATATTTAACTTTATAGAATTAATTCAATTTCAAATTGAGTTAAGTTATTTTTATGAAATATCAATATTAAATGTTCCTTTTTCCGTTGGATTCAATAGGTGCTAAAATCTCGCCTTGTTGTCATCAGCTGATCATCGAAGGTTAAGGCAAGTGATTTCGTTCATCACCCTTTGCGTGTTTCGTGATTCTTTTGATGTGCCTTTTAAGTTCTTCTGTGTCGAATGCGGCCCTGTGGCCGATTTTCCTTGTCAGTTTCAATAAATTGCATATTCGTCTGCTTGATGTAATTAATCTCATTATTCATAAATTGGCATGAGTATAAATTAATGGGCAACTTATTAAATTAATTATAGTGATATGTGTATTAAATGTGTTATTTGTTTTATAACTCGAGATAAGTAAAAAGTTGCCCATTTTCTTCTTCCTAAATTGCATGATATCTTGCTTGTTTCTTTCATGCAAATTAATAGCATGCGATATTAAGATCCTTGAAATATCCGTGCTTGTACGTCCTTGTTGGTTTGATGTCGTTATTATGATCACCTAGTATAAACTGGTTGTGTGTGATAAGTTAAGATAGGCACCATGTGATGCTTAGGTATGATATGTTAAGATGTGCATCTCATGTAGTGCGGATTGACTTAAAGTTAGTTGCGAGGGTTATCTCGCAGGTTGGCAATAGTGTAAAGCCCAATCTAAAAGGTTTCATGGAATATCTAGACTTCAAACAGTCTCAGGTCGCAGGCCTAGTTGAGTCTGGACCCTATTGGTTATAGGACACTATTGGTTAGATTTTAGGGCGTTTTACTCGAGTATTTGCCTATTTCTTAGCGCTTAGTGTTCCATTTCGAGGAATCGGTGTCTACCGCTAGTTTATTATGATTTTAGGTGTTATGGAGCGGTTTTGGAGCTGATTCAAGAGCTTAAGGAGAAAGGGGTTGTTCAATGATCTTTAGTAAACTAAGTAGTCATCAAAGACGAGCTAGGAGGCACCGGATCAAGAAAATGTGCCAAGAGATTTGACCGAGTGCAAAAGCACTCTAGATGTGTTATGTCCGAGTTCTTTACAGTGTTCTCACTAAGTTGGTCACTCGACCGAGTGGACTTTACACTCGACCGAGTGTTGTCTGTGTCTTATTGTATTCCGGTTTTTTCCGTTTTATTTGGGATTTCTTTTGAGATCTTTTCTTTGGAGTCTTTAGAGGGACGTCTTGGGGGGAATAGAAAGAGGGGAGGACGTGATAGTGTGGAGTGGATTTCGAGAAGGTTTTGAGATTTGTAATCGAAGACGGGATCGGATCTATCGAATTTCGGTAACTCTTCCACTTTATCAATGGTTGTTTTGTTGAATTTGATTGATTCAAGCATGGTTCCTGTTATGGGTTGCTAGATTTCATTGTTCTAGGGTGGGGGTCATCCCGACGATGCAAAGATAGACTTGTGCTTAGTATTGTTTGAATGATATTTGATTCTATTTGGTGATTTAATCCTATCGCGCCATCCCTAGTTGACGAGAGTCGATTAGAACTGATTTTGTGGTTTGAAATCGAGAGACTAAGACCCCGAATTGGAACCTAGATGGTGAATTTAGGCCAAGAGGCTATTGGAACCATAGGATTATGGCTGAAGTTTAGTTAATCGAAAGAGAAATTGAACTTCTTGTGGATCTCTAAATCGTCATAGATATTTTACGTGATAATTGTATCGATTGACACCGAGATGGTTATGTTTGCACGATTATTACCTAGAATTCTAAGCACGCAAAGGGTCTGAATTGGTTGGTTGAGACCGAGAGGCGATCATTAACCAATTTAGACACATTCGCTTTGATTCCGAGAGGAGATTTGCGATTACCTTGGATGATCTACTTTCACATTTGAATTAGATATCATTCAAGAAAGAAAATATTTTTGGTCTATCGATGATACATTGTTGGTAATCCCTTGTCCTAGAACACCTTCCCCATATATATTTCTCTACACTTGATCTGTTTTCGTTGTTATTTTAAAGATAAACTCTCAAATCTGCTTATTACTTTTGAACTTGGTCGAACTAGCTCAAAATTACCGTCGATACTCCTCCGGTCCTTGTGGATACGACGCTTGATTACTACAACTGAACCCCATACACTTGTGGGTGTAGGTTTTAGCCTATCAGTATAAACTGGTTGTGTATGATAAGTTAAGATAGGCACCATGTGATGCTTAGGTATGATATGGTAAGATGTGCATCTCACGTGGTGCGGATTGACTTAAAGTCGGTTGCGAGGGTTATCTCGCAGGTTGGGAATAGTGTAAAGCCCAATCTAAAAGGTTCCATGGAATATCTAGACTTCAAACAGTCTCAGGTCGCAGGCCTAGTTGAGTCTGAACCCGTGTCCCTATTAGACTTCAAAGTCTCAGGTCGCAGTCCTAGTTGAGTCTGGACCCGTGTCACTACGTTTTATATTGTGGTATTTACATATATACATTATTGTTATTATCAAGATTATTGATAGGTGATCAATTCCGTTATATTATACTTCACTCTTATTCGATGTATAATTCCTTTTCTTATCTGGTAATCGATCATTATGATCATCCGAGTCATGTGTGAATTTTTACCTTCTTATCCAGTTTCCACTTTAAATATTTGTGTCTTTCCCTTAACCTATGACATACCGTTTTATGGTCACTGTAAGGTTAAAGTTTGAACATTTTCCCTATCATTTGCTAGTCTTAATTGTACTAACCATCCTATTTATTGGACGACTGGTGTCCTTCGTTCTCACGAAACACCAGATCATATTCCACAGGTCTAGTGCAAGCGGCGGAGCAGGAGAGAGTTGAAGAGCGGGCTATCATTTATTGAGTCTTTACACTACAAGTTTTGAACATTTAAAGTTTCCGTGTTGCTACTTTAGTTTTAGCTATTTTAGAGTTATTTATACTTTATGGTTTTGGTATTTTTATATTATTTTGATCGGATATTTTAAACTATGATATTTATTTGACTTCCGCCTATTTTATTTTATTTTTTTAAATTATCATCTTGTTTATGGGAGCATGGTTGCATGTCCCTATAAGCATGAGGTGAATTCAAAGACATTTATAGTCTGCGGATTCACTGGCGCTGTAACGCTTCCTTTGGGATCTAAAAAGGGGGTGTTACATCTTATACTTCAATCTGGCTGTTTTGTGAGCTGCTGAGAAGTCCCAAGACTCGTGGGAGACCCTTCACGAGTCGTGGCAGGGCCAGTTACGCCCAACCTTTCATATTTCCAAGTGTTTATTTAATTTGTTTTTGGATTATTTAAGGGGGGCTAAATAATGAGAATTGAGTCTGAACAGGGGTTTACGTTGTGCACAAAGGGGTTGAACACGCAGAAGGGTTTTTTTTGGGGAAAAAGGGCTTATTAGTTGAATGATAAAGGATTGCGATCGGAACGGAAGCATTGAGACGATTTCCGCTATAGAAGATCAAGTATTTCTCTTACTCTTCTTAGCTATGTCTCGTCTTATTTTGCTTTTGATTTATTTTCTTTCATCATATTTAGCTAATTCGATCATTCCAAGGTTGGGGTGAGCCCGCTACATTGAGATAGTCCATTACTTACTATAGGTTGAGTGTGGTTTGATTCTATTGAGAATATAGCCTAACTGATCCCCTATACTTGTGGGAGTAGTTTTTTAGCTCATCAATTATGCCACAATCTCTCTGGTTTTCTTTTAATGTATTTGTTCTTGTGTGTGTTCTTGTCCTTATTGTGTGAATACCTATTTTTTCCTTCAGCAAGCTTATTCCTGGTTCAACCTTTTGGTTCTTTGGTATTTCATTTGGATGTTAATATTTGAAGGATGTGAGTCCTTGTTTAACATTGTGGGAGCAGACAATCTCTTTCTTCTAATTTCAGTCATTGCCTCCTTTTTTTTTTTTAATTTGAGTGGATTCTACCTAGGTTTATTTAGAGTTTTGATTCCGGGTGGGTGTTTACATGTTCTTGTGTTGTACTGCTGCTGCATTTATTTAGGGTTTTGATTCCTATCTTTTCTACATTTTTATTGCTACAGAAAGACTACTCTTTTTGCTGCTGGTGAGATTGGGTATCCTTAAATTGCTGAAAGGCAGGTAATTTTAAGTTTTTACAGTAGCTATTTGTGGATGATTTCCTCTGATTTAGAAGTACATGTTCTCTTAAATTTAAAAATGTAACTTATATGAAGGATTCAAAGCAGTAAAGTTTATAACTTCATAAGAATGTAGCTGAAAAAACGGGTAAGATGATGAAATTTCACAAGTTAATATTGCAGTCTTCCTCTTTCAAACCCCATGGATGGGTGTCTATTTGCATATGATAGATTTCATATATCTTTAATGTAACTTATGAATAAATTATGTCCTAAACAATATATTGAAAACATAATCAATTTTGTCACATAATGTGTCTCGGAAGGTAAGACTGGATTTTCTTCTCTGTTTGTGATTGATTATGTATTTAAATCTCTATGCTTACATCTTAATTTTTGTCTGTCTTGTACTTGAAATGAGTATTTAATGGACATGAATTCAAAGGAAATGTCGAACTTTCTAAACCAAATATATTAACATCCGGAGGCTGGTGGGTGTTTACATGTTCTTGTGTTGTGAATTTATTTTATTTGAGTGGATTATCCCTCTACTGCTGAGTTTGTACTGCTGCTGCGTTCTTTCCTGGGTTGTGCAACTGTGCTAATGCTGCGTTATTTCTTGGGTTATGTAGCTGTTGCATTTTTTTGCTACTGAAATAGTGGTTTCTTGTGCAGCTGCGTGTGGTGTTTGTGTTAGTTCCTCCAATTTGTTGGTGGTTAGTGTTGTTTGATGTCAACTCAACCATGGAGGCTTTTTTTTTTGCTCACCCTTTAGCCAAATCCTAGGAGTACGAATCTTATGTGCTAATTAATGAGCCAAATGAGAGTCAACAGGAAGAGTTAGTTCCTTCAAGGTGAGAAAGTACGTTATAGAAAACTCATAAATTCTTTATACTATGAGTTAGTATGAAAACTCATAAAGATCTTGTGGTTTTCGTATGTACAATAAAGAGAACTTCTAGGCTATCTAGCCGAGTTACTATGAGTTTGCAAGGGAAGGAAGTTGCAAATCCCACCCCTGGGGAAAGCATAACTTATGGTGAGTGAATGATCTTTAATATCACATAATACTTTTTAGTTGCAAATTAATCCGACCCCTACGAAGAGCAAAAAAATTCTGATGGCGAGCTTCAATGGGCTTGATTCTAGTTCCAAAGAAATCCATATAATATTTCATATATACTAGTTTAATCATTGACACATTTCATATTTAAAATAGAAATAAATGATCCATTTATAATTAGATTATGCAACTTCCAATGGGCTAATTATAATGTTATTTCTTCTTATAGGGTAAATTGAAAAATGTGTTGCCACAAGCGGTGATACAATGACCCAAAATCAGATTTTAATTGATGTTTTATGGTTAAGATCGGGCTACATGCGTGGAAAAGGGACCGCTTTGCGTGGCTATACTAAGGGAATAAAGCAACTTGCCCAACAACATATGCGTGGAAAAGGGACCGCTTTGGAGAAAATGATGGAAGAAATCAAGCAGACGCAACAAAGAGAATTAGAAGAGTATAAAGCAGAACAACAACAAACAATGGATGCTTTCAAACAAGAGTTACTCCAAAAACTCGCTGGAAAAAAATGTTTAGTAACATAAAGATTAGGTAATTTCCCGTATGCTATTTAGATTATGCATCTTTTGTTTACGTTGTGCTTGTGGTTCTTTCAATATGCACATCTCTATGAAACATATTCTCTCAATTTGGGCTTGCTTATGAATCATCACAACTTAAAAGACTAGTTTAGATAAAAAGAATATATATATATATATATATGAGAAGTAACATTTAAATGAGAAGATGAGAAGTAAGCCTTATACCCCTTAGATTAAAATGAATTTTTTATATGGATATATGGGACATATCTAATGAGAAATATATCAATGTTTTTAAAAAAAAATTATTTTTATGCTATTTATCTAGAGGGTGATTTAAGGTTCATTTTAGGGTTTTTATGCTAATTTAAATTAGCTTTTTCATTCATCATCTAAAAAAATAGCATAAAAAATAATTTTAAAAAAAACATTGATATATTTATCATTAGATATGTCCCCTATATCCATATAAAAAAAATTATTTTAATCTAAAGGGTATAAGTGAAATACCCCAAATTATTTTTGGGTTATTTCTTATTTTTGTTTAATTAAATAAGTCTATATTATATCAAACTATAGTATATATCTTGTGAATTTGGTCATTAAATAAATTCACCTAAGATATATGGCATGAATTAGAATAATTACATAAATCCTCTAAATACCCTTATTATTTAATTTATGAAATTAAATTAAATAATATTCATCCCGCTAAAAGGGGTGAAATCTACCTTATATCTCCATCTTTATCCAGTTCTTTATTTCTCTTTCTTAAAATCTTTTATTTACCCATAATCTTTATCCTTAGTTGATTAGAATCAATAATCTATCATTTATCCAATCCTAATTCAATAGTAGACGTCAATTAGGGATCCCACAACCCAAAATCACCGTCTCTCATCCTCCTTCCCTTTACTCCCGTGAGCCGTAGCCTCCACCGCGGCCACCACCATTACCGCACCTTGTTATCTATCCGTCCCTCCGCCTGAACAACGCCCTCCGCAATTCACCACCGCCGACTGCCAACTGCAGTGCAGCCTTACCGGAGACGCGCCGCTGAGCCACTGCAGAACGCGGCCCTTGCCCGGAGACGCGCCACGAGCCAAGGCCAATTCCCTCACTGCATTCGTCGTCCGATCGTCGCCCCCTCGCCCTCGCTGCAATTGTCTCCGATTGCCGCACCCATCGTCTTCGATTGTTGCTGCCAGCCTCCGATGTCGATTGCCGCACCCATCGTCTTCGATTGTTGCCGCCAGCCTCCGCTGTCGACTGCCGCCACCAATCGTCGCGCCGAGCCTCACCTTGTCGTGAGCCATCGCCGTCGAGGGAAGATCTTCTTCTTCGTCGCTGTACGTGAGCCGTGAAATCAAAATAGAGATTTTGATCTCTTTTGATGAAATCACGTAAACGTCCCTTATTTTTATACTATTTCCGTTTCTGGCCCTAAGTTAATTATTTATTAAATTAAGTGGCCAATATTTCTAAACTATTCAATTCTTGCCCGTTTCAGCGACACTAAGAAATCTCGAAGCACTCATGCCGGATCCCGCTTCCCGAGGAATTCATATTGGTATATATATTTAACTTTATAGAATTAATTCAATTTCAAATTGAGTTAAGTAAAGTTAATTTTATAAAAATATCAATATTAAACGTTCCTTGTTTCCGTTGGATTCAATAGGTGCTAAAATCTCACTTTGTTGTCATCACCTGATCATCGAAGGTTAAGGCAAGTGATTTCGTTCAAACGCCCTTTGCGTGTTTCGTGATTCTTTTGTTGTGCCTTTTAAAATTCTTCTGTGTCGAATGCGGCCCTGTGGCCAATTTCCTTGCCAATTTCGATAAATTGCATACTCGTCTGTTTGATGTAATTTATCTTTTTAATCATAAATTGGCATGAGTTAAATTAATGGGCAGTTATTAAATGAACTATAGTGATAGGCGTATTAAATATGATTGTTTGTTTATAACCCGATATAAGTAAAAGTTGCCCATTTTCATCTTCCTAAATTGCATGATATTCTGCTTGTTCTTTCATGCAAACTAGTGGCATGTGATAGTAAAATCCTTTGAATTATCCATGCTTGTTCCTATTTGATTTAATGTCATTATTATGATCACCTAGTATAAACCTTTTATGTATGTTAAGATAGGCACCATGTGATGCTTAGTTATGATAAGATAGGCAACATGTGATGCTTAGTTGTGATATGTTAAAATGCGCACCACGTGATGCGAGTGGCTTTATGCCTTTGGCAAGTTATGCAGTAGACTGACTCGCAGGTTCTTGTTTGTTAAGCCACCGCCTCAAAAGGTTTCATGAAACACCATCCCAGAATGCATTCTCTGCGGGATGATAAAACAACGATCTGATGTAGGTCGTGGTCCTTGTTAAAGGCCCGACTGGTACCACGTATTATTATTATTATTATTATCGTTATCTTTATTATCGACTGTTAAATAGGTGATCATTTCAGTTATTATACTTATCTGCCTCGAGTATAATTCCATTTCTTATCTTATAATCGATCGATATGATCATCTGAGTCATGTGTGAATTTTTATCATTTTCATCCAGTTTCTACTATAAATATTCGTGTCATTCCCTTAACCTGAGACATACCGTTTTATGGTCACTGTAAGGTTAAAGTCTGAACATTTTCCCTATCATTTGCTAGTCTTAATTGTACTAACCATCCTATTTATTGGATGGCTGGTGTCCTTCGTCCTCACGAAACACCAGACCATATTCCACAGGTCTAGTGCAAACAGCGGAGCAGGAGAGAGTTGAAGAGCGGACTATCAGTTATTGAATATTTTATTACAAATTTTGAACCTCTAAAGTTTCCGCACCGCTACTTTAATTTCATCTACTTTGGAATTTATTCATACTTTATAGTTTTGGAATTTTTATGTTATTATGGTTAGATATTCTAAACTAATAAATTTTATTCACTTCCGCCTATTTGATTGTATTTAAATTATCATCTTGTTTATGGGAGCATGGTTGCATGTCCCTATAAGCCTCAGGTGAATTCAAAGACATTAAAGTCTGCGGATTCACTGGCGCTGCAACACTCCTTTGAGATCTAAAAAGGGGTGTTACAGAAGGTGGTATCGGAGCGAGGTTTTAAAACGTTTTCATTCGGATTTCAAAATGATTTGTAAAGTGAATTTCAAAGGCTTTTATCAAAACTAAGTTCTATTTACAAAAGTCAGCAGTTTTGGAAATGATTTTTAAAATAATTGTCCGATAGTCCTGCTCAAGCTCCTGCACCTGCAATAGACTAATCTTAGATTCTTTATTCTTGTTTCCTATAAATCTAGCTTTATGGATTATCTCGCTCAAGTACTGATGAATCCTCGCCTCCTCGATAAGATGTCTAATGTTCGCATGACCTCAGGACTGCACGTCACGGGTTACCCCCAATGCATTGACCTCACCAACAACTTTGGCACTGCGTCTGACTCCAGCACAGAGGTGACGGTCGTGGAAAAAGCTACAGTTGAGCTATCTAAGGGGAAAAATGTCCTGGTCGATCCTCCTAAAGGAGCTGCAGCCACAGAATATGGCATGAAGCTCATCCGCGAGTGGTACAAGGAAAATAATTTGGGAACTCTTCAACTTTACAGCGAGGAAAAGGCAACAAGGGAAAAGAGAGTCATGCCAGCTCCTCTGGATGATAAGAGGAGAAAGTACCTCCAGAATCTCGTCTGAGTGTACGATATGGAACCCTCTCAAAAGTCCTAGTAAGGAGGAGTCAAAGAAGAGATCCTTTTTAGAAACCCTAGCAGATGAGAAAGCATTCCAGGCTTTGCAAGAAAGGAGAGCGAGGCAGAGGCTCCGCGTGAGGCAGACCGGGAAAATATACAGGAATAAGAAACGAATTATGAATGAGCTGGAAAAACGTTGTGATTAGGCTAGAGATGAGATCAAAAAGAGACGTGTGAGCATGCTGAGTCAGAGAAAGATGCAACATCACAAAAACATAACTTCGAATTGGACAAACTCGTCGAGCTATATGTTTTTGCAGAAGACGACGAGGATTAAGATCTCATCAGCAGCAACACATTCCGCAGTAGTTCCAGCAAAATACCCAGATTCCTACCGGTTCACAACTGACTGTGAACAAAGAGAAGAATGTCGTCGGGCTATCTCAGCAGGGTCTGCGACTATATGAAATGCGTAGTCTGGTTGACACTACTTCTTATGTGACACTAGATGATTCCTTTATTGTGAAATTCCCTAGTGGGGATTGAGTTCAAGGTAGAAAAATGTTATTCCGCTTCCCCATCGCGATAGGTGGCAATGAGTACTATGCCGATCTTGTTCTGCTTCCGATCCTTCCTCAGAACATCATTCTCGGTATGGATTGACTTACTCGCCATAGTGCAATCATTGATTGTGGACGGAGAATCGTGACCCTCTCGTCGGACGGCAAGGTTGTGTGCAGATTTTGTGGGCGCATCCCCGAGGAGGATGGCCGTGTTATTAATATGATGCAGGCAGCCAGATTGTTACGTCAAGCGTGTGTCGGATTTTTATGCTATCTGCAAGATCAGCCGTCCGAACCGGTCCCTATCTTCGATATTCCAGTAGTTCGGGATTTCCCTAATGTCTTTCCCGATGAGATTCCTGGTTTACCTCCAAAACGGTTTATTGAGTTCACCATTGACTTAGAGCCAGGAACCTCTCCTATTTCCAAAGCCCCGTATCGCATGGCTCCAGTTGAGATGCAAGAATTAAAGACTCAGCTTGAAGAGTTGTTAGAGAAGGGTTATATACGACCCATTACTTCACCTTAGTGTGCTCCCGTGCTGTTTGTGGAGAAGAAAGACGATTATTACCGTGCTGTTTGTGAAGAAGAAAAACAATTATTTCCGTTTGTGTATTGATTATCGGGAGCTGAACAAGGTGACGATCAAGGACAAGTATCCATTTCCACGCATCGATGATTTGTTGGATCAGCTTCGGGGAGCTAAGCTGTTCTCCAAGATTTAACTTCAATCTGGTTACCATAAGCTTCGAGTTCGTGACGATGATATTCCAAAGACTGCTTTTAGGACACGTTATGGGCACTATGAGTTCGTGGTGATGCCTTTTGGCTTAACAAATGCCCCAACAGTTTTCATGGATCTGATGAACTGTTGTTCCACCAGTATTTGGACAACCTCATTGTAGTCTACGTCGACGACATCTTGATCTAGTCACCGAGTGAGGAGGCTCACTCCGAACACTTGAGGACTATTTTGATAACACTGCAAGAGCATCAGTTGTACGCGAAGCTCCCTAAGTGTGATTTTTGGATGAAGAAGGTGGCATTCCTAGGCCACATTATTTCAGAGAAAGGGGTGATGGTCGGCTTCTCCCGCTCTCTGTTGGTGCTGAGCTTTGAATCGGCGGGCGAAATACAACCTCACACCGAATATCGCCCCTGCCCTACGGTTTGATGTCGATCGGCTTCTCTCCTCTGTTGTCCATCTTCGTCTTTGTCTCTCCGAGTTGCTGGTTCTTCCTTTGTTCATCTTCATCTTTGGTTTATTTAACGATCGTGGGTCCAGGTATGTTCTTATTTCATCTGATTTTTGCTTTCTTCTATTCCAGGGCCGGCCCTGGGCAAGGGCGAGATGGGGTGCTCGCCCAGGGCCTCTTCATTTATAGGGCCTCATATTATTATTTTCAATATATGAAAAATGTTTTCCTAATTTGTTAAGTTAATACATCTTGGCGTAGTGGTACTTGGCACGGGAAGGATTGAGCTACATTTAATTTTGTTGCTCTCCCTTGGTTCGAATCCCAATTGCGCCCTCAATCCCACTTTTTCAATTTTTTTTAAAAAAATTGGATGGGCTTTAAGTTTATGATACCTCTTAACTTGTGCAAATTTATTGATTTATTTATTTGCATTATTATTTGTTCCACCTTAAATTCCATCAGTGTTTTATTTATTTGTATTTTGCAATTCATTTTCACAATTTGTTTAAACTATACTCCCTAATAGTTTTTATTTATTATTCTACTCTCTAATAGTTTGTTAATCAATCTTTTTAGGTCAATTTATAGTCATCTTCTATTTTTTACTCAATTTCTTTAGGTAAATTTATTTTTAATTCAATTACTGCTTATTTTAAAACATATATAAAAGTATACGTTATCACACTTTTATTAGTGTTAAATTCAATTGTATTGTTTCATTAGTCGTCATGAATGATTGTATAGAATCTTATTGACTATTCTGGATTATTATTGCATATGTAAAAAACAATTTTTCGAAGTTGAAGTTTTTTTATTGACAATGTAAGAAGGATAATGTTTTTCAAATAATGGTATTATAGGACATTAGTTTGGAGCTTGACGGAAAAAAAATTACTTCAATTTGCAAGATGTTAAAATACAAATGTCAAGGATGCACATCTTGCCAACTTTTGTTATTTTAAATTAACAACTATTAAGTTGAAAGTGTTCAACTTTGGTTAAATTTTATTTAAGCCTAGAAGTTTTTTTTACCATCAATAATTGTGCACAATATCTTAATTCATCTAAAATTTAACTATAATACTATCTTAATTTCGCCCAGGGCCTCCAAAACCCATTGAACGGCCCTGTTCTATTCAATTAGGTTCTGCAATTTATTTTGTCCGTGCTCTTTTTAATAAAGAAAGAAATTAGGCCTCTGTGCTTTTCAATTAGTTTTTTTATCTTTTAAATGCAGATTTTTTTTTATTGATTACCTACAATTTGTCTGCCTCTGATCTGTGCTCTCTTCTAGTAGGTTGTTGTTGCCTCTAATCCATGCTTCCTTCTCTTCAATTAGCTAGGGTTCTTAGGATTAAAAAATCAGGGTTTTGAAATTAGGATTCAACTCCCTAATCGTCCACTTAACCCAACAGATACGCACCACTTTAAACTCAATTAATTATGTTTTCTCATTTGGTCTTTGATATGACTGTCGAAAATAGATCATTTACTGCACCCCGTCATAAACCGTTGCAGTTGTTGTTGGTGAGTTATTAGGAGCCGTTCATCTGGCTTATCTGAGATAATTTGGAATTCACACAAGTGAGTTGATAATGCACTCAAGGTGTTTGTTGAGATGTTTAAATAAGATTATCCCCAAACTTACAATCAGTGGTTGTTTAGAATTTCGAATTGCGACATGTGAGTTGATGCACTCAAGATGTTTGTTCATATGTGTAAGAAAGATTATCCCCATGTGTAAGAAAGGTTATCCCCAAAGTACCATTTTCAATTGAATTTTATCTTGTCACTAAACAAACGAATTAGTACTTTTAAACTAAATAAAAATAAAGTTAATGTTAATAAGAAGACCAGAGTTTAAAAGTATCATGTATGGTTAAATTGAGTTTAGCAAATACCATATTATAGGAATTGAGATTGCTGGAATAACTAAAATTTTGCCTTAGATTGTACCTGATGAGCAAAATAATTAATTACAATATACTGCACTCAGTGTAAACCTAGATTGTTTTTTATGAGGTGAAGCTATTAAGAGTTTACATATTATGATATGAAAATAACTTAAGTTAAAGTTTCTTGCTTGCCTATCATCAAGAACAATTAGATTATATGAGATGCAACAAATTAATAGTATCAATTTAGTGATGACATCACAAAGTAAAGATCAATATTTCTTAAGGAACCACTTGTCCATTAAAAAGTAGTATTTGAGCTTTAAATTTAACATATAAGTCACTTTCTGAACCGTGGAAATTTAATAATCAAACACTTTGGAAAATTATCATTTTCAATTGAATTTTATCTCGTCACATGAGTTGGAATAAATCATGAAATGGCTCATTATAAAGATATCCTTAATCTTACCTAATTGAAGAGTTAACCATAGACTTCTTAGAGAACCAAAGGAGTAGAAAACAGAGAGCCATAGTTTCAATTAGTTCATATTACAAATTAAACCTAAAAATTAAATCAAGAAACTTTAGAAATAAAATTAAAGAAATTAGAAATTTAAAAGGGCGGTTACCTTGTTGAAAGGAAAGGATGGTGGACTGCTGAAAATCTGGATATGGGTAAAGAAGATTTTGAAACTGGAAGAAGATGATATGCTAAGAGATAAAGAGGTGAAGGAAATGTCGACCCACATCTGAAATAGATAAGAACATGACACGTTAGTAAGTATATAATTTCGTAAGTATATAATTTAGTATATAATTCAACCTTCCATCCCCTTTTCATTCCTGTTGAGATTTGGGTTTGTAATTTTTTTTTTTTAAGTGGGTTGGACTTGTAGTTCGAGTTGTTTGTGCTTAATTTTAGAGGCTTGGTTTTCGGTATTCGATTTGTTTCCATGATTTGAACTTTGAACATCTCACCTCCTCCTTTGGGTAAGGTAAAGATGTTTTCCTTCCATTTTTTTCCCCTCAAAGAGCAATTATAGTCAACAAATCAAGGGAAAATTACTGTTGGGTAACCATATACGTGCTATCAATCGGTTGAACATGTCTTAGCTAGTGATTGTATTGAGCTTAAATTGACAGTAACATCATTAAGGAGCATTACAGATTTCATTACAAGTATCTATTTTGCATTTGAAGAATCAAATTGCAAAATTTATTCAGGCCACGTGAAAGCTTGGTTTAGAAGCTCTATATTCGCATCACTGAGCTATATGGAAATCTTTTCTTTCAAGTAGTTCTAAAATTATTTTATTTTTTAACAAAAAATTATGTTCTAAGAAATGAGAATCCTTCCTTTTAGTGTCCTTGAGTTATGAAAATTTAGAAGATAGTAGTTGGTGATTTTCAGTGATAATAATTTTTCTTGTGTATTTTCTAAATTATTTTACTTCCTACAGTCTTTGTAAAGCTTCAGCTTTCCAACCAGTATCTTTCAGCTGATCCTATTAAGTGGTTTACATGTTAGTTTACCCATCTCTCTTGATGTGTTGTAGGTCACCTTGGAAACCACTATGTGCTCTCCTTGACCTTATGCAATGTCGTTGCTAAAGAAGGAATTGGAGGAGGTGGCGATAGACATGACCCACTAGACATATCCCAAACATTCGTTGGTAGCACTTAGGAGTCCATTGGGTGGTGAGTTTACTATACTATTTTATGTTTCACCATTTGGTAACGGTTATTATGAAAGGTAGGAGGGAAGTTGCTCGTATCCTTTCCATTTGATATGATAATCATCCTGTCTAATGTTCCCTTTATAGCATTTTAAGATATTTTCCCCCTTTTGTAGGTTATAAGAAAGTAAGACTGGTATTTAAAGATCGAACTTGTAAGGCTCGTATTAACTTATGTGGCCCCTGCATACTTTTTTCCTCTTTTCTTTTTGTATAGACTCTAAGTAGGCCAATGTTGTATTCTCAAAGTTGTCAATTTGTTGATTCATACTAAGAGCTCGATCCTTATCAACAAATCAAAACACAGCCTTGTATGATCGGATTTGTGATCTTTTAGCTTATTAGGTGAATTGTGACTGTAGTTAAGTTAAGTATCCCACATTCTCCATTTGATTGTTATACTTGTTTTTTATTACAAATATTAGACTTTTTTAAAACCAAATAATTGCATATGGTATCCATAAAATGGAATGATTTGGTAAGGGTATAGGGCTCTATCTGAGATTGGATCATAACATCAGGGAGAGAGGAGGGTAGCTCATAGCAATGATGATATGCGTTTTTATTCAGTATAGCTCACTTGTAAGGATTGATAGTTTTCCTTTTCCTAATTTTATTTAAATCTTCGTTCTGTAGGGTTTGAGTATGTCATAGTGATTGTATTGAACTTATCTAAGTCTGATTGCAATAAAAAATTTGAGCTGATTTCTCTACATCTGTGATCTATGCAATACAATATAATTTTTTTTTTCTTTGTGATGTGGTTGTGCCTATGTGGCATACCGCATACCAATTAATTAACTCATGTATTTTACAAATAGCTGACCTCTTGATTTAATTGGAGTTGTGAATTATTATTTGCAGAAAACTTGTTCAAAATTAGAGATTTCTATAGTAATTGATAGATTGACAATCTGAGTTAGGGTCTATGAATTTGCAAGAAGGGGTGAGTGCTAGAATAATTGTGTGTGTATGTATGTATGTGTATATATATATATATATCATTTTATTTGTAGGATTAAACTGATATCAACATTGCTCACCCAATCGATATTGGTAATTTCTTCAATATATCAGAACCTTTTCTGGTTTGCTTCCCCTATTCAATCCTCCAACGCATGACAGTGTCGAAACCATCTATCGAGAACTTAATCTTGGAGTCAATGTGGAAGACCCTTTTTCTGTCCAAACCATGAAACCGATAAGATAAGGCACTAACTGATCTTCTGTCTTTGTATCTCCCACTCTACTATGTTGTTACATGACCTGTTGACTTGCAAAAGAAACCTTTGACTTGGCATGGAAACAAATATGTGCCCATCTTCGTGGCTTGTAAAAGAAACCCTTCCAGTTTGCAAGCTCATGTGAAAGGTGGATGATTTTGCTGGAGTATACATTGGCTGTTTTATCCCAATTGAATAATGTGTTTCACTTTCATTTTTATGAACAGAAGAATAATATCCTTCATAAATACAAGCTCACGGTTTGTAACAATATTTGACTCCCATAACACAAATACGAAATTGTCAAAGTTCTACAAGAAAAGAACCACGTTGTGGGGAACGATACTCCAGCTCTGAATTAAGCAGATATCTGAATAACAGTTTTAGATGCTACTAATGTCATAAGTCTCCTTCCTAATTGATCGTCGTCACCGTCACCGCCTCTGCCTCTCACTGCTTCTCCGTTCCTTTGCCTCAAGGTATCCTCTTGGTCTGACGATTTCAATATCTCTTTTCCTTTCTGGTTTATCTTCTCTCCTTCTGCCTCCATAAATCATTTCGACTCATTGCCTTCATTGTGGTTAACCAGCTCATGTTGAGTGGTGGAAGCTTCACTCGAGTGGAATCAACAAGCTTGAGATCTTCATGAGGTGAAAGACATTTCCCAGGTTTGATTTTATCTTTTCAGTTTCTCTTTAGGTTTTGTAAATCTGCTCTAAACTGGGAAAGTTGATTTGGAGGAGAAATGATTTACTGATTGAACCATAATCCCCTTGAGGTTCAGATTGCTAAATTAGAACAGCATATTTGGGGACGAGGGTTATAGATCCAGGAAACTGCTTCGGTTTGATGTGTTTTGTTTATCTCCTTCATTTCCATTTGATACATGGTGTGTAGAATGTGGCGAGATTTCATGCCCTGCAAGTTAGAGACAAAGTCCTGCCAATTGCAGAAGCAATGATAAATCCATTTTTTTTTACAGTAGGCAAACAGTAGGATGTCAGAAGATCATCCTTGATCATCCTGGCGGATGATGTTACAAAATTCCCTACTCAGAGAGAGGTTATAGGGATTAAATTCAGTACTATTTCTAGCTAGGAAGTCTGCAACTGAATTTGCTTCTCTGTAGCAATGTTGCACCTGAATCGAAGTGAACTCCTGCATAAATCTTGAGATCTTCTCTGTAAGTCTCACGATCTCCCAGTGAGGTGTGCTGACTCTTTTGATAACCTTTCTAACTTCCAAGTTATCTCCTTCTATGATGATCCTTCTCCAGCCTCTAGCAAGGGCTATGCTAGAGGCTGGAGAAGGATCATCATAGAAGGAGATAAATCCAATTAAATCTTTCATGAAATAAAGGGAAACAAATAAAGGTTTTCTAATTTCCAATTTGTCATTTTTTAAGAAACCAAATCATTGTTGTTATTAAATTGCAAATGTTTCAGGGGAGATTCACGTTTTTTCGTTCTCGAATATGGAAATCACAAGCCTGATCAGGTCTCAGAGGAGGTCAAATTAGAAATTGGTTCCTCCTTAAAGAAATTTCCAGCCATAAATGATAATTTCATTTTCTTAATTTAAAGATTATGTGCTTTGTTTGTTAGTTTTGTAGGATTCTTTAATTCACGGGTTCTTTCATGCGTGCACTTCTTCTATATCTTCATACGCAGGCACTAATGTTCTATAAAAAAAAATTCATGTTATATGTTTCAATTGCTGTTTTATGTCATCTTTCTAATAAGATCAACATAAGAATGGAGAATGATTTTTCATTACCTCATGAATAATAAGGCTAATTGGAGGGATAAGAAATATATACTTTAAAAAAAACACACATCATAATTAACACTGCAGATTCAAGATAACATGCCTCCTTTATATTTGGATTTTTAAAAAATACTTTAAAATACCTCCTTTAGGTGCTTATTTCTGTAAAAATCCAGCGCTATATCATAGAGAGAGACAAACACATACTTCATCCCTTGGTATTGACGACATTCCTAATAAAGAAGAAATTGTAGAAACTCCCAATTTTCTTGAAAGTGGGTAGGGAAGGGAAGTAGGAAAAGAAAAAAAAAACAAGGAATAAACGAAAACATAATGATTCTCAGATGCAGATAAAGGTGATAAAAAATCCAAAAACTCATTACTTACCTTAGTATTAAAATTTAGCTTGAGGGAGAGAGCAAAAGAAGCTATAGAAATTTGAGCAGCGTCTTATCGATTGCCTCTGATCCACCTCGCTCTGTACGTATCAAATGAGCAACTGCATGAATCAGAAATCCAGATCAAATAATACACCTGTATCATTTGTGACAATTCATTCGTATATAGATGATAGAAGTTCTTTATGTTATGCTCTTTATCATCATCATCATCATCATCTTAGTCTTCACTCGTTGAAATTTGAAAATGGCTTAGCATGAGTTGATCTGGATGAAGAACTGAGCCTGATATATCTTTGCTTGGCCATTAGTTTAACCCATCTGCATTGTGTTTTGGAATGCTCATAAATCACTTCAAATGATTTATCTTGAACCTTGGGTGGTTTGAATTTGATGTATGTGATCATCTCTTACTTTTTGGCTGCCTAATTATGGTCTTACTGATGCTGTATGTGGTCTTTATTTCGCTGTTTGTTCTTTCTTTCTATATGTTCTCTCTCTAATTTCTTTTCCTTCGGTCTTTCACCTTCTGTCTCTTGCAGTGGTCTTTATAACTCCGAGAAGACTACTATTATGCTGAAAATAAATGGAGAAGACACCAGCATTATCAGTCCAACTTTGGGCTTCAACATCAAGACGATTTGTTATCGAACTCTTTAAATCCTGCATTTCTTTGCTTCTGGGCTGAATGTACTTTGATCCTTTTCAATTGGGATAAAACATTCTTCTTCAAATGTTGAGTTTAGTTTAGATCCTTGCCGGTGGAATTTATATCCTAAATTTGATATGAATTTGGCAGGTATACACTTAATATATGGGATGTTGGGGGGCAGAAGACAGTAAGATCCTATTGGCGGAACTACGTTGATCAAATTGATGGTTTAGTTTGGGTGATTGATAGTTCAGATCTTAGACATTTGGATGATTGCAAAAAATGAGCTGGGTAATCTGCTTAAGGAGGAGGTATTTGCTTAATTCCTTGTGAAAATTTTCGACTTAGATGGTTGTCAACTCAAATGCACATTGATTTGGTTTATTGCTCGTACAACAAATGCGTATGGATAAAAACTGTATCAACACCAGTATTGACCTATTGGTTATTTGGTTGTATTAACTTATAAGTTATAAAACATAGTGTTTTAGAAGTACACATAATTAAGATTCCATCCTATGAATGAATTGAGGATCAAAGCCTTTAAATTTGCGATGAGGCCCTTTAAAATAAGGATCAGGGTTGTGAAATTGAGGGTTATGGCCTTCAAACGGATAATTGATGAAGGTGCCAGTTGCTAGCTACTGCAATATCAATTACAATCCTATGTAGATGAAAATTTATGTTAACATGTCAACAAGATTTTCCTATATTAACTATTTCCTCATTTTTGGAATTAGCCAGGGATGCTATTTCAATATGAACCAAACCTAGATACATTCCTTGAGTTTCTCGTATGGAGATTTTCCATTTGGGTGGATAAGCCAACACCTAGAAATTCTCTAATTAATCTGAGATATAGGGATGAATGTGCAACAGAGATTATAGGAAAAGGGGAGGTTTGAAGGTCCTTAGTCTGTTAGTGTGGTCATCCAAACTTGTGCTTTGCAGTAACATAGCTGATATCATTTACCATTTCTGTTATTTGTCTCATACATGATCCATAGTAATTGGATTTGCTCTAAATTAATTTTTTTAATATAGTATATGTTTATAACCAGATCTTATTATTGGCCAACAAACACTGGGTGAAACCTTGACAATCTACATGCTTGAACATCGTAATTACTTTCCATTTCACCTTGATATATGCTTTAGGATTTATTTCTCTTATTATTGGTTTTATTATTAATACGCTCGAAGCATTTTTTTGATTTGCCATCTTTGTATTTTCTGAAGCTTTTAATTTGCCACATTATTTTGATTTCAATTCTTATTCAACCAATCAAATAACGAGAGAGATGTAAAAAGAGTTCTTTGTGATCTTTGCAAACTCTTAACTTTGTTTCTGGCTCATGGACACAGAGCATGGGAGCTGATGTCAACCAGAAGCTGTTTAGGGGCTTCGCAACTACAGCTGTAGTGAGGGATGGCCTATTTGAGATTTTGGAGATCTTACTCAAAGTGGGGGCTTCTCAATCAGCTTGTGAGGAAGCCCTTCTAGAAGCAAGCTGCCATGGACAGACAAGGTCCGTGGAGCTGCTCATGGAGACCAAACTTATTCAGCCCCATATTGCTATTCATGCTTTTGTCACTGCATGTTCCAGAGGATTTGATGATGTCGTCAGTACTTTATGATGGTAAGCTAATGGAAGCAGTGTAGGTCATTCCTATGAGTTATGTCCAACTTAACATTATGTAGCTCAACAAAGTCTAATTAATCATTTTCCGATTACTTCTGGCAGTGTGACGTTGACGTCATTGCCACTCCCCGGGTGTTGCTTCTATCTTCTAAGCCTTCTCTCCATGCACTACAAAAAAAAATGAAATTCGCTTTGGCAAAAAGCCGTGGCAAAAGGAGTGTTAAGGGTGGCAAAAGGGGGTTAGCTTCGGCTTAGCTACGACAAATTGGGGGGGGGGGGGGGGGAGTGGCGAATTTTGAGGTGGCAAAATTTGGTAGCTTCGGCAAATAGCCGTAGCAGAAAGATTAGCGACGCCTAAGCGACGCCTAAGCAACCCTTATGAAAGATACGCCACATTTGCCATGGCAAGTTACCTTAGCTAAATTGTGGGTGGAAAATTAAAAAAAAACCTGCTTTTTAGCCCGGATTCTTTAGACCCGGGCTAAAAAGTCCAATATTTTAAAAAAAAAATATAATACACACAATTTACATTTATAATAAGATTTCATTAATTATACAAAACTTACATATATAATCAAATCTCAAAAACTACATAATTTATATACAATAAATATACATAATTATAAACTTTACATATATAATAAAAAAAATGCCTCATACAGAAATAGGTCTCTCAGTCACAAACTCTCATCCAATATTTCATTTCCAAGAATCTCAGCAGCTACAGAACATCAGACAAGAACAACATCAGTTCTGCAATGAAGCATCAATAATGCAGCTTGCTAGATCTATTGAAACGTGAACTTTATAAAGGATAACTCAATTTGATTACCTTGGAACAGCATAAACCCCAGAGGAAAAAAAGTTAGCTGCACTCATTTAAAATTGGGATCATTCAAAGATGTACATTTAACAAAGAAAAAGCAAGTTACAAGGAAGAAAAAAAATAAAACAATAACCGGAAGAACAAAAGCTTAACTAAACTACTCTATAAGAATTCTCTATTGACCAAATGAATCTCATTTGATCACCTGTTTATTTTTTGAGCTTTTCTTATGGATTGATGCAAAAAGGAGAAAATAGAACAAAGAATTTTCCATGTAAGACTATTCAATGCCAAAACCGGCACACGAGTCAACTACCTCTGCCATCATCACAAGAGTACTAAGCACATGTTTTCTAGCATTCTGTAACACCATAATTGTTGCAATATTCTATTGATCAAAATAAATTATCACTTTATGCAGTAAATACACAATATTAGCATGCACCTAGCACAATTATCACTTTATGCAGTAAATACAAATATTTCAAATAAATTAAAGCATCTAAAGCGTTCTAAGTTCTAACACCCCCCCCCCCCCCCCCCCAAAAAAAAAGAAATTAAAAATGCAGCCCCTTACTTTCTCCCAACCAGCTTCCTTAATATACCCAAGCATTCAGAAAAGATTAAGCAACCACAAGGAATAGAGTTCACAATAGACCAGCAAACATACAGATAAGAAAAGATTCATGCCCATCAACATGACTGGGGGGAGTTTGCTGAACAATCCACCGATGGACTACCCTCATAGAATTCACATAAATAAATAGTAGGAAAAACTTTCCCAATGATCGAATTACCTAAAGTTTTACTTAAAGTGATTGTACAGTAGATGAATACAAACATAGACAATCTGAATTCAAGCTACTATAAAGAGTGAAGACACGTAGACTAAAAAATGCAGTGAATGATACATCAAACTTCCAAAGGAATTAAACAAACCTTAGCTTCTTGTGTCTTCAACTTCATCTAAGTGCGGAAATTGCATGGCTGAGTCCAAGAATCGTTTAAATAAACCTTCCAAAAGCCAAGCATAGGTAAATAAAATTAATTCTAGTTCAACAGAGAATGTTAAACAAGGGGCAAATAGATTAGGGAGGTTCATAGAAGATCTAACTTGGATTAGATAATATGGTTTGATGTAGATAGACTAATACATAGAAATAGTGGGAAAAAACATCTTAGGAGAAACAAATATTCTTTGGACATTTTTAATGAATATAGCTCAACTTTTTCCATTTGTGCAAATTGTCTGGATAGAGATGCAAATGTACTCAACTTACAGAAGGATCATTGTAAAGGCCCGGATTTTTAAATAATAAATAATATAAAATGGATTTAAGTCGAAAATATATATATATATATATATATATATATATATATATATATATATATATATATATATATATAAATCGTATCTTAAAACCCTTATAGTGGATTCCGGCCAAAAGTTGAAAATTATGCAAAATATATTTTATTCCGCTTCCATATGTCGATAATTTGGAAGATGATGTTTGGATTTCATTGTTAAGTTCGGGTTGAAAGATTTAAAATTTATTATGATCAGGGCAAGATAAGATCAAATAACGGATTCCGAAATTTAATTCCGGGTATTTTGAATTTGGGTCTTGGGAGCATAGTACACTTTGTCTCTTCCCCATTGTCCGTTCTTTTACCCCTTCCCCTTTGTCGAGTAGTAGCAGACTGCAGATGCCCCTGAAGAAGCCAAACCCTCTACTGTCCCACCTGAATTCCAATTGCAGCGGCATCCCCAAACACTCCCCCCCTCCATTTCATTTTCTCAAGATCCACACAATCCTCTCCTCTCCTTCTTCTCTTCACTTTCCCCTCTTACCCTTCTTTTCTGCAGCTCCTCTATCTCCATTTCTACACCAAACACAACCCGTTGAAGGCTCCTTGCTGGCAGCCCAACCGAACATCTCCTCCCCCGCTTGTCTGAGACCGGAGCCGCAACCCAGCACCCCGGGCACCTCCTCCGAGCGCTCCTCCTCCTTGCTAGCTTGACCACCACCGCGAGCCACCAAAGCCGAAGCCGCCAGGATCCCAACCGCCGAAGCCGCCAGGATCCCAAACGCCGAAGCCGACGCCGAGCAGCTCCGTCCATCCCCTTCCTCTCTTCTGTTTTCCGGCCAAAAGACCAAGTAAGGCTCCCCTCCTCCTTTCCGATCGAAAATGTTGCAAGGTTTCACCTTTAAACCTCTTACCTTCAATCTAGGCCGAGAACCGCAGCCCTGAGCCTCCGACGAGCTCAATCGCGCACCGACAAGGTTTTCCGGCGAGTCGACACCCTCGGTGAGCTTCGATCCTCTTTCCTTCTCTCTCGTATGTCATTTTCGCCTCTTTTCGTGTCATAAGTTGTTGGGCAATAGCGCCAGTGAACTAGAGAGTGGCTGAGGGTGGGAGCGTTTGAGTTTTCCGGCGAGAGTTCCGGTGAGGCCGAGGAGGTCGAGAGAGGGGTCCGGCGAGGAGAGTCGGGGTTGGGAGAGCGGGTAGCGAGAGCTGCGAGAGAGCGAGGACGGGAGCGGGAGCAGCGGAGGAGCGAGCCCAGGCCGCCGGCGAGAGCCTCCGGCGAGACCCCCCCTTCTTCTCCTCTGTTCGACTTTAGGTTGGGGAAGAAGATGGTCCGGTCCGGGTCCTTTTTATTTCTTGTCCGGTTCGGTTCGGTTCACTAAAATGAGGGGTGGGTTGAGAGATTGGGTTTGGGCTGGGCTCCATCCGGGTTGGGCCTTCCCTTTTGGTTGATTGGGCTTCTTTTGTTCAGATTTTGGGGGTTGTATGTTGGGCTCGTATTACATGCATATTAATTGCTAGATGTATTAAGTATTATTTGGAATATACATTTTATGATGATTTAAATATATAAATTTAGGAAATGTTTTATTGGCCGGGAATTATAACTTAGATGTGTGAAGAGGATTTAATTTTGATATCCTATTTAAGTATTATTGAGTAAATTATTTAAAAGGAGTTTCTAAGTTTCCGGGAATTTATTTTAAGGATTTGTGTCGGAAAACTAAAATGTCGGAATTAATTATAAAATATGATTTTGAGAGATTAGTTTTGAGGTTTGGATATTTAATGTCGGGATTTGGCTAAGTAAGATTTTAAAAGATTTATTTGATTTCCTGAGTTGACTAAAATTGGGATTTAAGAGTTTGAAAAATATGGTTGGTACGATTTCATCAATGAGTTTGATTGGAAGAATGATTTCGGTTGATGTTGATCGTATCGGAAAGGTTTTGGAAAATGGTTTGACGATCGATTGGTTTTAAGGATGTTGAGAACCTGGGTTTCGTATGTATGAATATCGGTGTGTATTGCTTTTGGACATGCATTGGGCCCTTGCTTGCGTTATTTTGCTGTTCTGCATCTTCAGGTAAGTCTCTTCGGAGCTTACTCAGATTGAATAGAGCTATTCCCTGCTTTAGGTGCATGATATACTAGGTGCTTGCATTCATGATCAGCATGCCATGTAGTACCATGCTAGGTTGCATCGATCGTTGAGTATTCTATTTCTTTGTGCGTATGTAAACAGAACGGCCGTTATCTGTGATAGTCCTAGAAGTCTTTGCTAGGGTCATAGGGTAGCCCAGCCTCATCGGGTACCCTGAGTCAATCGAGTACTTCCTTATATTATGATATGCCTGCGGGCTTTATTGTGGAGCGGGTTAGGCATGCGTGCCCCCCGATTATGAATGAATGCATTCACGAGCTGGCCAGTCTCCGCCTGTCGGAAGGGGTGGAGGTAGGAGAGGGATATGCCACTTGGCATTGTCTTGGGCCCTTTACAGTATTTCTGCACAATATTATGAACTAGGAGCATGCTAGTGTGTTTGAATTTCGTACTGCATTAGAGCATCTTTATTAGGTATAGCGTATATGTGTGCTTATGGTTGGGATGTAGAGTTAAGTGGGCATCGATCTGATCCCGCCCCAAATCAATTTTTTTAGGAATTATTTATGTTCATCCTATCGGTGCTGTTTGCTTATTGCGGGGGTCATTTTGTCGGCGGAGAGTGAGCGCTGGAGTTATAGACTTCACCAAACTCTGATTATATTGTTTTGGACTTATACTTTTGACTCCGTTTTGACCCGGCTCCGCCGTGGCACCCACTTGTATCTTTACTTTGCTTCCGCTTACTTTCGTTTGAAATGGATTCTGTGACAGTCTTAGGACAGGTTAAGGGTACCCAACGGCCCTACGAGGTTTTTAGGGTTTGAAATCCCTCTTTCTACTAACCTTAAAAGAGTTTGAAACCTCGAGCCGTACCTGGATTGCAAGATCCGAACAAGGGTTTTCATCCCTTGAAACGTAACCCGGAAATCATAATTCTGGGCCGTTACAATTTATTCGTTAAAGTAAGATTTTATTAAACATCCGTTAGTTACTTCGATGAGTTTTCCTCAAAACTTACTCTTATAGTATTCTAATAAGAATTTAGTAGTTAAAATAAGGTTTATTAAACATTCGTTAGTTACTTCTATGAGTTTTCCTCAAAACATACTCTTATAGTATTTTTTTAGTAGTTAAAATAAGGTTTTATTAAACATTCGTTAGTTATTTCTATGAGTTTTCCTCAAAACATACTCTTATAGTATTCTAATAAGAATTTAGTAGTTAAAATAAGGTTTATTAAACATTCGTTAGTTACTTCTATTAGTTTTCCTCAAAACATACTCTTATAGTATTCAAACTAGAATTTAATAGTTAAAATAAGGTTTTATTAAACATTTTTTAGTTACTTCTATCAGATATCCTCAAAATATACTCTTATAGTATTCTAATAAGAATTTAGTAGTTAAAATAAGGTTTTATTAAACATTTGTTACTTACTTATATGAGTTTTCCTCAAAACATACTCTTATAGTATTCTAATAAGAATTTAGTAGTTAAAATAAGGTTTTATTAAACATTCGTTAGTTACTTCTATGAGTTTTCCTCAAAACATACTCTTATAGTATTCTAATAAGAATTTAGTAGTTAAAATAAGGTTTATTAAACATTCGTTAGTTACTTCTATGAGTTTTCCTCAAAACTTACTCTTATAGTATTCAAACAAGAATTTAATAGTTAAAATAAGGTTTTATTACACATTTGTTAGTTACTTATATGAGTTTTCCTCAAAACATACTCTTATAGTATTCTAATAAGAATTTAGTAATTAAAATAAGGTTTTATTAAACATTCGTTAGATACTTCGATTAGTTTTCCTTAAAACATACTCTTATAGTATTCTAATAAGAATTTAGTAGTTAAAATAAGGTTTTACTAAACATTTATTACTTACTTATATGAGTTTTCCTCAAAACATACTCTTATAGTATTCTAATAAGAATTTAGTAGTTAAAATAAGGTTTTATTAAACATTCGTTAGTTACTTCTATGAATTTTCCTCAAAACATACTCTTATAGTATTCGAATAAGAATTTAATAGTTAAAATAAGGTTTTATTAAACATTTGTTAGTTACTTATATGAGTTTTCCCCAAAACATACTCTTATAGTATTCTAATAAGAATTTATTCGTTAAAGTAAGATTTTATTAAACATCCGTTAGTTACTTCGATGAGTTTTCCTCAAAACATACTCCTATAGTATTCTAATAAGAATTTAGTAGTTAAAATAAGGTTTATTAAACATTCGTTAGTTACTTCTATGAGTTTTCCTCAAAACTTACTCTTATAGTATTCAAACAAGAATTTAATAGTTAAAATAAGGTTTTATTACACATTTGTTAGTTACTTATATGAGTTTTCCTCAAAACATACTCTTATAGTATTCTAATAAGAATTTAGTACTTAAAATAAGGTTTTATTAAACATTCGTTAGTTATATCGATGAGTTTTCCTTAAAACATACTCTTATAGTATTCTTATAAGAATTTAGTATTTAAAATAAGGTTTTACTAAACATTTGTTACTTACTTATATGAGTTTTCCTCAAAACATACTCTTATAGTATTCTAATAAGAATTTAGTAGTTAAAATAAGGTTTTATGAAACATTTGTTACTTACTTATATGAGTTTTCCTAAAAACATACTCTTATAGTATTCTAATAAGAATTTAGTAGTTAAAATAAGGTTTTATTAAACATTTGTTAGTTACTTCTATGAGTTTTCCTTAAAAAATACTCTTATAATAAGAATTTAGTAGTTAAAATAAGGTTTATTAAACATTCGTTAGTTACTTCTATGAGTTTTCCTCAAAACTTACTCTTATAGTATTCAAACAAGAATTTAATAGTTAAAATAAGGTTTTATTACACATTTGTTAGTTACTTATATGAGTTTTCCTCAAAACATACTCTTATAGTATTCTAATAAGAATTTAGTACTTAAAATAAGGTTTTATTAAACATTCGTTAGTTATATCGATGAGTTTTCCTTAAAACATACTCTTATAGTATTCTTATAAGAATTTAGTATTTTAAATAAGGTTTTACTAAACATTTGTTACTTACTTATATGAGTTTTCCTCAAAACATACTCTTATAGTATTCCAATAAGAATTCAGTAGTTAAAATAAGGTTTTATTAAACATTCGTTAGTTAGTTCTATGAGTTTTCCTCAAAACATACTCTTATAGTATTCTAATAAGAATTTAGTAGTTAAAACAAGGTTTTATTAAACATTTGTTACTTACTTATATGAGTTTTCCTCAAAACATACTCTTATAGTATTCTAATAAGAATTTAGTAGTAAAAATAAGGTTTTATTAAACATTCGTTAGTTACTTCTATGAGTTTTCCACAAAACATACTCTTATATTATTCTAATAAGAATTTAGTAGTTAAAATAAGGTTTATTAAACATTCGTTAGTTACTTCTATGAGTTTTCCTCAAAACATACTCTTATAGTATTCTAATAAGAATTTATTCGTTAAAGTAAGATTTTATTAAACATCCGTTAGTTACTTCGATGAGTTTTCCTCAAAACATACTCTTATAGTATTCTAATAAGAATTTAGTAGTTAAAATAAGTTTTTATTAAACATTCGTTAGTTACTTCTATGAGTTTTCCTCAAAACATACTCTTATAGTATTCTAATAAGAATTTAGTAGTTAAAATAAGGTTTATTAAACATTCGTTAGTTACTTCTATGAGTTTTCCTCAAAACATACTCTTATAGTATTCGTATAAGAATTTAATAGTTCAAATAAGGTTTTATTAAACATTTGTTAGTTACTTATATGAGTTTTCCTCAAAACATACTCTTATAGTATTCTAATAAGAATTTATTCGTTAAAGTAAGATTTTATTAAACATCCGTTAGTTACTTCGATGAGTTTTCCTCAAAACATACTCTTATAGTATTCTAATAAGAATTTAGTAGTTAAAATAAGGTTTATTAAACATTCGTTAGTTACTTCTATGAGTTTTCCTCAAAACATACTCTTATAGTATTTTTTAGTAGTTAAAATAAGGTTTTATTAAACATTCGTTAGTTATTTCTATGAGTTTTCCTCAAAACATACTCTTATAGTATTCTAATAAGAATTTAGTAGTTAAAATAAGGTTTATTAAACATTCGTTAGTTACTTCTATTAGTTTTCCTCAAAACATACTCTTATAGTATTCAAACTAGAATTTAATAGTTAAAATAAGGTTTTATTAAACATTTTTTAGTTACTTCTATGAGATATCCTCAAAATATACTCTTATAGTATTCTAATAAGAATTTAGTAGTTAAAATAAGGTTTTATTAAACATTTGTTACTTACTTATATGAGTTTTCCTCAAAACATACTCTTATAGTATTCTAATAAGAATTTAGTAGTTAAAATAAGGTTTTATTAAACATTCGTTAGTTACTTCTATGAGTTTTTCTCAAAACATACTCTTATAGTATTCTAATAAGAATTTAGTAGTTAAAATATGGTTTATTAAACATTCGTTAGTTACTTCTATGAGTTTTCCTCAAAACTTACTCTTATAGTATTCAAACAAGAATTTAATAGTTAAAATAAGGTTTTATTACACATTTGTTAGTTACTTATATGAGTTTTCCTCAAAACATACTCTTATAGTATTCTAATAAGAATTTAGTAATTAAAATAAGGTTTTATTAAACATTCGTTAGATACTTCGATTAGTTTTCCTTAAAACATACTCTTATAGTATTCTAATAAGAATTTAGTAGTTAAAATAAGGTTTTACTAAACATTTATTACTTACTTATATGAGTTTTCCTCAAAACATACTCTTATAGTATTCTAATAAGAATTTATTCGTTAAAGTAAGATTTTATTAAACATCCGTTAGTTACTTCGATGAGTTTTCCTCAAAACATACTCCTATAGTATTCTAATAAGAATTTAGTAGTTAAAATAAGGTTTATTAAACATTCATTAGTTACTTCTATGAGTTTTCCTCAAAACATACTCTTATAGTATTTTTTTAGTAGTTAAAATAAGGTTTTATTAAACATTCGTTAGTTATTTCTATGAGTTTTCCTCAAAACATACTCTTATAGTATTCTAATAAGAATTTAGTAGTTAAAATAATGTTTATCAAACATTCGTTAGTTACTTCTATTAGTTTTCCTCAAAACATACTCTTATAATATTCAAACAAGAATTTAATAGTTAAAATAAGGTTTTATTAAACGTTTTTTAGTTACTTCTATGAGATTTCCTCAAAACATACTCTTATAGTATTCTAATAAGAATTTAGTAGTTAAAATAAGGTTTTATTAAACATTTGTTACTTACTTATATGAGTTTTCCTCAAAACATACTCTTATAGTATTCTAATAAGAATTTAGTAGTTAAAATAAGGTTTTATTAAACATTTGTTAGTTACTTCTATGAGTTTTCCTCAAAAAATACTCTTATAGTATTCTAATAAGAATTTAGTAGTTAAAATAAGGTTTATTAAACATTCGTTAGTTACTTCTATGAGTTTTCCTCAAAACTTACTCTTATAGTATTCAAACAAGAATTTAATAGTTAAAATAAGGTTTTATTACACATTTGTTAGTTACTTATATGAGTTTTCCTCAAAACATACTCTTATAGTATTCTAATAAGAATTTAGTACTTAAAATAAGGTTTTATTAAACATTCGTTAGTTATATCGATGAGTTTTCCTTAAAACATACTCTTATAGTATTCTTATAAGAATTTAGTATTTAAAATAAGGTTTTACTAAACATTTGTTACTTACTTATATGAGTTTTCCTCAAAACATACTCTTATAGTATTCTAATAAGAATTCAGTAGTTAAAATAAGGTTTTATTAAACATTCGTTAGTTAGTTCTATGAGTTTTCCTCAAAACATACTCTTATAGTATTCTAATAAGAATTTAGTAGTTAAAACAAGGTTTTATTAAACATTTGTTACTTACTTATATGAGTTTTCCTCAAAACATACTCTTATAGTATTCTAATAAGAATTTAGTAGTAAAAATAAGGTTTTATTAAACATTCGTTAGTTACTTCTATGTGTTTTCCACAAAACATACTCTTATATTATTCTAATAAGAATTTAGTAGTTAAAATAAGGTTTATTAAACATTCGTTAGTTACTTCTATGAGTTTTCCTCAAAACTTACTCTTATAGTATTCAAACAAGAATTTAATAGTTAAAATAAGGTCTTATTACACATTTGTTAGTTACTTATATGAGTTTTCCTCAAAACATACTCTTATAGTATTCTAATAAGAATTTAGTAATTAAAATAAGGTTTTATTAAACATTCGTTAGTTACTTCGATTAGTTTTCCTTAAAACATACTCTTATAGTATTCTAATAAGAATTTAATAGTTAAAATAAGGTTTTATTACACATTTGTTACTTACTTATATGAGTTTTCCTCAAAACATACTCTTATAGTATTCTAATAAGAATTTAGTAGTTAAAATAAGGTTTTATTAAACATTCGTTACTTACTTCTATGAGTTTTCCTCAAAACATACTCTTATAGTATTCGAATAAGAATTTAATAGTTAAAATAAGGTTTTATTAAACAATTGTTAGTTACTTATATGAGTTTTCCTCAAAACATACTCTTATAGTATTCTAATAAGAATTTATTCGTTAAAGTAAGATTTTAGTAAACATCCGTTAGTTACTTCGATGAGTTTTCCTCAAAACATACTCTTATAGTATTCTAATAAGAATTTAGTAGTTAAAATAAGGTTTATTAAACATTCGTTAGTTACTTCTATGAGTTTTCCTCAAAACATACTCTTATAGTATTTTTTAGTAGTTAAAATAAGGTTTTATTAAACATTCGTTAGTTATTTCTATGAGTTTTCCTCAAAACATACTCTTATAATATTCTAATAAGAATTTAGTAGTTAAAATAAGGTTTATTAAACATTCGTTAGTTACTTCTATTAGTTTTCCTCAAAACATACTCTTATAGTATTCTAATAAGAATTTAGTAGTTAAAATAAGGTTTATTAAACATTCGTTAGTTACTTCTATGAGTTTTCCTCAAAACTTACTCTTATAGTATTCAAACAAGAATTTAATAGTTAAAATAAGGTCTTACTACACATTTGTTAGTTACTTATATGAGTTTTCCTCAAAACATACTCTTATAGTATTCTAATAAGAATTTAGTTTATAAAATAAGGTTTTATTAAACATTCGTTACTTAGTTCTATGAGTTTTCCTCAAAACATACTCTTATAGTATTCGAATAAGAATTTAATAGTTAAAATAAGGTTTTATTACACATTTGTTAGTTACTTATATGAGTTTTCCTCAAAACATACTCTTATAGTATTCTAATAAGAATTTAGTACTTAAAATAAGGTTTTATTAAACATTCGTTAGTTATATCGATGAGTTTTCCTTAAAACATACTCTTATAGTATTCTTATAAGAATTTAGTATTTAAAATAAGGTTTTACTAAACATTTGTTACTTACTTATATGAGTTTTCCTCAAAACATACTCTTATAGTATTCTAATAAGAATTCAGTAGTTAAAATAAGGTTTTATTAAACATTCGTTAGTTAGTTCTATGAGTTTTCCTCAAAACATACTCTTATAGTATTCTAATAACAATTTAGTAGTTAAAACAAGGTTTTATTAAACATTTGTTACTTACTTATATGAGTTTTCCTCAAAACATACTCTTATAGTATTCTAATAAGAATTTAGTAGTAAAAATAAGGTTTTATTAAACATTCGTTAGTTACTTCTATGAGTTTTCCACAAAACATACTCTTATATTATTCTAATAAGAATTTAGTAGTTAAAATAAGGTTTATTAAACATTCGTTAGTTACTTCTATGAGTTTTCCTCAAAACTTACTCTTATAGTATTCAAACAAGAATTTAATAGTTAAAATAAGGTCTTATTACACATTTGTTAGTTACTTATATGAGTTTTCCTCAAAACATACTCTTATAGTATTCTAATAAGAATTTAGTAATTAAAATAAGGTTTTATTAAACATTCGTTAGTTACTTCGATTAGTTTTCCTTAAAACATACTCTTATAGTATTCTAATAAGAATTTAATAGTTAAAATAAGGTTTTATTACACATTTGTTACGTACTTATATGAGTTTTCCTCAAAACATACTCTTATAGTATTCTAATAAGAATTTAGTAGTTAAAATAAGGTTTTATTAAACATTCGTTACTTACTTCTATGAGTTTTCCTCAAAACATACTCTTATAGTATTCGAATAAGAATTTAATAGTTAAAATAAGGTTTTATTAAACAATTGTTAGTTACTTATATGAGTTTTCCTCAAAACATACTCTTATAGTATTCTAATAAGAATTTATTCGTTAATATAAGATTTTAGTAAACATCCGTTAGTTACTTCGATGAGTTTTCCTCAAAACATACTCTTATAGTATTCTAATAAGAATTTAGTAGTTAAAATAAGGTTTATTAAACATTCGTTAGTTACTTCTATGAGTTTTCCTCAAAACATACTCTTATATTATTCTAATAAGAATTTAGTAGTTAAAATAAGGTTTATTAAACATTCGTTAGTTACTTCTATGAGTTTTCCTCAAAACTTACTCTTATAGTATTCAAACAAGAATTTAATAGTTAAAATAAGGTCTTATTACACATTTGTTAGTTACTTATATGAGTTTTCCTCAAAACATACTCTTATAGTATTCTAATAAGAATTTAGTAATTAAAATAAGGTTTTATTAAACATTCGTTAGTTACTTCGATTAGTTTTCCTTAAAACATACTCTTATAGTATTCTAATAAGAATTTAATAGTTAAAATAAGGTTTTATTACACATTTGTTACTTACTTATATGAGTTTTCCTCAAAACATACTCTTATAGTATTCTAATAAGAATTTAGTAGTTAAAATAAGGTTTTATTAAACATTCGTTACTTACTTCTATGAGTTTTCCTCAAAACATACTCTTATAGTATTCGAATAAGAATTTAATAGTTAAAATAAGGTTTTATTAAACAATTGTTAGTTACTTATATGAGTTTTCCTCAAAACATACTCTTATAGTATTCTAATAAGAATTTATTCGTTAATATAAGATTTTAGTAAACATCCGTTAGTTACTTCGATGAGTTTTCCTCAAAACATACTCTTATAGTATTCTAATAAGAATTTAGTAGTTAAAATAAGGTTTATTAAACATTCGTTAGTTACTTCTATGAGTTTTCCTCAAAACATACTCTTATATTATTCTAATAAGAATTTAGTAGTTAAAATAAGGTTTATTAAACATTCGTTAGTTACTTCTATGAGTTTTCCTCAAAACTTACTCTTATAGTATTCAAACAAGAATTTAATAGTTAAAATAAGGTCTTATTACACATTTGTTAGTTACTTATATGAGTTTTCCTCAAAACATACTCTTATAGTATTCTAATAAGAATTTAGTAATTAAAATAAGGTTTTATTAAACATTCGTTAGTTACTTCGATTAGTTTTCCTTAAAACATACTCTTATAGTATTCTAATAAGAATTTAATAGTTAAAATAAGGTTTTATTACACATTCGTTACTTACTTCTATGAGTTTTCCTCAAAACATACTCTTATAGTATTCGAATAAGAATTTAATAGTTAAAATAAGGTTTTATTAAACAATTGTTAGTTACTTATATGAGTTTTCCTCAAAACATACTCTTATAGTATTCTAATAAGAATTTATTCGTTAATATAAGATTTTAGTAAACATCCGTTAGTTACTTCGATGAGTTTTCCTCAAAACATACTCTTATAGTATTCTAATAAGAATTCAGTAGTTAAAATAAGGTTTTATTAAACATTCGTTAGTTAGTTCTATGAGTTTTCCTCAAAACATACTCTTATAGTATTCAAATAAGAATTTAGTAGTTAAAACAAGGTTTTATTAAACATTTGTTACTTACTTATATGAGTTTTCCTCAAAACATACTCTTATAGTATTCTAATAAGAATTTAGTAGTAAAAATAAGGTTTTATTAAACATTCGTTAGTTACTTCTATGAGTTTTCCACAAAACATACTCTTATATTATTCTAATAAGAATTTAGTAGTTAAAATAAGGTTTATTAAACATTCGTTAGTTACTTCTATGAGTTTTCCTCAAAACTTACTCTTATAGTATTCAAACAAGAATTTAATAGTTAAAATAAGGTCTTATTACACATTTGTTAGTTACTTATATGAGTTTTCCTCAAAACATACTCTTATAGTATTCTAATAAGAATTTAGTAATTAAAATAAGGTTTTATTAAACATTCGTTAGTTACTTCGATTAGTTTTCCTTAAAACATACTCTTATAGTATTCTAATAAGAATTTAATAGTTAAAATAAGGTTTTATTACACATTTGTTACTTACTTATATGAGTTTTCCTCAAAACATACTCTTATAGTATTCTAATAAGAATTTAGTAGTTAAAATAAGGTTTTATTAAACATTCGTTACTTACTTCTATGAGTTTTCCTCAAAACATACTCTTATAGTATTCTAATAAGAATTTAGTAGTAAAAATAAGGTTTTATTAAACATTCGTTAGTTACTTCTATGAGTTTTCCACAAAACATACTCTTATATTATTCTAATAAGAATTTAGTAGTTAAAATAAGGTTTATTAAACATTCGTTAGTTACTTTTATGAGTTTTCCTCAAAACTTACTCTTATAGTATTCAAACAAGAATTTAATAGTTAAAATAAGGTCTTATTACACATTTGTTAGTTACTTATATGAGTTTTCCTCAAAACATACTCTTATAGTATTCTAATAAGAATTTAGTAATTAAAATAAGGTTTTATTAAACATTCGTTAGTTACTTCGATTAGTTTTCCTTAAAACATACTCTTATAGTATTCTAATAAGAATTTAATAGTTAAAATAATGTTTTATTACACATTTGTTACTTACTTATATGAGTTTTCCTCAAAACATACTCTTATAGTATTCTAATAAGAATTTAGTAGTTAAAATAAGGTTTTATTAAACATTCGTTACTTACTTCTATGAGTTTTCCTCAAAACATACTCTTATAGTATTCGAATAAGAATTTAATAGTTAAAATAAGGTTTTATTAAACAATTGTTAGTTACTTATATGAGTTTTCCTCAAAACATACTCTTATAGTATTCTAATAAGAATTTATTCGTTAATATAAGATTTTAGTAAACATCCGTTAGTTACTTCGATGAGTTTTCCTCAAAACATACTCTTATAGTATTCTAATAAGAATTTAGTAGTTAAAATAAGGTTTATTAAACATTTGTTAGTTACTTCTATGAGTTTTCCTCAAAACATACTCTTATATTATTCTAATAAGAATTTAGTAGTTAAAATAAGGTTTATTAAACATTCGTTAGTTACTTCTATGAGTTTTCCTCAAAACTTACTCTTATAGTATTCAAACAAGAATTTAATAGTTAAAATAAGGTCTTATTACACATTTGTTAGTTACTTATATGAGTTTTCCTCAAAACATACTCTTATAGTATTCTAATAAGAATTTAGTAATTAAAATAAGGTTTTATTAAACATTCGTTAGTTACTTCGATTAGTTTTCCTTAAAACATACTCTTATAGTATTCTAATAAGAATTTAATAGTTAAAATAAGGTTTTATTACACATTTGTTACTTACTTATATGAGTTTTCCTCAAAACATACTCTTATAGTATTCTAATAAGAATTTAGTAGTTAAAATAAGGTTTTATTAAACATTCGTTACTTACTTCTATGAGTTTTCCTCAAAACATACTGTTATAGTATTCGAATAAGAATTTAATAGTTAAAATAAGGTTTTATTAAACAATTGTTAGTTACTTATATGAGTTTTCCTCAAAACATACTCTTATAGTATTCTAATAAGAATTTATTCGTTAATATAAGATTTTAGTAAACATCCGTTAGTTACTTCGATGAGTTTTCCTCAAAACATACTCTTATAGTATTCTAATAAGAATTTAGTAGTTAAAATAAGGTTTATTAAACATTCGTTAGTTACTTCTATGAGTTTTCCTCAAAACATACTCTTATAGTATTTTTTAGTAGTTAAAATAAGGTTTTATGAAACATTCGTTAGTTATTTCTATGAGTTTTCCTCAAAACATACTCTTATAATATTCTAATAAGAATTTAGTAGTTAAAATAAGGTTTATTAAACATTCGTTAGTTACTTCTATTAGTTTTCCTCAAAACATACTCTTATAGTATTCTAATAAGAATTTAGTAGTTAAAATAAGGTTTATTAAACATTCGTTAGTTACTTCTATGAGTTTTCCTCAAAACTTACTCTTATAGTATTCAAACAAGAATTTAATAGTTAAAATAAGGTCTTATTACACATTTGTTAGTTACTTATATGAGTTTTCCTCAAAACATACTCTTATAGTATTCTAATAAGAATTTAGTACTTAAAATAAGGTTTATTAAACATTCGTTAGTTACTTCTATGAGTTTTCCTCAAAACATACTCTTATAGTATTTTTTTAGTAGTTAAAATAAGGTTTTATTAAACATTCGTTAGTTATTTCTATGAGTTTTCCTCAAAACATACTCTTATAATATTCTAATAAGAATTTAGTAGTTAAAATAAGGTTTAGTAAACATTCGTTAGTTACTTCTATGAGTTTTCCTCAAAACTTACTCTTATAGTATTCAAACAAGAATTTAATAGTTAAAATAAGGTTTTATTACACATTTGTTAGTTACTTATATGAGTTTTCCTCAAAACATACTCTTATAGTATTTTAATAAGAATTTAGTAATTAAAATAAGGTTTTATTAAACATTCGTTAGTTACTTCTATGAGTTTTCTTCAAAACATACTGTTATAGTATTCTAATAAGAATTTAGTAGTTAAAATAAGTTTTTATTAAACATTCGTTAGTTACTTCTATGAGTTTTCCTCAAAACATACTCTTATAGTATTCTAATAAGAATTTAGTAGTTAAAATAAGGTTTCTTAAACATTCGTTAGTTACTTCTATGAGTTTTCCTCAAAACATACTCTTATAGTATTCGAATAAGAATTTAATAGTTCAAATAAGGTTTTATTAAACATTTGTTAGTTACTTATATGAGTTTTCCTCAAAACATACTCTTATAGTATTCTAATAAGAATTTATTCGTTAAAGTAAGATTTTTTTAAACATCCGTTAGTTACTTCGATGAGTTTTCCTCAAAACATACTCTTATAGTATTCTAATAAGAATTTAGTAGTTAAAATAAGGTTTATTAAACATTCGTTAGTTACTTCTATGAGTTTTCCTCAAAACATACTCTTATAGTATTTTTTAGTAGTTAAAATAAGGTTTTATTAAACATTCGTTAGTTATTTCTATGAGTTTTCCTCAAAACATACTCTTATAGTATTCTAATAAGAATTTAGTAGTTAAAATAAGGTTTATTAAACATTCGTTAGTTACTTCTATTAGTTTTCCTCAAAACATACTCTTATAGTATTCAAACTAGAATTTAATAGTTAAAATAAGGTTTTATTAAACATTTTTTAGTTACTTCTATGAGATATCCTCAAAATATACTCTTATAGTATTCTAATAAGAATTTAGTAGTTAAAATAAGGTTTTATTAAACATTTGTTACTTACTTATATGAGTTTTCCTCAAAACATACTCTTATAGTATTCTAATAAGAATTTAGTAGTTAAAATAAGGTTTTATTAAACATTCGTTAGTTACTTCTATGAGTTTTCCTCAAAACATACTCTTATAGTATTCTAATAAGAATTTAGTAGTTAAAATAAGGTTTATTAAACATTCGTTAGTTACTTCTATGAGTTTTCCTCAAAACTTACTCTTATAGTATTCAAACAAGAATTTAATAGTTAAAATAAGGTCTTATTACACATTTGTTAGTTACTTATATGAGTTTTCCTCAAAACATACTCTTATAGTATTCTAATAAGAATTTAGTACTTAAAATAAGGTTTATTAAACATTCGTTAGTTACTTCTATGAGTTTTCCTCAAAACATACTCTTATAGTATTTTTTTAGTAGTTAAAATAAGGTTTTATTAAACATTCGTTAGTTATTTCTATGAGTTTTCCTCAAAACATACTCTTATAGTATTCTAATAAGAATTTAGTAATTAAAATAAGGTTTTATTAAACATTCGTTAGTTACTTCTATGAGTTTTCCTCAAAACATACTCTTATAGTATTCGAATAAGAATTTAATAGTTAAAATAAGGTTTTATTAAACAATTGTTAGTTACTTATATGAGTTTTCCTCAAAACATACTCTTATAGTATTCTAATAAGAATTTATTCGTTAAACTAAGATTTTAGTAAACATCCGTTAGTTACTTCGATGAGTTTTCCTCAAAACATACTCTTATAGTATTCTAATAAGAATTTAGTAGTTAAAATAAGGTTTATTAAACATTCGTTAGTTACTTCTATGAGTTTTCCTCAAAACATACTCTTATAGTATTCTAATAAGAATTTAGTAGTTAAAATAAGGTTTTATTAAACATTCGTTACTTACTTCTATGAGTTTTCCTCAAAACATACTCTTATAGTATTCGAATAAGAATTTAATAGTTAAAATAAGGTTTTATTAAACAATTGTTAGTTACTTATATGAGTTTTCCTCAAAACATACTCTTATAGTATTCTAATAAGAATTTATTCGTTAAACTAAGATTTTAGTAAACATCCGTTAGTTACTTCGATGAGTTTTCCTCAAAACATACTCTTATAGTATTCTAATAAGAATTTAGTAGTTAAAATAAGGTTTATTAAACATTCGTTAGTTACTTCTATGAGTTTTCCTCAAAACATACTCTTATAGTATTTTTTAGTAGTTAAAATAAGGTTTTATTAAACATTCGTTAGTTATTTCTATGAGTTTTCCTCAAAACATACTCTTATAGTATTCTAATAAGAATTTAGTAGTTAAAATAAGGTTTCTTAAACATTCGTTAGTTACTTCTATGAGTTTTCCTCAAAACATACCCTTATAGTATTCGAATAAGAATTTAATAGTTCAAAAAAGGTTTTATTAAACATTTGTTAGTTACTTATATGAGTTTTCCTCAAAACATACTCTTATAGTATTCTAATAAGAATTTATTCGTTAAAGTAAGATTTTTTTAAACATCCGTTAGTTACTTCGATGAGTTTTCCTCAAAACATACTCTTATAGTATTCTAATAAGAATTTAGTAGTTAAAATAAGGTTTATTAAACATTCGTTAGTTACTTCTATGAGTTTTCCTCAAAACTTACTCTTATAGTATTCAAACAAGAATTTAATAGTTAAAATAAGGTCTTATTACACATTTGTTAGTTACTTATATGAGTTTTCCTCAAAACATACTCTTATAGTATTCTAATAAGAATTTAGTACTTAAAATAAGGTTTATTAAACATTCGTTAGTTACTTCTATGAGTTTTCCTCAAAACATACTCTTATAGTATTTTTTTAGTAGTTAAAATAAGGTTTTATTAAACATTCGTTAGTTATTTCTATGAGTTTTCCTCAAAACATACTCTTATAATATTCTAATAAGAATTTAGTAGTTAAAATAAGGTTTAGTAAACATTCGTTAGTTACTTCTATGAGTTTTCCTCAAAACTTACTCTTATAGTATTCAAACAAGAATTTAATAGTTAAAATAAGGTTTTATTACACATTTGTTAGTTACTTATATGAGTTTTCCTCAAAACATACTCTTATAGTATTTTAATAAGAATTTAGTAATTAAAATAAGGTTTTATTAAACATTCGTTAGTTACTTCTATGAGTTTTCTTCAAAACATACTGTTATAGTATTCTAATAAGAATTTAGTAGTTAAAATAAGTTTTTATTAAACATTCGTTAGTTACTTCTATGAGTTTTCCTCAAAACATACTCTTATAGTATTCTAATAAGAATTTAGTAGTTAAAATAAGGTTTCTTAAACATTCGTTAGTTACTTCTATGAGTTTTCCTCAAAACATACTCTTATAGTATTCGAATAAGAATTTAATAGTTCAAATAAGGTTTTATTAAACATTTGTTAGTTACTTATATGAGTTTTCCTCAAAACATACTCTTATAGTATTCTAATAAGAATTTATTCGTTAAAGTAAGATTTTTTTAAACATCCGTTAGTTACTTCGATGAGTTTTCCTCAAAACATACTCTTATAGTATTCTAATAAGAATTTAGTAGTTAAAATAAGGTTTATTAAACATTCGTTAGTTACTTCTATGAGTTTTCCTCAAAACATACTCTTATAGTATTTTTGAGTAGTTAAAATAAGGTTTTATTAAACATTCGTTAGTTATTTCTATGAGTTTTCCTCAAAACATACTCTTATAGTATTCTAATAAGAATTTAGTAGTTAAAATAAGGTTTATTAAACATTCGTTAGTTACTTCTATTAGTTTTCCTCAAAACATACTCTTATAGTATTCAAACTAGAATTTAATAGTTAAAATAAGGTTTTATTAAACATTTTTTAGTTACTTCTATGAGATATCCTCAAAATATACTCTTATAGTATTCTAATAAGAATTTAGTAGTTAAAATAAGGTTTTATTAAACATTTGTTACTTACTTATATGAGTTTTCCTCAAAACATACTCTTATAGTATTCTAATAAGAATTTAGTAGTTAAAATAAGGTTTTATTAAACATTCGTTAGTTACTTCTATGAGTTTTCCTCAAAACATACTCTTATAGTATTCTAATAAGAATTTAGTAGTTAAAATAAGGTTTATTAAACATTCGTTAGTTACTTCTATGAGTTTTCCTCAAAACTTACTCTTATAGTATTCAAACAAGAATTTAATAGTTAAAATAAGGTCTTATTACACATTTGTTAGTTACTTATATGAGTTTTCCTCAAAACATACTCTTATAGTATTCTAATAAGAATTTAGTACTTAAAATAAGGTTTATTAAACATTCGTTAGTTACTTCTATGAGTTTTCCTCAAAACATACTCTTATAGTATTTTTTTAGTAGTTAAAATAAGGTTTTATTAAACATTCGTTAGTTATTTCTATGAGTTTTCCTCAAAACATACTCTTATAGTATTCTAATAAGAATTTAGTACTTAAAATAAGGTTTATTAAACATTCGTTAGTTACTTCTATGAGTTTTCCTCAAAACATACTCTTATAGTATTTTTTTAGTAGTTAAAATAAGGTTTTATTAAACATTCGTTAGTTATTTCTATGAGTTTTCCTCAAAACATACTCTTATAATATTCTAATAAGAATTTAGTAGTTAAAATAAGGTTTAGTAAACATTCGTTAGTTACTTCTATGAGTTTTCCTCAAAACTTACTCTTATAGTATTCAAACAAGAATTTAATAGTTAAAATAAGGTTTTATTACACATTTGTTAGTTACTTATATGAGTTTTCCTCAAAACATACTCTTATAGTATTTTAATAAGAATTTAGTAATTAAAATAAGGTTTTATTAAACATTCGTTAGTTACTTCTATGAGTTTTCTTCAAAACATACTGTTATAGTATTCTAATAAGAATTTAGTAGTTAAAATAAGTTTTTATTAAACATTCGTTAGTTACTTCTATGAGTTTTCCTCAAAACATACTCTTATAGTATTCTAATAAGAATTTAGTAGTTAAAATAAGGTTTCTTAAACATTCGTTAGTTACTTCTATGAGTTTTCCTCAAAACATACTCTTATAGTATTCGAATAAGAATTTAATAGTTCAAATAAGGTTTTATTAAACATTTGTTAGTTACTTATATGAGTTTTCCTCAAAACATACTCTTATAGTATTCTAATAAGAATTTATTCGTTAAAGTAAGATTTTTTTAAACATCCGTTAGTTACTTCGATGAGTTTTCCTCAAAACATACTCTTATAGTATTCTAATAAGAATTTAGTAGTTAAAATAAGGTTTATTAAACATTCGTTAGTTACTTCTATGAGTTTTCCTCAAAACATACTCTTATAGTATTTTTGAGTAGTTAAAATAAGGTTTTATTAAACATTCGTTAGTTATTTCTATGAGTTTTCCTCAAAACATACTCTTATAGTATTCTAATAAGAATTTAGTAGTTAAAATAAGGTTTATTAAACATTCGTTAGTTACTTCTATTAGTTTTCCTCAAAACATACTCTTATAGTATTCAAACTAGAATTTAATAGTTAAAATAAGGTTTTATTAAACATTTTTTAGTTACTTCTATGAGATATCCTCAAAATATACTCTTATAGTATTCTAATAAGAATTTAGTAGTTAAAATAAGGTTTTATTAAACATTTGTTACTTACTTATATGAGTTTTCCTCAAAACATACTCTTATAGTATTCTAATAAGAATTTAGTAGTTAAAATAAGGTTTTATTAAACATTCGTTAGTTACTTCTATGAGTTTTCCTCAAAACATACTCTTATAGTATTCTAATAAGAATTTAGTAGTTAAAATAAGGTTTATTAAACATTCGTTAGTTACTTCTATGAGTTTTCCTCAAAACTTACTCTTATAGTATTCAAACAAGAATTTAATAGTTAAAATAAGGTCTTATTACACATTTGTTAGTTACTTATATGAGTTTTCCTCAAAACATACTCTTATAGTATTCTAATAAGAATTTAGTACTTAAAATAAGGTTTATTAAACATTCGTTAGTTACTTCTATGAGTTTTCCTCAAAACATACTCTTATAGTATTTTTTTAGTAGTTAAAATAAGGTTTTATTAAACATTCGTTAGTTATTTCTATGAGTTTTCCTCAAAACATACTCTTATAGTATTCTAATAAGAATTTAGTAATTAAAATAAGGTTTTATTAAACATTCGTTAGTTACTTCGATTAGTTTTCCTTAAAACATACTCTTATAGTATTCTAATAAGAATTTAATAGTTAAAATAAGGTTTTATTACACATTTGTTACTTACTTATATGAGTTTTCCTCAAAACATACTCTTATAGTATTCTAATAAGAATTTAGTAGTTAAAATAAGGTTTTATTAAACATTCGTTACTTACTTCTATGAGTTTTCCTCAAAACATACTCTTATAGTATTCGAATAAGAATTTAATAGTTAAAATAAGGTTTTATTAAACAATTGTTAGTTACTTATATGAGTTTTCCTCAAAACATACTCTTATAGTATTCTAATAAGAATTTATTCGTTAAACTAAGATTTTAGTAAACATCCGTTAGTTACTTCGATGAGTTTTCCTCAAAACATACTCTTATAGTATTCTAATAAGAATTTAGTAGTTAAAATAAGGTTTATTAAACATTCGTTAGTTACTTCTATGAGTTTTCCTCAAAACATACTCTTATAGTATTTTTTAGTAGTTAAAATAAGGTTTTATTAAACATTCGTTAGTTATTTCTATGAGTTTTCCTCAAAACATACTCTTATAGTATTCTAATAAGAATTTAGTAGTTAAAATAAGGTTTCTTAAACATTCGTTAGTTACTTCTATGAGTTTTCCTCAAAACATACTCTTATAGTATTCGAATAAGAATTTAATAGTTCAAAAAAGGTTTTATTAAACATTTGTTAGTTACTTATATGAGTTTTCCTCAAAACATACTCTTATAGTATTCTAATAAGAATTTAGTAGTTAAAATAAGGTTTAGTAAACATTCGTTAGTTACTTCTATGAGTTTTCCTCAAAACTTACTCTTATAGTATTCAAACAAGAATTTAATAGTTAAAATAAGGTTTTATTACACATTTGTTAGTTACTTATATGAGTTTTCCTCAAAACATACTCTTATAGTATTTTAATAAGAATTTAGTAATTAAAATAAGGTTTTATTAAACATTCGTTAGTTACTTCTATGAGTTTTCTTCAAAACATACTGTTATAGTATTCTAATAAGAATTTAGTAGTTAAAATAAGTTTTTATTAAACATTCGTTAGTTACTTCTATGAGTTTTCCTCAAAACATACTCTTATAGTATTCTAATAAGAATTTAGTAGTTAAAATAAGGTTTCTTAAACATTCGTTAGTTACTTCTATGAGTTTTCCTCAAAACATACTCTTATAGTATTCGAATAAGAATTTAATAGTTCAAATAAGGTTTTATTAAACATTTGTTAGTTACTTATATGAGTTTTCCTCAAAACATACTCTTATAGTATTCTAATAAGAATTTATTCGTTAAAGTAAGATTTTTTTAAACATCCGTTAGTTACTTCGATGAGTTTTCCTCAAAACATACTCTTATAGTATTCTAATAAGAATTTAGTAGTTAAAATAAGGTTTATTAAACATTCGTTAGATACTTCTATGAGTTTTCCTCAAAACATACTCTTATAGTATTTTTGAGTAGTTAAAATAAGGTTTTATTAAACATTCGTTAGTTATTTCTATGAGTTTTCCTCAAAACATACTCTTATAGTATTCTAATAAGAATTTAGTAGTTAAAATAAGGTTTATTAAACATTCGTTAGTTACTTCTATTTGTTTTCCTCAAAACATACTCTTATAGTATTCAAACTAGAATTTAATAGTTAAAATAAGGTTTTATTAAACATTTTTTAGTTACTTCTATGAGATATCCTCAAAATATACTCTTATAGTATTCTAATAAGAATTTAGTAGTTAAAATAAGGTTTTATTAAACATTTGTTACTTACTTATATGAGTTTTCCTCAAAACATACTCTTATAGTATTCTAATAAGAATTTAGTAGTTAAAATAAGGTTTTATTAAACATTCGTTAGTTACTTCTATGAGTTTTCCTCAAAACATACTCTTATAGTATTCTAATAAGAATTTAGTAGTTAAAATAAGGTTTATTAAACATTCGTTAGTTACTTCTATGAGTTTTCCTCAAAACTTACTCTTATAGTATTCAAACAAGAATTTAATAGTTAAAATAAGGTCTTATTACACATTTGTTAGTTACTTATATGAGTTTTCCTCAAAACATACTCTTATAGTATTCTAATAAGAATTTAGTACTTAAAATAAGGTTTATTAAACATTCGTTAGTTACTTCTATGAGTTTTCCTCAAAACATACTCTTATAGTATTTTTTTAGTAGTTAAAATAAGGTTTTATTAAACATTCGTTAGTTATTTCTATGAGTTTTCCTCAAAACATACTCTTATAGTATTCTAATAAGAATTTAGTAATTAAAATAAGGTTTTATTAAACATTCGTTAGTTACTTCGATTAGTTTTCCTTAAAACATACTCTTATAGTATTCTAATAAGAATTTAATAGTTAAAATAAGGATTTATTACACATTTGTTACTTACTTATATGAGTTTTCCTCAAAACATACTCTTATAGTATTCTAATAAGAATTTAGTAGTTAAAATAAGGTTTTATTAAACATTCGTTACTTACTTCTATGAGTTTTCCTCAAAACATACTCTTATAGTATTCGAATAAGAATTTAATAGTTAAAATAAGGTTTTATTAAACAATTGTTAGTTACTTATATGAGTTTTCCTCAAAACATACTCTTATAGTATTCTAATAAGAATTTATTCGTTAAACTAAGATTTTAGTAAACATCCGTTAGTTACTTCGATGAGTTTTCCTCAAAACATACTCTTATAGTATTCTAATAAGAATTTAGTAGTTAAAATAAGGTTTATTAAACATTCGTTAGTTACTTCTATGAGTTTTCCTCAAAACATACTCTTATAGTATTTTTTAGTAGTTAAAATAAGGTTTTATTAAACATTCGTTAGTTATTTCTATGAGTTTTCCTCAAAACATACTCTTATAGTATTCTAATAAGAATTTAGTAGTTAAAATAAGGTTTCTTAAACATTCGTTAGTTACTTCTATGAGTTTTCCTCAAAACATACTCTTATAGTATTCGAATAAGAATTTAATAGTTCAAAAAAGGTTTTATTAAACATTTGTTAGTTACTTATATGAGTTTTCCTCAAAACATACTCTTATAGTATTCTAATAAGAATTTATTCGTTAAAGTAAGATTTTTTTAAACATCCGTTAGTTACTTCGATGAGTTTTCCTCAAAACATACTCTTATAGTATTCTAATAAGAATTTAGTAGTTAAAATAAGGTTTATTAAACATTCGTTAGTTACTTCTATGAGTTTTCCTCAAAACATACTCTAATATTTTTTTTTAGTAGTTAAAATAAGGTTTTATTAAACATTCGTTAGTTATTTTTATGAGTTTTCCTCAAAACATACTCTTATAGTATTCTAATAAGAATTTAGTAGTTAAAATAAGGTTTATTAAACATTCGTTAGTTACTTCTATTAGTTTTCCTCAAAACATACTCTTATAGTATTCAAACTAGAATTTAATAGTTAAAATATGGTTTTATTAAACATTTTTTAGTTACTTCTATGAGATATCCTCAAAATATACTCTTATAGTATTCTAATAAGAATTTAGTAGTTAAAATAAGGTTTTATTAAACATTTGTTACTTACTTATATGAGTTTTCCTCAAAACATACTCTTATAGTATTCTAATAAGAATTTAGTAGTTAAAATAAGGTTTTATTAAACATTCGTTAGTTACTTCTATGAGTATTCCTCAAAACATACTCTTATAGTATTCTAATAAGAATTTAGTAGTTAAAATAAGGTTTATTAAACATTCGTTAGTTACTTCTATGAGTTTTCCTCAAAACTTACTCTTATAGTATTCAAACAAGAATTTAATAGTTAAAATAAGGTCTTATTACACATTTGTTAGTTACTTATATGAGTTTTCCTCAAAACATACTCTTATAGTATTCTAATAAGAATTTAGTACTTAAAATAAGGTTTATTAAACATTCGTTAGTTACTTCTATGAGTTTTCCTCAAAACATACTCTTATAGTATTTTTTTAGTAGTTAAAATAAGGTTTTATTAAACATTCGTTAGTTATTTCTATGAGTTTTCCTCAAAACATACTCTTATAGTATTCTAATAAGAATTTAGTAATTAAAATAAGGTTTTATTAAACATTCGTTAGTTACTTCGATTAGTTTTCCTTAAAACATACTCTTATAGTATTCTAATAAGAATTTAATAGTTCAAATAAGGTTTTATTACACATTTGTTACTTACTTATATGAGTTTTCCTCAAAACATACTCTTATAGTATTCTAATAAGAATTTAGTAGTTAAAATAAGGTTTTATTAAACATTCGTTACTTACTTCTATGAGTTTTCCTCAAAACATACTCTTATAGTATTCGAATAAGAATTTAATAGTTAAAATAAGGTTTTATTAAACAATTGTTAGTTACTTATATGAGTTTTCCTCAAAACATACTCTTATAGTATTCTAATAAGAATTTATTCGTTAAAGTAAGATTTTAGTAAACATCCGTTAGTTACTTCGATGAGTTTTCCTCAAAACATACTCTTATAGTATTCTAATAAGAATTTAGTAGTTAAAATAAGGTTTATTAAACATTCGTTAGTTACTTCTATGAGTTTTCCTCAAAACATACTCTTATAGTATTTTTTAGTAGTTAAAATAAGGTTTTATTAAACATTCGTTAGTTATTTCTATGAGGTTTCCTCAAAACATACTCTTATAATATTCTAATAAGAATTTAGTAGTTAAAATAAGGTTTATTAAACATTCGTTAGTTACTTCTATTAGTTTTCCTCAAAACATACTCTTATAGTATTCTAATAAGAATTTAGTAGTTAAAATAAGGTTTATTAAACATTCGTTAGTTACTTCTATCAGTTTTCCTCAAAACTTACTCTTATAGTATTCAAACAAGAATTTAATAGTTAAAATAAGGTCTTATTACACATTTGTTAGTTACTTATATAAGTTTTCCTCAAAACATACTCTTATAATATCCTAATAAGAATTTAGTACTTAAAATAAGGTTTATTAAACATTCGTTAGTTACTTCTATGAGTTTTCCTCAAAACATACTCTTATAATATTCTAATAAGAATTTAGTAGTTAAAATAAGGTTTAGTAAACATTCGTTAGTTACTTCTATGAGTTTTCCTCAAAACTTACTCTTATAGTATTCAAACAAGAATTTAATAGTTAAAATAAGGTTTTATTACACATTTGTTAGTTACTTATATGAGTTTTCCTCAAAACATACTCTTATAGTATTTTAATAAGAATTTAGTAATTAAAATAAGGTTTTATTAAACATTCGTTAGTTACTTCTATGAGTTTTCTTCAAAACATACTCTTATAGTATTCTAATAAGAATTTAGTAGTTAAAATAAGTTTTTATTAAACATTCGTTAGTTACTTCTATGAGTTTTCCTCAAAACATACTCTTATAGTATTCTAATAAGAATTTAGTAGTTAAAATAAAGTTTCTTAAACATTCGTTAGTTACTTCTATTAGTTTTCCTCAAAACATACTGTTATAATATTCAAACAAGAATTTCATAGTTAAAATAAGGTTTTATTAAACGTTTTTTAGTTACTTCTATGAGTTTTCTCAAAACATACTCTTATAGTATTCGAATAAGAATTTAATAGTTCAAATAAGGTTTTATTAAACATTTGTTAGTTACTTATATGAGTTTTCCTCAAAACATACTCTTATAGTATTCTAATAAGAATTTATTCGTTAAAGTAAGATTTTTTTAAACATCCGTTAGTTACTTCGATGAGTTTTCCTCAAAACATACTCTTATAGTATTCTAATAAGAATTTAGTAGTTAAAATAAGGTTTATTGAACATTCGTTAGTTTCTTCTATGAGTTTTCCTCAAAACATACTCTTATAATATTTTTTAGTAGTTAAAATAAGGTTTTATTAAACATTCGTTAGTTATTTCTATGAGTTTTCCTCAAAACATACTCTTATAGTATTCTAATAAGAATTTAGTAGTTAAAATAAGGTTTATTAAACATTCGTTAGTTACTTCTATTAGTTTTCCTCAAAACATACTCTTATAGTATTCAAACTAGAATTTAATAGTTAAAATAAGGTTTTATTAAACATTTTTTAGTTACTTCTATGAGATATCCTCAAAATATACTCTTATAGTATTCTAATAAGAATTTAGTAGTTAAAATAAGGTTTTATTAAACATTTGTTACTTACTTATATGAGTTTTCCTCAAAACATACTCTTATAGTATTCTAATAAGAATTTAGTAGTTAAAATAAGGTTTATTAAACATTCGTTAGTTACTTCTATGAGTTTTCCTCAAAACTTACTCTTATAGTATTCAAACAAGAATTTAATAGTTAAAATAAGGTTTTATTACACATTTGTTAGTTACTTATATGAGTTTTCCTCAAAACATACTCTTATAGTATTCTAATAAGAATTTAGTAATTAAAATAAGGTTTTATTAAACATTCGTTAGATACTTCGATTAGTTTTCCTTAAAACATACTCTTATAGTATTCTAATAAGAATTTAGTAGTTAAAATAAGGTTTACTAAACATTTATTACTTACTTATATGAGTTTTCCTCAAAACATACTCTTATAGTATTCTAATAAGAATTTAGTAGTTAAAATAAGGTTTTATTAAACATTCGTTAGTTACTTCTATGAATTTTCCTCAAAACATACTCTTATAGTATTCGAATAAGAATTTAATAGTTAAAATAAGGTTTTATTAAACATTTGTTAGTTACTTCTATGAGATTTCCTCAAAACATACTCTTATAGTATTCTAATAAGAATTTAGTAGTTAAAATAAGGTTTTATTAAACATTTGTTACTTACTTATATGAGTTTTCCTCAAAACATACTCTTATAGTATTCTAATAAGAATTTATTTGTTAAAATAAGGTTTTATTAAACATTTGTTAGTTACTTCTATGAGTTTTCCTCAAAAAATACTCTTATAGTATTCTAATAAGAATTTAGTAGTTAAAATAAGGTTTATTAAACATTCGTTAGTTACTTCTATGAGTTTTCCTCAAAACTTACTCTTATAGTATTCAAACAAGAATTTAATAGTTAAAATAAGGTTTTATTACACATTTGTTAGTTACTTATATGAGTTTTCCTCAAAACATACTCTTATAGTATTCTAATAAGAATTTAGTAATTAAAATAAGGTTTTATTAAACATTCGTTAGTTATATCGATGAGTTTTCCTTAAAACATACTCTTATAGTATTCTTATAAGAATTTAATATTTAAAATAAGTTTTTACTAAACATTTGTTACTTACTTATATGAGTTTTCCTCAAAACATACTCTTATCGTATTCTAATAAGAATTCAGTAGTTAAAATAAGGTTTACTAAACATTCGTTAGTTACTTCTATTAGTTTTCCTCAAAACATACTCTTATAGTATTCTAATAAGAATTTAGTAGTTAAAATAAGGTTTATTAAACATTCGTTAGTTACTTCTATGAATTTTCCTCAAAACATAATCTTATAGTATTCGAATAAGAATTTAATAGTTAAAATAAGGTTTTATTAAACATTTGTTAGTTACTTCTATGAGATTTCCTCAAAACATACTCTTATAGTATTCTAATAAGAATTTAGTAGTTAAAATAAGGTTTTATTAAACATTTGTTACTTACTTATATGAGTTTTCCTCAAAACATACTCTTATAGTATTCTAATAAGAATTTATTTGTTAAAATAAGGTTTATTAAACATTCGTTAGTTACTTCTATTAGTTTTCCTCAAAACATACTCTTATAGTATTCTAATAAGAATTTAGTAGTTAAAATAAGGTTTATTAAACATTCGTTAGTTACTTCTATGAGTTTTCCTCAAAACTTACTCTTATAGTATTCAAACAAGAATTTAATAGTTAAAATAAGGTCTTATTACACATTTGTTAGTTACTTATATGAGTTTTCCTCAAAACATACTCTTATAGTATTCTAATAAGAATTTAGTAGTTAAAATAATGTTTATCAAACATTCGTTAGTTACTTCTATTAGTTTTCCTCAAAACATACTCTTATAATATTCAAACAAGAATTTAATAGTTAAAATAAGGTTTTATTAAACGTTTTTTAGTTACTTCTATGAGATTTCCTCAAAACATACTCTTATAGTATTCTAATAAGAATTTAGTAGTAAAAATAAGGTTTTATTAAACATTCGTTAGTTACTTCTATGAGTTTTCCTCAAAACATACTCTTATAGTATTCTAATAAGAATTTAGTAATTAAAATAAGGTTTTATTAAACATTCGTTAGATACTTCGATTAGTTTTCCTTAAAACATACTCTTATAGTATTCTAATAAGAATTTAGTAGTTAAAATAAGGTTTACTAAACATTTATTACTTACTTATATGAGTTTTCCTCAAAACATACTCTTATAGTATTCTAATAAGAATTTAGTAGTTAAAATAAGGTTTTATTAAACATTCGTTAGTTACTTCTATGAATTTTCCTCAAAACATACTCTTATAGTATTCGAATAAGAATTTAATAGTTAAAATAAGGTTTTATTAAACATTTGTTAGTTACTTCTATGAGATTTCCTCAAAACATACTCTTATAGTATTCTAATAAGAATTTAGTAGTTAAAATAAGGTTTTATTAAACATTTGTTACTTACTTATATTAGTTTTCCTCAAAACATACTCTTATAGTATTCTAATAAGAATTTATTTGTTAAAATAAGGTTTTATTAAACATTTGTTAGTTACTTCTATGAGTTTTCCTCAAAAAATACTCTTATAGTATTCTAATAAGAATTTAGTAGTTAAAATAAGGTTTATTAAACATTCGTTAGTTACTTCTATTAGTTTTCCTCAAAACATACTCTTATAGTATTCAAACTAGAATTTAATAGTTAAAATAAGGTTTTATTAAACATTTTTTATTTACTTCTATGAGATATCCTCAAAATATACTCTTATAGTATTCTAATAAGAATTTAGTAGTTAAAATAAGGTTTTATTAAACATTTGTTACTTACTTATATGAGTTTTCCTCAAAACATACTCTTATAGTATTCTAATAAGAATTTAGTAGTTAAAATAAGGTTTTATTAAACATTCGTTAGTTACTTCTATGAATTATCCTCAAAACATACTCTTATAGTATTCTAATAAGAATTTAGTAGTTAAAATAAGGTTTTATTAAACATTCGTTAGTTACTTCTATGAATTTTCCTCAAAAAATACTCTTATAGTATTCGAATAAGAATTTAATAGTTAAAATAAGGTTTTATTAAACATTTGTTAGTTACTTCTATGAGATTTCCTCAAAACATACTCTTATAGTATTCTAATAAGAATTTAGTAGTAAAAATAAGGTTTTATTAAACATTTGTTACTTACTTATATGAGTTTTCCTCAAAACATACTCTTATAGTATTCTAATAAGAATTTATTACTTAAAATAAGGTTTTATTAAACATTTGTTAGTTACTTCTATGAGTTTTCCTCAAAAAATACTCTTATAGTATTCTAATAAGAATTTAGTAGTTAAAATAAGGTTTATTAAACATTCGTTAGTTACTTCTATGAGTTTTCCTCAAAACTTACTCTTATAGTATTCAAACAAGAATTTAATAGTTAAAATAAGGTTTTATTAAACATTTGTTAGTTACTTCTATGAGATTTCCTCAAAACATACTCTTATAGTATTCTAATAAGAATTTAGTAGTTAAAATAAGGTTTATTAAACATTCGTTAGTTACTTCTATGAGTGTTCCTCAAAACTTACTCTTATAGTATTCAAACAAGAATTTAATAGTTAAAATAAGGTCTTATTACACATTTGTTAGTTACTTATATGAGTTTTCCTCAAAACATACTCTTATAGTATTCTAATAAGAATTTAGTAGTTAAAATAATGTTTATCAAACATTCGTTAGTTACTTCTATTAGTTTTCCTCAAAACATACTCTTATAATATTCAAACAAGAATTTAATAGTTAAAATAAGGTTTTATTAAACGTTTTTTAGTTACTTCTATGAGATTTCCTCAAAACATACTCTTATAGTATTCTAATAAGAATTTAGTAGTAAAAATAAGGTTTTATTAAACATTCGTTAGTTACTTCTATGAGTTTTCCACAAAACATACTCTTATATTATTCTAATAAGAATTTAGTAGTTAAAATAAGGTTTATTAAACATTCGTTAGTTACTTCTATGAGTTTTCCTCAAAACTTAATCTTATAGTATTCAAACAAGAATTTAATAGTTAAAATAAGGTCTTATTACACATTTGTTAGTTACTTATATGAGTTTTCCTCAAAACATACTCTTATAGTATTCTAATAAGAATTTAGTAATTAAAATAAGGTTTTATTAAACATTCGTTAGTTACTTCGATTAGTTTTTCTTAAAACATACTCTTATAGTATTCTAATAAGAATTTAATAGTGAAAATAAGGTTTTATTACACATTTGTTACTTACTTATATGAGTTTTCCTCAAAACATACTCTTATAGTATTCTAATAAGAATTTAGTAGTTAAAATAAGGTTTTATTAAACATTCGTTACTTACTTCTATGAGTTTTCCTCAAAACATACTCTTATAGTATTCGAATAAAAATTTAATAGTTAAAATAAGGTTTTATTAAACAATGGTTAGTTACTTATATGAGTTTTCCTCAAAACATACTCTTATAGTATTCTAATAAGAATTTATTCGTTAAAGTAAGATTTTAGTAAACATCCGTTAGTTACTTCGATGAGTTTTCCTCAAAACATACTCTTATAGTATTCTAATAAGAATTTAGTAGTTAAAATAAGGTTTATTAAACATTCGTTAGTTACTTCTATGAGTTTTCCTCAAAACATACTCTTATAGTATTTTTTAGTAGTTAAAATAAGGTTTTATTAAACATTCGTTAGTTATTTCTATGAGTTTTCCTCAAAACATACTCTTATAATATTCTAATAAGAATTTAGTAGTTAAAATAAGGTTTTATTAAACATTTGTTACTTACTTATATGAGTTTTCCTCAAAACATACTCTTATAGTATTCTAATAAGAATTTAGTAGTTAAAATAAGGTTTTATTAAACATTTGTTAGTTACTTCTATGAGTTTTCCTCAAAAAATACTCTTATAGTATTCTAATAATATTTTAGTAGTTAAAATAAGGTTTATTAAACATTCGTTAGTTACTTCTATGAGTTTTCCTCAAAACTTACTCTTATAGTATTCAAACAAGAATTTAATAGTTAAAATAAGGTTTTATTACACATTTGTTAGTTACTTATATGAGTTTTCCTCAAAACATACTCTTATAGTATTCTAATAAGAATTTAGTAGTTAAAACAAGGTTTTATTAAACATTTGTTACTTACTTATATGAGTTTTCCTCAAAACATACTCTTATAGTATTCTAATAAGAATTTAGTAGTAAAAATAAGGTTTTATTAAACATTCGTTAGTTACTTCTATGAGTTTTCCACAAAACATACTCTTATAGTATTCACACTAGAATTTAATAGTTAAAATAAGGTTTTATTAAACATTTTTTAGTTACTTCTATGAGATATCCTCAAAATATACTCTTATAGTATTCTAATAAGAATTTAGTAGTTAAAATAAGGTTTTATTAAACATTTGTTACTTACTTATATGAGTTTTCCTCAAAACATACTCTTATAGTATTCTAATAAGAATTTAGTAGTTAAAATAAGGTTTTATTAAACATTCGTTAGTTACTTCTATGAATTTTCCTCAAAACATATTCTTATAGTATTCTAATAAGAATTTAGTAGTTAAAATAAGGTTTTATTAAACATTCGTTAGTTACTTCTATGAATTTTCCTCAAAACATACTCTTATAGTATTCGAATAAGAATTTAATAGTTAAAATAAGGTTTTATTAAACAATTGTTAGTTACTTATATGAGTTTTCCTCAAAACATACTCTTATAGTATTCTAATAAGAATTTATTCGTTAAAGTAAGATTTTAGTAAACATCCGTTAGTTACTTCGATGAGTTTTCCTCAAAACATACTCTTATAGTATTCTAATAAGAATTTAGTAGTTAAAATAAGGTTTATTAAACATTCGTTAGTTACTTCTATGAGTTTTCCTCAAAACATACTCTTATAGTATTCTAATAAGAATTTAGTAGTTAAAATAAGGTTTATTAAACATTCGTTAGTTACTTCTATTAGTTTTCCTCAAAACATACTCTTATAGTATTCAAACTAGAATTTAATAGTTAAAATAAGGTTTTATTAAACATTTTTTAGTTACTTCTATGAGATATCCTCAAAATATACTCTTATAGTATTCTAATAAGAATTTAGTAGTTAAAATAAGGTTTTATTAAACATTTGTTACTTACTTATATGAGTTTTCCTCAAAACATACTCTTATAGTATTCTAATAAGAATTTAGTAGTTAAAATAAGGTTTTATTAAACATTCGTTAGTTACTTCTATGAATTTTCCTCAAAACATACTCTTATAGTATTCTAATAAGAATTTAGTAGTTAAAATAAGGTTTTATTAAACATTCGTTAGTTACTTCTATGAATTTTCCTCAAAACATACTCTTATAGTATTCGAATAAGAATTTAATAGTTAAAATAAGGTTTTATTAAACATTTGTTAGTTACTTCTATGAGATTTCCTCAAAACATACTCTTATAGTATTCTAATAAGAATTTAGTAGTAAAAATAAGGTTTTATTAAACATTTGTTACTTACTTATATGAGTTTTCCTCAAAACATACTCTTATAGTATTCTAATAAGAATTTATTACTTAAAATAAGGTTTTATTAAACATTTGTTAGTTACATCTATGAGTTTTCCTCAAAAAATACTCTTATAGTATTCTAATAAGAATTTAGTAGTTAAAATAAGGTTTATTAAACATTCGTTAGTTACTTCTATTAGTTTTCCTCAAAACTTACTCTTATAGTATTCAAACAAGAATTTAATAGTTAAAATAAGGTTTTATTAAACATTTGTTAGTTACTTCTATGAGATTTCCTCAAAACATTCTCTTATAGTATTCTAATAAGAATTTAGTAGTTAAAATAAGGTTTTATTAAACATTTGTTACTTACTTATATGAGTTTTCCTCAAAACATACTCTTATAGTATTCTAATAAGAATTTATTAGTTAAAATAAGGTTTATTAAACATTCGTTAGTTACTTCTATTAGTTTTCCTCAAAACATACTCTTATAGTATTCTAATAAGAATTTAGTAGTTAAAATAAGGTTTATTAAACATTCGTTAGTTACTTCTATGAGTGTTCCTCAAAACTTACTCTTATAGTATTCAAACAAGAATTTAATAGTTAAAATAAGGTCTTATTACACATTTGTTAGTTACTTATATGAGTTTTCCTCAAAACATACTCTTATAGTATTCTAATAAGAATTTAGTAGTTAAAATAATGTTTATCAAACATTCGTTAGTTACTTCTATTAGTTTTCCTCAAAACATACTCTTATAATATTCAAACAAGAATTTAATAGTTAAAATAAGGTTTTATTAAACGTTTTTTAGTTACTTCTATGAGATTTCCTCAAAACATACTCTTATAGTATTCTAATAAGAATTTAGTAGTAAAAATAAGGTTTTATTAAACATTCGTTAGTTACTTCTATGAGTTTTCCACAAAACATACTCTTATAGTATTCTAATAAGAATTTAGTAATTAAAATAAGGTTTTATTAAACATTCGTTAGTTACTTCGATTAGTTTTCCTTAAAACATACTCTTATAGTATTCTAATAAGAATTTAATAGTTAAAATAAGGTTTTATTACACATTTGTTACTTACTTATATGAGTTTTCCTCAAAACATACTCTTATAGTATTCTAATAAGAATTTAGTAGTTAAAATAAGGTTTTATTAAACATTCGTTACTTACTTCTATGAGTTTTCCTCAAAACATACTCTTATAGTATTCGAATAAAAATTTAATAGTTAAAATAAGGTTTTATTAAACAATTGTTAGTTACTTATATGAGTTTTCCTCAAAACATACTCTTATAGTATTCTAATAAGAATTTATTCGTTAAAGTAAGATTTTAGTAAACATCCGTTAGTTACTTCGATGAGTTTTCCTCAAAACATACTCTTATAGTATTCTAATAAGAATTTAGTAGTTAAAATAAGGTTTATTAAACATTCGTTAGTTACTTCTATGAGTTTTCCTCAAAACATACTCTTATAGTATTTTTTAGTAGTTAAAATAAGGTTTTATTCAACATTCGTTAGTTATTTCTATGAGTTTTCCTCAAAACATACTCTTATAATATTCTAATAAGAATTTAGTAGTTAAAATAAGGTTTTATTAAACATTTGTTACTTACTTATATGAGTTTTCCTCAAAACATACTCTTATAGTATTCTAATAAGAATTTAGTAGTTAAAATAAGGTTTTATTAAACATTTGTTAGTTACTTCTATGAGTTTTCCTCAAAAAATACTCTTATAGTATTCTAATAATATTTTAGTAGTTAAAATAAGGTTTATTAAACATTCGTTAGTTACTTCTATGAGTTTTCCTCAAAACTTACTCTTATAGTATTCAAACAAGAATTTAATAGTTAAAATAAGGTTTTATTACACATTTGTTAGTTACTTATATGAGTTTTCCTCAAAACATACTCTTATAGTATTCTAATAAGAATTTAGTACTTAAAATAAGGTTTTATTAAACATTCGTTAGTTATATCGATGAGTTTTCCTTAAAACATACTCTTATAGTATTCTTATAAGAATTTAGTATTTAAAATAAGGTTTTACTAAACATTTGTTACTTACTTATATGAGTTTTCCTCAAAACATACTCTTATAGTATTCTAATAAGAATTCAGTAGTTAAAATAAGGTTTTATTAAACATTCGTTAGTTAGTTCTATGAGTTTTCCTCAAAACATACTCTTATAGTATTCTAATAAGAATTTAGTAGTTAAAACAAGGTTTTATTAAACATTTGTTACTTACTTATATGAGTTTTCCTCAAAACATACTCTTATAGTATTCTAATAAGAATTTAGTAGTAAAAATAAGGTTTTATTAAACATTCGTTAGTTACTTCTATGAGTTTTCCACAAAACATACTCTTATAGTATTCAAACTAGAATTTAATAGTTAAAATAAGGTTTTATTAAACATTTTTTAGTTACTTCTATGAGATATCCTCAAAATATACTCTTACAGTATTCTAATAAGAATTTAGTAGTTAAAATAAGGTTTTATTAAACATTTGTTACTTACTTATATGAGTTTTCCTCAAAACATACTCTTATAGTATTCTAATAAGAATTTAGTAGTTAAAATAAGGTTTTATTAAACATTCGTTAGTTACTTCTATGAATTTTCCTCAAAACATACTCTTATAGTATTCTAATAAGAATTTAGTAGTTAAAATAAGGTTTTATTAAACATTCGTTAGTTACTTCTATGAATTTTCCTCAAAACATACTCTTATAGTATTCGAATAAGAATTTAATAGTTAAAATAAGGTTTTATTAAACAATTGTTAGTTACTTATATGAGTTTTCCTCAAAACATACTCTTATAGTATTCTAATAAGAATTTATTCGTTAAAGTAAGATTTTAGTAAACATCCGTTAGTTACTTCGATGAGTTTTCCTCAAAACATACTCTTATAGTATTCTAATAAGAATTTAGTAGTTAAAATAAGGTTTATTAAACATTCGTTAGTTACTTCTATGAGTTTTCCTCAAAACATACTCTTATAGTATTCTAATAAGAATTTAGTAGTTAAAATAAGGTTTATTAAACATTCGTTAGTTACTTCTATTAGTTTTCCTCAAAACATACTCTTATAGTATTCAAACTAGAATTTAATAGTTAAAATAAGGTTTTATTAAACATTTTTTAGTTACTTCTATGAGATATCCTCAAAATATACTCTTATAGTATTCTAATAAGAATTTAGTAGTTAAAATAAGGTTTTATTAAACATTTGTTACTTACTTATATGAGTTTTCCTCAAAACATACTCTTATAGTATTCTAATAAGAATTTAGTAGTTAAAATAAGGTTTTATTAAACATTCGTTAGTTACTTCTATGAATTTTCCTCAAAACATACTCTTATAGTATTCTAATAAGAATTTAGTAGTTAAAATAAGGTTTTATTAAACATTCGTTAGTTACTTCTATGAATTTTCCTCAAAACATACTCTTATAGTATTCGAATAAGAATTTAATAGTTAAAATAAGGTTTTATTAAACATTTGTTAGTTACTTCTATGAGATTTCCTCAAAACATACTCTTATAGTATTCTAATAAGAATTTAGTAGTAAAAATAAGGTTTTATTAAACATTTGTTACTTACTTATATGAGTTTTCCTCAAAACATACTCTTATAGTATTCTAATAAGAATTTATTACTTAAAATAAGGTTTTATTAAACATTTGTTAGTTACTTCTATGAGTTTTCCTCAAAAAATACTCTTATAGTATTCTAATAAGAATTTAGTAGTTAAAATAAGGTTTATTAAACATTCGTTAGTTACTTCTATGAGTTTTCCTCAAAACTTACTCTTATAGTATTCAAACAAGAATTTAATAGTTAAAATAAGGTTTTATTAAACATTTGTTAGTTACTTCTATGAGATTTCCTCAAAACATACTCTTATAGTATTCTAATAAGAATTTAGTAGTTAAAATAAGGTTTTATTAAACATTTGTTACTTACTTATATGAGTTTTCCTCAAAACATACTCTTATAGTATTCTAATAAGAATTTATTAGTTAAAATAAGGTTTATTAAACATGTAAAGGCTCGGATTTTCAAATCCTAATTTTCTGGAATAAGAGAATTAAAAATGAAATTAAGTCGGTTTTAAAACTTGTTTAGCGGATTCCGACCGGAGTATAAATTTAACGAACAATTTCCGTTCTTTTACCTCAAAAATTCAAAATAATTATCGTGGTGTGTTATCCTTTTCGATTTTATAAATCTAATTAATCGAGAAAACGAGATTCAAAGAAACTAACTATCACGAACTAATTTCGGGGTTCAAAATTCGCGTATTCGTGATTTATATCCGGGTATTTGTTTAACCAATTCAACACATTACCCTCACCAACTCCCTCACCCCACCATACATCTTCAAAAGTCATCCCTCTCCCCGTCATTCTGCATTCACATCACCCTCATCACCATCACATTCACCAACTCCCTCTCCCTCCATTCCCTTGCTGACCATCACCACCATCGTCACTTTACCATCACCACCACGCCTTCACCATCTCCACGTCTCCTAACATCACCTTCCTCCATCGGCGTCGGTCCCGTTCACGGCATCACCAGCCTCCACCTCCGCAATCCTCGATGAGCAGAAGCAGCAGCAGGCCGAGGGACCTCTCCGACGTCCATCACCTCCGCCCAGGAACTCCCCAGCACCACCACCGAAGCCCTTTCCCCTGTTCGAGCGCGAACAATCTTCCGGTAAGCCGTTCTCCTTCGTTTCCGATCCAAATCACCCCCGAGCTCCTCCATCCCACTCACCAATGTCCGGTGTAGGTCCGACGAGCCATCGCGAGCCTCCGACGACGCCCAGAACTCCGATCGAGAGCTCCGAAGTCGCGAACCCCCTCGGTGAGCTTCCACCTTTCCCTTCTCTGTTTTGAATCGATTCGGTCCTTGGGTCGGGCTATGGGCGAGTGGCGAGTGAGCGAGAGCTGTGTGCGGGGAGTCGGGAGAGCTCGAGAGCTCCGGCGAGCTCGAGGGCAGCGCGGCGGGCGAGAGGGACAGCGTGTGCGAGGAGGGTCGAGTGAGGCGCTGTGGGCGGGGCGCAGCTGATGTGAGGGTCGAGCGAGGGTGAGTCTGCGAGAGCGGTGCGAGCAGCGTCCGAGCGGGGCGAGTCCAGGCGCACTGGCAGGGCTGTCCGAGGCGGCCAGCGTCGAGCAGCAGGCGGGAGCTGCAGATTCCTTCGAAGTTGGAGGAGGAAGATGGAACACGGGTCCCACCCTTCATGCCCAGTCAGCGCGGGGCCCACCTCCTTTGTGTTATTTTGTTTTGGAATTGAACCGGGTTGGTTGAGGTTTAGCGGGTTCGGTTCGGTTTGGGTTAAAAGCGTTGGTTCGGTTCGGGTTATTCGTTATATATTTATTTATTTAATTTATTAATTAATTGTTTAACCGATTTCCGATAATTGATTATTCAGAAATTGATTTGTGTGTCGGTATTTAAAAAGGGGTCGGTTTTAAAGTATATAAATTGAATTATTTTGTAACGGTTGAAAGTTACTTAAATCCCTAGAATGGTGATTTTAATTAAAGTAAAGTATGTCGGGATTATTTAAATGGATTTTTTTTGAAAGTATTTTTAAAGATTAAATATTTTATAAATTAGAAATGGCTAAGTATAAACTTGAAGTAATTGTTTTGGCTAACAACTGGACTAGCGAGTGAGATTTTATGGATTGAAGTATGATTGAGTCAGTTATGGAAATGACAATGGAATAAGATGATATAAGATGTTGCCATAAGTTGAGATAAAGAATGTTGATGATGCTATGATTAATGGATTGGTGGGCATGTTATGTAGTGGTAAATGGATCCCGTTTTGTGCAGTTTACTTATGCATATTTATTAATAATTGCTAGGTGATCTGTAACCTGCTTGCTTATATCTTGCTGCTTTTCATCTTGCTGATCTGCTACTCCAGGTAAGTTCTTTGAACTTACTCATGATGGGCGCTCTATGCACTGGGTGTTATATAGTAGGCTAGTGTCCATGCACCATACGACTTAGAATCATGCTTAGGAGCTAAAATGAAAATCATATGATTGCTATATGTCCTTGCAAGAGAACGGCCGTTATCTGTGATAGTCCTAGAGTCTTTGCTAGGGTCATAGGGTAGCCCAGCCTCATCGGGTACCCTGGGTCAATCGAGTCTATATGAGCATGATATGATAGCCCAACACCATCGGGCAAGCGATGATATGATATGATATGATATGATGATGCCGTGGGTTGTGCACCACCACGAGGAATTTGCTATGCTATAGCACCGAACTGGCCAGTGTCCGCCCTATCGGAAGGGGGGTGGAGGTACGAGAGGGACATGCCACTTGGCATTCTGTGTGGATCCATTTATCGCTTTCTGCATTATATTAAACTGTCAATATATATACGTGATTTAATTTACGCATGGCATTACGCATTTCATCTTAAGAGTAGGATGCTTATTATATGCCTCTCAGAGTGTGTTTACATACGCGCATGAGTGACCTGATGATTGACCCAGATCCCCCTCATTTTTTTTAGATTCAGGTAATCACTAGCCGTTATCGTTGCTTATGTGGATGCTTGGCGGGTTCAGACTTTTGGCGTTAGATCGAGAGGTTGAGAGACCACCACACTTCCTCTCTTTTAATACTCCCTTTCGGATGGTATTTAAACTCAACCTTATTTTTGCTTTCGCTCGATTTCACGATTAGACTAAGGCAGGTATTTGATCTCCAATGGATCCGCGATCTTTAAGGGTTCGAAATCCCTTCTTTTAGTACAAATATTTTGTTTTAAAACTCAACCCGTACCTGAATTGCAAGATCCGAACAAGGGGTTTTATCCCTTGAAACGTAACCCGGAAATCATAATTCCGGGCCGTTACAAAGATGGTATCAGAGCTTAGGTTGTGCAATTCGGGTACACAAGGGTCGAGTGTGTGTTTTGAAAACCGCCCACGAGTTTCAAGGACTTTTTGAAAAGGATTTAGAGGGGCAAAATGAATTTAATGTGCTTAACTAAAATTGGACTAAGTAATGAACTCGAGTTGTAATAAAAAAGGAGAATCGACAAAACGGGGACACGATTGGGTAGTAAAGGCGCTAGACCCCCCCTATTGGGTGTAGTTGGGAACGGTAGGCAAAATACTAGCTTGCTCTTTACAGAGGGTCCGGAAGACTCCAAGGAGATTGCACCAAGGTGGTTGGAGTGGCGAGTTAGGTAGGATCGCGAGGTTTTTGCCCCTCCGGTCAGTCGCTCCTTGAAGAGCGACATTAGATAGCTTGATGTGCTTTATATATTGAGACTGAGTATGACCTCCCTCGAAGGAGTTCATTATAATTGTCATTGACTAATTCTATGCTGAGTGCTTGATCTGCTAAAGTCTGATTGGTATGCCTAACAATTAAATGTGTTTCGACTGATCTGTACAAACGGGATAGTGGGAGTACCCTTAATTCTATGTGGTCAACCCAGCTTGTGTGAAATAGCCCCTTCCACTATGTTTGTTAACCCTTTGACGGTTCTATCGAGTCTTTCTCCCGGATGTCAGTATCTTTCATCGGAATCGGGTTGGTAAACACATTGCGTCAGAAACTCATGTATGTATATGGAGGTTGTCTGAGTGAGTATTGGAAGATAGTCCTTGATGTCATTTTGAGTCAAAAGTAAGGTGTTTCCGGGGTTGTCTTCCTTGATTCTTATGATGATCAACCGAGGTTTTCTTACCACAAAGAGTCGTACGTACCAAGGTCCCACGAGAAATAGGGGTGATGAGTCAGTTCGGGAAGGTCAATGGTTGCCCTTAGGGATCTCTGTCCGGTTGTAATGGTGACTCTCTCTGAACTGCATGACATGATTTTGTAACCTCCTGCATGTATCTTGCAAAATGCTTAATTGTAAAATGTTGCTCATGTTATTACATCTGTGATTAGTTACATTGATCAAGTCTCGTGTTATGTCTCACTCTCTATCGTGATTACGTTGTCATAGCATGCCTACTTGACTTATTATATTAATTGTACTAATGATTGATTGGAAGCATATAAACCACATGATATAAACCTACATGATAATTGTTTTCTCCTGGGTTAGGTCCATGATAGTGTGATAAACTCTTCTTCGTATGAATGCCTGTAAATGATATCTTTAGCATACTAGTGGATGAAGCCTTGATGCTTATTACTCGTTTTATGACAAGAATCTACAACATGCCCATCTATTTTGTATTCATCAGATTAATGATTGTTGGTTGTTTTCACTTGATATTGTTGTGTGATTAGTTGCGTTGGATGGGGAATATGTGGTATAATTGAGTCTTGATGAATGCATGCTATAATGTTCATGATGGCCATTGTGTGAGTCCAAGTTACACGTGTTATGTCTCTATCATCCCATCATGCCCTACTCAGTATGTTGCATCGTCATACCAATGCATGAATGTAAATGTCATGTGTAGGAAGTCGCATAATTAATGTTCTCCCTGTAAATAGGTTCATAATAGTGTGATCGTTCAGTTCTAGTGTCATGATAGAGTGAGTTACATACTTGATGAATATGTGTTATAACTTGATGTCAACATGCCTTATATGATACGTAATTCCCAGTACATGTTAAGATGATGATCCTTAATGTAAATTTGTGGTTGTATGACATTCTGTACCCATGCTTGCCCCATTACTTAGGTCCCGTGTTGCATCTTGCTTCTTGTCCTGATTATATGTCGCCTTTGTATGTCTAATTGACCTGTTGTATTGGCCGTACTAACGACTGATTTGAAGCATGAATTGCATGATAAGTGTCTGTATATAGTTATTGTCTTCCCCTAGATTAGGACCATGATAGTGTGCTACACTTCCCTTGTACGAATGTCGTAAGATGATTTTCCCTGCATGATTAGTCGATGTTACCCGTGGTTTGTTGACTAAATTAGTAGTTCAATTGTGATAATGCTATTTGACGTGATGTCTTGGTAAATGCATACCTTATTCAAACGGTTGTTGAGTTGGAATGCATACCTTGTATGCTAGTCATATTGCCTATTGCGTAGGCTTGCATTATGAATTGTTATATTCCTTCCATGCTTCTATACCTACGAGCTATGTTAATATGATTTCTTGCGCATCGATGTGTTGGTAATTCAAGCGCATGTATATATCGAATGTCATGTTGAGCCTTTAGTATCATGTAGGACCATTAGTTGTGACTTGTGCGAATTTATACCTTGCTTGCATTATTGCTGATTCCCTCTCGAGCTAGGTCCCTCATAGTGTGATCCTTCCCTCTTTCTATCACCTTGAAATATCTTACTCATGAAAATTAGATTGATGTTGAATTCGATGATCAATTGTTTTCTGTGATGGTTTATCCTAGCATGCTTACATGTTATCACTCGGTAGTGTTTCCCTATTCTCTTATGAATTCCTCTAGTGCTGGCATAGATGTATGACTTGGCACCTCGCATGATTACACACCACGTTATATCATTTTGCATATGCATGACGCATGAATGTTAAAATGAATTTAGTTGAGTTACCTTGATTGTGGTCATGGTTCGATATGTGCTAGTAGTATCCTGTAGGGCTTATGGTTTCCAATATGACTCACTAAATGATTACATGTTGTACCTATTCTATGATGTGATAACTACTGTACCTTTATATGTGTCCCATGATGATTCGTTCCTAGCATGATTATAATCTATTGCCATGATGTCCTTCTTGTTACTTTTGATGATGCCTCATGTTTCGTGAACATCCTATTGAACCCCTTTTAATGACTCTTGACTATGCTTGTATCACATTATGTGTCGCTAGTATCATGTAGGACATGCACTTTCTAAATGTACCTCATCATATGATTACGTGCCATGCTTGACCTACTATATGACCAGTGTGTTCGGATGAGATAGTTACTAGGTTGCTCCTATATGTTCTCGTATGACACTTAATCTAGTTGTTATGTTACACCTCACCATGCCATATTTGACCTCACCTATTGATGCATACACCATGCTTGTGCATTCTTTCATATACACCATACTCGTCATCGTCGTTAAATCCCACATGACCTCGAATCCTGCATGATCATTCTTGATTCCGCATAACTTGCTTAAGTTGCTAGGCATATCTGCTTTCATGGAATAATAGACTACTATCTTGTCTCGCATGCATCAGTATAGGAATCGATCGTGTCGTTGGGAATGAATACGAATGTTGCTCCCCTGAAATAGGTACCTGTTAGTGTGGATTAGCGTGATTGATATGCTCCATAATGAATTCGTGTTTGCTTGTCGCGATTATAACTTAATGGACTTCCATAAGGGCATCGTTGCTATTCTCAGGTCAGAGTTTCGCCTCTAGTTGTCATCCTTAGGGTTGGTGTGTGTTCGTTCCGAAAGGAACATTGGGTTGTCTGCTCTTGTCCCTCCCCTATCTTCGCTAACTTGAACTCCTACACGACACGTTGGACGATTGACGACATGAAAGAGGAAATGGGAAGTCTGATAGCGATAGAGCAACGCCGCGAAGGCGTGGGCCCATAACCCATAGGCCTCAAGATCAACGATTTCGGCAGGACAAACACGTTTTGAGGATGATGATTACTGGGTACGATATGACTTACAAGCGAGAGTGTCCTCCCTTCTAACTCTTAATCCTCTCTGAATTAGTTGATGATGGTATTTCATTGATATGACGATGGAATTTATGTGTTGATGTGCTGACCTGGTAATGAATCTTGCATGATCATCCATTGTCTATGATGATATGATTCGATGTCTTATAGTTTTCATGTACCATGATGTTTCGATGTTTTCCTACCCTATATTGCTAAGCATGATCTGAACTCTTGTGCCTATAAAAGTATGAACTGCGAATGCTGAGGAACCTGAATTGTTATCTGATAAGGCTATGTTGAAACTTGCTAGCTTGAATTGACTATGTTCATATGTGGTGTTTTGCAATAATTTTGAGCATAATAGCAAATTGAGACTTGTTGACTGATGATAATTTGGTAATTTTCTTGCTTACATGACTTGTTAATATGTACTGGCATGATGTTAGATAGCGACCATGAGAAACTTGGTATGGAACGATACTACATGTTGATACGCAATATTGAAATATAGTTGAAAGTGACAAATGTTATCATGATATATTGATGCTTTGCTATCCTGTTATGTTGTTATAGAAGAATGTTAGGATGTGTTGCGATAGGATATATGAGATAATGATGTGTTATTATATGAAAGCATGATGTTGTATTATATAGTTAAGCATGATTATTGATACGTTAAATGATGAACATGACTCAATGGTGCCTGGTTACTAAATGATCGTCATTCGATATTATGATGAGTTGAGGTGATGTCTTTTAGGGCATGCTGACATGTTGGTGAATTATATACTACTTGAACTTCCTTTTCTGAATCTTAATAGGCATGGCCTTGATGTGTTGATATGTTGACATGATAAATCTGCTATGACTGGTTCTACTTGTAGTGCGATGTTATGCGATTTTGAGAATTGATGTGTACTGACATACTAACCCTGTGACACTTAGCCCATTGATCTCTTGACATGTGTGCTTGCATGATAACTTATGAGAATTCGATCATGGACTTGTGATTCCTTCAGTATGATGTAGATATGCCTTACGACTCGTGGTATGATGTTGAGATTTAGTTATTGCTTTGGACATGTTCCGAATGGATGGTATGATTTATGTTATAGGGTAAAAATGTTATGTGGTTGAGATTATCATGATTGATGTTGAGATTTGCCACATGAGATGTGGCTGATGATGTTATGAGTTGATGAGTTGGTTCCTTTTGTTCATACTGAGTGGAGAATGATGATTGATCTGATTCGGAAACTAGGAAGAGAATATGAGATTAGTCTTTAGAGGTGGATGATTCCACCTCTCGTGATGTGAAATTGCTTGACTAACGTCGAATTTGAAGATTTGAAACGGATTTGAAAAATACTAACTTGGATTTTAAAAGAATAAATCCTATCAAGAATTTTAACGATTTCGAGGTCAATATTTCCATTTGCAAAACTCTTTTGAATCATTCGGGACTGGATTTACATTATGACGCCTCACGAAGTGGATAATAATATTTGAGTTATGATATGGCCAAAGAGTCGGAGTAAGGATGTGATAGGGGCCCATATTACATTCTTACTACGGTATATTGGGGATATTATGATCACGGCAACGGTACTGTGAGGATCTCATAGGGGCACTTATGAGGTGTTCACGGGATCAATGACATGATCCTTGGACTCACCAATTTCAAACTTCATCCCCGGTTTTAAGATTTTTTTAGTCTCGAGGACGAGACTTGTTTTTAGAGGTGGATGATGTAAAGGCTCGGATTTTCAAATCCTAATTTTCTGGAATAAGAGAATTAAAAATGAAATTAAGTCGGTTTTAAAACTTGTTTAGCGGATTCCGACCGGAGTATAAATTTAACGAACAATTTCCGTTCTTTTACCTCAAAAATTCAAAATAATTATCGTGGTGTGTTATCCTTTTCGATTTTATAAATCTAATTAATCGAGAAAACGAGATTCAAAGAAACTAACTATCACGAACTAATTTCGGGGTTCAAAATTCGCGTATTCGTGATTTATATCCGGGTATTTGTTTAACCAATTCAACACATTACCCTCACCAACTCCCTCACCCCACCATACATCTTCAAAAGTCATCCCTCTCCCCGTCATTCTGCATTCACATCACCCTCATCACCATCACATTCACCAACTCCCTCTCCCTCCATTCCCTTGCTGACCATCACCACCATCGTCACTTTACCATCACCACCACGCCTTCACCATCTCCACGTCTCCTAACATCACCTTCCTCCATCGGCGTCGGTCCCGTTCACGGCATCACCAGCCTCCACCTCCGCAATCCTCGATGAGCAGAAGCAGCAGCAGGCCGAGGGACCTCTCCGACGTCCATCACCTCCGCCCAGGAACTCCCCAGCACCACCACCGAAGCCCTTTCCCCTGTTCGAGCGCGAACAATCTTCCGGTAAGCCGTTCTCCTTCGTTTCCGATCCAAATCACCCCCGAGCTCCTCCATCCCACTCACCAATGTCCGGTGTAGGTCCGACGAGCCATCGCGAGCCTCCGACGACGCCCAGAACTCCGATCGAGAGCTCCGAAGTCGCGAACCCCCTCGGTGAGCTTCCACCTTTCCCTTCTCTGTTTTGAATCGATTCGGTCCTTGGGTCGGGCTATGGGCGAGTGGCGAGTGAGCGAGAGCTGTGTGCGGGGAGTCGGGAGAGCTCGAGAGCTCCGGCGAGCTCGAGGGCAGCGCGGCGGGCGAGAGGGACAGCGTGTGCGAGGAGGGTCGAGTGAGGCGCTGTGGGCGGGGCGCAGCTGATGTGAGGGTCGAGCGAGGGTGAGTCTGCGAGAGCGGTGCGAGCAGCGTCCGAGCGGGGCGAGTCCAGGCGCACTGGCAGGGCTGTCCGAGGCGGCCAGCGTCGAGCAGCAGGCGGGAGCTGCAGATTCCTTCGAAGTTGGAGGAGGAAGATGGAACACGGGTCCCACCCTTCATGCCCAGTCAGCGCGGGGCCCACCTCCTTTGTGTTATTTTGTTTTGGAATTGAACCGGGTTGGTTGAGGTTTAGCGGGTTCGGTTCGGTTTGGGTTAAAAGCGTTGGTTCGGTTCGGGTTATTCGTTATATATTTATTTATTTAATTTATTAATTAATTGTTTAACCGATTTCCGATAATTGATTATTCAGAAATTGATTTGTGTGTCGGTATTTAAAAAGGGGTCGGTTTTAAAGTATATAAATTGAATTATTTTGTAACGGTTGAAAGTTACTTAAATCCCTAGAATGGTGATTTTAATTAAAGTAAAGTATGTCGGGATTATTTAAATGGATTTTTTTTGAAAGTATTTTTAAAGATTAAATATTTTATAAATTAGAAATGGCTAAGTATAAACTTGAAGTAATTGTTTTGGCTAACAACTGGACTAGCGAGTGAGATTTTATGGATTGAAGTATGATTGAGTCAGTTATGGAAATGACAATGGAATAAGATGATATAAGATGTTGCCATAAGTTGAGATAAAGAATGTTGATGATGCTATGATTAATGGATTGGTGGGCATGTTATGTAGTGGTAAATGGATCCCGTTTTGTGCAGTTTACTTATGCATATTTATTAATAATTGCTAGGTGATCTGTAACCTGCTTGCTTATATCTTGCTGCTTTTCATCTTGCTGATCTGCTACTCCAGGTAAGTTCTTTGAACTTACTCATGATGGGCGCTCTATGCACTGGGTGTTATATAGTAGGCTAGTGTCCATGCACCATACGACTTAGAATCATGCTTAGGAGCTAAAATGAAAATCATATGATTGCTATATGTCCTTGCAAGAGAACGGCCGTTATCTGTGATAGTCCTAGAGTCTTTGCTAGGGTCATAGGGTAGCCCAGCCTCATCGGGTACCCTGGGTCAATCGAGTCTATATGAGCATGATATGATAGCCCAACACCATCGGGCAAGCGATGATATGATATGATATGATATGATGATGCCGTGGGTTGTGCACCACCACGAGGAATTTGCTATGCTATAGCACCGAACTGGCCAGTGTCCGCCCTATCGGAAGGGGGGTGGAGGTACGAGAGGGACATGCCACTTGGCATTCTGTGTGGATCCATTTATCGCTTTCTGCATTATATTAAACTGTCAATATATATACGTGATTTAATTTACGCATGGCATTACGCATTTCATCTTAAGAGTAGGATGCTTATTATATGCCTCTCAGAGTGTGTTTACATACGCGCATGAGTGACCTGATGATTGACCCAGATCCCCCTCATTTTTTTTAGATTCAGGTAATCACTAGCCGTTATCGTTGCTTATGTGGATGCTTGGCGGGTTCAGACTTTTGGCGTTAGATCGAGAGGTTGAGAGACCACCACACTTCCTCTCTTTTAATACTCCCTTTCGGATGGTATTTAAACTCAACCTTATTTTTGCTTTCGCTCGATTTCACGATTAGACTAAGGCAGGTATTTGATCTCCAATGGATCCGCGATCTTTAAGGGTTCGAAATCCCTTCTTTTAGTACAAATATTTTGTTTTAAAACTCAACCCGTACCTGAATTGCAAGATCCGAACAAGGGGTTTTATCCCTTGAAACGTAACCCGGAAATCATAATTCCGGGCCGTTACAAAACATTCGTTAGTTACTTCTATTAGTTTTCCTCAAAACATACTCTTATAGTATTCTAATAAGAATTTAGTAGTTAAAATAAGGTTTATTAAACATTCGTTAGTTACTTCTATGAGTGTTCCTCAAAACTTACTCTTATAGTATTCAAACAAGAATTTAATAGTTAAAATAAGGTCTTATTACACATTTGTTAGTTACTTATATGAGTTTTCCTCAAAACATACTCTTATAGTATTCTAATAAGAATTTAGTAGTTAAAATAATGTTTATCAAACATTCGTTAGTTACTTCTATTAGTTTTCCTCAAAACATACTCTTATAATATTCAAACAAGAATTTAATAGTTAAAATAAGGTTTTATTAAACGTTTTTTAGTTACTTCTATGAGATTTCCTCAAAACATACTCTTATAGTATTCTAATAAGAATTTAGTAGTAAAAATAAGGTTTTATTAAACATTCGTTAGTTACTTCTATGAGTTTTCCACAAAACATACTCTTATAGTATTCTAATAAGAATTTAGTAATTAAAATAAGGTTTTATTAAACATTCGTTAGTTACTTCGATTAGTTTTCCTTAAAACATACTCTTATAGTATTCTAATAAGAATTTAATAGTTAAAATAAGGTTTTATTACACATTTGTTACTTACTTATATGAGTTTTCCTCAAAACATACTCTTATAGTATTCTAATAAGAATTTAGTAGTTAAAATAAGGTTTTATTAAACATTCGTTACTTACTTCTATGAGTTTTCCTCAAAACATACTCTTATAGTATTCGAATAAAAATTTAATAGTTAAAATAAGGTTTTATTAAACAATTGTTAGTTACTTATATGAGTTTTCCTCAAAACACACTCTTATAGTATTCTAATAAGAATTTATTCGTTAAAGTAAGATTTTAGTAAACATCCGTTAGTTACTTCGATGAGTTTTCCTCAAAACATACTCTTATAGTATTCTAATAAGAATTTAGTAGTTAAAATAAGGTTTATTAAACATTCGTTAGTTACTTCTATGAGTTTTCCTCAAAACATACTCTTATAGTATTTTTTAGTAGTTAAAATAAGGTTTTATTAAACATTCGTTAGTTATTTCTATGAGTTTTCCTCAAAACATACTCTTATAATATTCTAATAAGAATTTAGTAGTTAAAATAAGGTTTTATTAAACATTTGTTACCTACTTATATGAGTTTTCCTCAAAACATACTCTTATAGTATTCTAATAAGAATTTAGTAGTTAAAATAAGGTTTTATTAAACATTTGTTAGTTACTTCTATGAGTTTTCCTCAAAAAATACTCTTATAGTATTCTAATAATATTTTAGTAGTTAAAATAAGGTTTATTAAACATTCGTTAGTTACTTCTATGAGTTTTCCTCAAAACTTACTCTTATAGTATTCAAACAAGAATTTAATAGTTAAAATAAGGTTTTATTACACATTTGTTAGTTACTTATATGAGTTTTCCTCAAAACATACTCTTATAGTATTCTAATAAGAATTTAGTACTTAAAATAAGGTTTTATTAAACATTCGTTAGTTATATCGATGAGTTTTCCTTAAAACATACTCTTATAGTATTCTTATAAGAATTTAGTATTTAAAATAAGGTTTTACTAAACATTTGTTACTTACTTATATGAGTTTTCCTCAAAACATACTCTTATAGTATTCTAATAAGAATTCAGTAGTTAAAATAAGGTTTTATTAAACATTCGTTAGTTAGTTCTATGAGTTTTCCTCAAAACATACTCTTATAGTATTCTAATAAGAATTTAGTAGTTAAAACAAGGTTTTATTAAACATTTGTTACTTACTTATATGAGTTTTCCTCAAAACATACTCTTATAGTATTCTAATAAGAATTTAGTAGTAAAAATAAGGTTTTATTAAACATTCGTTAGTTACTTCTATGAGTTTTCCACAAAACATACTCTTATATTATTCTAATAAGAATTTAGTAGTTAAAATAAGGTTTATTAAACATTCGTTAGTTACTTCTATGAGTTTTCCTCAAAACTTACTCTTATAGTATTCAAACAAGAATTTAATAGTTAAAATAAGGTCTTATTACACATTTGTTAGTTACTTATATGAGTTTTCCTCAAAACATACTCTTATAGTATTCTAATAAGAATTTAGTAATTAAAATAAGGTTTTATTAAACATTCGTTAGTTACTTCGATTAGTTTTCCTTAAAACATACTCTTATAGTATTCTAATAAGAATTTAATAGTTAAAATAAGGTTTTATTACACATTTGTTACTTACTTATATGAGTTTTCCTCAAAACATACTCTTATAGTATTCTAATAAGAATTTAGTAGTTAAAATAAGGTTTTATTAAACATTCGTTACTTACTTGTATCAGTTTTCCTGAAAACATACTCTTATAGTATTCGAATAAGAATTTAATAGTTAAAATAAGGTTTTATTAAACAATTGTTAGTTACTTATATGAGTTTTCCTCAAAACATACTCTTATAGTATTCTAATAAGAATTTATTCGTTAAAGTAAGATTTTAGTAAACATCCGTTAGTTACTTCGATGAGTTTTCCTCAAAACATACTCTTATAGTATTCTAATAAGAATTTAGTAGTTAAAATAAGGTTTATTAAACATTCGTTAGTTACTTCTATGAGTTTTCCTCAAAACATACTCTTATAGTATTTAGTAGTTAAAATAAGGTTTTATTAAACATTCGTTAGTTATTTCTATGAGTTTTCCTCAAAACATACTCTTATAATATTCTAATAAGAATTTAGTAGTTAAAATAAGGTTTATTAAACATTCGTTAGTTACTTCTATTAGTTTTCCTCAAAACATACTCTTATAGTATTCTAATAAGAATTTAGTAGTTAAAATAAGGTTTATTAAACATTCGTTAGTTACTTCTATGAGTTTTCCTCAAAACTTACTCTTATAGTATTCAAACAAGAATTTAATAGTTAAAATAAGGTCTTATTACACATTTGTTAGTTACTTATATGAGTTTTCCTCAAAACATACTCTTATAGTATTCTAATAAGAATTTCGTACTTAAAATAAGGTTTATTAAACATTCGTTAGTTACTTCTATGAGTTTTCCTCAAAACATACTCTTATAGTATTTTTTTAGTAATTAAAATAAGGTTTTATTAAACATTCGTTAGTTATTTCTATGAGTTTTCCTCAAAACATACTCTTATAATATTCTAATAAGAATTTAGTAGTTAAAATAAGGTTTAGTAAACATTCGTTAGTTACTTCTATGAGTTTTCCTCAAAACTTACTCTTATAGTATTCAAACAAGAATTTAATAGTTAAAATAAGGTTTTATTACACATTTGTTAGTTACTTATATGAGTTTTCCTCAAAACATACTCTTATAGTATTTTAATAAGAATTTAGTAATTAAAATAAGGTTTTATTAAACATTCGTTAGTTACTTCTATGAGTTTTCTTCAAAACATACTCTTATAGTATTCTAATAAGAATTTAGTAGTTAAAATAAGTTTTTATTAAACATTCGTTAGTTACTTCTATGAGTTTTCCTCAAAACATACTCTTATAGTATTCTAATAAGAATTTAGTAGTTAAAATAAGGTTTCTTAAACATTCGTTAGTTACTTCTATGAGTTTTCCTCAAAACATACTCTTATAGTATTCGAATAAGAATTTAATAGTTCAAATAAGGTTTTATTAAACATTTGTTAGTTACTTATATGAGTTTTCCTGAAAACATACTCTTATAGTATTCTAATAAGAATTTATTCGTTAAAGTAAGATTTTTTTAAACATCCGTTAGTTACTTCGATGAGTTTTCCTCAAAACATACTCTTATAGTATTCTAATAAGAATTTAGTAGTTAAAATAAGGTTTATTAAACATTCGTTAGTTACTTCTATGAGTTTTCCTCAAAACATACTCTTATAATATTTTTTAGTAGTTAAAATAAGGTTTTATTAAACATTCGTTAGTTATTTCTATGAGTTTTCCTCAAAACATACTCTTATAGTATTCTAATAAGAATTTAGTAGTTAAAATAAGGTTTATTAAACATTCGTTAGTTACTTCTATTAGTTTTCCTCAAAACATACTCTTATAGTATTCAAACTAGAATTTAATAGTTAAAATAAGGTTTTATTAAACATTTTTTAGTTACTTCTATGAGATATCCTCAAAATATACTCTTATAGTATTCTAATAAGAATTTAGTAGTTAAAATAAGGTTTTATTAAACATTTGTTACTTACTTATATGAGTTTTCCTCAAAACATACTCTTATAGTATTCTAATAAGAATTTAGTAGTTAAAATAAGGTTTTATTAAATATTCGTTAGTTACTTCTATGAATTTTCCTCAAAACATACTCTTATAGTATTCTAATAAGAATTTAGTAGTTAAAATAAGGTTTATTAAACATTCGTTATTTACTTCTATGAGTTTTCCTCAAAACTTACTCTTATAGTATTCAAACAAGAATTTAATAGTTAAAATAAGGTTTTATTACACATTTGTTAGTTACTTATATGAGTTTTCCTCAAAACATACTCTTATAGTATTCTAATAAGAATTTAGTAATTAAAATAAGGTTTTATTAAACATTCGTTAGATACTTCGATTAGTTTTCCTTAAAACATACTCTTATAGTATTCTAATAAGAATTTAGTAGTTAAAATAAGGTTTTACTAAACATTTATTACTTACTTATATGAGTTTTCCTCAAAACATACTCTTATAGTATTCTAATAAGAATTTAGTAGTTAAAATAAGGTTTTATTAAACATTCGTTAGTTACTTCTATGAATTTTCCTCAAAACATACTCTTATAGTATTCGAATAAGAATTTAATAGTTAAAATAAGGTTTTATTAAACATTTGTTAGTTACTTCTATGAGATTTTCTCAAAACATACTCTTATAGTATTCTAATAAGAATTTAGTAGTTAAAATAAGGTTTATTAAACATTCGTTAGTTACTTCTATGAGTTTTCCTCAAAACTTACTCTTATAGTATTCAAACAAGAATTTAATAGTTAAAATAAGGTTTTATTACACATTTGTTAGTTACTTATATGAGTTTTCCTCAAAACATACTCTTATAGTATTCTAATAAGAATTTAGTACTTAAAATAAGGTTTTATTAAACATTCGTTAGTTATATCGATGAGTTTTCCTTAAAACATACTCTTATAGTATTCTTATAAGAATTTAGTATTTAAAATAAGGTTTTACTAAACATTTGTTACTTACTTATATGAGTTTTCCTCAAAACATACTCTTATAGTATTCTAATAAGAATTCAGTAGTTAAAATAAGGTTTTATTAAACATTCGTTAGTTAGTTCTATGAGTTTTCCTCAAAACATACTCTTATAGTATTCTAATAAGAATTTAGTAGTTAAAACAAGGTTTTATTAAACATTTGTTACTTACTTATATGAGTTTTCCTCAAAACATACTCTTATAGTATTCTAATAAGAATTTAGTAGTAAAAATAAGGTTTTATTAAACATTCGTTAGTTACTTCTATGAGTTTTCCACAAAACATACTCTTATATTATTCTAATAAGAATTTAGTAGTTAAAATAAGGTTTATTAAACATTCGTTAGTTACTTCTATGAGTTTTCCTCAAAACTTACTCTTATAGTATTCAAACAAGAATTTAATAGTTAAAATAAGGTCTTATTACACATTTGTTAGTTACTTATATGAGTTTTCCTCAAAACATACTCTTATAGTATTCTAATAAGAATTTAGTAATTAAAATAAGGTTTTATTAAACATTCGTTAGATACTTCGATTAGTTTTCCTTAAAACATACTCTTATAGTATTCTAATAAGAATTTAGTAGTTAAAATAAGGTTTTACTAAACATTTATTACTTACTTATATGAGTTTTCCTCAAAACATACTCTTATAGTATTCTAATAAGAATTTAGTAGTTAAAATAAGGTTTTATTAAACATTCGTTAGTTACTTCTATGAATTTTCCTCAAAACATACTCTTATAGTATTCGAATAAGAATTTAATAGTTAAAATAAGGTTTTATTAAACATTTGTTAGTTACTTCTATGAGATTTTCTCAAAACATACTCTTATAGTATTCTAATAAGAATTTAGTAGTTAAAATAAGGTTTTATTAAACATTTGTTACTTACTTATATGAGTTTTCCTCAAAACATACTCTTGTAGTATTCTAATAAGAATTTATTAGTTAAAATAAGGTTTTATTAAACATTTGTTAGTTACTTCTATTAGTTTTCCTCAAAAAATACTCTTATAGTATTCTAATAAGAATTTAGTAGTTAAAATAATGTTTATTAAACATTCGTTAGTTACTTCTATGAGTTTTCCTCAAAACTTACTCTTATAGTATTCAAACAAGAATTTAATAGTTAAAATAAGGTTTTATTACACATTTGTTAGTTACTTATATGAGTTTTCCTCAAAACATACTCTTATAGTATTCTAATAAGAATTTAGTAATTAAAATAAGGTTTTATTAAACATTCGTTAGTTATATCGATGAGTTTTCCTTAAAACATACTCTTATAGTATTCTTATAAGAATTTAGTATTTAAAATAAGTTTTTACTAAACATTTGTTACTTACTTATATGAGTTTTCCTCAAAACATACTCTTATAGTATTCTAATAAGAATTCAGTAGTTAAAATAAGGTTTATTAAACATTCGTTAGTTACTTCTATTAGTTTTCCTCAAAACATACTCTTATAGTATTCTAATAAGAATTTAGTAGTTAAAATAAGGTTTATTAAACATTCGTTAGTTACTTCTATGAGTTTTCCTCAAAACTTACTCTTATAGTATTCAAACAAGAATGTAATAGTTAAAATAAGGTCTTATTACACATTTGTTAGTTACTTATATGAGTTTTCCTCAAAACATACTCTTATAGTATTCTAATAAGAATTTCGTACTTAAAATAAGGTTTATTAAACATTCGTTAGTTACTTCTATGAGTTTTCCTCAAAACATACTCTTATAGTATTTTTTTAGTAATTAAAATAAGGTTTTATTAAACATTCGTTAGTTATTTCTATGAGTTTTCCTCAAAACATACTCTTATAATATTCTAATAAGAATTTAGTAGTTAAAATAAGGTTTAGTAAACATTCGTTAGTTACTTCTATGAGTTTTCCTCAAAACTTACTCTTATAGTATTCAAACAAGAATTTAATAGTTAAAATAAGGTTTTATTACACATTTGTTAGTTACTTATATGAGTTTTCCTCAAAACATACTCTTATAGTATTCTAATAAGAATTTAGTAATTAAAATAAGGTTTTATTAAACATTCGTTAGTTACTTCTATGAGTTTTCTTCAAAACATACTCTTATAGTATTCTAATAAGAATTTAGTAGTTAAAATAAGTTTTTATTAAACATTCGTTAGTTACTTCTATGAGTTTTCCTCAAAACATACTCTTATAGTATTCTAATAAGAATTTAGTAGTTAAAATAAGGTTTATTAAACATTCGTTAGTTACTTCTATGAGTTTTCCTCAAAACATACTCTTATAGTATTCGAATAAGAATTTAATAGTTCAAATAAGGTTTTATTAAACATTTGTTAGTTACTTATATGAGTTTTCCTCAAAACATACTCTTATAGTATTCTAATAAGAATTTATTCGTTAAAGTAAGATTTTATTAAACATCCGTTAGTTACTTCGATGAGTATTTTTTAGTAGTTAAAATAATGTTTATCAAACATTCGTTAGTTACTTCTATTAGTTTTCCTCAAAACATACTCTTATAATATTCAAACAAGAATTTAATAGTTAAAATAAGGTTTTATTAAACGTTTTTTAGTTACTTCTATGAGATTTCCTCAAAACATACTCTTATAGTATTCTAATAAGAATTTAGTAGTTAAAATAAGGTTTTATTAAACATTTGTTACTTACTTATATGAGTTTTCCTCAAAACATACTCTTATAGTATTCTAATAAGAATTTAGTAGTTAAAATAAGGTTTTATTAAACATTTGTTAGTTACTTCTATGAGTTTTCCTCAAAAAATACTCTTATAGTATTCTAATAAGAATTTAGTAGTTAAAATAAGGTTTATTAAACATTCGTTAGTTACTTCTATGAGTTTTCCTCAAAACTTACTCTTATAGTATTCAAACAAGAATTTAATAGTTAAAATAAGGTTTTATTACACATTTGTTAGTTACTTATATGAGTTTTCCTCAAAACATACTCTTATAGTATTCTAATAAGAATTTAGTAATTAAAATAAGGTTTTATTAAACATTCGTTATTTACTTCTATGAGTTTTCTTCAAAACATACTCTTATAGTATTCTAATAAGAATTTAGTAGTTAAAATAAGTTTTTATTAAACATTCGTTAGTTACTTCTATGAGTTTTCCTCAAAACATACTCTTATAGTATTCTAATAAGAATTTAGTAGTTAAAACAAGGTTTATTAAACATTCGTTAGTTACTTCTATGAGTTTTCCTCAAAACATACTCTTATAGTATTCGAATAAGAATTTAATAGTTCAAATAAGGTTTTATTAAACATTTGTTAGTTACTTATATGAGTTTTCCTCAAAACATACTCTTATAGTATTCTAATAAGAATTTATTCGTTAAAGTAAGATTTTATTAAACATCCGTTAGTTACTTCGATGAGTATTTTTTAGTAGTTAAAATAATGTTTATCAAACATTCGTTAGTTACTTCTATTAGTTTTCCTCAAAACATACTCTTATAATATTCAAACAAGAATTTAATAGTTAAAATAAGGTTTTATTAAACGTTTTTTAGTTACTTCTATGAGATTTCCTCAAAACATACTCTTATAGTATTCTAATAAGAATTTAGTAGTTAAAATAAGGTTTTATTAAACATTTGTTACTTACTTATATGAGTTTTCCTCAAAACATACTCTTATAGTATTCTAATAAGAATTTAGTAGTTAAAATAAGGTTTTATTAAACATTGGTTAGTTACTTCTATGAGTTTTCCTCAAAAAATACTCTTATAGTATTCTAATAAGAATTTAGTAGTTAAAATAAGGTTTATTAAACATTCGTTAGTTACTTCTATGAGTTTTCCTCAAAACTTACTCTTATAGTATTCAAACAAGAATTTAATAGTTAAAATAAGGTTTTATTACACATTTGTTAGTTACTTATATGAGTTTTCCTCAAAACATACTCTTATAGTATTCTAATAAGAATTTAGTACTTAAAATAAGGTTTTATTAAACACTCGTTAGTTATATCGATGAGTTTTCCTCAAAACATACTCTTATAGTATTCTAATAAGAATTTAGTAATTAAAATAAGGTTTTATTAAACATTCGTTAGTTACTTCTATGAGTTTTCTTCAAAACATACTCTTATAGTATTCTAATAAGAATTTAGTAGTTAAAATAAGTTTTTATTAAACATTCGTTAGTTACTTCTATGAGTTTTCCTCAAAACATACTCTTATAGTATTCTAATAAGAATTTAGTAGTTAAAATAAGGTTTATTAAACATTCGTTAGTTACTTCTATGAGTTTTCCTCAAAACATACTCTTATAGTATTCGAATAAGAATTTAATAGTTCAAATAAGGTTTTATTAAACATTTGTTAGTTACTTATATGAGTTTTCCTCAAAACATACTCTTATAGTATTCTAATAAGAATTTATTCGTTAAAGTAAGATTTTATTAAACATCCGTTAGTTACTTCGATGAGTATTTTTTAGTAGTTAAAATAATGTTTATCAAACATTCGTTAGTTACTTCTATTAGTTTTCCTCAAAACATACTCTTATAATATTCAAACAAGAATTTAATAGTTAAAATAAGGTTTTATTAAACGTTTTTTAGTTACTTCTATGAGATTTCCTCAAAACATACTCTTATAGTATTCTAATAAGAATTTAGTAGTTAAAATAAGGTTTTATTAAACATTTGTTACTTACTTATATGAGTTTTCCTCAAAACATACTCTTATAGTATTCTAATAAGAATTTAGTAGTTAAAATAAGGTTTTATTAAACATTTGTTAGTTACTTCTATGAGTTTTCCTCAAAAAATACTCTTATAGTATTCTAATAAGAATTTAGTAGTTAAAATAAGGTTTATTAAACATTCGTTAGTTACTTCTATGAGTTTTCCTCAAAACTTACTCTTATAGTATTCAAACAAGAATTTAATAGTTAAAATAAGGTTTTATTACACATTTGTTAGTTACTTATATGAGTTTTCCTCAAAACATACTCTTATAGTATTCTAATAAGAATTTAGTAATTAAAATAAGGTTTTATTAAACATTCGTTAGTTACTTCTATGAGTTTTCTTCAAAACATACTCTTATAGTATTCTAATAAGAATTTAGTAGTTAAAATAAGTTTTTATTAAACATTCGTTAGTTACTTCTATGAGTTTTCCTCAAAACATACTCTTATAGTATTCTAATAAGAATTTAGTAGTTAAAACAAGGTTTATTAAACATTCGTTAGTTACTTCTATGAGTTTTCCTCAAAACATACTCTTATAGTATTCGAATAAGAATTTAATAGTTCAAATAAGGTTTTATTAAACATTTGTTAGTTACTTATATGAGTTTTCCTCAAAACATACTCTTATAGTATTCTAATAAGAATTTATTCGTTAAAGTAAGATTTTATTAAACATCCGTTAGTTACTTCGATGAGTATTTTTTAGTAGTTAAAATAATGTTTATCAAACATTCGTTAGTTACTTCTATTAGTTTTCCTCAAAACATACTCTTATAATATTCAAACAAGAATTTAATAGTTAAAATAAGGTTTTATTAAACGTTTTTTAGTTACTTCTATGAGATTTCCTCAAAACATACTCTTATAGTATTCTAATAAGAATTTAGTAGTTAAAATAAGGTTTTATTAAACATTTATTACTTACTTATATGAGTTTTCCTCAAAACATACTCTTATAGTATTCTAATAAGAATTTAGTAGTTAAAATAAGGTTTTATTAAACATTGGTTAGTTACTTCTATGAGTTTTCCTCAAAAAATACTCTTATAGTATTCTAATAAGAATTTAGTAGTTAAAATAAGGTTTATTAATCATTCGTTAGTTACTTCTATGAGTTTTCCTCAAAACTTACTCTTATAGTATTCAAACAAGAATTTAATAGTTAAAATAAGGTTTTATTACACATTTTTTAGTTACTTATATGAGTTTTCCTCAAAACATACTCTTATAGTATTCTAATAAGAATTTAGTACTTAAAATAAGGTTTTATTAAACACTCGTTAGTTATATCGATGAGTTTTCCTCAAAACATACTCTTATAGTATTCTAATAAGAATTTAGTAATTAAAATAAGGTTTTATTAAACATTCGTTAGTTACTTCTATGAGTTTTCTTCAAAACATACTCTTATAGTATTCTAATAAGAATTTAGTAGTTAAAATAAGTTTTTATTAAACATTCGTTAGTTACTTCTATGAGTTTTCCTCAAAACATACTCTTATAGTATTCTAATAAGAATTTAGTAGTTAAAACAAGGTTTATTAAACATTCGTTAGTTACTTCTATGAGTTTTCCTCAAAACATACTCTTATAGTATTCGAATAAGAATTTAATAGTTCAAATAAGGTTTTATTAAACATTTGTTAGTTACTTATATGAGTTTTCCTCAAAACATACTCTTATAGTATTCTAATAAGAATTTATTCGTTAAAGTAAGATTTTATTAAACATCCGTTAGTTACTTCGATGAGTATTTTTTAGTAGTTAAAATAATGTTTATCAAACATTCGTTAGTTACTTCTATTAGTTTTCCTCAAAACATACTCTTATAATATTCAAACAAGAATTTAATAGTTAAAATAAGGTTTTATTAAACGTTTTTTAGTTACTTCTATGAGATTTCCTCAAAACATACTCTTATAGTATTCTAATAAGAATTTAGTAGTTAAAATAAGGTTTTATTAAACATTTGTTACTTACTTATATGAGTTTTCCTCAAAACATACTCTTATAGTATTCTAATAAGAATTTAGTAGTTAAAATAAGGTTTTATTAAACATTGGTTAGTTACTTCTATGAGTTTTCCTCAAAAAATACTCTTATAGTATTCTAATAAGAATTTAGTAGTTAAAATAAGGTTTATTAAACATTCGTTAGTTACTTCTATGAGTTTTCCTCAAAACTTACTCTTATAGTATTCAAACAAGAATTTAATAGTTAAAATAAGGTTTTATTACACATTTGTTAGTTACTTATATGAGTTTTCCTCAAAACATACTCTTATAGTATTCTAATAAGAATTTAGTACTTAAAATAAGGTTTTATTAAACACTCGTTAGTTATATCGATGAGTTTTCCTCAAAACATACTCTTATAGTATTCTAATAAGAATTTAGTAATTAAAATAAGGTTTTATTAAACATTCGTTAGTTACTTCTATGAGTTTTCTTCAAAACATACTCTTATAGTATTCTAATAAGAATTTAGTAGTTAAAATAAGTTTTTATTAAACATTCGTTAGTTACTTCTATGAGTTTTCCTCAAAACATACTCTTATAGTATTCTAATAAGAATTTAGTAGTTAAAATAAGGTTTATTAAACATTCGTTAGTTACTTCTATGAGTTTTCCTCAAAACATACTCTTATAGTATTCGAATAAGAATTTAATAGTTCAAATAAGGTTTTATTAAACATTTGTTAGTTACTTATATGAGTTTTCCTCAAAACATACTCTTATAGTATTCTAATAAGAATTTATTCGTTAAAGTAAGATTTTATTAAACATCCGTTAGTTACTTCGATGAGTATTTTTTAGTAGTTAAAATAATGTTTATCAAACATTCGTTAGTTACTTCTATTAGTTTTCCTCAAAACATACTCTTATAATATTCAAACAAGAATTTAATAGTTAAAATAAGGTTTTATTAAACGTTTTTTAGTTACTTCTATGAGATTTCCTCAAAACATACTCTTATAGTATTCTAATAAGAATTTAGTAGTTAAAATAAGGTTTTATTAAACATTTGTTACTTACTTATATGAGTTTTCCTCAAAACATACTCTTATAGTATTCTAATAAGAATTTAGTAGTTAAAATAAGGTTTTATTAAACATTGGTTAGTTACTTCTATGAGTTTTCCTCAAAAAATACTCTTATAGTATTCTAATAAGAATTTAGTAGTTAAAATAAGGTTTATTAAACATTCGTTAGTTACTTCTATGAGTTTTCCTCAAAACTTACTCTTATAGTATTCAAACAAGAATTTAATAGTTAAAATAAGGTTTTATTACACATTTGTTAGTTACTTATATGAGTTTTCCTCAAAACATACTCTTATAGTATTCTAATAAGAATTTAGTACTTAAAATAAGGTTTTATTAAACACTCGTTAGTTATATCGATGAGTTTTCCTCAAAACATACTCTTATAGTATTCTAATAAGAATTTAGTAATTAAAATAAGGTTTTATTAAACATTCGTTAGTTACTTCTATGAGTTTTCTTCAAAACATACTCTTATAGTATTCTAATAAGAATTTAGTAGTTAAAATAAGTTTTTATTAAACATTCGTTAGTTACTTCTATGAGTTTTCCTCAAAACATACTCTTATAGTATTCTAATAAGAATTTAGTAGTTAAAATAAGGTTTATTAAACATTCGTTAGTTACTTCTATGAGTTTTCCTCAAAACATACTCTTATAGTATTCGAATAAGAATTTAATAGTTCAAATAAGGTTTTATTAAACATTTGTTAGTTACTTATATGAGTTTTCCTCAAAACATACTCTTATAGTATTCTAATAAGAATTTATTCGTTAAAGTAAGATTTTATTAAACATCCGTTAGTTACTTCGATGAGTATTTTTTAGTAGTTAAAATAATGTTTATCAAACATTCGTTAGTTACTTCTATTAGTTTTCCTCAAAACATACTCTTATAATATTCAAACAAGAATTTAATAGTTAAAATAAGGTTTTATTAAACGTTTTTTAGTTACTTCTATGAGATTTCCTCAAAACATACTCTTATAGTATTCTAATAAGAATTTAGTAGTTAAAATAAGGTTTTATTAAACATTTGTTACTTACTTATATGAGTTTTCCTCAAAACATACTCTTATAGTATTCTAATAAGAATTTAGTAGTTAAAATAAGGTTTTATTAAACATTTGTTAGTTACTTCTATGAGTTTTCCTCAAAAAATACTCTTATAGTATTCTAATAAGAATTTAGTAGTTAAAATAAGGTTTATTAAACATTCGTTAGTTACTTCTATGAGTTTTCCTCAAAACTTACTCTTATAGTATTCAAACAAGAATTTAATAGTTAAAATAAGGTTTTATTACACATTTGTTAGTTACTTATATGAGTTTTCCTCAAAACATACTCTTATAGTATTCTAATAAGAATTTAGTAATTAAAATAAGGTTTTATTAAACATTCGTTAGTTACTTCTATGAGTTTTCTTCAAAACATACTCTTATAGTATTCTAATAAGAATTTAGTAGTTAAAATAAGTTTTTATTAAACATTCGTTAGTTACTTCTATGAGTTTTCCTCAAAACATACTCTTATAGTATTCTAATAAGAATTTAGTAGTTAAAACAAGGTTTATTAAACATTCGTTAGTTACTTCTATGAGTTTTCCTCAAAACATACTCTTATAGTATTCGAATAAGAATTTAATAGTTCAAATAAGGTTTTATTAAACATTTGTTAGTTACTTATATGAGTTTTCCTCAAAACATACTCTTATAGTATTCTAATAAGAATTTATTCGTTAAAGTAAGATTTTATTAAACATCCGTTAGTTACTTCGATGAGTATTTTTTAGTAGTTAAAATAATGTTTATCAAACATTCGTTAGTTACTTCTATTAGTTTTCCTCAAAACATACTCTTATAATATTCAAACAAGAATTTAATAGTTAAAATAAGGTTTTATTAAACGTTTTTTAGTTACTTCTATGAGATTTCCTCAAAACATACTCTTATAGTATTCTAATAAGAATTTAGTAGTTAAAATAAGGTTTTATTAAACATTTGTTACTTACTTATATGAGTTTTCCTCAAAACATACTCTTATAGTATTCTAATAAGAATTTAGTAGTTAAAATAAGGTTTTATTAAACATTGGTTAGTTACTTCTATGAGTTTTCCTCAAAAAATACTCTTATAGTATTCTAATAAGAATTTAGTAGTTAAAATAAGGTTTATTAATCATTCGTTAGTTACTTCTATGAGTTTTCCTCAAAACTTACTCTTATAGTATTCAAACAAGAATTTAATAGTTAAAATAAGGTTTTATTACACATTTGTTAGTTACTTATATGAGTTTTCCTCAAAACATACTCTTATAGTATTCTAATAAGAATTTAGTACTTAAAATAAGGTTTTATTAAACACTCGTTAGTTATATCGATGAGTTTTCCTCAAAACATACTCTTATAGTATTCTAATAAGAATTTAGTAATTAAAATAAGGTTTTATTAAACATTCGTTAGTTACTTCTATGAGTTTTCTTCAAAACATACTCTTATAGTATTCTAATAAGAATTTAGTAGTTAAAATAAGTTTTTATTAAACATTCGTTAGTTACTTCTATGAGTTTTCCTCAAAACATACTCTTATAGTATTCTAATAAGAATTTAGTAGTTAAAATAAGGTTTATTAAACATTCGTTAGTTACTTCTATGAGTTTTCCTCAAAACATACTCTTATAGTATTCGAATAAGAATTTAATAGTTCAAATAAGGTTTTATTAAACATTTGTTAGTTACTTATATGAGTTTTCCTCAAAACATAATCTTATAGTATTCTAATAAGAATTTATTCGTTAAAGTAAGATTTTATTAAACATCCGTTAGTTACTTCGATGAGTATTTTTTAGTAGTTAAAATAATGTTTATCAAACATTCGTTAGTTACTTCTATTAGTTTTCCTCAAAACATACTCTTATAATATTCAAACAAGAATTTAATAGTTAAAATAAGGTTTTATTAAACGTTTTTTAGTTACTTCTATGAGATTTCCTCAAAACATACTCTTATAGTATTCTAATAAGAATTTAGTAGTTAAAATAAGGTTTTATTAAACATTTGTTACTTACTTATATGAGTTTTCCTCAAAACATACTCTTATAGTATTCTAATAAGAATTTAGTAGTTAAAATAAGGTTTTATTAAACATTGGTTAGTTACTTCTATGAGTTTTCCTCAAAAAATACTCTTATAGTATTCTAATAAGAATTTAGTAGTTAAAATAAGGTTTATTAAACATTCGTTAGTTACTTCTATGAGTTTTCCTCAAAACTTACTCTTATAGTATTCAAACAAGAATTTAATAGTTAAAATAAGGTTTTATTACACATTTGTTAGTTACTTATATGAGTTTTCCTCAAAACATACTCTTATAGTATTCTAATAAGAATTTAGTACTTAAAATAAGGTTTTATTAAACACTCGTTAGTTATATCGATGAGTTTTCCTTAAAACATACTCTTATAGTATTCTTATAAGAATTTAGTATTTAAAATAAGGTTTTACTAAACATTTGTTACTTACTTATATGAGTTTTACTCAAAACATACTCTTATAGTATTCTAATAAGAATTCAGTAGTTAAAATAAGGTTTTATTAAACATTCGTTAGTTAGTTCTATGAGTTTTCCTCAAAACATACTCTTATAGTATTCTAATAAGAATTTAGTAGTTAAAACAAGGTTTTATTAAACATTTGTTACTTACTTATATGAGTTTTCCTCAAAACATACTCTTATAATATTCTAATAAGAATTTAGTAGTTAAAATAAGGTTTATTAAACATTCGTTAGTTACTTCTATTAGTTTTCCTCAAAACATACTCTTATAGTATTCTAATAAGAATTTAGTAGTTAAAATAAGGTTTATTAAACATTCGTTAGTTACTTCTATGAGTTTTCCTCAAAACTTACTCTTATAGTATTCAAACAAGAATTTAATAGTTAAAATAAGGTCTTATTACACATTTGTTAGTTACTTATATGAGTTTTCCTCAAAGGATACTCTTATAGTATTCTAATAAGAATTTAGTACTTAAAATAAGGTTTATTAAACATTCGTTAGTTACTTCTATGAGTTTTCCTCAAAACATACTCTTATAGTATTTTTTTAGTAGTTAAAATAAGGTTTTATTAAACATTCGTTAGTTATTTCTATGAGTTTTCCTCAAAACATACTCTTATAATATTCTAATAAGAATTTAGTAGTTAAAATAAGGTTTAGTAAACATTCGTTAGTTACTTCTATGAGTTTTCCTCAAAACTTACTCTTATAGTATTCAAACAAGAATTTAATAGTTAAAATAAGGTTTTATTACACATTTGTTAGTTACTTATATGAGTTTTCCTCAAAACATACTCTTATAGTATTTTAATAAGAATTTAGTAATTAAAATAAGGTTTTATTAAACATTCGTTAGTTACTTCTATGAGTTTTCTTCAAAACATACTCTTATAGTATTCTAATAAGAATTTAGTAGTTAAAATAAGTTTTTATTAAACATTCGTTAGTTACTTCTTTGAGTTTTCCTCAAAACATACTCTTATAGTATTCTAATAAGAATTTCGTAGTTAAAATAAGGTTTCTTAAACATTCGTTAGTTACTTCTATGAGTTTTCCTCAAAACATACTCTTATAGTATTCGAATAAGAATTTAATAGTTCAAATAAGGTTTTATTAAACATTTGTTAGTTACTTATATGAGTTTTCCTCAAAACATACTCTTATAGTATTCTAATAAGAATTTATTCGTTAAAGTAAGATTTTTTTAAACATCCGTTAGTTACTTCGATGAGTTTTCCTCAAAACATACTCTTATAGTATTCTAATAAGAATTTAGTAGTTAAAATAAGGTTTATTAAACATTCGTTAGTTACTTCTATGAGTTTTCCTCAAAACATACTCTTATAATATTTTTTAGTAGTTAAAATAAGGTTTTATTAAACATTCGTTAGTTATTTCTATGAGTTTTCCTCAAAACATACTCTTATAGTATTCTAATAAGAATTTAGTAGTTAAAATAAGGTTTATTAAACATTCGTTAGTTACTTCTATTAGTTTTCCTCAAAACATACTCTTATAGTATTCAAACTAGAATTTAATAGTTAAAATAAGGTTTTATTAAACATTTTTTAGTTACTTCTATGAGATATCCTCAAAATATACTCTTATAGTATTCTAATAAGAATTTAGTAGTTAAAATAAGGTTTTATTAAACATTTGTTACTTACTTATATGAGTTTTCCTCAAAACATACTCTTATAGTATTCTAATAAGAATTTAGTAGTTAAAATAAGGTTTTATTAAATATTCGTTAGTTACTTCAATGAATTTTCCTCAAAACATACTCTTATAGTATTCTAATAAGAATTTAGTAGTTAAAATAAGGTTTATTAAACATTCGTTAGTTACTTCTATGAGTTTTCCTCAAAACTTACTCTTATAGTATTCAAACAAGAATTTTATAGTTAAAATAAGGTTTTATTACACATTTGTTAGTTACTTATATGAGTTTTCCTCAAAACATACTCTTATAGTATTCTAATAAGAATTTAGTAATTAAAATAAGGTTTTATTAAACATTCGTTAGATACTTCGATTAGTTTTCCTTAAAACATACTCTTATAGTATTCTAATAAGAATTTAGTAGTTAAAATAAGGTTTTACTAAACATTTATTACTTACTTTTATGAGTTTTCCTCAAAACATACTCTTATAGTATTCTAATAAGAATTTAGTAGTTAAAATAAGGTTTTATTAAACATTCGTTAGTTACTTCTATGAATTTTCCTCAAAACATACTCTTATAGTATTCGAATAAGAATTTAATAGTTAAAATAAGGTTTTATTAAACATTTGTTAGTTACTTCTATGAGATTTCCTCAAAACATACTCTTATAGTATTCTAATAAGAATTTAGTAGTTAAAATAAGGTTTTATTAAACATTTGTTACTTACTTATATGAGTTTTCCTCAAAACATACTCTTATAGTATTCTAATAAGAATTTATTAGTTAAAATAAGGTTTTATTAAACATTTGTTAGTTACTTCTATGAGTTTTCCTCAAAACATACTCTTATAGTATTTTAATAAGAATTTAGTAATTAAAATAAGGTTTTATTAAACATTCGTTAGTTACTTCTATGAGTTTTCTTCAAAACATACTCTTATAGTATTCTAATAAGAATTTAGTAGTTAAAATAAGTTTTTATTAAACATTCGTTAGTTACTTCTATGAGTTTTCCTCAAAACATACTCTTATAGTATTCTAATAAGAATTTAGTAGTTAAAATAAGGTTTCTTAAACATTCGTTAGTTACTTCTATGAGTTTTCCTCAAAACATACTCTTATAGTATTCGAATAAGAATTTAATAGTTCAAATAAGGTTTTATTAAACATTTCTTAGTTACTTATATGAGTTTTCCTCAAAACATACTCTTATAGTATTCTAATAAGAATTTATTCGTTAAAGTAAGATTTTTTTAAACATCCGTTAGTTACTTCGATGAGTTTTCCTCAAAACATACTCTTATAGTATTCTAATAAGAATTTAGTAGTTAAAATAAGGTTTATTAAACATTCGTTAGTTACTTCTATGAGTTTTCCTCAAAACATACTCTTATAATATTTTTTAGTAGTTAAAATAAGGTTTTATTAAACATTCGTTAGTTATTTCTATGAGTTTTCCTCAAAACATACTCTTATAGTATTCTAATAAGAATTTAGTAGTTAAAATAAGGTTTATTAAACATTCGTTAGTTACTTCTATTAGTTTTCCTCAAAACATACTCTTATAGTATTCTAATAAGAATTTAGTAGTTAAAATAAGGTTTATTAAACATTCGTTAGTTACTTCTATGAGTTTTCCTCAAAACTTACTCTTATAGTATTCAAACAAGAATTTAATAGTTAAAATAAGGTTTTATTACACATTTGTTAGTTACTTATATGAGTTTTCCTCAAAACATACTCTTATAGTATTCTAATAAGAATTTAGTAATTAAAATAAGGTTTTATTAAACATTCGTTAGTTATATCGATGAGTTTTCCTTAAAACATACTCTTATATTATTCTTATAAGAATTTAGTATTTAAAATAAGTTTTTACTAAACATTTGTTACTTACTTATATGAGTTTTCCTCAAAACATACTCTTATAGTATTCTAATAAGAATTCAGTAGTTAAAATAAGGTTTATTAAACATTCGTTAGTTACTTCTATTAGTTTTCCTCAAAACATACTCTTATAGTATTCTAATAAGAATTTAGTAGTTAAAATAAGGTTTATTAAACATTCGTTAGTTACTTCTATGAGTTTTCCTCAAAACTTACTCTTATAGTATTCAAACAAGAATTTAATAGTTAAAATAAGGTCTTATTACACATTTGTTAGTTACTTATATGAGTTTTCCTCAAAACATACTCTTATAGTATTCTAATAAGAATTTAGTACTTAAAATAAGGTTTATTAAACATTCGTTAGTTACTTCTATGAGTTTTCCTCAAAACATACTCTTATAGTATTTTTTTAGTAGTTAAAATAAGGTTTTATTAAACATTCGTTAGTTATTTCTATGAGTTTTCCTCAAAACATACTCTTATAGTATTCTAATAAGAATTTAGTAGTTAAAATAAGTTTTTATTAAACATTCGTTAGTTACTTCTATGAGTTTTCCTCAAAACATACTCTTATAGTATTCTAATAAGAATTTCGTAGTTAAAATAAGGTTTCTTAAACATTCGTTAGTTACTTCTATGAGTTTTCCTCAAAACATACTCTTATAGTATTCGAATAAGAATTTAATAGTTCAAATAAGGTTTTATTAAACATTTGTTAGTTACTTATATGAGTTTTCCTCAAAACATACTCTTATAGTATTCTAATAAGAATTTATTCGTTAAAGTAAGATTTTTTTAAACATCCGTTAGTTACTTCGATGAGTTTTCCTCAAAACATACTCTTATAGTATTCTAATAAGAATTTAGTAGTTAAAATAAGGTTTATTAAACATTCGTTAGTTACTTCTATGAGTTTTCCTCAAAACATACTCTTATAATATTTTTTAGTAGTTAAAATAAGGTTTTATTAAACATTCGTTAGTTATTTCTATGAGTTTTCCTCAAAACATACTCTTATAGTATTCTAATAAGAATTTAGTAGTTAAAATAAGGTTTATTAAACATTCGTTAGTTACTTCTATTAGTTTTCCTCAAAACATACTCTTATAGTATTCAAACTAGAATTTAATAGTTAAAATAAGGTTTTATTAAACATTTTTTAGTTACTTCTATGAGATATCCTCAAAATATACTCTTATAGTATTCTAATAAGAATTTAGTAGTTAAAATAAGGTTTTATTAAACATTTGTTACTTACTTATATGAGTTTTCCTCAAAACACACTCTTATAGTATTCTAATAAGAATTTAGTAGTTAAAATAAGGTTTTATTAAATATTCGTTAGTTACTTCTATGAATTTTCCTCAAAACATACTCTTATAGTATTCTAAAAAGAATTTAGTAGTTAAAATAAGGTTTATTAAACATTCGTTAGTTACTTCTATGAGTTTTCCTCAAAACTTACTCTTATAGTATTCAAACAAGAATTTAATAGTTAAAATAAGGTTTTATTACACATTTGTTAGTTACTTATATGAGTTTTCCTCAAAACATACTCTTATAGTATTCTAATAAGAATTTAGTAATTAAAATAAGGTTTTATTAAACATTCGTTAGATACTTCGATTAGTTTTCCTTAAAACATACTCTTATAGTATTCTAATAAGAATTTAGTAGTTAAAATAAGGTTTTACTAAACATTTATTACTTACTTTTATGAGTTTTCCTCAAAACATACTCTTATAGTATTCTAATAAGAATTTAGTAGTTAAAATAAGGTTTTATTAAACATTCGTTAGTTACTTCTATGAATTTTCCTCAAAACATACTCTTATAGTATTCGAATAAGAATTTAATAGTTAAAATAAGGTTTTATTAAACATTTGTTAGTTACTTCTATGAGATTTCCTCAAAACATACTCTTATAGTATTCTAATAAGAATTTAGTAGTTAAAATAAGGTTTTATTAAACATTTGTTACTTACTTATATGAGTTTTCCTCAAAACATACTCTTATAGTATTTTAATAAGAATTTAGTAATTAAAATAAGGTTTTATTAAACATTCGTTAGTTACTTCTATGAGTTTTCTTCAAAACATACTCTTATAGTATTCTAATAAGAATTTAGTAGTTAAAATAAGTTTTTATTAAACATTCGTTAGTTACTTCTATGAGTTTTCCTCAAAACATACTCTTATAGTATTCTAATAAGAATTTAGTAGTTAAAATAAGGTTTCTTAAACATTCGTTAGTTACTTCTATGAGTTTTCCTCAAAACATACTCTTATAGTATTCGAATAAGAATTTAATAGTTCAAATAAGGTTTTATTAAACATTTCTTAGTTACTTATATGAGTTTTCCTCAAAACATACTCTTATAGTATTCTAATAAGAATTTATTCGTTAAAGTAAGATTTTTTTAAACATCCGTTAGTTACTTCGATGAGTTTTCCTCAAAACATACTCTTATAGTATTCTAATAAGAATTTAGTAGTTAAAATAAGGTTTATTAAACATTCGTTAGTTACTTCTATGAGTTTTCCTCAAAACATACTCTTATAATATTTTTTAGTAGTTAAAATAAGGTTTTATTAAACATTCGTTAGTTATTTCTATGAGTTTTCCTCAAAACATACTCTTATAGTATTCTAATAAGAATTTAGTAGTTAAAATAAGGTTTATTAAACATTCGTTAGTTACTTCTATTAGTTTTCCTCAAAACATACTCTTATAGTATTCTAATAAGAATTTAGTAGTTAAAATAAGGTTTATTAAACATTCGTTAGTTACTTCTATGAGTTTTCCTCAAAACTTACTCTTATAGTATTCAAACAAGAATTTAATAGTTAAAATAAGGTTTTATTACACATTTGTTAGTTACTTATATGAGTTTTCCTCAAAACATACTCTTATAGTATTCTAATAAGAATTTAGTAATTAAAATAAGGTTTTATTAAACATTCGTTAGATACTTCGACTAGTTTTCCTTAAAACATACTCTTATAGTATTCTAATAAGAATTTAGTAGTTAAAATAAGGTTTTATTAAACATTTGTTACTTACTTATATGAGTTTTCCTCAAAACATACTCTTATAGTATTCTAATAAGAATTTAGTAATTAAAATAAGGTTTTATTAAACATTCGTTAGATACTTCGATTAGTTTTCCTTAAAACATACTCTTATAGTATTCTAATAAGAATTTAGTAGTTAAAATAAGGTTTTACTAAACATTTATTACTTACTTTTATGAGTTTTCCTCAAAACATACTCTTATAGTATTCTAATAAGAATTTAGTAGTTAAAATAAGGTTTTATTAAACATTCGTTAGTTACTTCTATGAATTTTCCTCAAAACATACTCTTATAGTATTCGAATAAGAATTTAATAGTTAAAATAAGGTTTTATTAAACATTTGTTAGTTACTTCTATGAGATTTCCTCAAAACATACTCTTATAGTATTCTAATAAGAATTTAGTAGTTAAAATAAGGTTTTATTAAACATTTGTTACTTACTTATATGAGTTTTCCTCAAAACATACTCTTATAGTATTTTAATAAGAATTTAGTAATTAAAATAAGGTTTTATTAAACATTCGTTAGTTACTTCTATGAGTTTTCTTCAAAACATACTCTTATAGTATTCTAATAAGAATTTAGTAGTTAAAATAAGTTTTTATTAAACATTCGTTAGTTACTTCTATGAGTTTTCCTCAAAACATACTCTTATAGTATTCTAATAAGAATTTAGTAGTTAAAATAAGGTTTCTTAAACATTCGTTAGTTACTTCTATGAGTTTTCCTCAAAACATACTCTTATAGTATTCGAATAAGAATTTAATAGTTCAAATAAGGTTTTATTAAACATTTCTTAGTTACTTATATGAGTTTTCCTCAAAACATACTCTTATAGTATTCTAATAAGAATTTATTCGTTAAAGTAAGATTTTTTTAAACATCCGTTAGTTACTTCGATGAGTTTTCCTCAAAACATACTCTTATAGTATTCTAATAAGAATTTAGTAGTTAAAATAAGGTTTATTAAACATTCGTTAGTTACTTCTATGAGTTTTCCTCAAAACATACTCTTATAATATTTTTTAGTAGTTAAAATAAGGTTTTATTAAACATTCGTTAGTTATTTCTATGAGTTTTCCTCAAAACATACTCTTATAGTATTCTAATAAGAATTTAGTAGTTAAAATAAGGTTTATTAAACATTCGTTAGTTACTTCTATTAGTTTTCCTCAAAACATACTCTTATAGTATTCAAACTAGAATTTAATAGTTAAAATAAGGTTTTATTAAACATTTTTTAGTTACTTCTATGAGTTTTCCTCAAAACATACTCTTATAGTATTCTAATAAGAATTTAGTAGTTAAAATAAGGTTTTATTAAACATTTGTTACTTACTTATATGAGTTTTCCTCAAAACATACTCTTATAGTATTCTAATAAGAATTTAGTAGTTAAAATAAGGTTTTATTAAATATTCGTTAGTTACTTCTATGAATTTTCCTCAAAACATACTCTTATAGTATTCTAATAAGAATTTAGTAGTTAAAATAAGGTTTATTAAACATTCGTTAGTTACTTCTATGAGTTTTCCTCAAAACTTACTCTTATAGTATTCAAACAAGAATTTAATAGTTAAAATAAGGTTTTATTACACATTTGTTAGTTACTTATATGAGTTTTCCTCAAAACATACTCTTATAGTATTCTAATAAGAATTTAGTAATTAAAATAAGGTTTTATTAAACATTCGTTAGATACTTCGATTAGTTTTCCTTAAAACATACTCTTATAGTATTCTAATAAGAATTTAGTAGTTAAAATAAGGTTTTACTAAACATTTATTACTTACTTATATGAGTTTTCCTCAAAACATACTCTTATAGTATTCTAATAAGAATTTAGTAGTTAAAATAAGGTTTTGTTAAACATTCGTTAGTTACTTCTATGAATTTTCCTCAAAACATACTCTTATAGTATTCGAATAAGAATTTAATAGTTAAAATAAGGTTTTATTAAACATTTGTTAGTTACTTCTATGAGATTTCCTCAAAACATACTCTTATAGTATTCTAATAAGAATTTAGTAGTTAAAATAAGGTTTTATTAAACATTTGTTACTTACTTATATGAGTTTTCCTCAAAACATACTCTTATAGTATTTTGACGAAATCTTGATTTGAAAGGATTCGACTTGTTTTGGTGTAAGGTTGCTTGATTAGACGACTGGATTTGAAGAGTTTGAACGATTTTGAAAAAGGACCAACTTGGGTTGTAAAAGAATGAACGATACCGAGAATTTCAACGATTTTGAGGGTAATCCTTATTTTCAATCATGGAATCCCTTTTGAAACTTTTCAAACCCGGGCAACTCTATGATACTTCACGAAGTGGATACAAGCATTTTATGAGGGCGCTTGTAGGGTGCTTGCTAAGACCTAGTGATCACATTGTAGAACTTTTAGAGTTGTGGTACTTCCGAAAAGTCGAAGCGAGAATGTGATAGGGGCGCTTATTGCATACTTGTCAAGGCCAATTGGAGATGTCACGACCGTGACTAGGATGTTGTGAGAATCCCGGAAGACGCAACTGAGATGATTACAAGATTCTAGACATGGTCCTTGGACTCATCAATTTCAAACTTCATCCCCTATTTTATTTTGGGTTTAGTCTCGGGGACGAGACTTGTTTTTAGAGGTGGATGATGTAAAGGCCCGGATTTTAAATAATAAATTTCAATAAATAACATAAATGGATTTAAGTCAAAAAAAAATATAAGATAAAATAAAATAAAAATTCGGATATTCGAGAAAACTCGTCTTTAAATTACTAAATCGAAATTGAAACTCTTAAAACGAATTCCGACCTAATCTCTACAATTTGTCCTATGTTTGACCAATTTTCCTATCCAACTCATCTCCTCCTCCTTTGGGTAAAATCTTATCTATGCTTTCCCCTTCACTTCTTGTTTTCAATTGTTGGCTAGCAAACAAAAAAAAAAAAAAAACCAGATTTGTTCCATAACATTAGATTTTGACCACACATTTCACTTTCAAAGAAACCCAAAACCCACAACCTTATCTTCCTTCCATTGTAAATCTCACGCCGGAGCTCCACCCCTCAGCCACCGGCAGCCACCTCACCTCCTCCTCCTCTTCTTGGGCTGCCGCCACCAGCACCACCAGCTCCTCGGAGATCCTCCGAGCAGCAGTTATGTCTTCCGACAGCCGCGACCACAGCCCGGGAGGAACCTGTCTTCAACCCCGGCCTCCCTTCCCGTTTCCGACATCCACAGGAGCACCCAAGAACCCCTCTTTTGAAGCAGGAACCCAGCAACTCCGCCTCCTTCTATCCGAAGTCCGAGCAGCAGCAGCCACCACCGAGTGCGAGCACCTCCCCTTCCCTGTTTTGAGTTCGAGTAGGTAATTCCTTCGATTCCCCTTGTTCTTTGTCTCGAATCTGCATAAAGGCGGATTTTCTAAGCCTTTCCCGTCGTCCTAGGCCAAGAGCCCCCTGGTTCCGACTCCGGCGAAGCTAATCGAGGCTCCGAGCACCTCCGGCGAGCCCTCGCACCCGCATCTAATTTCCTCGGTGAGCACTCATGTCCCTTCTTCCTTCTTGTTGTTTCTCTGTTGCTGGGTGACGGGTTGAGTGGTCGGAGATCCGCCAATTGCCGGCGAGCTCCTCCTCCTCTCCTTCTTCCTCCGTTTTCCGCCGCCGGCCGGCCTGGGGAGCTTCTTTCTTTCCCCGTCTTTTCTTTCGTTGGGAGGTTGAAGAGAGCTCTGTTTGTGTTTTTGGGAGAGAGAGTGTGAGTTGGGCCTAATTCTTGGGCCGGATCCGGTTTCTGTTCCGGGTCGGGTTCCATCCGGGTCAGTTTTCTTTTGAGTTCAGTTTGGGCTTGTGGGAATTGGATCCGGTTTGGGCATCCTCTTGGGCTGGATCCGAATTTTCAAGGGTTGTAGGCTGATTCTTGGGCCTATTTTGGACAAAATATGATATAGATGTATAATATGTGTTATGCCTTGTAAAATACTTTCGATATAAACCTTAGCTAATTGGAGAAAAAGAATTTTAAGACTTATGAATATATTTTGTGAATATATTAGATAAATGGGATAATATATTATATCATATTATTGTTGAGATTTAAAAAATATAATATTTGTGGACTTGAATTTTAAAAAGAAAGAAAAGAATTTGGAAAAGGTTTTCAAGGTTGAAAATTATTTTGATGACTGGAGAATTGATTTAATAAGATTAAAAGGAGGATTTTGGAAATATACTAACCTTGTCGGATTTGTCTTGAAATAATAATAAAATAAGTTGATGAAAGAGTAATGTTTCATAAATGGATTTTTAGATGATTTGAGAAATTATTTTGGATATGAGTTGACCTAAATTGGGATTTAAGAGTTTGGAAAATATGGTTGGTATGATTTTGTCAATGAGGTTGATCGGGAGTGAATGATTTTGGTTGATGTTGATCGTATCGGAAATGTTTTGGAAAATGGTTTTACTATCGATTGGTTTTGAGAATGTTGGGAACTTGGGTTCTGTGTATATGAATGTTAGCCCGATAGCTTATGGAAATGGCTTGATGATAGGTGTGTATTGGCTATTGCTTTTGGATTGCTTTGGACTTACATTGGGCCATTGCTTGTGTTATCTTGCTGTTCTGCACTTCCAGGTGAGTTCCTATATGAGCTCACTCAGATTCGAAAAGAGGGATCTCCCTGCTTGTAGCCATGTGCATACTAGGTGCTTGCATTCATAATAAAGCATGACATGTAGTATCCTGCTAGGATTGCACTCATGATTGAGCATTCGTTTACTCATTGCTTTTGTAAACAGAACGACCGTTATCTGTGAAGTAACTAGAGTCATTGCTAGGGTCATAGGGTAGCCCAGCCTCATCGGGTACCCTGAGTCAATCGAGTCATGCACTTCCTTTTATTTTGAGATGCCTGCGGGCTTATTTGTGGAGCGGGTTAGGCATGCGTGCCGCCCTATTATGAATGAATGCATTCACGAGCTGGCCAGTCTCCACCTATCGGAAGGGGTGGAGGTAGGAGAGGGATATACCACTTGGTATTCGGTGCTAAGGCCTTATTATATTTACGCACTTGATCTTAGGGGCATGTTAGTGTGTTAATATTCCGCCTTGCATCTAGAAGCATCTTTATCAGGACTAGCGTGTGTATGTGTCTGCTTGTTTGGGACTATATTGCGTAGGGCTTCGATCTGACACCGCCCCGCATACATTTTTTTTTTTTAGGTTTGTTTTGCAGCATTATTGTTCCTTGCTTCTGTGACGTGGGAACTCTCTTGGGCGATTGTAAAGAAATTGTCTAACCTTACATTTCGACAAATACGCGTATTGATTTGGTTTTGACCCGGCTCCGCCGTGGCACCCCCTTGTATTACACTTATTTCTGCTAGTCGCACTATTTCTGATTTCCACGCTTAGACTTACGACAGGTACAGGGGACTTCCCCGGGGATTCCAACGATCCCTTCGATTTTGGGTATGAAATCCCCCTCTTGAAAACGTCAGTCTAGAATTTCAAACCTCGACCCGTACCTGGATTGCAAGATCCGAACAAGGGGTTTTATCCCTTGAAACGTAACCCAGAAATCATAATTCTGGGCCGTTACAAAGATGGTATCAGAGCCGAGGTTGTGCAATTCGGGTACAAAAGGGTCGAGTGTATGTTTTGGAAAACTGCCCACGAATTTCAAAGGTTTTGAACGTGTTTTAAAGGGGCAAAATGAATTTAAGATGTCTAACCTCAATTGGACTAAGTAATGAACTTGACTTGTAATAAAAGAGGAAAACCGACCAGATGGGGTTCGAGTGGGTAGAAAGACGTTAGACCATCCCTATTGGATGTAGTTGGAAATGGGTAGGCAAAATATCAGCTTGTTCTTTACAGATGGGTTGGGAGACTCCAAGGAGGTCATTATGAGTGTCGTTAACTGATTCTATGCTGAGTGTTTGACATGCTAAGGTCTAATTGGTAAGCCTAACAATTAAACGTGTACTGACTGATCTGTGCAAACGGGATAGCGGGAGTACCATTATTTCTATATGGTCAAGTCCAGCTTGTGTGAAACAACCTCTTCAACCATGTTCTATCGAGTCTCCCTCCCAGATGTCAGTGTCTTCCACGGGGAATCGGATCGGTAAACACGTTGTGTCGGAAACAAGTATGGATATAAAGGTGGTTTGAGTGAGTGTTGGAAGGTAGTTCTTGATGTCATTTTGAGTCGAGAGTAAGGTGTTTATGAGGTTGTCTTTCTTGATTTTTATGATGATTAACCAGTGTTTTCCTACCACAAGATTCGTACCGGAGTCCCACGGGAAAGAGGGGTGATGAGTCGGTTGGGAAAAGTCAATGGTTGCCCTTAGGGACCCCTGTCCGGTTGTAATTGTGACTCTCTCTGAATTGCATGGTATAATTTTGTAATCTTTGGCATGTACCCTGCGAATGATCATTGGTAAAAAGCTACTCATGTTGTTGCATCTATGATTGGGTACCTTGCTTAGGTCTTGTGTTATGTCTTGACTTCTACCATGATTATATGTTGTTAAAGCATGTTTACTTGGCCTATTGATCGTATGATTGAGTTGATATGTGAGTGCATGAAATGAATCTGCATGATTTTGCTCCACTAGGTTCATGGTAGTGAGATCGCTAAATTTTGATACCCTGATGAAGCAAGTTCCTTAATTGATACGTGCTACAACTTGATGTCACCATGCCTTATATGATACGTAATTTCCAGTACATGTTGTTGTGATGATCCTTCATGTAAATTCGTGATTGTATAACATTCCGTATCCATGCTAGTCACATTGTTCAGGTCTCGTGTTGTATCTCGCTTTCTGTCATGATTATGTTTGGTTCGCGTGTCTAATTGACCTGTTGTAATGATCGTCCTACTGATTGGTTAGAAACATGAAGGGCATGATATGGGTCTATATGAATGTTGCTTTCCCTGGATTAGGTCCATGATAGTGTGATCAATTCCTCTTTGTATGAATGTTGATAGATGATCATCTTAGCATGTTGGATGATGACGTGTCAATGCCTATTATTCCTTTTGTGACAAGAATCAATAGCATGCTTATTTGTTACGTATACATCGGGTTAATTATTGTTGCTTAAACTCGTGTTATACATCGTAAAACCTTCCCCAAGTTTCTAGATTGCTTGAATGTGATTGAAGTGATTTCTTATGTGCCGCCATGATTAGTTGCATGTATGTATCGTGTGTTATGTTGAGCTTTTAGCATCATGTAGGATCCTCGGTTGTGACTTGTGCGAACTTGTATCTTGCCTACGCTGTTGCTGATTTTCTCTTGAGCTAGGTCCCTGATAGTGTGATTCCCCCTCTTTCATATCATCCTAGGTGTTTTACTCATGATTAGAATGGTGTTGAATTCGATGAGCGGCTTGCTTCTCGACTCTCGTGATGGTTTATCCTAGCATGCTTACATGTTATCGCTCGGTAGTGTTACCCTATTGTTCTATGACATCCTCTCGTGCTTGCATAGATGTATGACTTGACACCTCGCATGATCACACACCACGCTATACCGTGATTCCGCATACGTATGACACCTGAATGTTAGAATGAATCTAGTCGAGTTATCTTGGTTGTGTTAATGATTGATAAATGCTAGTAGTGTCTGGTAGGGCTCATGATTTCCAATATAACTAACTAAAGGGATCACTTGTTGCACTTGTTCTATGATGTGATGACTATTGTACTATATATGTACTCTATGATGGTTCGCTCTTAACATGATTATAATATGTCGCCAATGATGCCCTTCTTGTTATTTTGATGATGCCTCATGTTTCGTGAATATTATGTTGAGCTCCTCTTAATGACTCTTGACTATGCTTGTATTACACTTATTTCTGCTAGTCGCACTATTTCTGATTTCCACGCTTAGACTTACGACAGGTACAGGGGACTTCCCCGGGGATTCCAACGATCCCTTCGATTTTGGGTATGAAATCCCCCTCTTGAAAACGTCAGTCTAGAATTTCAAACCTCGACCCGTACCTGGATTGCAAGATCCGAACAAGGGGTTTTATCCCTTGAAACGTAACCCAGAAATCATAATTCTGGGCCGTTACAAAGAATCATATGACGAGATACATTTAGAAATCATGAGTCCCACACGATACTAGCGATACATGATGTAATACACCAAGCTCGTACATTGTTCACATATGTGATAATTGTGATGATCAATAAATCCCACGTATCCTGTTTAAAGTTGCTGAGCATATCTGTTTCCATGGAATCACATACTACTAGTTATCTCACATGCATCCGTGTAGGACTTGACTGTGTCTTTTTGGAATGAATACGCATGCTGTTCTCCCTTAGATAGGTACATGTTAGTGTGGATTAATGTGACGGATATGCTCCATGATGAACTCGTGTTACTTGTAGCGATTATAACCTAATAGACTTCCATAAGGGCATTGTTGTTATTCTCGGGTCAGAGTCTAGTCCCTAGTCTTGTCATCCTTAGCTTTATTCGTGGTCGTTTCCGAAAGGAACATCGGGTTGTTCACTCTTGTCACTCCCCTATCTCTGCTAACTTGGACTCCTCTGCGATATTTGGTGAGCGACTGCTTGGAAGAGAAAGGAAGTTGCATAACGATAGAGCTGTGTGGCGGAAACGTGGGCCCATAACCCACAAGCCTCATGATCGACGTTGTTGGTGGGAAAAGTATGTTTTGAGGATTGCGACCATCGAGTGCGATATGACTTGCAGGCGGGAGTGTCATCCGTCTGAATTGCTAACTTTTCTGAATATGTTGATAACCATGTTGCAATGCTTTGATGGTGAAGTTTATGTGTTGGTGTGCTGACTTGATGATGACTATTGCCTGATTGCCTGTCGTCTATGATGATATGATTTGATGACTTATAGATCTCATGTACCATGATGTCTTGACTTATGGCTTGAATTCCTTGCCTGTAAAATGTGAACTACATATGCTAAGAAGCCTGAATTGTATCCGATAAGGTTATAATGCAACATGTTAGCTTGACTTGATTATGATCATATATGATGTTGCAATGATTATTGAGCATGACGACAATTTGAGATTTATTGTTACAATTTCAATGTTTAAATGGTGATATTGATATAAGTGCTAGTTGATATGATGTGGTCCTTATGTGTAATAATGTCCATGATTGCTTCTTCTTTGAACTTGTGAGGGGGATTGTCTTGACGAATGGTAGAAGAGTGGTGAAAGAGCTTGAGTGGTTAGGATGATCGATGATGTTATGAGGTAAGTCGCAAGAGTGAGCTTTGGGAATTTTGAAAGGCGACGCTTGGTGATTTTGATAAGCTTTTGGGTGAACCTTAGGTTGAGGTACGGTTGTGAATAGGCCGGCTAGATGGTGATCGAAGGATTTCTAGATAACTTGTGACTAACAGGGCATGATGCTGATGATATCTTGGGAAGTGTGGGAAGTGTAAGAAATGGTCTTAAGAAAAGTGATGATATAGTATGAGAGGGTACTCGGGTGCGATGTTAGAGATAGGAGTTGGATTCTTAGAGGTGGATGGCTAGTGAGAGTGCTTGGTGGAATGAGGAGTGAGATTGGAGTATCGAGATGGATTGTGACTTCTGTAGAGGATATTATTTGAGCTGATGTTGGTGAATCCAGATGAGGTTGGTTTGGTTTGGGAACTGGAATCGGGCGAGCGGGAATTGCATTTTATTTTGACTGGTGAAGATGTGAGGATTTTCTTGATTATGTGATTTATTATATCTGCTGGCATGATGTTAGATAGTGACCATGATAAAACCTGATATGGAATAACATTACATGTTGAAGCGCAATGTTAAAATCTAATTGGTAGTGACTAGTGTTATCATGAGATATTGATGTTTTGCTATCCTGTTATGTTGTGTTAGAAGCATAGTAGGACGTGTTCTGATCTGATGTATGAAATAATGATGAGTACGAACTACGAGATAGTGATGTGTTACTATACGGAAGCATGATGTCTTATTATGAAGTAGTAAGCATGATATTATATTATATGGTTGGCAAGCATGATTATTGATATATTAAATGATGAATATGACTCAGAGCATGAATATGACTCGTATATATATATATGAGGTAATAGTGTATGTCTGCCTAATGACTAAATGATCGTTATATGGTGTTGTGACGAGTTGAGATGATATCTGGAGAGCATGTTGACATATTGATGTTGATATACTGCTTGATCTTCCCTTTTGCTGAATCTTACTAGCATGACCTTGTTTGCATTGATGTGGTTATGATTAGTTTTGTTTCATTGACTTATGATGAAATCCCGTTGTGGCTATCCTTGCAAATACAAATGTTTGATGTGATAAATCTGTTATGATAATGCTGGATAGAAATTGGATAGGATGATTATGTGAATTTATGCGCTGAATGAGATCCCTTGTTGTGACTGACCCTACTATGATTGCGGTATTGATATGCGATAGTGAGATACCTTTTATGATTTATGGTGTGATGTCGAGACGTTGTTATGATCTTGATATGTTGTTGAGATGCACCTTATAACCTTTAGTGTGATTTCGAGATACTTGATGTGATCTTGTGACACTGTGTGGGTACATGGTTGAGACTTGTCGTATGATGTGTTGGTTGGAGATTGGTTGGTTTGAGCTGTTATGCATTTGTTATGATGTATGAATCTTGCTTGAATGGAGATTGATGGATTGATTTGATTCTGGAAACTAGGGAGAGAATATGGGATTAGCCCTTAGAGGTGGATGACTCCACCTCCCACCTTCTGAATTTGATTGTTTGGTATGTGAGAAATTGATCTGGTGGTTGGAATATTTTGACGAAATCTTGATTTGAAAGGATTCGACTTGTTTTGGTGTAAGGTTGCTTGATTAGACGACTGGATTTGAAGAGTTTGAACGATTTTGAAAAAGGACCAACTTGGGTTGTAAAAGAATGAACGATACCGAGAATTTCAACGATTTTGAGGTTAATCCTTATTTTCAATCATGGAATCCCTTTTGAAACTTTTCAAACCCGGGCAACTCTATGATACTTCACGAAGTGGATACAAGCATTTTATGAGGGCGCTTGTAGGGTGCTTGCTAAGACCTAGTGATCACATTGTAGAACTTTTAGAGTTGTGGTACTTCCGAAAAGTCGAAGCGAGAATGTGATAGGGGCGCTTATTGCATACTTGTCAAGGCCAATTGGAGATGTCACGACCGTGACTAGGATGTTGTGAGAATCCCGGAAGACGCAACTGAGATGATTACAAGATTCTAGACATGGTCCTTGGACTCATCAATTTCAAACTTCATCCCCTATTTTATTTTGGTTTTAGTCTCGGGGACGAGACTTGTTTTTAGAGGTGGATGATGTAAAGGCCCGGATTTTAAATAATAAATTTCAATAAATAACATAAATGGATTTAAGTCAAAAAAAAATATAAGATAAAATAAAATAAAAATTCGGATATTCGAGAAAACTCGTCTTTAAATTACTAAATCGAAATTGAAACTCTTAAAACGAATTCCGACCTAATCTCTACAATTTGTCCTATGTTTGACCAATTTTCCTATCCAACTCATCTCCTCCTCCTTTGGGTAAAATCTTATCTATGCTTTCCCCTTCTTGTTTTCAATTGTTGGCTAGCAAACAAAAAAAAAAAAAAAACCAGATTTGTTCCATAACATTAGATTTTGACCACACATTTCACTTTCAAAGAAACCCAAAACCCACAACCTTATCTTCCTTCCATTGTAAATCTCACGCCGGAGCTCCACCCCTCAGCCACCGGCAGCCACCTCACCTCCTCCTCCTCTTCTTGGGCTGCCGCCACCAGCACCACCAGCTCCTCGGAGATCCTCCGAGCAGCAGTTATGTCTTCCGACAGCCGCGACCACAGCCCGGGAGGAACCTGTCTTCAACCCCGGCCTCCCTTCCCGTTTCCGACATCCACAGGAGCACCCAAGAACCCCTCTTTTGAAGCAGGAACCCAGCAACTCCGCCTCCTTCTATCCGAAGTCCGAGCAGCAGCAGCCACCACCGAGTGCGAGCACCTCCCCTTCCCTGTTTTGAGTTCGAGTAGGTAATTCCTTCGATTCCCCTTGTTCTTTGTCTCGAATCTGCATAAAGGCGGATTTTCTAAGCCTTTCCCGTCGTCCTAGGCCAAGAGCCCCCTGGTTCCGACTCCGGCGAAGCTAATCGAGGCTCCGAGCACCTCCGGCGAGCCCTCGCACCCGCATCTAATTTCCTCGGTGAGCACTCATGTCCCTTCTTCCTTCTTGTTGTTTCTCTGTTGCTGGGTGACGGGTTGAGTGGTCGGAGATCCGCCAATTGCCGGCGAGCTCCTCCTCCTCTCCTTCTTCCTCCGTTTTCCGCCGCCGGCCGGCCTGGGGAGCTTCTTTCTTTCCCCGTCTTTTCTTTCGTTGGGAGGTTGAAGAGAGCTCTGTTTGTGTTTTTGGGAGAGAGAGTGTGAGTTGGGCCTAATTCTTGGGCCGGATCCGGTTTCTGTTCCGGGTCGGGTTCCATCCGGGTCAGTTTTCTTTTGAGTTCAGTTTGGGCTTGTGGGAATTGGATCCGGTTTGGGCATCCTCTTGGGCTGGATCCGAATTTTCAAGGGTTGTAGGCTGATTCTTGGGCCTATTTTGGACAAAATATGATATAGATGTATAATATGTGTTATGCCTTGTAAAATACTTTCGATATAAACCTTAGCTAATTGGAGAAAAAGAATTTTAAGACTTATGAATATATTTTGTGAATATATTAGATAAATGGGATAATATATTATATCATATTATTGTTGAGATTTAAAAAATATAATATTTGTGGACTTGAATTTTAAAAAGAAAGAAAAGAATTTGGAAAAGGTTTTCAAGGTTGAAAATTATTTTGATGACTGGAGAATTGATTTAATAAGATTAAAAGGAGGATTTTGGAAATATACTAACCTTGTCGGATTTGTCTTGAAATAATAATAAAATAAGTTGATGAAAGAGTAATGTTTCATAAATGGATTTTTAGATGATTTGAGAAATTATTTTGGATATGAGTTGACCTAAATTGGGATTTAAGAGTTTGGAAAATATGGTTGGTATGATTTTGTCAATGAGGTTGATCGGGAGTGAATGATTTTGGTTGATGTTGATCGTATCGGAAATGTTTTGGAAAATGGTTTTACTATCGATTGGTTTTGAGAATGTTGGGAACTTGGGTTCTGTGTATATGAATGTTAGCCCGATAGCTTATGGAAATGGCTTGATGATAGGTGTGTATTGGCTATTGCTTTTGGATTGCTTTGGACTTACATTGGGCCATTGCTTGTGTTATCTTGCTGTTCTGCACTTCCAGGTGAGTTCCTATATGAGCTCACTCAGATTCGAAAAGAGGGATCTCCCTGCTTGTAGCCATGTGCATACTAGGTGCTTGCATTCATAATAAAGCATGACATGTAGTATCCTGCTAGGATTGCACTCATGATTGAGCATTCGTTTACTCATTGCTTTTGTAAACAGAACGACCGTTATCTGTGAAGTAACTAGAGTCATTGCTAGGGTCATAGGGTAGCCCAGCCTCATCGGGTACCCTGAGTCAATCGAGTCATGCACTTCCTTTTATTTTGAGATGCCTGCGGGCTTATTTGTGGAGCGGGTTAGGCATGCGTGCCGCCCTATTATGAATGAATGCATTCACGAGCTGGCCAGTCTCCACCTATCGGAAGGGGTGGAGGTAGGAGAGGGATATACCACTTGGTATTCGGTGCTAAGGCCTTATTATATTTACGCACTTGATCTTAGGGGCATGTTAGTGTGTTAATATTCCGCCTTGCATCTAGAAGCATCTTTATCAGGACTAGCGTGTGTATGTGTCTGCTTGTTTGGGACTATATTGCGTAGGGCTTCGATCTGACACCGCCCCGCATACATTTTTTTTTTTAGGTTTGTTTTGCAGCATTATTGTTCCTTGCTTCTGTGACGTGGGAACTCTCTTGGGCGATTGTAAAGAAATTGTCTAACCTTACATTTCGACAAATACGCGTATTGATTTGGTTTTGACCCGGCTCCGCCGTGGCACCCCCTTGTATTACACTTATTTCTGCTAGTCGCACTATTTCTGATTTCCACGCTTAGACTTACGACAGGTACAGGGGACTTCCCCGGGGATTCCAACGATCCCTTCGATTTTGGGTATGAAATCCCCCTCTTGAAAACGTCAGTCTAGAATTTCAAACCTCGACCCGTACCTGGATTGCAAGATCCGAACAAGGGGTTTTATCCCTTGAAACGTAACCCAGAAATCATAATTCTGGGCCGTTACATAAGGTTTATTAAACATTCGTTAGTTACTTCTATGAGTTTTCCTCAAAACATACTCTTATAGTATTTTTTAGTAGTTAAAATAAGGTTTTATTAAACATTCGTTAGTTATTTCTATGAGTTTTCCTCAAAACATACTCTTATAGTATTCTAATAAGAATTTAGTAGTTAAAATAAGGTTTATTAAACATTCGTTAGTTACTTCTATTAGTTTTCCTCAAAACATACTCTTATAGTATTCAAACTAGAATTTAATAGTTAAAATAAGGTTTTATTAAACATTTTTTAGTTACTTCTATGAGATATCCTCAAAATATACTCTTATAGTATTCTAATAAGAATTTAGTAGTTAAAATAAGGTTTTATTAAACATTCGTTAGTTACTTCTATGAGTTTTCCTCAAAACATACTCTTATAGTATTCTAATAAGAATTTAGTAGTTAAAATAAGGTTTATTAAACATTCGTTAGTTACTTCTATGAGTTTTCCTCAAAACTTACTCTTATAGTATTCAAACAAGAATTTAATAGTTAAAATAAGGTTTTATTACACATTTGTTAGTTACTTATATGAGTTTTCCTCAAAACATACTCTTATAGTATTCTAATAAGAATTTAGTAATTAAAATAAGGTTTTATTAAACATTCGTTAGATACTTCGATTAGTTTTCCTTAAAACATACTCTTATAGTATTCTAATAAGAATTTAGTAGTTAAAATAAGGTTTTATTAAACATTTGTTACTTACTTATATGAGTTTTCCTCAAAACATACTCTTATAGTATTCTAATAAGAATTTAGTAGTTAAAATAAGGTTTTATTAAACATTTGTTAGTTACTTCTATGAGTTTTCCTCGAAAAATAATCTTATAGTATTCTAATAAGAATTTAGTAGTTAAAATAAGGTTTATTAAACATTCGTTAGTTACTTCTATGAGTTTTCCTCAAAACTTACTCTTATAGTATTCAAACAAGAATTTAATAGTTAAAATAAGGTTTTATTACACATTTGTTAGTTACTTATATGAGTTTTCCTCAAAACATACTCTTATAGTATTCTAATAAGAATTTAGTACTTAAAATAAGGTTTTATTAAACATTCGTTCGTTATATCGATGAGTTTTCCTTAAAACATACTCTTATAGTATTCTTATAAGAATTTAGTAATTAAAATAAGGTTTTACTAAACATTTGTTACTTACTTATATGAGTTTTCCTCAAAACATACTCTTATAGTATTCTAATAAGAATTCAATAGTTAAAATAAGGTTTTATTAAACATTCGTTAGTTAGTTCTATGAGTTTTCCTCAAAACATACTCTTATAGTATTCTAATAAGAATTTAGTAGTTAAAACAAGGTTTTATTAAACATTTGTTACTTACTTATATGAGTTTTCCTCAAAACATACTCTTATAGTATTCTAATAAGAATTTAGTAGTAAAAATAAGGTTTTATTAAACATTCGTTAGTTACTTCTATGAGTTTTCCACAAAACATACTCTTATATTATTCTAATAAGAATTTAGTAGTTAAAATAAGGTTTATTAAACATTCGTTAGTTACTTCTATGAGTTTTCCTCAAAACTTACTCTTATAGTATTCAAACAAGAATTTAATAGTTAAAATAAGGTCTTATTACACATTTGTTAGTTACTTATATGAGTTTTCCTCAAAACATACTCTTATAGTATTCTAATAAGAATTTAGTAATTAAAATAAGGTTTTATTAAACATTCGTTAGTTACTTCGATTAGTTTTCCTTAAAACATACTCTTATAGTATTCTAATAAGAATTTAATAGTTAAAATAAGGTTTTATTACACATTTGTTACTTACTTATATGAGTTTTCCTCAAAAGATACTCTTATAGTATTCTAATAAGAATTTAGTAGTTAAAACAAGGTTTTATTAAACATTTGTTACTTACTTATATGAGTTTTCCTCAAAACATACTCTTATAGTATTCTAATAAGAATTTAGTAGTAAAAATAAGGTTTTATTAAACATTCGTTAGTTACTTCTATGAGTTTTCCACAAAACATACTCTTATATTATTCTAATAAGAATTTAGTAGTTAAAATAAGGTTTATTAAACATTCGTTAGTTACTTCTATGAGTTTTCCTCAAAACTTACTCTTATAGTATTCAAACAAGAATTTAATAGTTAAAATAAGGTCTTATTACACATTTGTTAGTTACTTATATGAGTTTTCCTCAAAACATACTCTTATAGTATTCTAATAAGAATTTAGTAATTAAAATAAGGTTTTATTAAACATTCGTTAGTTACTTCGATTAGTTTTCCTTAAAACATACTCTTATAGTATTCTAATAAGAATTTAATAGTTAAAATAAGGTTTTATTACACATTTGTTACTTACTTATATGAGTTTTCCTCAAAACATACTCTTATAGTATTCTAATAAGAATTTAGAAGTTAAAATAAGGTTTTATTAAACATTCGTTACTTACTTCTATGAGTTTTCCTCAAAACATACTCTTATAGTATTCGAATAAGAATTTAATAGTTAAAATAAGGTTTTATTAAACAATTGTTAGTTACTTATATGAGTTTTCCTCAAAACATACTCTTATAATATTCTAATAAGAATTTATTCGTTAAAGTAAGATTTTAGTAAACATCCGTTAGTTACTTCGATGAGTTTTCCTCAAAACATACTCTTATAGTATTCTAATAAGAATTTAGTAGTTAAAATAAGGTTTATTAAACATTCGTTAGTTACTTCTATGAGTTTTCCTCAAAACATACTCTTATAGTATTTTTTAGTAGTTAAAATAAGGTTTTATTAAACATTCGTTAGTTATTTCTATGAGTTTTCCTCAAAACATACTCTTATAATATTCTAATAAGAATTTAGTAGTTAAAATAAGGTTTATTAAACATTCGTTAGTTACTTCTATTAGTTTTCCTCAAAACATACTCTTATAGTATTCTAATAAGAATTTAGTAGTTAAAATAAGGTTTATTAAACATTCGTTAGTTACTTCTATGAGTTTTCCTCAAAACTTACTCTTATAGTATTCAAACAAGAATTTAATAGTTAAAATAAGGTCTTATTACACATTTGTTAGTTACTTATATGAGTTTTCCTCAAAACATACTCTTATAGTATTCTAATAAGAATTTAGTACTTAAAATAAGGTTTATTAAACATTCGTTAGTTACTTCTATGAGTTTTCCTCAAAACATACTCTTATAGTATTTTTTTAGTAGTTAAAATAAGGTTTTATTAAACATTCGTTAGTTATTTCTATGAGTTTTCCTCAAAACATACTCTTATAATATTCTAATAAGAATTTAGTAGTTAAAATAAGGTTTAGTAAACATTCGTTAGTTACTTCTATGAGTTTTCCTCAAAACTTACTCTTATAGTATTCAAACAAGAATTTAATAGTTAAAATAAGGTTTTATTACACATTTGTTAGTTACTTATATGAGTTTTCCTCAAAACATACTCTTATAGTATTTTAATAAGAATTTAGTAATTAAAATAAGGTTTTATTAAACATTCGTTAGTTACTTCTATGAGTTTTCTTCAAAACATACTCTTATAGTATTCTAATAAGAATTTAGTAGTTAAAATAAGTTTTTATTAAACATTCGTTAGTTACTTCTATGAGTTTTCCTCAAAACATACTCTTATAGTATTCTAATAAGAATTTAGTAGTTAAAATAAGGTTTCTTAAACATTCGTTAGTTACTTCTATGAGTTTTCCTCAAAACATACTCTTATAGTATTCGAATAAGAATTTAATAGTTCAAATAAGGTTTTATTAAACATTTGTTAGTTACTTATATGAGTTTTCCTCAAAACATACTCTTATAGTATTCTAATAAGAATTTATTCGTTAAAATAAGATTTTTTTAAACATCCGTTAGTTACTTCGATGAGTTTTCCTCAAAACATACTCTTATAGTATTCTAATAAGAATTTAGTAGTTAAAATAAGGTTTATTAAACATTCGTTAGTTACTTCTATGAGTTTTCCTCAAAACATACTCTTATAATATTTTTTAGTAGTTAAAATAAGGTTTTATTAAACATTCGTTAGTTATTTCTATGAGTTTTCCTCAAAACATACTCTTATAGTATTCTAATAAGAATTTAGTAGTTAAAATAAGGTTTATTAAACATTCGTTAGTTACTTCTATTAGTTTTCCTCAAAACATACTCTTATAGTATTCAAACTAGAATTTAATAGTTAAAATAAGGTTTTATTAAACATTTTTTAGTTACTTCTATGAGATATCCTCAAAATATACTCTTATAGTATTCTAATAAGAATTTAGTAGTTAAAATAAGGTTTTATTAAACATTTGTTACTTACTTATATGAGTTTTCCTCAAAACATACTCTTATAGTATTCTAATAAGAATTTAGTAGTTAAAATAAGGTTTTATTAAATATTCGTTAGTTACTTCTATGAATTTTCCTCAAAACATACTCTTATAGTATTCAAACAAGAATTTAATAGTTAAAATAAGGTTTTATTACACATTTGTTAGTTACTTATATGAGTTTTCCTCAAAACATACTCTTATAGTATTCTAATAAGAATTTAGTAATTAAAATAAGGTTTTATTAAACATTCGTTAGATACTTCGATTAGTTTTCCTTAAAACATACTCTTATAGTATTCTAATAAGAATTTAGTAGTTAAAATAAGGTTTTACTAAACATTTATTACTTACTTATATGAGTTTTCCTCAAAACATACTCTTATAGTATTCTAATAAGAATTTAGTAGTTAAAATATGGTTTTATTAAACATTCGTTGGTTACTTCTATGAATTTTCCTCAAAACATACTCTTATAGTATTCGAATAAGAATTTAATAGTTAAAATAAGGTTTTATTAAACATTTGTTAGTTACTTCTATGAGATTTCCTCAAAACATACTCTTATAGTATTCTAATAAGAATTTAGTAGTTAAAATAAGGTTTTATTAAACATTTGTTACTTACTTATATGAGTTTTCCTCAAAACATACTCTTATAGTATTCTAATAAGAATTTAGTAGTTAAAATAAGGTTTTATTAAATATTCGTTAGTTACTTCTATGAATTTTCCTCAAAACTTACTCTTATAGTATTCAAACAAGAATTTAATAGTTAAAATAAGGTTTTATTACACATTTGTTAGTTACTTATATGAGTTTTCCTCAAAACATACTCTTATAGTATTCTAATAAGAATTTAGTAATTAAAATAAGGTTTTATTAAACATTCGTTAGATACTTCGATTAGTTTTCCTTAAAACATACTCTTATAGTATTCTAATAAGAATTTAGTAGTTAAAATAAGGTTTTACTAAACATTTATTACTAACTTATATGAGTTTTCCTCAAAACATACTCTTATAGTATTCTAATAAGAATTTAGTAGTTAAAATATGGTTTTATTAAACATTCGTTGGTTACTTCTATGAATTTTCCTCAAAACATACTCTTATAGTATTCGAATAAGAATTTAATAGTTAAAATAAGGTTTTATTAAACATTTGTTAGTTACTTCTATGAGATTTCCTCAAAACATACTCTTATAGTATTCTAATAAGAATTTAGTAGTTAAAATAAGGTTTTATTAAACATTTGTTACTTACTTATATGAGTTTTCCTCAAAACATACTCTTATAGTATTCTAATAAGAATTTATTAGTTAAAATAAGGTTTTATTAAACATTTGTTAGTTACTTCTATGAGTTTTCCTCAAAAAATACTCTTATAGTATTCTAATAAGAATTTAGTAGTTAAAATAAGGTTTATTAAACATTCGTTAGTTACTTCTATGAGTTTTCCTCAAAACTTACTCTTATAGTATTCAAACAAGAATTTAATAGTTAAAATAAGGTTTTATTACACATTTGTTAGTTACTTATATGAGTTTTCCTCAAAACATACTCTTATAGTATTCTAATAAGAATTTAGTAATTAAAATAAGGTTTTATTAAACATTCGTTAGTTATATCGATGAGTTTTCCTTAAAACATACTCTTATAGTATTCTTATAAGAATTTAGTATTTAAAATAAGTTTTTACTAAACATTTGTTACTTACTTATATGAGTTTTCCTCAAAATATACTCTTATAGTATTCTAATAAGAATTCAGTAGTTAAAATAAGGTTTATTAAACATTCGTTAGTTACTTCTATTAGTTTTCCTCAAAACATACTCTTATAGTATTCTAATAAGAATTTAGTAGTTAAAATAAGGTTTATTAAACATTCGTTAGTTACTTCTATGAGTTTTCCTCAAAACTTACTCTTATAGTATTCAAACAAGAATTTAATAGTTAAAATAAGGTCTTATTACACATTTGTTAGTTACTTATATGAGTTTTCCTCAAAACATACTCTTATAGTATTCTAATAAGAATTTAGTACTTAAAATAAGGTTTATTAAACATTCGTTAGTTACTTCTATGAGTTTTCCTCAAAACATACTCTTATAGTATTTTTTTTAGTAGTTAAAATAAGGTTTTATTAAACATTCGTTAGTTATTTCTATGAGTTTTCCTCAAAACATACTCTTATAATATTCTAATAAGAATTTAGTAGTTAAAATAAGGTTTAGTAAACATTCGTTAGTTACTTCTATGAGTTTTCCTCAAAACTTACTCTTATAGTATTCAAACAAGAATTTAGTAATTAAAATAAGGTTTTATTAAACATTCGTTAGTTACTTCTATGAGTTTTCTTCAAAACATACTCTTATAGTATTCTAATAAGAATTTAGTAGTTAAAATAAGGTTTATTAAACATTCGTTAGTTACTTCTATTAGTTTTCCTCAAAACATACTCTTATAGTATTCTAATAAGAATTTAGTAGTTAAAATAAGGTTTATTAAACATTCGTTAGTTACTTCTATGAGTTTTCCTCAAAACTTACTCTTATAGTATTCAAACAAGAATTTAATAGTTAAAATAAGGTCTTATTACACATTTGTTAGTTACTTATATGAGTTTTCCTCAAAACATACTCTTATAGTATTCTAATAAGAATTTAGTACTTAAAATAAGGTTTATTAAACATTCGTTAGTTACTTCTATGAGTTTTCCTCAAAACATACTCTTATAGTATTTTTTATAGTAGTTAAAATAAGGTTTTATTAAACATTCGTTAGTTATTTCTATGAGTTTTCCTCAAAACATACTCTTATAATATTCTAATAAGAATTTAGTAGTTAAAATAAGGTTTAGTAAACATTCGTTAGTTACTTCTATGAGTTTTCCTCAAAACTTACTCTTATAGTATTCAAACAAGAATTTAGTAATTAAAATAAGGTTTTATTAAACATTCGTTAGTTACTTCTATGAGTTTTCTTCAAAACATACTCTTATAGTATTCTAATAAGAATTTAGTAGTTAAAATAAGTTTTTATTAAACATTCGTTAGTTACTTCTATGAGTTTTCCTCAAAACATACTCTTATAGTATTCTAATAAGAATTTAGTAGTTAAAATAAGGTTTCTTAAACATTCGTTAGTTACTTCTATGAGTTTTCCTCAAAACATACTCTTATAGTATTCGAATAAGAATTTAATAGTTCAAATAAGGTTTTATTAAACATTTGTTAGTTACTTATATTAGTTTTCCTCAAAACATACTCTTATAGTATTCTAATAAGAATTTATTCGTTAAAGTAAGATTTTTTTAAACATCCGTTAGTTACTTCGATGAGTTTTCCTCAAAACATACTCTTATAGTATTCTAATAAGAATTTAGTAGTTAAAATAAGGTTTATTAAACATTCGTTAGTTACTTCTATGAGTTTTCCTCAAAACATACTCTTATAATATTTTTTAGTAGTTAAAATAAGGTTTTATTAAACATTCGTTAGTTATTTCTATGAGTTTTCCTCAAAACATACTCTTATAGTATTCTAATAAGAATTTAGTAGTTAAAATAAGGTTTATTAAACATTCGTTAGTTACTTCTATTAGTTTTCCTCAAAACATACTCTTATAGTATTCAAACTAGAATTTAATAGTTAAAATAAGGTTTTATTAAACATTTTTTAGTTACTTCTATGAGATATCCTCAAAATATACTCTTATAGTATTCTAATAAGAATTTAGTAGTTAAAATAAGGTTTTATTAAACATTTGTTACTTACTTATATGAGTTTTCCTCAAAACATACTCTTATAGTATTCTAATAAGAATTTAGTAGTTAAAATAAGGTTTTATTAAATATTCGTTAGTTACTTCTATGAATTTTCCTCAAAACATACTCTTATAGTATTCTAATAAGAATTTAGTAGTTAAAATAAGGTTTATTAAACATTCGTTAGTTACTTCTATGAGTTTTCCTCAAAACTTACTCTTATAGTATTCAAACAAGAATTTAATAGTTAAAATAAGGTTTTATTACACATTTGTTAGTTACTTATATGAGTTTTCCTCAAAACATACTCTTAAGTATTCTAATAAGAATTTAGTAATTAAAATAAGGTTTTATTAAACATTCGTTAGATACTTCGATTAGTTTTCCTTAAAACATACTCTTATAGTATTCTAATAAGAATTTAGTAGTTAAAATAAGGTTTTACTAAACATTTATTACTTACTTATATGAGTTTTCCTCAAAACATACTCTTATAGTATTCTAATAAGAATTTAGTAGTTAAAATATGGTTTTATTAAACATTCGTTAGTTACTTCTATGAATTTTCCTCAAAACATACTCTTATAGTATTCGAATAAGAATTTAATAGTTAAAATAAGGTTTTATTAAACATTTGTTAGTTACTTCTATGAGATTTCCTCAAAACATACTCTTATAGTATTCTAATAAGAATTTAGTAGTTAAAATAAGGTTTTATTAAACATTTGTTACTTACTTATATGAGTTTTCCTCAAAACATACTCTTATAGTATTCTAATAAGAATTTATTAGTTAAAATAAGGTTTATTAAACATTCGTTAGTTACTTCTATGAGTTTTCCTCAAAACTTACTCTTATAGTATTCAAACAAGAATTTAATAGTTAAAATAAGGTCTTATTACACATTTGTTAGTTACTTATATGAGTTTTCCTCAAAACATACTCTTATAGTATTCTAATAAGAATTTAGTACTTAAAATAAGGTTTATTAAACATTCGTTAGTTACTTCTATGAGTTTTCCTCAAAACATACTCTTATAGTATTTTTTTTAGTAGTTAAAATAAGGTTTTATTAAACATTCGTTAGTTATTTCTATGAGTTTTCCTCAAAACATACTCTTATAATATTCTAATAAGAATTTAGTAGTTAAAATAAGGTTTAGTAAACATTCGTTAGTTACTTCTATGAGTTTTCCTCAAAACTTACTCTTATAGTATTCAAACAAGAATTTAATAGTTAAAATAAGGTTTTATTACACATTTGTTAGTTACTTATATGAGTTTTCCTCAAAACATACTCTTATAGTATTCTAATAAGAATTTAGTAATTAAAATAAGGTTTTATTAAACATTCGTTAGTTACTTCTATGAGTTTTCTTCAAAACATACTCTTATAGTATTCTAATAAGAATTTAGTAGTTAAAATAAGTTTTTATTAAACATTCGTTAGTTACTTCTATGAGTTTTCCTCAAAACATACTCTTATAGTATTCTAATAAGAATTTAGTAGTTAAAATAAGGTTTCTTAAACATTCGTTAGTTACTTCTATGAGTTTTCCTCAAAACATACTCTTATAGTATTCGAATAAGAATTTAATAGTTCAAAATATGGTTTTATTAAACATTTGTTAGTTACTTATATGAGTTTTCCTCAAAACATACTCTTATAGTATTCTAATAAGAATTTATTCGTTAAAGTAAGATTTTTTTAAACATCCGTTAGTTACTTCGATCAGTTTTCCTCAAAACATACTCTTATAGTATTCTAATAAGAATTTAGTAGTTAAAATAAGGTTTATTAAACATTCGTTAGTTACTTCTATGAGTTTTCCTCAAAACATACTCTTATAATATTTTTTAGTAGTTAAAATAAGGTTTTATTAAACATTCGTTAGTTATTTCTATGAGTTTTCCTCAAAACATACTCTTATAGTATTCTAATAAGAATTTAGTAGTTAAAATAAGGTTTATTAAACATTCGTTAGTTACTTCTATTAGTTTTCCTCAAAACATACTCTTATAGTATTCAAACTAGAATTTAATAGTTAAAATAAGGTTTTATTAAACATTTTTTAGTTACTTCTATGAGATATCCTCAAAATATACTCTTATAGTATTCTAATAAGAATTTAGTAGTTAAAATAAGGTTTTATTAAACATTTGTTACTTACTTATATGAGTTTTCCTCAAAACATACTCTTATAGTATTCTAATAAGAATTTAGTAGTTAAAATAAGGTTTTATTAAATATTCGTTAGTTACTTCTATGAATTTTCCTCAAAACATACTCTTATAGTATTCTAATAAGAATTTAGTAGTTAAAATAAGGTTTATTAAACATTCGTTAGTTACTTCTATGAGTTTTCCTCAAAACTTACTCTTATAGTATTCAAAAAAGAATTTAATAGTTAAAATAAGGTTTTATTACACATTTGTTAGTTACTTATATGAGTTTTCCTCAAAACATACTCTCTTAAGTATTCTAATAAGAATTTAGTAATTAAAATAAGGTTTTATTAAACATTCGTTAGATACTTCGATTAGTTTTCCTTAAAACATACTCTTATAGTATTCTAATAAGAATTTAGTAGTTAAAATAAGGTTTTACTAAACATTTATTACTTACTTATATGAGTTTTCCTCAAAACATACTCTTATAGTATTCTAATAAGAATTTAGTAGTTAAAATATGGTTTTATTAAACATTCGTTAGTTACTTCTATGAATTTTCCTCAAAACATACTCTTATAGTATTCTAATAAGAATTTAGTAGTTAAAATAAGGTTTCTTAAACATTCGTTAGTTACTTCTATGAGTTTTCCTCAAAACATACTCTTATAGTATTCGAATAAGAATTTAATAGTTCAAATAAGGTTTTATTAAACATTTGTTAGTTACTTATATGAGTTTTCCTCAAAACATACTCTTATAGTATTCTAATAAGAATTTATTAGTTAAAATAAGGTTTATTAAACATTCGTTAGTTACTTCTATGAGTTTTCCTCAAAACTTACTCTTATAGTATTCAAACAAGAATTTAATAGTTAAAATAAGGTCTTATTACACATTTGTTAGTTACTTATATGAGTTTTCCTCAAAACATACTCTTATAGTATTCTAATAAGAATTTAGTACTTAAAATAAGGTTTATTAAACATTCGTTAGTTACTTCTATGAGTTTTCCTCAAAACATACTCTTATAGTATTCTAATAAGAATTTAGTAGTTAAAATAAGGTTTATTAAACATTCGTTAGTTACTTCTATTAGTTTTCCTCAAAACATACTCTTATAGTATTCAAACTAGAATTTAATAGTTAAAATAAGGTTTTATTAAACATTTTTTAGTTACTTCTATGAGATATCCTCAAAATATACTCTTATAGTATTCTAATAAGAATTTAGTAGTTAAAATAAGGTTTTATTAAACATTTGTTACTTACTTATATGAGTTTTCCTCAAAACATACTCTTATAGTATTCTAATAAGAATTTAGTAGTTAAAATAAGGTTTTATTAAACATTCGTTAGTTACTTCTATGAGTTTTCCTCAAAACATACTCTTATAGTATTCTAATAAGAATTTAGTAGTTAAAATAAGGTTTCTTAAACATTCGTTAGTTACTTCTATGAGTTTTCCTCAAAACATACTCTTATAGTATTCGAATAAGAATTTAATAGTTCAAATAAGGTTTTATTAAACATTTGTTAGTTACTTATATGAGTTTTCCTCAAAACATACTCTTATAGTATTCTAATAAGAATTTATTCGTTAAAGTAAGATTTTTTTAAACATCCGTTAGTTACTTCGATGAGTTTTCCTCAAAACATACTCTTATAGTATTCTAATAAGAATTTAGTAGTTAAAATAAGGTTTATTAAACATTCGTTAGTTACTTCTATGAGTTTTCCTCAAAACATACTCTTATAATATTTTTTAGTAGTTAAAATAAGGTTTTATTAAACATTCGTTAGTTATTTCTATGAGTTTTCCTCAAAACATACTCTTATAGTATTCTAATAAGAATTTAGTAGTTAAAATAAGGTTTATTAAACATTCGTTAGTTACTTCTATTAGTTTTCCTCAAAACATACTCTTATAGTATTCAAACTAGAATTTAATAGTTAAAATAAGGTTTTATTAAACATTTTTTAGTTACTTCTATGAGATATCCTCAAAATATACTCTTATAGTATTCTAATAAGAATTTAGTAGTTAAAATAAGGTTTTATTAAACATTTGTTACTTACTTATATAAGTTTTCCTCAAAACATACTCTTATAGTATTCTAATAAGAATTTAGTAGTTAAAATAAGGTTTTATTAAATATTCGTTAGTTACTTCTATGAATTTTCCTCAAAACATACTCTTATAGTATTCTAATAAGAATTTAGTAGTTAAAATAAGGTTTATTAAACATTCGTTAGTTACTTCTATGAGTTTTCCTCAAAACTTACTCTTATAGTATTCAAACAAGAATTTAATAGTTAAAATAAGGTTTTATTACACATTTGTTAGTTACTTATATGAGTTTTCCTCAAAACATACTCTTAAGTATTCTAATAAGAATTTAGTAATTAAAATAAGGTTTTATTAAACATTCGTTAGATACTTCGATTAGTTTTCCTTAAAACATACTCTTATAGTATTCTAATAAGAATTTAGTAGTTAAAATAAGGTTTTACTAAACATTTATTACTTACTTATATGAGTTTTCCTCAAAACATACTCTTATAGTATTCTAATAAGAATTTAGTAGTTAAAATATGGTTTTATTAAACATTCGTTAGTTACTTCTATGAATTTTCCTCAAAACATACTCTTATAGTATTCGAATAAGAATTTAATAGTTAAAATAAGGTTTTATTAAACATTTGTTAGTTACTTCTATGAGATTTCCTCAAAACATACTCTTATAGTATTCTAATAAGAATTTAGTAGTTAAAATAAGGTTTTATTAAACATTTGTTACTTACTTATATGAGTTTTCCTCAAAACATACTCTTATAGTATTCTAATAAGAATTTATTAGTTAAAATAAGGTTTATTAAACATTCGTTAGTTACTTCTATGAGTTTTCCTCAAAACTTACTCTTATAGTATTCAAACAAGAATTTAATAGTTAAAATAAGGTCTTATTACACATTTGTTAGTTACTTATATGAGTTTTCCTCAAAACATACTCTTATAGTATTCTAATAAGAATTTAGTACTTAAAATAAGGTTTATTAAACATTCGTTAGTTACTTCTATGAGTTTTCCTCAAAACATACTCTTATAGTATTTTTTTTAGTAGTTAAAATAAGGTTTTATTAAACATTCGTTAGTTATTTCTATGAGTTTTCCTCAAAACATACTCTTATAATATTCTAATAAGAATTTAGTAGTTAAAATAAGGTTTAGTAAACATTCGTTAGTTACTTCTATGAGTTTTCCTCAAAACTTACTCTTATAGTATTCAAACAAGAATTTAATAGTTAAAATAAGGTTTTATTACACATTTGTTAGTTACTTATATGAGTTTTCCTCAAAACATACTCTTATAGTATTCTAATAAGAATTTAGTAATTAAAATAAGGTTTTATTAAACATTCGTTAGTTACTTCTATGAGTTTTCTTCAAAACATACTCTTATAGTATTCTAATAAGAATTTAGTAGTTAAAATAAGGTTTATTAAACATTCGTTAGTTACTTCTATGAGTTTTCCTCAAAACTTACTCTTATAGTATTCAAACAAGAATTTAATAGTTAAAATAAGGTTTTATTACACATTTGTTAGTTACTTATATGAGTTTTCCTCAAAACATACTCTTATAGTATTCTAATAAGAATTTAGTAATTAAAATAAGGTTTTATTAAACATTCGTTAGTTACTTCTATGAGTTTTCCTCAAAAAATACTCTTATAGTATTCTAATAAGAATTTAGTAGTTAAAATAAGGTTTATTAAACATTCGTTAGTTACTTCTATGAGTTTTCCTCAAAACTTACTCTTATAGTATTCAAACAAGAATTTAATAGTTAAAATAAGGTTTTATTACACATTTGTTAGTTACTTATATGAGTTTTCCTCAAAACATACTCTTATAGTATTCTAATAAGAATTTAGTAATTAAAATAAGGTTTTATTAAACATTCGTTAGTTATATCGATGAGTTTTCCTTAAAACATACTCTTATAGTATTCTTATAAGAATTTAGTATTTAAAATAAGTTTTTACTAAACATTTGTTACTTACTTATATGAGTTTTCCTCAAAACATACTCTTATAGTATTCTAATAAGAATTTAGTAGTTAAAATAAGGTTTTATTAAACATTTGTTACTTACTTATATGAGTTTTCCTCAAAACATACTCTTATAGTATTCTAATAAGAATTTAGTAGTTAAAATAAGGTTTTATTAAACATTCGTTAGTTACTTCTATGAATTTTCCTCAAAACATACTCTTATAGTATTCAAACAAGAATTTAATAGTTAAAATAAGGTCTTATTACACATTTGTTAGTTACTTATATGAGTTTTCCTCAAAACATACTCTTATAGTATTCTAATAAGAATTTAGTACTTAAAATAAGGTTTATTAAACATTCGTTAGTTACTTCTATGAGTTTTCCTCAAAACATACTCTTATAGTATTTTTTTTAGTAGTTAAAATAAGGTTTTATTAAACATTCGTTAGTTATTTCTATGAGTTTTCCTCAAAACATACTCTTATAATATTCTAATAAGAATTTAGTAGTTAAAATAAGGTTTAGTAAACATTCGTTAGTTACTTCTATGAGTTTTCCTCAAAACTTACTCTTATAGTATTCAAACAAGAATTTAATAGTTAAAATAAGGTTTTATTACACATTTGTTAGTTACTTATATGAGTTTTCCTCAAAACATACTCTTATAGTATTCTAATAAGAATTTAGTAATTAAAATAAGGTTTTATTAAACATTCGTTAGTTACTTCTATGAGTTTTCTTCAAAACATACTCTTATAGTATTCTAATAAGAATTTAGTAGTTAAAATAAGTTTTTATTAAACATTCGTTAGTTACTTCTATGAGTTTTCCTCAAAACATACTCTTATAGTATTCTAATAAGAATTTAGTAGTTAAAATAAGGTTTATTAAACATTCGTTAGTTACTTCTATGAGTTTTCCTCAAAACATACTCTTATAGTATTCGAATAAGAATTTAATAGTTCAAATAAGGTTTTATTAAACATTTGTTAGTTACTTATATGAGTTTTCCTCAAAACATACACTTATAGTATTCTAATAAGAATTTATTCGTTAAAGTAAGATTTTATTAAACATCCATTAGTTACTTCGATGAGTTTTCCTCAAAACATACTCTTATAGTATTCTAATAAGAATTTAGTAGTTAAAATAAGGTTTATTAAACATTCGTTAGTTACTTCTATGAGTTTTCCTCAAAACATACACTTATAGTATTCTAATAAGAATTTATTCGTTAAAGTAAGATTTTATTAAACATCCGTTAGTTACTTCGATGAGTTTTCCTCAAAACATACTCTTATAGTATTCTAATAAGAATTTAGTAGTTAAAATAAGGTTTATTAAACATTCGTTAGTTACTTCTATGAGTTTTCCTCAAAACATACTCTTATAGTATTTTTTAGTAGTTAAAATAAGGTTTTATTAAACATTCGTTAGTTATTTCTATGAGTTTTCCTCAAAACATACTCTTATAGTATTCTAATAAGAATTTAGTAGTTAAAATAAGGTTTATTAAACATTCGTTAGTTACTTCTATTAGTTTTCCTCAAAACATACTCTTATAGTATTCAAACTAGAATTTAATAGTTAAAATAAGGTTTTATTAAACATTTTTTAGTTACTTCTATGAGATATCCTCAAAATATACTCTTATAGTATTCTAATAAGAATTTAGTAGTTAAAATAAGGTTTTATTAAACATTTGTTACTTACTTATATGAATTTTCCTCAAAACATACTCTTATAGTATTCTAATAAGAATTTAGTAGTTAAAATAAGGTTTATTAAACATTCGTTAGTTACTTTTATGAGTTTTCCTCAAAACTTACTCTTATAGTATTCAAACAAGAATTTAATAGTTAAAATAAGGTTTTATTACACATTTGTTAGTTACTTATATGAGTTTTCCTCAAAACATACTCTTATAGTATTCTAATAAGAATTTAGTAATTAAAATAAGGTTTTATTAAACATTCGTTAGATACTTCGATTAGTTTTCCTTAAAACATACTCTTATAGTATTCTAATAAGAATTTAGTAGTTAAAATAAGGTTTTACTAAACATTTATTACTTACTTATATGAGTTTTCCTCAAAACATACTCTTATAGTATTCTAATAAGAAGTTAGTAGTTAAAATAAGGTTTTATTAAACATTCGTTAGTTACTTCTATGAATTTTCCTCAAAACATACTCTTATAGTATTCGAATAAGAATTTAATAGTTAAAATAAGGTTTTATTAAACAGTTGTTAGTTACTTATATGAGTTTTCCTCAAAACATACTCTTATAGTATTCTAATAAGAATTTATTCGTTAAAGTGAGATTTTATTAAACATCCGTTAGTTACTTCGATGAGTTTTCCTCAAAACATACTCCTATAGTATTCTAATAAGAATTTAGTAGTTAAAATAAGGTTTATTAAACATTCGTTAGTTACTTCTATGAGTTTTCCTCAAAACATACTCTTATAGTATTTTTTTAGTAATTAAAATAAGGTTTTATTAAACATTCGTTAGTTATATCGATGAGTTTTCCTTAAAACATACTCTTATAGTATTCTTATAAGAATTTAATATTTAAAATAAGTTTTTACTAAACATTTGTTACTTACTTATATGAGTTTTCCTCAAAACATACTCTTATAGTATTCTAATAAGAATTCAGTAGTTAAAATAAGGTTTTATTAAACATTCGTTAGTTAGTTCTATGAGTTTTCCTCAAAACATACTCTTATTGTATTCTAATAAGAATTTAGTAGTTAAAATAAGGTTTATTAAACATTGGTTAGTTACTTCTATGAGTTTTTCTCAAAACATACTCTTATAGTTTTCAAACCAGAATTTAATAGTTAAAATAAGGTTTTATTACACATTTGTTAGTTACTTATAGGATTCTAATAAGAATTTAGTATTCTAATAAGAATTTAGTATTACACATTTGTTAGGTTTTCCTCAAAACATACTCTTATAGTATTCTAATAAGAATTTAGTAATTAAAATAAGGTTTTATTAAACATTCGTTAGTTACTTCGATTAGTTTTCCTTAAAACATACTCTTATAGGATTCTAATAAGAATTTAGTAGTTAAAATAAGGTTTAACAAAAATTTGTTACTTACTTATATGAGTTTTCCTCAAAACATACTCTTATAGTATTCTAATAAGAATTTAATAGTTAAAATAAGGTTTTATTAAACATTCATTAATTACTTCTATGAGTTTTCCTCAAAACATACTCTTATAGTATTCAAACAAGAATTTAATAGTTAAAATAAGGTTTTATTACACATTTGTTAGTTACTTATATGAGTTTTCCTCAAAACATACTCTTATAGTATTCTAATAAGAATTTAGTAATTAAAATAAGGTTTTATTAAACATTCGTTAGTTATTTCGATGAGTTTTCCTTATAACATAATCTTATACCGTAGAAGTATTTTTATAAGAATTTAGTACTTAAAATAATGTTTTACTAAACATTTGTTACTGACTTATATGAGTTTTCCTCAAAACATACTCTTATAGTATTCTAATAAGAATTCAGTATTTAAAATAAGGTTTTATTAAACATTTGTTAGTTACTTATATGAGTTTTCCTCAAAACATACTCTTATAGTATTCTAATAAGAATTTAGTAGTTAAAATAAGGTTTATTAAACATTCATTAGTTACTTCTATTAGTTTTCCTCAAAACATACTCTTATAGTATTCAAACTAGAATTTAATAGTTAAAATAAGGTTTTATTAAACATTTTTTAGTTACTTCTATGAGATATCCTCAAAATATACTCTTATAGTATTCTAATAAGAATTTAGTAGTTAAAATAAGGTTTTATTAAACATTTGTTACTTACGTATATGAGTTTTCCTCAAAACATACTCTTATAGTATTCTAATAAGAATTTAGTAGTTAAAATAAGGTTTTATTAAACATTCGTTAGTTACTTCTATGAGTTTTCCTCAAAACATACTCTTATAGTATTCTAATAAGAATTTAGTAGTTAAAATAAGGTTTATTAAACATTCGTTAGTTACTTCTATGAGTTTTCCTCAAAACTTACTCTTATAGTATTCAAACAAGAATTTAATAGTTAAAATAAGGTTTTATTACACATTTGTTAGTTACTTATATGAGTTTTATTCAAAACATACTCTTATAGTATTCTAATAAGAATTTATTCGTTAAAGTAAGATTTTATTAAACATCCGTAAGTTACTTCGATGAGTTTTCCTCAAAACATACTCCTATAGTATTCTAATAAGAATTTAGTAGTTAAAATAAGGTTTATTAAACATTCGTTAGTTACTTCTATTAGTTTTCCTCAAAACATACTCTTATAGTATTTTTTTAGTAGTTAAAATAAGGTTTTATTAAACATTCGTTAGTTACTTCTATGAGATTTCCTCAAAACATACTCTTATAGTATTCTAATAAGAATTTAGTAGTTAAAATAAGGTTTTATTAAACATTTGTTACTTACTTATATGAGTTTTCCTCAAAACATACTCTTATAGTATTCTAAAAAGAATTTAGTAGTTAAAATATGGTTTTATTAAACATTTGTTTTTTACTTCTATGAGTTTTCCTCAAAACATACTCTTATAGTATTCTAATAAGAATTTAGTAGTTCAAATAAGGTTTTATTAAACATTTGTTACTTACTTATATGAGTTTTCCTCAAAACATACTTTTATAGTATTCTAATAAGAATTTAGTAGTTAAAATAAGGTTTTATTAAACATTTGTTAGTAACTTCTATGAGTTTTCTTCAAAAAATACTCTTATAGTATTCTAATAAGAATTTAGTAGTTAAAATAAGGTTTATTAAACATTCGTTAGTTACTTCTATGAGTTTTCCTCAAAACTTACTCTTATAGTATTCAAACAAGAATTTAATAGTTAAAATAAGGTTTTATTACACATTTGTTACTTACTTATATGAGTTTTCCTCAAAACATACTCTTATAGTATTCTAATAAGAATTCAGTAGTTAAAATAAGGTTTTATTAAACATTTGTTAGTTAGTTCTATGAGTTTTCCTCAAAACATACTCTTATAGTATTCTAATAAGAATTTAGTAGTTAAAATAAGGTTTTATTAAACATTCGTTAGTTACTTCTATGAGTTTTCCTCAAAACATACTCTTATAGTATTCGAATAAGAATTTAATAGTTAAAATAAGGTTTTATTAAACATTTGTTAGTTACTTATATGAGTTTTATTCAAAACATACTCTTATAGTATTCTAATAAGAATTTAGTAGTTAAAATAAGGTTTATTAAACATACGTTAGATACTTCGATTAGTTTTCCTTAAAACATACTCTTATAGTATTCTAATAAGAATTTAGTAGTTAAAATAAGGTTTTACTAAACATTTATTACTTACTTATATGAGTTTTCCTCAAAACATACTCTTATAGTATTCTAATAAGAAGTTAGTAGTTAAAATAAGGTTTTATTAAAGATTCGTTAGTTACTTCTATGAATTTTCCTCAAAACATACTCTTATAGTATTCGAATAAGAATTTAATAGTTAAAATAAGGTTTTATTAAACAGTTGTTAGTTACTTATATGAGTTTTCCTCAAAACATACTCTTATAGTATTCTAATAAGAATTTATTCGTTAAAGTTAGATTTTATTAAACATCCGTTAGTTACTTTGATGAGTTTTCCTCAAAACATACTCCTATAGTATTCTAATAAGAATTTAGTAGTTAAAATAAGGTTTATTAAACATTCGTTAGTTACTTCTATGAGTTTTCCTCAAAACATACTCTTATAGTATTTTTTTAGTAATTAAAATAAGGTTTTATTAAACATTCGTTAGTTATATCGATGAGTTTTCCTTAAAACATACTCTTATAGTATTCTTATAAGAATTTAATATTTAAAATAAGTTTTTACTAAACATTTGTTACTTACTTATATGAGTTTTCCTCAAAACATACTCTTATAGTATTCTAATAAGAATTCAGTAGTTAAAATAAGGTTTTATTAAACATTCGTTAGTTAGTTCTATGCGTTTTCCTCAAAACATACTCTTATTGTATTCTAATAAGAATTTAGTAGTTAAAATAAGGTTTATTAAACATTGGTTAGTTACTTCTATGAGTTTTTCTCAAAACATACTCTTATAGTTTTCAAACCAGAATTTAATAGTTAAAATAAGGTTTTATTACACATTTGTTAGTTACTTATAGGATTCTAATAAGAATTTAGTATTCTAATAAGAATTTAGTATTACACATTTGTTAGGTTTTCCTCAAAACATACTCTTATAGTATTCTAATAAGAATTTAGTAGTTAAAATAAGGTTTATTAAACATTCGTTAGTTACTTCTATGAGTTTTCCTCAAAACTTACTCTTATAGTATTCAAACAAGAATTTAATAGTTAAAATAAGGTTTTATTACACATTTGTTAGTTACTTATATGAGTTTTCCTGAAAACATACTCTTATAGTATTCTAATAAGAATTTAGTAATTAAAATAAGGTTTTATTAAACATTTGTTAGTTATATCGATGAGTTTTCCTTAAAACATACTCTTATAGTATTCTTATAAGAATTTAGTATTTAAAATAAGGTTTTACTTAACATTTGTTACTTACTTATATGAGTTTTCCTCAAAACATACTCTTATAGTATTCTAATAAGAATTCAGTAGTTAAAATAAGATTTTATTAAACATCCGTTAGTTACTTTGATGAGTTTTCCTCAAAACATACTCCTATAGTATTCTAATAAGAATTTAGTAGTTAAAATAAGGTTTATTAAACATTCGATAGTTACTTCTATGAGTTTTCCTCAAAACATACTCTTATAGTATTTTTTTAGTAATTAAAATAAGGTTTTATTAAACATTCGTTAGTTATATCGATGAGTTTTCCTTAAAACATACTCTTATAGTATTCTTATAAGAATTTAATATTTAAAATAAGTTTTTACTAAACATTTGTTACTTACTTATATGAGTTTTCCTCAAAACATTCTCTTATAGTATTCTAATAAGAATTCAGTAGTTAAAATAAGGTTTTATTAAACATTCGTTAGTTAGTTCTATGAGTTTTCCTCAAAACATACTCTTATTGTATTCTAATAAGAATTTAGTAGTTAAAATAAGGTTTATTAAACATTGGTTAGTTACTTCTATGAGTTTTTCTCAAAACATACTCTTATAGTTTTCAAACCAGAATTTAATAGTTAAAATAAGGTTTTATTACACATTTGTTAGTTACTTATAGGATTCTAATAAGAATTTAGTATTCTAATAAGAATTTAGTATTACACATTTGTTAGGTTTTCCTCAAAACATACTCTTATAGTATTCTAATAAGAATTTAGTAATTAAAATAAGGTTTTATTAAACATTCGTTAGTTACTTCGATTAGTTTTCCTTAAAACATACTCTTATAGGATTCTAATAAGAATTCAGTAGTTAAAATAAGGTTTAACAAAAATTTGTTACTTACTTATATGAGTTTTCCTCAAAACATACTCTTATAGTATTCTAATAAGAATTTAATAGTTAAAATAAGGTTTTATTAAACATTCATTAATTACTTCTATGAGTTTTCCTCAAAACATACTCTTATAGTATTCAAACAAGAATTTAATAGTTAAAATAAGGTTTTATTACACATTTGTTAGTTACTTATATGAGTTTTCCTCAAAACATACTCTTATAGTATTCTAATAAGAATTTAGTAATTAAAATAAGGTTTTATTAAACATTCGTTAGTTATTTCGATGAGTTTTCCTTAAAACATAATCTTATACCGTAGAAGTATTTTTATAAGAATTTAGTACTTAAAATAATGTTTTACTAAACATTTGTTACTGACTTATATGAGTTTTCCTCAAAACATACTCTTATAGTATTCTAATAAGAATTCAGTATTTAAAATAAGGTTTTATTAAACATTTGTTAGTTACTTATATGAGTTTTCCTCAAAACATACTCTTATAGTATTCTAATAAGAATTTAGTAGTTAAAATAAGGTTTATTAAACATTCGTTAGTTACTTCTATTAGTTTTCCTCAAAACATACTCTTATAGTATTCAAACTAGAATTTAATAGTTAAAATAAGGTTTTATTAAACATTTTTTAGTTACTTCTATGAGATATCCTCAAAATATACTCTTATAGTATTCTAATAAGAATTTAGTAGTTAAAATAAGGTTTTATTAAACATTTGTTACTTACGTATATGAGTTTTCCTCAAAACATACTCTTATAGTATTCTAATAAGAATTTAGTAGTTAAAATAAGGTTTTATTAAACATTCGTTAGTTACTTCTATGAGTTTTCCTCAAAACATACTCTTATAGTATTCTAATAAGAATTTAGTAGTTAAAATAAGGTTTATTAAACATTCGTTAGTTACTTCTATGAGTTTTCCTCAAAACTTACTCTTATAGTATTCAAACAAGAATTTAATAGTTAAAATAAGGTTTTATTACACATTTGTTAGTTACTTATATGAGTTTTCCTCAAAACATACTCTTATAGTATTCTAATAAGAATTTAGTAATTAAAATAAGGTTTTATTAAACATTCGTTAGATATTTCGATTAGTTTTCCTTAAAACATACTCTTATAGTATTCTAATAAGAATTTAGTAGTTAAAATAAGGTTTTACTAAACATTTATTACTTACTTATATGAGTTTTACTCAAAACATACTCTTATAGTATTCTAATAAGAATTTAGTAGTTAAAATAAGGTTTTATTAAACATTCGTTAGTTACTTCTATGAGTTTTCCTCAAAACATACTCTTATAGTATTCGAATAAGAATTTAATAGTTAAAATAAGGTTTTATTAAACATTTGTTAGTTACTTATATGAGTTTTATTCAAAACATACTCTCATAGTATTCTAATAAGAATTTATTCGTTAAAGTAAGATTTTATTAAACATCCGTTAGTTACTTCGATGAGTTTTCCTCAAAACATACTCCTATAGTATTCTAATAAGAATTTAGTAGTTAAAATAAGGTTTATTAAACATTCGTTAGTTACTTCTATGAGTTTTCCTCAAAACATACTCTTATAGTATTTTTTTAGTAGTTAAAATAAGGTTTTATTAAACATTCGTTAGTTACTTCTATGAGATTTCCTCAAAACATACTCTTATAGTATTCTAATAAGAATTTAGTAGTTAAAATAAGGTTTTATTAAACATTTGTTACTTACTTATATGAGTTTTCCTCAAAACATACTCTTATAGTATTCTAAAAAGAATTTAGTAGTTAAAATATGGTTTTATTAAACATTTGTTTTTTACTTCTATGAGTTTTCCTCAAAACATACTCTTATAGTATTCTAATAAGAATTTAGTAGTTAAAATAAGGTTTTATTAAACATTTGTTACTTACTTATATGAGTTTTCCTCAAAACATACTTTTATAGTATTCTAATAAGAATTTAGTACTTAAAATAAGGTTTTATTAAACATTTGTTAGTAACTTCTATGAGTTTTCTTCAAAAAATACTCTTATAGTATTCTAATAAGAATTTAGTAGTTAAAATAAGGTTTATTAAACATTCGTTAGTTACTTCTATGAGTTTTCCTCAAAACTTACTCTTATAGTATTCAAACAAGAATTTAATAGTTAAAATAAGGTTTTATTACACATTTGTTAGTTACTTATATGAGTTTTCCTGAAAACATACTCTTATAGTATTCTAATAAGAATTTAGTAATTAAAATAAGGTTTTATTAAACATTTGTTAGTTATATCGATGAGTTTTCCTTAAAACATACTCTTATAGTATTCTTATAAGAATTTAGTATTTAAAATAAGGTTTTACTTAACATTTGTTACTTACTTATATGAGTTTTCCTCAAAACATACTCTTATAGTATTCTAATAAGAATTTAGTAGTTAAAATAAGGTTTTATTAAACATTCGTTAGTTACTTCTATGAGTTTTCCTCAAAACATACTCTTATAGTATTCGAATAAGAATTTAATAGTTAAAATAAGGTTTTATTAAACATTTGTTAGTTACTTATATGAGTTTTATTCAAAACATACTCTCATAGTATTCTAATAAGAATTTATTCGTTAAAGTAAGATTTTATTAAACATCCGTTAGTTACTTCGATGAGTTTTCCTCAAAACATACTCCTATAGTATTCTAATAAGAATTTAGTAGTTAAAATAAGGTTTATTAAACATTCGTTAGTTACTTCTATGAGTTTTCCTCAAAACATACTCTTATAGTATTTTTTTAGTAGTTAAAATAAGGTTTTATTAAACATTCGTTAGTTACTTCTATGAGATTTCCTCAAAACATACTCTTATAGTATTCTAATAAGAATTTAGTAGTTAAAATAAGGTTTTATTAAACATTTGTTACTTACTTATATGAGTTTTCCTCAAAACATACTCTTATAGTATTCTAAAAAGAATTTAGTAGTTAAAATATGGTTTTATTAAACATTTGTTTTTTACTTCTATGAGTTTTCCTCAAAACATACTCTTATAGTATTCTTATAAGAATTTAGTATTTAAAATAAGGTTTTACTTAACATTTGTTACTTACTTATATGAGTTTTCCTCAAAACATACTCTTATAGTATTCTAATAAGAATTCAGTAGTTAAAATAAGGTTTTATTAAACATTTCTTAGTTAGTTCTATGAGTTTTCCTCAAAACATACTCTTATAGTATTCTAATAAGAATTTAGTAGTTAAAATAAGGTTTATTAAACATTCGTTAGTTACTTCTATGAGTTTTCCTCAAAACTTACTCTTATAGTATTCAAACAAGAATTTAATAGTTAAAATAAGGTTTTATTACACATTTGTTAGTTACTTATATGAGTTTTCCTCAAAACATACTCTTATAGTATTCTAATAAGAATTTAGTAATTAAAATAAGGTTTTATTAAACATTCGTTAGATATTTCGATTAGTTTTCCTTAAAACATACTCTTATAGTATTCTAATAAGAATTTAGTAGTTAAAATAAGGTTTTACTAAACATTTATTACTTACTTATATGAGTTTTCCTCAAAACATACTCTTATATTATTCTAATAAGAATTTAGTAGTTAAAATAAGGTTTTATTAAACATTCGTTAGTTACTTCTATGAGTTTTCCTCAAAACATACTCTTATAGTATTCGAATAAGAATTTAATAGTTAAAATAAGGTTTTATTAAACATTTGTTAGTTACTTATATGAGTTTTATTCAAAACATACTCTTATAGTATTCTAATAAGAATTTATTCGTTAAAGTAAGATTTTATTAAACATCCGTTAGTTACTTCGATGAGTTTTCCTCAAAAAATACTCCTATAGTATTCTAATAAGAATTTAGTAGTTAAAATAAGGTTTATTAAACATTCGTTAGTTACTTCTATGAGTTTTCCTCAAAACATACTCTTATAGTATTTTTTTAGTAGTTAAAATAAGCTTTTATTAAACATTCGTTAGTTACTTCTATGAGATTTCCTCAAAACATACTCTTATAGTATTCTAATAAGAATTTAGTAGTTAAAATAAGGTTTTATTAAACATTTGTTACTTACTTATATGAGTTTTCCTCAAAACATACTCTTATAGTATTCTAAAAAGAATTTAGTAGTTAAAATATGGTTTTATTAAACATTTGTTTTTTACTTCTATGAGTTTTCCTCAAAACATACTCTTATAGTATTCTAATAAGAATTTAGTAGTTAAAATAAGGTTTTATTAAACATTTGTTACTTACTTATATGAGTTTTCCTCAAAACATACTTTTATAGTATTCTAATAAGAATTTAGTAGTTAAAATAAGGTTTTATTAAACATTTGTTAGTAACTTCTATGAGTTTTCTTCAAAAAATACTCTTATAGTATTCTAATAAGAATTTAGTAGTTAAAATAAGGTTTATTAAACATTCGTTAGTTACTTCTATGAGTTTTCCTCAAAACTTACTCATATAGTATTCAAACAAGAATTTAATAGTTAAAATAAGGTTTTATTACACATTTGTTAGGTACTTATATGAGTTTTCCTGAAAACATACTCTTATAGTATTCTAATAAGAATTTAGTAATTAAAATAAGGTTTTATTAAACATTTGTTAGTTATATCGATGAGTTTTCCTTAAAACATACTCTTATAGTATTCTTATAAGAATTTAGTATTTAAAATAAGGTTTTACTTAACATTTGTTACTTACTTATATGAGTTTTCCTCAAAACATACTCTTATAGTATTCTAATAAGAATTCAGTAGTTAAAATAAGGTTTTATTAAACATTTCTTAGTTAGTTCTATGAGTTTTCCTCAAAACATACTCTTATAGTATTCTAATAAGAATTTAGTAGTTAAAATAAGGTTTATTAAACATTCGTTAGTTACTTCTATGAGTTTTCCTCAAAACTTACTCTTATAGTATTCAAACAAGAATTTAATAGTTAAAATAAGGTTTTATTACACATTTGTTAGTTACTTATATGAGTTTTCCTCAAAACATACTCTTATAGTATTCTAATAAGAATTTAGTAATTAAAATAAGGTTTTATTAAACATTCGTTAGATATTTCGATTAGTTTTCCTTAAAACATACTCTTATAGTATTCTAATAAGAATTTAGTAGTTAAAATAAGGTTTTACTAAACATTTATTACTTACTTATATGAGTTTTCCTCAAAACATACTCTTATAGTATTCTAATAAGAATTTAGTAGTTAAAATAAGGTTTTATTAAACATTCGTTAGTTACTTCTATGAGTTTTCCTCAAAACATACTCTTATAGTATTTGAATAAGAATTTAATAGTTAAAATAAGGTTTTATTAAACATTTGTTAGTTACTTATATGAGTTTTATTCAAAACATACTCTTATAGTATTCTAATAAGAATTTATTCGTTAAAGTAAGATTTTATTAAACATCCGTTAGTTACTTCGATGAGTTTTCCTCAAAACATACTCCTATAGTATTCTAATAAGAATTTAGTAGTTAAAATAAGGTTTATTAAACATTCGTTAGTTACTTCTATGAGTTTTCCTCAAAACATACTCTTATAGTATTTTTTTAGTAGTTAAAATAAGGTTTTATTAAACATTCGTTAGTTACTTCTATGAGATTTCCTCAAAACATACTCTTATAGTATTCTAATAAGAATTTAGTAGTTAAAATAAGGTTTTATTAAACATTTGTTACTTACTTATATGAGTTTTCCTCAAAACATACTCTTATAGTATTCTAAAAAGAATTTAGTAGTTAAAATATGGTTTTATTAAACATTTGTTTTTTACTTCTATGAGTTTTCCTCAAAACATACTCTTATAGTATTCTAATAAGAATTTAGTAGTTAAAATAAGGTTTTATTAAACATTTGTTACTTACTTATATGAGTTTTCCTCAAAACATACTTTTATAGTATTCTAATAAGAATTTAGTAGTTAAAATAAGGTTTTATTAAACATTTGTTAGTAACTTCTATGAGTTTTCTTCAAAAAATACTCTTATAGTATTCTAATAAGAATTTAGTAGTTAAAATAAGGTTTATTAAACATTCGTTAGTTACTTCTATGAGTTTTCCTCAAAACTTACTCTTATAGTATTCAAACAAGAATTTAATAGTTAAAATAAGGTTTTATTACACATTTGTTAGTTACTTATATGAGTATTCCTGAAAACATACTCTTATAGTATTCTAATAAGAATTTAGTAATTAAAATAAGGTTTTATTAAACATTTGTTAGTTATATCGATGAGTTTTCCTTAAAACATACTCTTATAGTATTCTTATAAGAATTTAGTATTTAAAATAAGGTTTTACTTAACATTTGTTACTTACTTATATGAGTTTTCCTCAAAACATACTCTTATAGTATTCTAATAAGAATTCAGTAGTTAAAATAAGGTTTTATTAAACATTTCTTAGTTAGTTCTATGAGTTTTCCTCAAAACATACTCTTATAGTATTCTAATAAGAATTTAGTAGTTAAAATAAGGTTTATTAAACATTCGTTAGTTACTTCTATGAGTTTTCCTCAAAACTTACTCTTATAGTATTCAAACAAGAATTTAATAGTTAAAATAAGGTTTTATTACACATTTGTTAGTTACTTATATGAGTTTTCCTCAAAACATACTCTTATAGTATTCTAATAAGAATTTAGTAATTAAAATAAGGTTTTATTAAACATTCGTTAGATATTTCGATTAGTTTTCCTTAAAACATACTCTTATAGTATTCTAATAAGAATTTAGTAGTTAAAATAAGGTTTTACTAAACATTTATTACTTACTTATATGAGTTTTCCTCAAAACATACTCTTATAGTATTCTAATAAGAATTTAGTAGTTAAAATAAGGTTTTATTAAACATTCGTTAGTTACTTCTATAAGTTTTCCTCAAAACATACTCTTATAGTATTCGAATAAGAATTTAATAGTTAAAATAAGGTTTTATTAAACATTTGTTAGTTACTTATATGAGTTTTATTCAAAACATACTCTTATAGTATTCTAATAAGAATTTATTCGTTAAAGTAAGATTTTATTAAACATCCGTTAGTTACTTCGATGAGTTTTCCTCAAAACATACTCCTATAGTATTCTAATAAGAATTTAGTTGTTAAAATAAGGTTTATTAAACATTCGTTAGTTACTTCTATGAGTTTTCCTCAAAACATACTCTTATAGTATTTTTTTAGTAGTTAAATTAAGGTTTTATTAAACATTCGTTAGTTATTTCTATGAGTTTTCCTCAAAACATACTCTCATAGTATTCTAATAAGAATTTAGTAGTTAAAATAAGGTTTATCAAACATTCGCTAGTTACTTCTATTAGTTTTCCTCAAAACATACTCTTATAATATTCAAACAAGAATTTAATAGTTAAAATAAGGTTTTATTAAACATTTTTTAGTTACTTCTATGAGATTTCCACAAAACATACTCTTATAGTATTCTAATAAGAATTTAGTAGTTAAAATAAGGTTTTATTAAACATTTGTTACTTACTTATATGAGTTTTCCTCAAAACATACTTTTATAGTATTCTAATAAGAATTTAGTAGTTAAAATAAGGTTTTATTAAACATTTGTTAGTAACTTCTATGAGTTTTCTTCAAAAAATACTCTTATAGTATTCTAATAAGAATTTAGTAGTTAAAATAAGGTTTATTAAACATTCGTTAGTTACTTCTATGAGTTTTCCTCAAAACTTACTCTTATAGTATTCAAACAAGAATTTAATAGTTAAAATAAGGTTTTATTACACATTTGTTAGTTACTTATATGAGTTTTCCTCAAAACATACTCTTATAGTATTCTAATAAGAATTTAGTAATTAAAATAAGGTTTTATTAAACATTCGTTAGATATTTCGATTAGTTTTCCTTAAAACATACTCTTATAGTATTCTAATAAGAATTTAGTAGTTAAAATAAGGTTTTACTAAACATTTATTACTTACTTATATGAGTTTTCCTCAAAACATACTCTTATAGTATTCTAATAAGAATTTAGTAGTTAAAATAAGGTTTTATTAAACATTCGTTAGTTACTTCTATGAGTTTTCCTCAAAACATACTCTTATAGTATTTGAATAAGAATTTAATAGTTAAAATAAGGTTTTATTAAACATTTGTTAGTTACTTATATGAGTTTTATTCAAAACATACTCTTATAGTATTCTAATAAGAATTTATTCGTTAAAGTAAGATTTTATTAAACATCCGTTAGTTACTTCGATGAGTTTTCCTCAAAACATACTCCTATAGTATTCTAATAAGAATTTAGTAGTTAAAATAAGGTTTATTAAACATTCGTTAGTTACTTCTATGAGTTTTCCTCAAAACATACTCTTATAGTATTTTTTTAGTAGTTAAAATAAGGTTTTATTAAACATTCGTTAGTTACTTCTATGAGATTTCCTCAAAACATACTCTTATAGTATTCTAATAAGAATTTAGTAGTTAAAATAAGGTTTTATTAAACATTTGTTACTTACTTATATGAGTTTTCCTCAAAACATACTCTTATAGTATTCTAAAAAGAATTTAGTAGTTAAAATATGGTTTTATTAAACATTTGTTTTTTACTTCTATGAGTTTTCCTCAAAACATACTCTTATAGTATTCTAATAAGAATTTAGTAGTTAAAATAAGGTTTTATTAAACATTTGTTACTTACTTATATGAGTTTTCCTCAAAACATACTTTTATAGTATTCTAATAAGAATTTAGTAGTTAAAATAAGGTTTTATTAAACATTTGTTAGTAACTTCTATGAGTTTTCTTCAAAAAATACTCTTATAGTATTCTAATAAGAATTTAGTAGTTAAAATAAGGTTTATTAAACATTCGTTAGTTACTTCTATGAGTTTTCCTCAAAACTTACTCTTATAGTATTCAAACAAGAATTTAATAGTTAAAATAAGGTTTTATTACACATTTGTTAGTTACTTATATGAGTATTCCTGAAAACATACTCTTATAGTATTCTAATAAGAATTTAGTAATTAAAATAAGGTTTTATTAAACATTTGTTAGTTATATCAATGAGTTTTCCTTAAAACATACTCTTATAGTATTCTTATAAGAATTTAGTATTTAAAATAAGGTTTTACTTAACATTTGTTACTTACTTATATGAGTTTTCCTCAAAACATACTCTTATAGTATTCTAATAAGAATTCAGTAGTTAAAATAAGGTTTTATTAAACATTTCTTAGTTAGTTCTATGAGTTTTCCTCAAAACATACTCTTATAGTATTCTAATAAGAATTTAGTAGTTAAAATAAGGTTTATTAAACATTCGTTAGTTACTTCTATGAGTTTTCCTCAAAACTTACTCTTATAGTATTCAAACAAGAATTTAATAGTTAAAATAAGGTTTTATTACACATTTGTTAGTTACTTATATGAGTTTTCCTCAAAACATACTCTTATAGTATTCTAATAAGAATTTAGTAATTAAAATAAGGTTTTATTAAACATTCGTTAGATATTTCGATTAGTTTTCCTTAAAACATACTCTTATAGTATTCTAATAAGAATTTAGTAGTTAAAATAAGGTTTTACTAAACATTTATTACTTACTTATATGAGTTTTCCTCAAAACATACTCTTATAGTATTCTAATAAGAATTTAGTAGTTAAAATAAGGTTTTATTAAACATTCGTTAGTTACTTCTATAAGTTTTCCTCAAAACATACTCTTATAGTATTCGAATAAGAATTTAATAGTTAAAATAAGGTTTTATTAAACATTTGTTAGTTACTTATATGAGTTTTATTCAAAACATACTCTTATAGTATTCTAATAAGAATTTATTCGTTAAAGTAAGATTTTATTAAACATCCGTTAGTTACTTCGATGAGTTTTCCTCAAAACATACTCCTATAGTATTCTAATAAGAATTTAGTTGTTAAAATAAGGTTTATTAAACATTCGTTAGTTACTTCTATGAGTTTTCCTCAAAACATACTCTTATAGTATTTTTTTAGTAGTTAAATTAAGGTTTTATTAAACATTCGTTAGTTATTTCTATGAGTTTTCCTCAAAACATACTCTCATAGTATTCTAATAAGAATTTAGTAGTTAAAATAAGGTTTATCAAACATTCGCTAGTTACTTCTATTAGTTTTCCTCAAAACATACTCTTATAATATTCAAACAAGAATTTAATAGTTAAAATAAGGTTTTATTAAACATTTTTTAGTTACTTCTATGAGATTTCCACAAAACATACTCTTATAGTATTCTAATAAGAATTTAGTAGTTAAAATAAGGTTTTATTAAACATTTGTTACTTACTTATATGAGTTTTCCTCAAAACATACTTTTATAGTATTCTAATAAGAATTTAGTAGTTAAAATAAGGTTTTATTAAACATTTGTTAGTAACTTCTATGAGTTTTCTTCAAAAAATACTCTTATAGTATTCTAATAAGAATTTAGTAGTTAAAATAAGGTTTATTAAACATTCGTTAGTTACTTCTATGAGTTTTCCTCAAAACTTACTCTTATAGTATTCAAACAAGAATTTAATAGTTAAAATAAGGTTTTATTACACATTTGTTAGTTACTTATATGAGTTTTCCTCAAAACATACTCTTATAGTATTCTAATAAGAATTTAGTAATTAAAATAAGGTTTTATTAAACATTTGTTAGTTATATCGATGAGTTTTCCTTAAAACATACTCTTATAGTATTCTTATAAGAATTTAGTATTTAAAATAAGGTTTTACTTAACATTTGTTACTTACTTATATGAGTTTTCCTCAAAACATACTCTTATAGTATTCTAATAAGAATTCAGTAGTTAAAATAAGGTTTATTACACATTTGTTAGTTACTTATATGAGTTTTCCTCAAAACATACTCTTATAGTATTCTAATAAGAATTTAGTAATTAAAATAAGGTTTTATTAAACATTCGTTAGTTACTTCGATTAGTTTTCCTTAAAACATACTCTTATAGTATTCTAATAAGAATTTAGTAGTTAAAATAAGGTTTATTAAACATTCGTTAGTTACTTCTATGAGTTTTCCTCAAAACATACTCTTATAGTATTTTTTTAGTAGTTAAAATAAGGTTTTATTAAACATTCGTTAGTTATTTCTATGAGTTTTCCTCAAAACATACTCTCATAGTATTCTAATAAGAATTTAGTAGTTAAAATAAGGTTTATCAAACATTCGTTAGTTACTTCGATTAGTTTTCCTTAAAACATACTCTTATAGTATTCTAATAAGAATTTAGTAGTTAAAATAAGGTTTAACTAAACATTTGTTACTTACATATATGAGTTTTTCTCAAAACATACTCTTATAGTATTCTAATAAGAATTTAATAGTTAAAATAAGGTTTTATTAAACATTCGTTAATTACTTCTATGAGTTTTCCTCAAAACATACTCTTATAGTATTCAAACAAGAATTTAATAGTTAAAATAAGGTTTATTACACATTTGTTAGTTACTTATATGAGTTTTCCTCAAAACATACTCTTATAGTATTCTAATAAGAATTCAGTAGTTAAAATAAGGTTTTATTAAACATTTGTTAGTTAGTTCTATGAGTTTTCCTCAAAACATACTTTTATAGTATTCTAATAAGAATTTAGTAGTTAAAATAAGGTTTTATTAAACGTTCGTTAGTTACTTCTATGAGTTTTCCTCAAAACATACTCTTATAGTATTTTTTTAGTAGTTAAAATAAGGTTTTATTAAACATTCGTTAGTTATTTCTATGAGTTTTCCTCAAAACATACTCTCATAGTATTCTAATAAGAATTTAGTAGTTAAAATAAGGTTTTATTAAACATTTGTTAGTTAGTTCTATGAGTTTTCCTCAAAACATACTCTTATAGTATTCTAATAAGAATTTAGTAGTTAAAATAAGGTTTTATTAAACATTCGTTAGTTACTTCTATGAGTTTTCCTCAAAACATACTCTTATAGTATTTTTTTAGTAGTTAAAATAAGGTTTTATTAAACATTCGTTAGTTATTTCTATGAGTTTTCCTCAAAACATACTCTCATAGTATTCTAATAAGAATTTAGTAGTTAAAATAAGGTTTATCAAACATTCGTTAGTTACTTCTATTAGTTTTCCTCAAAACATACTCTTATAATATTCAAACAAGAATTTAATAGTTAAAATAAGGTTTTATTAAACATTTTTTAGTTACTTCTATGAGATTTCCACAAAACATACTCTTATAGTATTCTAATAAGAATATAGTAGTTAAAATAAGGTTTTATTAAACATTTGTTACTTACTTATATGAGTTTTCCTCAAAACATACTTTTATAGTATTCTAATAAGAATTTAGTAGTTAAAATAAGGTTTTATTAAACATTTGTTAGTAACTTCTATGAGTTTTCTTCAAAAAATACTCTTATAGTATTCTAATAAGAATTTAGTAGTTAAAATAAGGTTTTATTAAACATTTGTTACTTACTTATATGAGTTTTCCTCAAAACATACTTTTATAGTATTCTAATAAGAATTTAGTAGTTAAAATAAGGTTTTATTAAACATTTGTTAGTAACTTCTATGAGTTTTCTTCAAAAAATACTCTTATAGTATTCTAATAAGAATTTAGTAGTTAAAATAAGGTTTATTAAACATTCGTTAGTTACTTCTATGAGTTTTCCTCAAAACTTACTCTTATAGTATTCAAACAAGAATTTAATAGTTAAAATAAGGTTTTATTACACATTTGTTAGTTACTTATATGAGTTTTCCTCAAAACATACTCTTATAGTATTCTAATAAGAATTTAGTAATTAAAATAAGGTTTTATTAAACATTTGTTAGTTATATCGATGAGTTTTCCTTAAAACATACTCTTATAGTATTCTTATAAGAATTTAGTATTTAAAATAAGGTTTTACTTAACATTTGTTACTTACTTATATGAGTTTTCCTCAAAACATACTCTTATAGTATTCTAATAAGAATTCAGTAGTTAAAATAAGGTTTATTACACATTTGTTAGTTACTTATATGAGTTTTCCTCAAAACATACTCTTATAGTATTCTAATAAGAATTTAGTAATTAAAATAAGGTTTTATTAAACATTCGTTAGTTACTTCGATTAGTTTTCCTTAAAACATAATCTTATAGTATTCTAATAAGAATTTAGTAGTTAAAATAAGGTTTATTAAACATTCGTTAGTTACTTCTATGAGTTTTCCTCAAAACATACTCTTATAGTATTTTTTTAGTAGTTAAAATAAGGTTTTATTAAACATTCGTTAGTTATTTCTATGAGTTTTCCTCAAAACATACTCTCATAGTATTCTAATAAGAATTTAGTAGTTAAAATAAGGTTTATCAAACATTCGTTAGTTACTTCGATTAGTTTTCCTTAAAACATACTCTTATAGTATTCTAATAAGAATTTAGTAGTTAAAATAAGGTTTAACTAAACATTTGTTACTTACATATATGAGTTTTTCTCAAAACATACTCTTATAGTATTCTAATAAGAATTTAATAGTTAAAATAAGGTTTTATTAAACATTCGTTAATTACTTCTATGAGTTTTCCTCAAAACATACTCTTATAGTATTCAAACAAGAATTTAATAGTTAAAATAAGGTTTATTACACATTTGTTAGTTACTTATATGAGTTTTCCTCAAAACATACTCTTATAGTATTCTAATAAGAATTCAGTAGTTAAAATAAGGTTTTATTAAACATTTGTTAGTTAGTTATATGAGTTTTCCTCAAAACATACTTTTATAGTATTCTAATAAGAATTTAGTAGTTAAAATAAGGTTTTATTAAACATTTGTTAGTAACTTCTATGAGTTTTCTTCAAAAAATACTCTTATAGTATTCTAATAAGAATTTAGTAGTTAAAATAAGGTTTTATTAAACATTTGTTACTTACTTATATGAGTTTTCCTCAAAACATACTTTTATAGTATTCTAATAAGAATTTAGTAGTTAAAATAAGGTTTTATTAAACATTTGTTAGTAACTTCTATGAGTTTTCTTCAAAAAATACTCTTATAGTATTCTAATAAGAATTTAGTAGTTAAAATAAGGTTTATTAAACATTCGTTAGTTACTTCTATGAGTTTTCCTCAAAACTTACTCTTATAGTATTCAAACAAGAATTTAATAGTTAAAATAAGGTTTTATTACACATTTGTTAGTTACTTATATGAGTTTTCCTCAAAACATACTCTTATAGTATTCTAATAAGAATTTAGTAATTAAAATAAGGTTTTATTAAACATTTGTTAGTTATATCGATGAGTTTTCCTTAAAACATACTCTTATAGTATTCTTATAAGAATTTAGTATTTAAAATAAGGTTTTACTTAACATTTGTTACTTACTTATATGAGTTTTCCTCAAAACATACTCTTATAGTATTCTAATAAGAATTCAGTAGTTAAAATAAGGTTTATTACACATTTGTTAGTTACTTATATGAGTTTTCCTCAAAACATACTCTTATAGTATTCTAATAAGAATTTAGTAATTAAAATAAGGTTTTATTAAACATTCGTTAGTTACTTCGATTAGTTTTCCTTAAAACATAATCTTATAGTATTCTAATAAGAATTTAGTAGTTAAAATAAGGTTTATTAAACATTCGTTAGTTACTTCTATGAGTTTTCCTCAAAACATACTCTTATAGTATTTTTTTAGTAGTTAAAATAAGGTTTTATTAAACATTCGTTAGTTATTTCTATGAGTTTTCCTCAAAACATACTCTCATAGTATTCTAATAAGAATTTAGTAGTTAAAATAAGGTTTATCAAACATTCGTTAGTTACTTCGATTAGTTTTCCTTAAAACATACTCTTATAGTATTCTAATAAGAATTTAGTAGTTAAAATAAGGTTTAACTAAACATTTGTTACTTACATATATGAGTTTTTCTCAAAACATACTCTTATAGTATTCTAATAAGAATTTAATAGTTAAAATAAGGTTTTATTAAACATTCGTTAATTACTTCTATGAGTTTTCCTCAAAACATACTCTTATAGTATTCAAACAAGAATTTAATAGTTAAAATAAGGTTTATTACACATTTGTTAGTTACTTATATGAGTTTTCCTCAAAACATACTCTTATAGTATTCTAATAAGAATTCAGTAGTTAAAATAAGGTTTTATTAAACATTTGTTAGTTAGTTCTATGAGTTTTCCTCAAAACATACTTTTATAGTATTCTAATAAGAATTTAGTAGTTAAAATAAGGTTTTATTAAACGTTCGTTAGTTACTTCTATGAGTTTTCCTCAAAACATACTCTTATAGTATTTTTTTAGTAGTTAAAATAAGGTTTTATTAAACATTCGTTAGTTATTTCTATGAGTTTTCCTCAAAACATACTCTCATAGTATTCTAATAAGAATTTAGTAGTTAAAATAAGGTTTTATTAAACATTTGTTAGTTAGTTCTATGAGTTTTCCTCAAAACATACTCTTATAGTATTCTAATAAGAATTTAGTAGTTAAAATAAGGTTTTATTAAACATTCGTTAGTTACTTCTATGAGTTTTCCTCAAAACATACTCTTATAGTATTTTTTTAGTAGTTAAAATAAGGTTTTATTAAACATTCGTTAGTTATTTCTATGAGTTTTCCTCAAAACATACTCTCATAGTATTCTAATAAGAATTTAGTAGTTAAAATAAGGTTTTATTAAACATTAGTTAGTTAGTTCTATGAGTTTTCCTCAAAACATACTCTTATAGTATTCTAATAAGAATTTAGTAGTTAAAATAAGGTTTTATTAAACATTCGTTAGTTACTTCTATGAGTTTTTCCTCAAAACATACTCTTATAGTATTCGAATAAGAATTTAATAGTTAAAATAAGGTTTTATTAAACATTTGTTAGTTACTTATATGAGTTTTATTCAAAACATACTCTTATAGTATTCTAATAAGAATTTATTCGTTAAAGTAAGATTTTATTAAACATCCGTTAGTTACTTCGATGAGTTTTCCTCAAAACATACTCCTATAGTATTCTAATAAGAATTTAGTAGTTAAAATAAGGTTTATTAAACATTCGTTAGTTACTTCTATGAGTTTTCCTCAAAACATACTCTTATAGTATTTTTTTAGTAGTTAAAATAAGGTTTTATTAAACATTCGTTAGTTATTTCTATGAGTTTTCCTCAAAACATACTCTCATAGTATTCTAATAAGAATTTAGTAGTTAAAATAAGGTTTATCAAACATTCGTTAGTTACTTCTATTAGTTTTCCTCAAAACATACTCTTATACTATTCAAACAAGAATTTAATAGTTAAAATAAGGTTTTATTAAACATTTTTTAGTTACTTCTATGAGATTTCCACAAAACATACTCTTATACTATTCTAATAAGAATTTAGTAGTTAAAATAAGGTTTTATTAAACATTTGTTACTTACTTATATGAGTTTTCCTCAAAACATACTTTTATAGTATTCTAATAAGAATTTAGTAGTTAAAATAAGGTTTTATTAAACATTTGTTAGTAACTTCTATGAGTTTTCTTCAAAAAATACTCTTATAGTATTCTAATAAGAATTTAGTAGTTAAAATAAGGTTTATTAAACATTCGTTAGTTACTTCTATGAGTTTTCCTCAAAACTTACTCTTATAGTATTCAAACAAGAATTTAATAGTTAAAATAAGGTTTTATTACACATTTGTTAGTTACTTATATGAGTTTTCCTCAAAACATACTCTTATAGTATTCTAATAAGAATTTAGTAATTAAAATAAGGTTTTATTAAACATTTGTTAGTTATATCGATGAGTTTTCCTTAAAACATACTCTTATAGTATTCTTATAAGAATTTAGTATTTAAAATAAGGTTTTACTTAACATTTGTTACTTACTTATATGAGTTTTCCTCAAAACATACTCTTATAGTATTCTAATAAGAATTCAGTAGTTAAAATAAGGTTTTATTAAACATTCGTTAGTTAGTTCTATGAGTTTTCCTCAAAACATACTCTTATAGTATTCTAATAAGAATTTAGTAGTTAAAATAAGGTTTATTACACATTTGTTAGTTACTTATATGAGTTTTCCTCAAAACATACTCTTATAGTATTCTAATAAGAATTTAGTAATTAAAATAAGGTTTTATTAAACATTCGTTAGTTACTTCGATTAGTTTTCCTTAAAACATACTCTTATAGTATTCTAATAAGAATTTAGTAGTTAAAATAAGGTTTAACTAAACATTTGTTACTTACATATATGAGTTTTTCTCAAAACATACTCTTATAGTATTCTAATAAGAATTTAATAGTTAAAATAAGGTTTTATTAAACATTCGTTAATTACTTCTATGAGTTTTCCTCAAAACATACTCTTATAGTATTCAAACAAGAATTTAATAGTTAAAATAAGGTTTTATTACACATTTGTTAGTTACTTATATGAGTTTTCCCCAAAACATACTCTTATAGTATTCTAATAAGAATTCAGTAGTTAAAATAAGGTTTTATTAAACATTTGTTACTTAGTTCTATGAGTTTTCCTCAAAACATACTCTTATAGTATTCTAATAAGAATTTAGTAGTTAAAATAAGGTTTTATTAAACATTCGTTAGTTACTTCTATGAGTTTTCCTCAAAACATACTCTTATAGTATTCGAATAAGAATTTAATAGTTAAAATAAGGTTTTATTAAACATTTGTTAGTTACTTATATGAGTTTTATTCAAAACATACTCTTATAGTATTCTAATAAGAATTTATTCGTTAAAGTAAGATTTTATTAAACATCCGTTAGTTACTTCGATGAGTTTTCCTCAAAACATACTCCTATAGTATTCTAATAAGAATTTAGTAGTTAAAATAAGGTTTATTAAACATTCGTTAGTTATTTCTATGAGTTTTCCTCAAAACATACTCTCATAGTATTCTAATAAGAATTTAGTAGTTAAAATAAGGTTTATCAAACATTCGTTAGTTACTTCGATTAGTTTTCCTTAAAACATACTCTTATAGTATTCTAATAAGAATTTAGTAGTTAAAATAAGGTTTAACTAAACATTTGTTACTTACATATATGAGTTTTTCTCAAAACATACTCTTATAGTATTCTAATAAGAATTTAATAGTTAAAATAAGGTTTTATTAAACATTCGTTAATTACTTCTATGAGTTTTCCTCAAAACATACTCTTATAGTATTCAAACAAGAATTTAATAGTTAAAATAAGGTTTATTACACATTTGTTAGTTACTTATATGAGTTTTCCTCAAAACATACTCTTATAGTATTCTAATAAGAATTCAGTAGTTAAAATAAGGTTTTATTAAACATTTGTTAGTTAGTTCTATGAGTTTTCCTCAAAACATACTCTTATAGTATTCTAATAAGAATTTAGTAGTTAAAATAAGGTTTTATTAAACATTCGTTAGTTACTTCTATGAGTTTTCCTCAAAACATACTCTTATAGTATTCGAATAAGAATTTAATAGTTAAAATAAGGTTTTATTAAACATTTGTTAGTTACTTATATGAGTTTTATTCAAAACATACTCTTATAGTATTCTAATAAGAATTTATTCGTTAAAGTAAGATTTTATTAAACATCCGTTAGTTACTTCGATGAGTTTTCCTCAAAACATACTCCTATAGTATTCTAATAAGAATTTAGTAGTTAAAATAAGGTTTATTAAACATTCGTTAGTTACTTCTATGAGTTTTCCTCAAAACATACTCTTATAGTATTTTTTTAGTAGTTAAAATAAGGTTTTATTAAACATTCGTTAGTTATTTCTATGAGTTTTCCTCAAAACATACTCTCATAGTATTCTAATAAGAATTTAGTAGTTAAAATAAGGTTTATCAAACATTCGTTAGTTACTTCTATTAGTTTTCCTCAAAACATACTCTTATAATATTCAAACAAGAATTTAATAGTTAAAATAAGGTTTTATTAAACATTTTTTAGTTACTTCTATGAGATTTCCACAAAACATACTCTTATAGTATTCTAATAAGAATTTAGTAGTTAAAATAAGGTTTTATTAAACATTTGTTACTTACTTATATGAGTTTTCCTCAAAACATACTTTTATAGTATTCTAATAAGAATTTAGTAGTTAAAATAAGGTTTTATTAAACATTTGTTAGTAACTTCTATGAGTTTTCTTCAAAAAATACTCTTATAGTATTCTAATAAGAATTTAGTAGTTAAAATAAGGTTTATTAAACATTCGTTAGTTACTTCTATGAGTTTTCCTCAAAACTTACTCTTATAGTATTCAAACAAGAATTTAATAGTTAAAATAAGGTTTTATTACACATTTGTTAGTTACTTATATGAGTTTTCCTCAAAACATACTCTTATAGTATTCTAATAAGAATTTAGTAATTAAAATAAGGTTTTATTAAACATTTGTTAGTTATATCGATGAGTTTTCCTTAAAACATACTCTTATAGTATTCTTATAAGAATTTAGTATTTAAAATAAGGTTTTACTTAACATTTGTTACTTACTTATATGAGTTTTCCTCAAAACATACTCTTATAGTATTTTAATAAGAATTCAGTAGTTAAAATAAGGTTTTATTAAACATTCGTTAGTTAGTTCTATGAGTTTTCCTCAAAACATACTCTTATAGTATTCTAATAAGAATTTAGTAGTTAAAATAAGGTTTATTACACATTTGTTAGTTACTTATATGAGTTTTCCTCAAAACATACTCTTATAGTATTCTAATAAGAATTTAGTAATTAAAATAAGGTTTTATTAAACATTCGTTAGTTACTTCGATTAGTTTTCCTTAAAACATACTCTTATAGTATTCTAATAAGAATTTAGTAGTTAAAATAAGGTTTAACTAAACATTTGTTACTTACATATATGAGTTTTTCTCAAAACATACTCTTATAGTATTCTAATAAGAATTTAATAGTTAAAATAAGGTTTTATTAAACATTCGTTAATTACTTCTATGAGTTTTCCTCAAAACTTACTCTTATAGTATTCAAACAAGAATTTAATAGTTAAAATAAGGTTTTATTACACATTTGTTAGTTACTTATATGAGTTTTCCTCAAAACATACTCTTATAGTATTCTAATAAGAATTTAGTAATTAAAATAAGGTTTTATTAAACATTTGTTAGTTATATCGATGAGTTTTCCTTAAAACATACTCTTATAGTATTCTTATAAGAATTTAGTATTTAAAATAAGGTTTTACTTAACATTTGTTACTTACTTATATGAGTTTTCCTCAAAACATACTCTTATAGTATTCTAATAAGAATTCAGTAGTTAAAATAAGGTTTTATTAAACATTCGTTAGTTAGTTCTATGAGTTTTCCTCAAAACATACTCTTATAGTATTCTAATAAGAATTTAGTAGTTAAAATAAGGTTTATTACACATTTGTTAGTTACTTATATGAGTTTTCCTCAAAACATACTCTTATAGTATTCTAATAAGAATTTAGTAATTAAAATAAGGTTTTATTAAACATTCGTTAGTTACTTCGATTAGTTTTCCTTAAAACATACTCTTATAGTATTCTAATAAGAATTTAGTAGTTAAAATAAGGTTTAACTAAACATTTGTTACTTACATATATGAGTTTTTCTCAAAACATACTCTTATAGTATTCTAATAAGAATTTAATAGTTAAAATAAGGTTTTATTAAACATTCGTTAATTACTTCTATGAGTTTTCCTCAAAACATACTCTTATAGTATTCAAACAAGAATTTAATAGTTAAAATAAGGTTTTATTACACATTTGTTAGTTACTTATATGAGTTTTCCCCAAAACATACTCTTATAGTATTCTAATAAGAATTTAGTAATTAAAATAAGGTTTTATTAAACATTCGTTAGTTATTTCGATGAGTTTTCCTTAAAACATAATCTTATACCGTAGAAGTATTTTTATAAGAATTTAGTACTTAAAATAAGGTTTTACTAAACATTTGTTACTTACTTATATGAGTTTTCCTCAAAACATACTCTTATAGTATTCTAATAAGAATTCAGTTGTTAAAATAAGGTTTTATTAAACATTCGTTAGTTAGTTCTATGAGTTTTCTTCAAAACATACTCTTATAGTTTTCAAACCAAAATTTAATAGTTAAAATACGGTTTTATTACACATTTGTTAGTTAGTTATATGATTTTTCCTCAAAACATACTCTTATAGTATTCTAATAAGAATTTAGTAATTAAAATAAGGTTTTATTAAACATTCGTTAGTTATTTCGATGAGTTTTCCTTAAAACATACTCTTATAGTATTCTAATAAGAATTTAGTAGTTAAAATAAGGTTTAACTAAACATTTGTTACTTACTTATATGAGTTTTTCTCAAAACATACTCTTATAGTATTCTAATAAGAATTTAATAGTTAAAATAAGGTTTTATTAAACATTCGTTAATTACTTCTATGAGTTTTCCTCAAAACATACTCTTATAGTATTCAAACAAGAATTTAATAGTTAAAATAAGGTTTTATTACACATTTGTTAGTTACTTATATGAGTTTTCCCCAAAACATACTCTTATAGTATTCTAATAAGAATTTAGTAATTAAAATAAGGTTTTATTAAACATTCGTTAGTTATTTCGATGAGTTTTCCTTAAAACATAATCTTATACCGTAGTAGTATTCTTATAAGAATTTAGTACTTAAAATAAGGTTTTACTAAACATTTGTTACTTACTTATATGCGTTTTCCTCAAAACATACTCCTATAATATTCTAATAAGAATTTAGTAGTTAAAATAAGGTTTTATTAAACATTCGTTAGTTAGTTCTATGAGTTTTCCTAAAAACATACTCTTATAGTATTCTAATAAGAATTTAGAAGTTAAAATAAGGTTTATTAAACATTCGTTAGTTACTTCTATGAGTTTTCCTCAAAACATACTCTTATAGTATTCAAACAAGAATTTAATAGTTAAAATAAGGTTTTATTAAACATTTTTTAGTTACTTCTATGAGATTTCCTCAAAACATACTCTTATAGTATTCTAATAAGAATTCAGTAGTTAAAATAAGGTTTTATTAAACATTTGTTACTTACTTATATGAGTTTTCCTCAAAACATACTCTTATAGTATTCTAAAAAGAATTTAGTAGTTAAAATATGGTTTTATTAAACATTTGTTTTTTACTTCTATGAGTTTTCCTCAAAAGATACTCTTATAGTATTCTAATAAGAATTTAGTAGTTAAAATAAGGTTTATTAAACATTCGTTAGTTACTTCTATGAGTTTTCTTCAAAACATACTCTTATAGTTTTCAAACCAAAATTTAATAGTTAAAATACGGTTTTATTACACATTTGTTAGTTAGTTATATGAGTTTTCCTCAAAACATACTCTTATAGTATTCTAATAAGAATTTAGTAATTAAAATAAGGTTTTATTAAACATTCGTTAGTTATTTCGATGAGTTTTCCTTAAAACATACTCTTATAGTAATCTAATAAGAATTTAGCAGTTAAAATAAGGTTTAACTAAACATTTGATACTTACTTATATGAGTTTTTCTCAAAACATACTCTTATAGTATTCTAATAAGAATTTAATAGTTAAAATAAGGTTTTATTAAACATTCGTTAATTACTTCTATGAGTTTTCCTCAAAACATACTCTTATAGTATTCAAACAAGAATTTAATAGTTAAAATAAGGTTTTATTACACATTTGTTAGTTACTTATATGAGTTTTCCCCAAAACATACTCTTATAGTATTCTAATAAGAATTTAGTAATTAAAATAAGGTTTTATTAAACATTCGTTAGTTATTTCGATGAGTTTTCCTTAAAACATAATCTTATACCGTAGAAGTATTTTTATAAGAATTTAGTACTTAAAATAAGGTTTTACTAAACATTTGTTACTTACTTATATGAGTTTTCCTCAAAACATACTCTTATAGTATTCTAATAAGAATTCAGTAGTTAAAATAAGGTTTTATTAAACATTCGTTAGTTAGTTCTATAAGTTTTCCTCAAAACATACTCTTATAGTATTCTAATAAGAATTTAGTAGTTAAAATAAGGTTTATTAAACATTCGTTAGTTACTTCTATGAGTTTTCTTCAAAACATACTCTTATAGTTTTCAAACCAGAATTTAATAGTTAAAATACGGTTTTATTACACATTTGTTAGTTAGTTATATGAGTTTTCCTCAAAACATACTCTTATAGTATTCTAATAAGAATTTAGTAATTAAAATAAGGTTTTATTAAACATTCGTTAGTTATTTCGATGAGTTTTCCTTAAAACATAATCTTATACCGTAGTAGTATTCTCATAAGAATTTAGTACTTAAAATAAGGTTTTACTAAACATTTGTTACTTACTTATATGAGTTTTCCTCAAAACATACTCCTATAATATTCTAATAAGAATTTAGTAGTTAAAATAAGGTTTTATTAAACATTCGTTAGTTACTTCTATGAGTTTTCCTCAAAACATACTCTTATAGTATTCAAACAAGAATTTAATAGTTAAAATAAGGTTTTATTAAACATTTTTTAGTTACTTCTATGAGATTTCCTCAAAACATACTCTTATAGTATTCTAATAAGAATTTAGTAGTTAAAATAAGGTTTTATTAAACATTTGTTACTTACTTATATGAGTTTTCCTCAAAACATACTCTTATAGTATTCTAAAAAGAATTTAGTAGTTAAAATATGGTTTTATTAAACATTTGTTTTTTACTTCTATGAGTTTTCCTCAAAACATACTCTTATAGTATTCTAATAAGAATTTATTAGTTAAAATAAGGTTTATTAAACATTCGTTAGTTACTTCTATGAGTTTTCCTCAAAACTTACTCTTATAGTATTCAAACCAAAATTTAATAGTTAAAATAAGGTTTTATTACACATTTGTTAGTTACTTATATGAGTTTTCTTCAAAACATACTCTTATAGTATTCTAATAAGAATTTAGTAATTAAAATAAGGTTTTATTAAACATTTGTTAGTTATATCGATGAGTTTTCCTTAAAACATACTCTTATAGTATTCTTATAAGAATTTAGTATTTAAAATAAGGTTTTACTTAACATTTGTTACTTACTTATATGAGTTTTCCTCAAAACATACTCTTATAGTATTCTAATAAGAATTCAGTAGTTAAAATAAGGTTTTATTAAACATTCGTTAGTTAGTTCTATGAGTTTTCCTCAAAACATACTCTTATAGTATTCTAATAATAATTTAGTAGTTAAAATAAGGTTTATTACACATTTGTTAGTTACTTATATGAGTTTTCCTCAAAACATACTCTTATAGTATTCTAATAAGAATTTAGTAATTAAAATAAGGTTTTATTAAACATTCGTTAGTTACTTCGATTAGTTTTCCTTAAAACATACTCTTATAGTATTCTAATAAGAATTTAGTAGTTAAAATAAGGTTTAACTAAACATTTGTTACTTACATATATGAGTTTTTCTCAAAACATACTCTTATAGTATTCTAATAAGAATTTAATAGTTAAAATAAGGTTTTATTAAACATTCGTTAATTACTTCTATGAGTTTTCCTCAAAACATACTCTTATAGTATTCAAACAAGAATTTAATACTTAAAATAAGGTTTTATTACACATTTGTTAGTTACTTATATGAGTTTTCCTCAAAACATACTCTTATAGTATTCTAATAAGAATTTAGTAATTAAAATAAGGTTTTATTAAACATTCGTTAGTTATTTCGATGAGTTTTCCTTAAAACATAATCTTATACCGTAGAAGTATTTTTATAAGAATTTAGTACTTAAAATAAGGTTTTACTAAACATTTGTTACTTACTTATATGAGTTTTCCTCAAAACATACTCTTATAGTATTCTAATAAGAATTCAGTTGTTAAAATAAGGTTTTATTAAACATTCGTTAGTTAGTTCTATTAGTTTTCTTCAAAACATACTCTTATAGTATTCTAATAAGAATTTAGTAGTTAAAATAAGGTTTATTAAACATTCGTTAGTTACTTCTATGAGTTTTCTTCAAAACATACTCTTATAGTTTTCAAACCAAAATTTAATAGTTAAAATACGGTTTTATTACACATTTGTTAGTTAGTTATATCAGTTTTCCTCAAAACATACTCTTATAGTATTCTAATAAGAATTTAGTAATTAAAATAAGGTTTTATTAAACATTCGTTAGTTATTTCGATGAGTTTTCCTTAAAACATACTCTTATAGTATTCTTATAAGAATTTAGTATTTAAAATAAGGTTTTACTTAACATTTGTTACTTACTTATATGAGTTTTCCTCAAAACATACTCTTATAGTATTCTAATAAGAATTCAGTAGTTAAAATAAGGTTTTATTAAACATTCGTTAGTTAGTTCTATGAGTTTTCCTCAAAACATACTCTTATAGTATTCTAATAAGAATTTAGTAGTTAAAATAAGGTTTATTACACATTTGTTAGTTACTTATATGAGTTTTCCTCAAAACATACTCTTATAGTATTCTAATAAGAATTTAGTAATTAAAATAAGGTTTTATTAAACATTCGTTAGTTACTTCGATTAGTTTTCCTTAAAACATACTCTTATAGTATTCTAATAAGAATTTAGTAGTTAAAATAAGGTTTAACTAAACATTTGTTACTTACATATATGAGTTTTTCTCAAAACATACTCTTATAGTATTCTAATAAGAATTTAATAGTTAAAATAAGGTTTTATTAAACATTCGTTAATTACTTCTATGAGTTTTCCTCAAAACATACTCTTATAGTATTCAAACAAGAATTGAATAGTTAAAATAAGGTTTTATTACACATTTGTTAGTTACTTATATGAGTTTTCCCCAAAACATACTCTTATAGTATTCTAATAAGAATTTAGTAATTAAAATAAGGTTTTATTAAACATTCGTTAGTTATTTCGATGAGTTTTCCTTAAAACATAATCTTATACCGTAGAAGTATTTTTATAAGAATTTAGTACTTAAAATAAGGTTTTACTAAACATTTGTTACTTACTTATATGAGTTTTCCTCAAAACATACTCTTATAGTATTCTAATAAGAATTCAGTTGTTAAAATAAGGTTTTATTAAACATTCGTTAGTTAGTTCTATGAGTTTTCTTCAAGACATACTCTTATAGTATTCTAATAAGAATTTAGTAGTTAAAATAAGGTTTATTAAACATTCGTTAGTTACTTCTATGAGTTTTCTTCAAAACATACTCTTATAGTTTTCAAACCAAAATTTAATAGTTAAAATACGGTTTTATTACACATTTGTTAGTTACTTATATGAGTTTTCCTCAAAACATACTCTTATAGTTACTTATACGAAGTGGATACAAGTATTTTATGAGGGCGCTTGTAGGGTGCTTGCTAAGACCTAGTGATGATGTTATAGAACTTTTTAGAGTTGTGCTACTTCCGAAAAGTCGAAGCGAGGATGTGATAGGGGCGCTTATTGCATACTTGTCAAGACCAATTGGAGATGTCACGACCGTGACTAGGATGTTGTGAGAATCCCGGAAGACGCAACCGAGATGATTACAAGATTCTAGACATGGTCCTTGGACTCATCAATTTCAAACTTCATCCCCTACTTTATTTTGGTTTTAGTCTCGGGGACGAGACTTGTTTTTAGAGGTGGATGATGTAAAGACCCGGATTTTTAATTAATAAATTTCAACAAATAATATTTGGAGTCTTATATTAAATTCGGATTGGAAAATTGAGACCTTATTTTTTTATTGAGGCGAGATAAGTTCGAGAAAGCGGTTTCGTATTTTATTCTCCGGTAATTTTGAATTGGGGTTCTTGGAACCACTGTACCCCCTCCTTCACTTTTATTCTCCCCTAATCTTAATCAAAGCACTCCTCTCCCTCCTTGTTCAACGACAGCAGACAGCAGGGCAGTCCCCATTTCCCTTCTAGGCAAACCACCACACCTCTACTGTCCTCCTTCCTTGCCTTGTTGTCTATTGTTGGCAAAGTGCCAAATTGTTTCCCCCACTCCAAACCTGCAGGCCCTCTACCCCATGTCGAATGCTAGCCCACGCCAAGCAGTGTATGTCCTCCCTTCTCCTGTTGATTCAGATTGCAGTACTCTCCTCTGTTCAATTGTTTTGTTTTCAAGAGGACCCGACTCCCCTTCTTTCACTCAGATTTCAAGCAACCCACACACTCCCTAAATCCACTCTCCCCATGATCTGTTTCACTCCTCATTCACACCTCCCTCCGACAGCCCCCCCGACAGCCTAATCGAACAGCAGCGAAACCAGCACCCCCACCAGCTCACCTTTCCTCGTTGTTCATCGCCAACGTCACCGAGCGGCCGAGTCCGGGCTCCCCTGCCTTGCCAGGAAGCCGCTGAGCACATAGCTCTCGTTGCAGCACCAGTTCCGCCTCCCTCCGACGACAAGGCCGCAGCCAGGCACCTCGACGACGCCGCTGGAGCCACCATCGCCGCCGTGTATCGCTCCCTCTCCATCTCGCCCCGTTTTTCCTTCCGAACACGGTAAAACGAATTCAATTCCGTGTTTTGCTTCGAACCTGGAAAGATTACTTCTTCACTCCCCTTTTCCCTTCCTTCCTAGGCCGTGGAAGATCATTCCGACGTCGAAGGAACCCCGATTGAACACTTTCCGGCGAATCCAATCGAGCGGCGACGTTTCCCGACGGGTTGAAATCTCGGTGAGAACCTCTCTCTCTCCTTCCTTTGTTCGATTTTGTGTCCTTCAGTGTCGGGGAGAGAACGGTCGCCGGCAGGCCTGATTCCTTCTTCTTCTTCTTCTCCCTTCCGGCGTTCTGTCCGCCGTTGCAGAGGTCGCTGTTGCGTCTTCTTCCTTTGTACGATCCCTCCTTTTGTTTTGTTTTGTGGGCTGGGCCGGATCCGTTTTCATCATCCGGGTTATATCATTTGGGAGTGAGATGCCTTCCCTTTTCTTTTCTATGGATCCGGATCTGATTGGGGTGGTTTGGATTTCCGGGTTGGGCTTCAGTATGGGTTCGGGTACTCCTTCCTTCCGGGTTGGGCCTATTCAGATTGGGGAGTAAGAAAGTTGGGTTGGGTTATTGATGAGGGTTTAAATTGTTATATGTTGATTTTATAAATATCATGTGTGTTATTTTGTTGCATTGATATATAATCCGGTCTTTTGAAAATATTATGTTATGAAATTATGATTTACATTTAAGTTGTGTTAGAAATATTATTATTTGAAAAATGTTATTATATGGTGTAAAAAAAAAATGTGATTTTGGGAATTTGAAATGAATTATTGGCTTTGGTTTATTAATGTAAATTGAAAAGAGAATTTAGCTATGGTGAAGTAATTTGGTTTGGTTGTTTTATAAATGAAGGTTATTAAAATAGAATCATTTTGGTGATTTACTATAAGAAATTATTTATATAAAGATTCTGAAATTAAATGTCGGAATTATTTCTATAATACGATCTTGAGAGATTGGTTCTAAGGTATAAATGTTTAATGTCAGGATTTGGCTAAGTATGACTTTAAAGAAATTGTTGATTTTCTGAGTTGACTTAACTTGAGATCTAAGAGTTGGAAAGTTTTGGGAAGAATAATTTTTGGTCGATGTTGATCGTATCGGAAAGGTTTTGGAAAATGGTTTTACTATCGGTTAGTTTTGAGTATGTTGAGAACTTGGGTTCGTCCGGTAGCTTATGAAAATGGCTTGATAATAGGTGTGTATTGCTTTTGGATTACTCTGGACTTGCATTGGGCCCTTGCTTGTGTTATCTTGCTGTTCTGCATCTTCAGGTAAGTCTCTTCGGAGCTTACTCAGATTGAATAGAGCTATTCCCTGCTATAGGTGCATGATATACTAGGTGTTGCATTCATGATCAGCATGCCATGTAGTACCATGCTAGGTTGCATTGATCGTTGAGCATTCTATTTCTCTATGTGTATGTAAACAGAACGGCCGTTATCTGTGATAGTCCTAGAGTCTTTGCTAGGGTCATAGGGTAGCCCAGCCTCATCGGGTACCCTGAGTCAATCGAGTACTTCCTTATATTATGATATGCCTGCGGGCTTTATTGTGGAGCGGGTTAGGCATGCGTGCCACCCTATTATGAATGAATGCATTCACGAGCTGGCCAGTCTCCGCCTGTCGGAAGGGGTGGAGGTAGGAGAGGGATATGCCACTTGGCATTGTCTTGGGCCCTTTACAGTATTTCTGCACATTATTATGAACTAGGAGCATGCTAGTGTGTTTGAATTTCGTACTGCATTAGAGCATCTTTATTAGGAATAGCGTATATGTGTGCTTATGGTTGGGATGCAGAGTTAAGTGGGCATCGATCTGATCCCGCTCCAAATCAATTTTTTTAGGAATTATTTATGTTCATCCTATCGGTGCTGTTTGCTTATTGCGCGGGTCATTTTATCGGCGGAGAGTGAGCGCTGGAGTTATAGACTTCACCAGACTCTGATTATACTGTTTTGGAGTTATACTTTTGACTCTGTTTTGACCCGGCTCTGCCGTGGCACTTGTATCCTTATTTTGCTTCCGTCTTGCTTCCGTGTGAAATGAATTTTGCGAGTTAGTCCCCAGGACAGGTTAAGGGTACCCAACGGCCCTACGATACTTTAGGGTTTGAAATCCCTCTTTATTACTGACCTTTGAAATGAGTTTGAAACCTCGACCCGTACCTGGATTGCAAGATCCGAACAAGGGTTTTCATCCCTTGAAACGTAACCCGGAAATCATAATTCTGGGCCGTTACAAAGATGGTATCAGAGCTGAGGTTGTGCAATTCGAGTACACAAGGGTCGAGTGTATGTTTTGGAAAACCGCCCACGAATTTCAAAGGATTTGAAAGTGTTTTGAAAGGGCAAAATGAACTTAAGATGTCTAACCTAAATTGGACTAAGTAATGAACTCGACTTGCAATAAAAGAGAAAAACCGACTAAACGGGGACACGAGTGGGTAGTAAAGGCGCTACGCCACCCCTATTGGGTGTAGTTGGGAACGGTAGGCAAAATATTAGCTTGTTCTTTACAGAGGGGTCTGGAAAACTCTAAGGAGGTCGTTATGAGTGTCACTAACTGATTCTGTGTTGAGTGCTTGCTATGCCAGATATCTGATTGATATGCCTAACCATTAAATGTGTATTGACTGATCTGTGAAAACGGGATAGTGGGAGTACCCTTGTTTCTGTGTGGTCAAACCCAGCTTGTGTAGAACGAGCCCTTCCCCTATGTCTGTTAACCCTTTGACGGTGCTATCGAGTCTTTCTCCCGGATGTTAGTGTCTTCCACGGGAAATCGGGTCGGTAAACACATTGTGTCGGAACATGAATGGATATAAAGGTGGGTTGAGTGAGTATTGGAAGGTACCTCTTGATGTCACTTTGAGTCAAAAGTAGGGTGTTTCTGGGGCTGTCTTTCCTTATTCTTATGATGATCAACCAGTGTCTTCTTACAAAAAGAGTCGTACCAAAGTCCCACGGGAAAGTGGGGTGATGAGTCGGTTGGGAAAAGTCAATGGTTGCCCTTAGGGATATCTGTTCGGTTGTAATGGTGACTTTCTCTGAATAGTATGACATGATTCTGTAATCTTCCGTGTGTGCATCACAAATGATCATTAGTAAGAAGCTTCTCATTATATGCCTTGCCTCCTGTCATGGCTTGACTATTTAAGCGTGTTGTGGTTAATTACCTTGCTCAAGTCTCGTGTTGTGTCTTGCCATATATCATGTTGTATGAGTACGTGGTTGTTGATATAGCATGTTTGCTTGGCCTACTGATCGTATGATTCTACATGTACTACTCTGTGACCTACGGATTAATCTTTAATGTGAAATTGTGTTTACATGTTTGATGTTCATGATGACCACTGTATGGGTCTGAGTTATAATTGTTACATTCCTATCAATCCAGCGTGTTTTACTTAGTATGCTGTATCATCATACAAGTGCATGAATGCAAATGTCATATGTTGGGAAGCTGCATAATTGATGTCCTCAATGTGAATAGGTTCATGATAGTGTGATCGTTCAGTTTTGATGTCATGATAGAGTGAGTTCCTTACTTGATTGATACGTGTTACCATTGGATGTCAACATGCCTTATGCGATATGTAATTCCCAGTACATGCTAGATAACGACGCGTCGATGCTTATTATTCCTTTTGTGACAAGATTCAATAGGATGCCCGTTGTCATGTATACACCAGGTTAATTATTGTTGCTTACTCTGCAATTTATACTGTTGTGTGATATTTGCACTGAATTGGGATGATGTTGGTGTGAATGAGTCTTGATAAATGCATGTTTTATCCTAGTATGTGTTGGTTTGAACTCATGTTCTCGTGTTCCAGCTATATTGTCCTGTTGCTTAAACTCGTAGTATACATCGTAAAACCTTCCTCATGCTTCTTCGTTACACCTATGGGTGAGGTCGTTGGTAGCGTGGTAGAAGAGTGGTGAAAGAGCTTGAGTGGTTAGGACGATCGGGGATGTTATGAGATAAGACGCAAGAGAGAGATGTTGGTTTAAGTAAGACTGAGTGAGCTTTAGGAATTTCGCAAGGCATGATGCTGATGATATCTTGGAAAGTGTGGGAAGTGTAAGAAATGGCCTTAAGAGAAGTGAGGATATAGTATGAGAGGGTACTCGGGTGTGGAGTTAGAGATGGGAGTTGGATTCTTAGAGGTGGATGGTGTGTGTGGGAGTTTGGTGGAATGAGGCGAGATTTGAGCATCGGGATGAATTGGGATTTCCTTGGGAAATTTTTCTGAGATGACGTTGTCGGTCTAGAAGAGGATTAGTCTTGGCTTGAGAGTGGAGATGGGCGAGTGAGGATTTTGTTTTATTTTGACTGGTATGATGTGAGGATTTTCTTGATGATGTGATTTATTTATATTTGCTGGCATGACGTTAGACAATAACCATGATGCATCTGATAGGGAATGATATTACATGTTTTTATGCAAATAGTGAAATCTAATTGGTAGTGACTAGTGTTATCATGATATATTGAAGCATACCATGTTATGCGTTTTAGAAGCATGTTACGATGTGTTATATGAATCATGAGATAATGACATGTTGCTATGTGAAGCATGATATTATATTATGGGGTGATGAAGCATGATGTTATGTTATATGATTGTTAAGCATGATTGTGGGTATGTTATATGATGAATACGACTTCGAGGATGAACATGACTTGTATATATGAGGTAATGATACGTGATTTCTAAATGATTGCCATTTGGCATTGTGATGAGTCAACATGATGTTTCGTGAATGTGCTGACATTCGATGACTGACATACTGTTTGACTTCCCTTTACGCGGAATAGAACTCGGATAGGTTGATAAGACGATTAGGTGAGTTATGTGTTCATTAAGACAAAAACCCATGTTATGACTGGTTCTACTGGTGTTGCGATGAGAGATGCGATGGTGAGATATGATGCGTACTGACGTACTAACCCCATAACATCAAACCCGTTGATTTCTGGACATGTGTGTTTGCGTGATAAGTTATGAGACTTCGATTATGCACTCGTGATGCCTTCAATATGATATAGATATACCCTACTACTTGTGATGTGATGTTGATGTTTTGTTGTTGGTTTTGGTTGTGATGTGAAAGGATGGTATGATTTATGTTATGAGAAAACATGTTATGTTATTAAGATGTCAATTGGTTGAGATTATCATGGTTGAGTGTGACGTTCTAATATACTGGTGTGCGACAAGGTTGATAATGGCTATTTATGTTACGGTTTTGGCATGGCCAATTTCGGTTTTTGGTTTGTTATGATGTGGCATGTCTTGGTTATGTTGATTCGAATAATGGCGAGAGATTCGTAGATTGGAATTGCTTTTGAGATTGGAACCTAGGAAGAGAATATGGGATTAGCCTTTAGAGGTGGATGATTCCACCTCTTGAATTCTGAACTTGCTTGACTAACTTGGGATTTAAAGGGGTTTTGAAATAGTTTGGAAACGACTAACTCGGATTTTGAAAAACATTGGATGGTTTTGAAGTCGAGAGGTTTTGCTTGTTTTTGAAGGGTTTAGAACAGTTTTGAAAAGGATTAACTTGGATTTGGGAAGACCGAACACGATCGAGAATTTCAACGATTTTGAGGCCAATCTTTTTCAATTGCGGAATCCCCTTTGAAACTTTTCAAACCCGGACAATTCTATGATACTTCACGAAGTGGATACAAGTATTTTATGAGGGCGCTTGTAGGGTGCTTGCTAAGACCTAGTGATGATGTTATAGAACTTTTTAGAGTTGTGCTACTTCCGAAAAGTCGAAGCGAGGATGTGATAGGGGCGCTTATTGCATACTTGTCAAGACCAATTGGAGATGTCACGACCGTGACTAGGATGTTGTGAGAATCCCGGAAGACGCAACCGAGATGATTACAAGATTCTAGACATGGTCCTTGGACTCATCAATTTCAAACTTCATCCCCTACTTTATTTTGGTTTTAGTCTCGGGGACGAGACTTGTTTTTAGAGGTGGATGATGTAAAGACCCGGATTTTTAATTAATAAATTTCAACAAATAATATTTGGAGTCTTATATTAAATTCGGATTGGAAAATTGAGACCTTATTTTTTTATTGAGTCGAGATAAGTTCGAGAAAGCGGTTTCGTATTTTATTCTCCGGTAATTTTGAATTGGGGTTCTTGGAACCATTGTACCCCCTCCTTCACTTTTATTCTCCCCTAATCTTAATCAAAGCACTCCTCTCCCTCCTTGTTCAACGACAGCAGACAGCAGGGCAGTCCCCATTTCCCTTCTAGGCAAACCACCACACCTCTACTGTCCTCCTTCCTTGCCTTGTTGTCTATTGTTGGCAAAGTGCCAAATTGTTTCCCCCACTCCAAACCTGCAGGCCCTCTACCCCATGTCGAATGCTAGCCCACGCCAAGCAGTGTATCTCCTCCCTTCTCTTGTTGATTCGGATTGCAGTACTCTCCTCTGTTCAATTGTTTTGTTTTCAAGAGGACCCGACTCCCCTTCTTTCACTCAGATTTCAAGCAACCCACACACTCCCTAAATCCACTCTCCCCATGATCTGTTTCACTCCTTATTCACACCTCCCTCCGACAGCCCCCCCGACAGCCTAATCGAACAGCAGCGAAACCAGCACCCCCACCAGCTCACCTTTCCTCGTTGTTCATCGCCAACGTCACCGAGCGGCCGAGTTCGGGCTCCCCTGCCTTGCCAGGAAGCTGCTGAGCACATAGCTCTCGTTGCAGCACCAGTTCCGCCTCCCTCCGACGACAAGGCCGCAGCCAGGCACCTCGACGACGCCGCTGGAGCCACCATCGCCGCCGTGTATCGCTCCCTCTCCATCTCGCCCCATTTTTCCTTCCGAACACGGTAAAACGAATTCGATTCCGTGTTTTGCTTCGAACCTGGAAAGATTACTTCTTCACTCCCCTTTTCCCTTCCTTCCTAGGCCGTGGAAGATCATTCCGACGTCGAAGGAACCCCGATTGAACACTTTCCGGCGAATCCAATCGAGCGGCGACGTTTCCCGATGGGTTGAAATCTCGGTGAGAACCTCTCTCTCTCCTTCCTTTGTTCGATTCTGTGTCCTTCAGTGTCGGGGAGAGAACGGTCGCCGGCAGGCCTGGTTCCTTCTTCTTCTTCTTCTCCCTTCCGGCGTTCTGTCCGCCGTTGCAGAGGTCGCTGTTGCGTCTTCTTCCTTTGTACGATCCCTCCTTTTGTTTTGTTTTGTGGGCTGGGCCGGATCCGTTTTCATCATCCGGGTTATATCATTTGGGAGTGAGATGCCTTCCCTTTTCTTTTCTATGGATCCGGATCTGATTGGGGTGGTTTGGATTTCCGGGTTGGGCTTCAGTATGGGTTCGGGTACTCCTTCCTTCCGGGTTAGGCCTATTCAGATTGGGGAGTAAGAAAGTTGGGTTGGGTTATTGATGAGGGTTTAAATTGTTATATGTTGATTTTATAAATATCATGTGTGTTATTTTGTTGCATTGATATATAATCCGGTCTTTTGAAAATATTATGTTATGAAATTATGATTTACATTTAAGTTGTGTTAGAAATATTATTATTTGAAAAATGTTATTATATGGTGTAAAAAAAAATGTGATTTTGGGAATTTGAAATGAATTATTGGCTTTGGTTTATTAATGTAAATTGAAAAGAGAATTTAGCTATGGTGAAGTAATTTGGTTTGGTTGTTTTATAAATGAAGGTTATTAAAATAGAATCGTTTTGGTGATTTACTATAAGAATTTATTTATATAAAGATTCTGAAATAAAATGTCGGAATTATTTCTATAATACGATCTTGAGAGATTGGTTCTAAGGTATAAATGTTTAATGTCAGGATTTGGCTAAGTATGACTTTAAAGAAATTGTTGATTTTCTGAGTTGACTTAACTTGAGATCTAAGAGTTGGAAAGTTTTGGGAAGAATAATTTTTGGTCGATGTTGATCGTATCGGAAAGGTTTTGGAAAATGGTTTTACTATCGGTTAGTTTTGAGTATGTTGAGAACTTGGGTTCGTCCGGTAGCTTATGAAAATGGCTTGATAATAGGTGTGTATTGCTTTTGGATTACTCTGGACTTGCATTGGGCCCTTGCTTGTGTTATCTTGCTGTTCTGCATCTTCAGGTAAGTCTCTTCGGAGCTTACTCAGATTGAATAGAGCTATTCCCTGCTATAGGTGCATGATATAATAGGTGTTGCATTCATGATCAGCATGCCATGTAGTACCATGCTAGGTTGCATTGATCGTTGAGCATTCTATTTCTCTATGTGTATGTAAACAGAACGGCCGTTATCTGTGATAGTCCTAGAGTCTTTGCTAGGGTCATAGGGTAGCCCAGCCTCATCGGGTACCCTGAGTCAATCGAGTACTTCCTTATATTATGATATGCCTGCGGGCTTTATTGTGGAGCGGGTTAGGCATGCGTGCCGCCCTATTATGAATGAATGCATTCACGAGCTGGCCAGTCTCCGCCTGTCGGAAGGGGTGGAGGTAGGAGAGGGATATGCCACTTGGCATTGTCTTGGGCCCTTTACAGTATTTCTGCACATTATTATGAACTAGGAGCATGCTAGTGTGTTTGAATTTCGTACTGCATTAGAGCATCTTTATTAGGAATAGCGTATATGTGTGCTTATGGTTGGGATGCAGAGTTAAGTGGGCATCGATCTGATCCCGCTCCAAATCAATTTTTTTAGGAATTATTTATGTTCATCCTATCGGTGCTGTTTGCTTATTGCGCGGGTCATTTTATCGGCGGAGAGTGAGCGCTGGAGTTATAGACTTCACCAGACTCTGATTATACTGTTTTGGATTTATACTTTTGACTCTGTTTTGACCCAGCTCTGCCGTGGCACTTGTATCCTTATTTTGCTTCCGTCTTGCTTCCGTGTGAAATGAATTTTGCGAGTTAGTCCCCAGGACAGGTTAAGGGTACCCAACGGCCCTACGATACTTTAGGGTTTGAAATCCCTCTTTATTACTGACCTTTGAAATGAGTTTGAAACCTCGACCCGTACCTGGATTGCAAGATCCGAACAAGGGTTTTCATCCCTTGAAACGTAACCCGGAAATCATAATTCTGGGCCGTTACATATAGTATTCTAATAAGAATTCAGTAGTTAAAATACGGTTTTATTACACATTTGTTAGTTAGTTCTATGAGTTTTCCTCAAAACATACTCTTATAGTATTCTAATAAGAATTTAGTAATTAAAATAAGGTTTTATTAAACATTCGTTAGTTATTTCGATGAGTTTTCCTTAAAACATAATCTTATACCGTAGTAGTATTCTTATAAGAATTTAGTACTTAAAATAAGGTTTTACTAAACATTTGTTACTTACTTATATGAGTTTTCCTCAAAACATACTCCTATAACATTCTAATAAGAATTTAGTAGTTAAAATAAGGTTTTATTAAACATTCGTTAGTTAGTTCTATGAGTTTTCCTCAAAACATACTCTTATAGTATTCTAATAAGAATTTAGAAGTTAAAATAAGGTTTATTAAACATTCGTTAGTTACTTCTATGAGTTTTCCTCAAAACATACTCTTATAGTATTCAAACAAGAATTTAATAGTTAAAATAAGGTTTTATTAAACATTTTTTAGTTACTTCTATGAGATTTCCTCAAAACATACTCTTATAGTATTCTAATAAGAATTTAGTAGTTAAAATAAGGTTTTATTAAACATTTGTTACTTACTTATATGAGTTTTCCTCAAAATATACTCTTATAGTATTCTAATAAGAATTTAGTAGTTAAAATAAGTTTATTAAACATTCGTTAGTTACTTCTATGAGTTTTTCTCAAAACATACTCTTATAGTTTTCAAACCAGAATTTAATAGTTAAAATAAGGTTTTATTACACATTTGTTAGTTACTTATATGAGTTTTCCTCAAAACATACTCTTATAGTATTCTGATAAGAATTTAGTAATTAAAATAAGGTTTTATTAAACATTCGTTAGTTACTTCGATTAGTTTTCCTTAAAACATACTCTTATAGTATTCTAATAAGAATTTAGTAGTTAAAATAAGGTTTATTAAACATTCGTTAGTTACTTCTATGAGTTTTTCTCAAAACATACTCTTATAGTTTTCAAACCAGAATTTAATAGTTAAAATAAGGTTTTATTACACATTTGTTAGTTACTTATATGAGTTTTCCTCAAAACATACTCTTATAGTATTCTGATAAGAAGTTAGTAATTAAAATAAGGTTTTATTAAACATTCGTTAGTTACTTCGATTAGTTTTCCTTAAAACATACTCTTATAGTATTCTAATAAGAATTTAGTAGTTAAAATAAGGTTTATTAAACATTCGTTAGTTACTTCTATGAGTTTTTCTCAAAACATACTCTTATAGTTTTCAAACCAGAATTTAATAGTTAAAATAAGGTTTTATTACACATTTGTTAGTTACTTATATGAGTTTTCCTCAAAACATACTCTTATAGTATTCTGATAAGAATTTAGTAATTAAAATAAGGTTTTATTAAACATTCGTTAGTTACTTCGATTAGTTTTCCTTAAAACATACTCTCATAGTATTCTAATAAGAATTTAGTAGTTAAAATAAGGTTTAACTAAACATTTGTTACTTACTTATATGAGTTTTCCTCAAAACATACTCTTATAGTATTCTAATAAGAATTTAATAGTTAAAATAAGGTTTTATTAAACATTCGTTAATTACTTCTATGAGTTTTCCTCAAAACATACTCTTATAGTATTCAAACAAGAATTTAATAGTTAAAATAAGGTTTTATTACACATTTGTTAGTTACTTATATGAGTTTTCCTCAAAACATACTCTTATAGTATTCTAATAAGAATTTAATAGTTAAAATAAGGTTTTATTACACATTTGTTAGTTACTTATATGAGTTTTCCTCAAAACATACTCTTATAGTATTCTGATAAGAATTTAGTAATTAAAATAAGGTTTTATTAAACATTCGTTAGTTACTTCGATTAGTTTTCCTTAAAACATACTCTTATAGTATTCTAATAAGAATTTAGTAGTTAAAATAAGGTTTAACTAAACATTTGTTACTTACTTATATGAGTTTTCCTCAAAACATACTCTTATAGTATTCTAATAAGAATTTAATAGTTAAAATAAGGTTTTATTAAACATTCGTTAATTACTTCTATGAGTTTTCCTCAAAACATACTCTTATAGTATTCAAACAAGAATTTAATAGTTAAAATAAGGTTTTATTACACATTTGTTAGTTACTTATATGAGTTTTCCTCAAAACATACTCTTATAGTATTCTAATAAGAATTTAGTAATTAAAATAAGGTTTTATTAAACATTCGTTAGTTATTTCGATGAGTTTTCCTTAAAACATAATCTTATACCGTAGTAGTATTCTTATAAGAATTTAGTACTTAAAATAAGGTTTTACTAAACATTTGTTACTTACTTATATGAGTTTTCCTCAAAACATACTCTTATAGTATTCTAATAACAATTTAGTAGTTAAAATAAGGTTTTATTAAACATTCGTTAGTTACTTCTATGAGTTTTCCTCAAAACATACTCTTATAGTTTTCAAACCAGAATTTAATAGTTAAAATGAGGTTTTATTACACATTTGTTAGTTACTTATATGAGTTTTACTCAAAACATACTCTTATAGTATTCTGATAAGAATTTAGTAATTAAAATAAGGTTTTATTAAACATTCGTTAGTTACTTCGATTAGTTTTCATTAAAATATACTCTCATAGTATTCTAATAAGAATTTAGTAGTTAAAATAAGGTTTAACTAAACATTTGTTACTTACTTATATGAGTTTTCCTCAAAACATACTCTTATAGTATTCTAATAAGAATTTAATAGTTAAAATAAGGTTTTATTAAACATTCGTTAATTACTTCTATGAGTTTTCCTCAAAACATACTCTTATAGTATTCAAACAAGAATTTAATAGTTAAAATAAGGTTTTATTACACATTTGTTAGTTACTTATATGAGTTTTCCTCAAAACATACTCTTATAGTATTCTAATAAGAATTTAATAGTTAAAATAAGGTTTTATTAAACATTCGTTAATTACTTCTATGAGTTTTCCTCAAAACATACTCTTATAGTATTCAAACAAGAATTTAATAGTTAAAATAAGGTTTTATTACACATTTGTTAGTTACTTATATGAGTTTTCCTCAAAACATACTCTTATAGTATTCTAATAAGAATTTAGTAGTTAACATAAGGTTTATTAAACATTCGTTAGTTACTTCTATGAGTTTTCCTCAAGGTTTTCTCAAAATTTTGAATTAATTATGTGATTCCCACATGCAAAGCCGGAAACCTTTACGGAGTATATATGTATGTTAAATAGTTTAACGTACAATTAGCAATTTCCGATCGCTCACATGATTTGGAATTGTACGAAAGTTGACGATTATGAATTCTTTGAATTGTATGTTATCTTTCGTAGTGGAACACGATCGGATCGAGAAAAAAAAACAAAAGGGGGTTTTATTTGAATTTCGATTATGTAACCATGTTGATAGATTTTGTGTGAATTTGATTCATATATTAATTTGTCAAAATTTTAAGTTTTATGAAAACTTACCATCTTAATCCTACAATTGACAAAAGATTTTGTACTAGTTACAAAAATTTGAGTGGGAGTTGATAGAGCGGCTATTAGGTTATGAAAGGTATACTAGGGTTTTAGTGTAAGATCCTAAATTACCTTAATTAGATATGATAGATATCTTATCCCTAATAAAAATTTTCTATCCAATTATACAAGTACAGGGTAATAGTTACCATAAAATTAATTCCATATATATTATTGCTAGTTTTTTAATTAAAATATCAAGAATGTTCATGGATTTATTATGCTTGTTTTATATTGTGATATATTGCTTGCATATATAAGGTGACTAGTATGGCCCATAAATACGATCTGCGTATCGTTATGTTTTTTTGTACACGATCTGCGTATCGTTATGTATTTTTGTAATTTATTTTCAGTAATTAGATTATTAGAAAATATTGTAATTGATACAAGAAGACAAGAAGACATAAGAAGTTCAAGGATGGAGATCAATGAAGGGCGCGAGGTTGGAGACCCATGAAGATTAGATCTTTATTTTATGCATCGTAGGGGCCATACTAGGATCACAATTTCATTGCATTTTGAATGCCTTATTTTAAGTTTTATGTTGTTTTATTTATGACATTTTTTCACTTATAAATAAAGACAAATAAAAGACTTAAGTTCCTAAGGTAAATTGGGGCAATGCCTTTCCATATCATAACCCATTAAGTTTTGGATTTTTGGTTGGATGGGCTTCACAAAAGTGAGGGTGTCTTTCCATAATCTTGGGCTAATGAGGGTGAATCTATACGGGGGTTCATAAACCTTGATATGGTTGTACCCAACGAGAGACCAAAAGGCAAAGTTTTGGATCTTGAGGCATAGGATGATTTTACATTGGATGTGGATCATCAACCAAGAATTATAAGGAGTTATAATTAGTAATTGTTACTTACCTTGAGCATACAAGACTCAAGGCAGTGCAAAAGTACGTTGGGTCTTGTGTGTAATGGGATCTTGGAATCATTTTATTCACTAGGAACAATAACAATTTGAATAAAATGTGCATTTACTTATTTTAAAGGTGTTTAATCCTAAGTAATTTGCTTTTCGAACATAAACTGATTTGTATGTCATTTCCTTTTTATATAGGCATTATGTCGAACGATAACTTGAAATTCACTCTGCGCTCAATAGTTGAGAAAAACAAATTGAATGGAACGAATTTTCTCGATTGGGAAAGGAATCTGAGAATCGTCCTCAGGTCTAAAGGGCGTGAAGATGTCCTATCAACCCCTATCCCTGACATTACTGATACCTCATCAGATGAGGAGAAGGCTAATGAAAAAAAGCTTAGGAGTGAGTCTTTGCATGTCACTTGTCTGATGCTAGCAGGCATGGAACCTAATCTTCAAAAGAGGTTTGAACATCAGGATGCTTACACAATCATCACCAACCTGAAAGTGTTGTTTCAGGAACAGGCAAGGATTGAACGATATGAAACTCACAAAGCTATACTGGATAGCAAGCTTGTGAAGGGGAAGCCAGTAGGTCCTCATGTGTTTAACATGATTGGGCTTTTTAGCCGTATGGAGACACTAGGCACCCCATATGACCAAGAGTTGGCCACAGATATCGTGTTGCACTCATTGCATGATGGATTTGCCTCATTCAGGATGAACTATCATATGCATGGTCTCAAGAAGAACCTGAATGAACTCCATGGTATGCTCAAAGCTGCTGAGCAGAATACTCCTACTGACAACAAGAAAGAAGTTCTTAATGTCAATAAAGGGAAAGGGTTTAAGAAGGTAGCCAAGAATAGGAACAATCCCCAAGAGAAAGGCAAGAAAGTTGCAAAACCTAAGGGAGGTGAGAAGCCAAGAGTGGCTGCAGACCATGATTGTTTCCATTGCAAGGCGAAGGGACACTGGAAGAGAAATTGTCCCAAGTACCTGGAAGACAAGAAGAATGGGACTTTGAGTTCCAACACTTCAGGTATTTATGTTATTGAATTACCGTCAACCAATGTTTGCACATTAGATAATGGTCCTACTTGGGTATTAGATACCGCATGTGGTGCTCACATTATTTCAAATGTGCAGGGACTAAGAAATAGGAGACAAGTGAAGAAAGGGGAGATAGAGCTACGCGTTGGAAATGGAGCAAGCGTTGCTGCACTTGTCGTAGGAGATTTTAGTTTATCTCTTCCTTCTAGTTTAATCTTAGAACTAAATAATTGTTATTTTGTTCCTAGCATTACAAAGAACCTTGTTTCGGCTGCAGTAATTTATTCTGAAGGTTTTAATTTTAGCACTACAGAAGAAGGTATAATTATTCACAAGAATGATATCTTCTATGCTCGTGCTCAAGATATTAATGGAATATTTGTATTCGACCTTACAACAGAATCATATAACATAAATACAAAAAGGCAAAAATCAAGTAAGTTGAGTGAAGCCTACCTATGGCACTGTCGTTTGGGTCACATCAGTTTAGACCGCATGAAGAAGCTTCATAAAGATGGACTTCTAAAAGACGTGGATTGTGAATCCATTGATACATGTGAGTCATGTTTGATGGGCAAGATGACAAGGTCACCTTTCAAAGGAACAAATGAAAGGGCTACTGAGCTATTGGGCATTATACATACTGATGTATGTGGGCCAATGAGTACAGAAGCTAGAGGTGGCTATAAATACTTCATCACATTTACTGATGACATGAGTAGATATGGATATATTTACCTTATGTCACATAAATTGGAATCCTTTGAAAAGTTCAAGGAATTTCAAAATGAGGTAGAGACGCAAACTGGCAAGAAAATAAAAGCACTTCGATCAGATCGTGGTGGTGAGTACTTGAGCCATGAATTTGATCATCATTTGAAAAATTGTGGGATAGTAACACAATTGTCTACTCCAGGAACACCACAGCTTAACGGTGTATCTGAAAGGAGAAACAGGACCCTGTTAAACATGGTCCGATCTATGATGAGTTTTGCTGACCTTCCGGTATCCTTCTGGGGATATGCCCTCACAACTGCCGTACTTACACTAAACAGGACTCCGTCTAGAGCTGTAGACAAAACTCCATATGAGATATGGACTGGAGAGGTTCCAAAATTGTCTTTTATGAAGATATGGGGATGTGAAGCTTATGTAAAACGTTTACAAACGGATAAGCTTGCCCCTAAATCAGATAAATGCTATTTTATAGGGTATCCAAAAGGTAGTTTTGGATATTACTTCTATAATCCCGCTGAACAAAAGGTGTTTGTTGCAAGGGATAGTGTCTTTTTGGAAAGAGAGTTCATTTCCAATAAGTCAAGTGGGAGAAATATTCATCTTGAACCAGTTCATGATGAAGAGCAACAAACTCAACAACGAGATGACATAGATGATGTCGATGACGAGTTGATGGTTTTGGAAGGCCAAGGGCCCCAAGAACCGGAACAAGAGGATCCACAAATAGTTGTGGAAACTGTTCCAGCTCCAGTTGTTGAACCAGTTGAACCCACCCGTAGATCAGATAGGCCAAGGGTACAACCAAGACGTTATGATGATTTCATCTTGAATGTAAACCTTGATGTTCTTCTGCTAGAACATGATGAGCCTAATACCTATAAGCAAGCAACGACGGGTCCAGACTCCAAGAAATGGCTTGAGGCCATGAGATCCGAAATGGATTCAATGTTTGAAAATCAAGTATGGGACTTGATAGATTTTCCAGATGGGGTAAAACCCATAGGGAGCAAATGGGTTTTCAAACTTAAGACAGATAAGGATGGAAAGGTATCTGTATACAAGGCAAGATTAGTTGCCAAAGGTTTTAAACAGATTCATGGTATAGACTATGATGAGACCTTTTCACCAGTTGTCATGATAAGATCCATTAGGATAATCCTTGCTATTGCCGCTTATTATGATTATGAGATTTGGCAAATGGATGTCAAAACCGCCTTCCTGAATGGATTCTTGGAAGAGGATGTGTATATGACACAACCAGAGGGTTTTGAAGATCCAAGTAATGTCGGGAAGGTATGCAAGCTTAAGAGATCTATATATGGACTTAAGCAAGCATCCAGGAGTTGGAACTTTCGATTTGATGAGAAGATCAAAGAGTTTGATTTCATCAGATGTGAAGAGGACCCTTGTGTATACAAGAAGTTTAGTGGGAGTAAAGTGGTCTTCCTAGTTTTGTATGTGGATGACATACTACTTATTGGGAATGACATTCCGATGCTAGAGTCCGTTAAGGAATGGCTGAAGAAATGTTTCTCAATGAAAGACTTGGGAGAGGCAGAGTATATACTTGGAATAAAGATCTATAGAGATAGATCTAAGAGATTGCTTGGATTGAGTCAAGGAACTTATATAGATAAGATTCTCAACAGATTCAAAATGCAAGATTCCAAGAAAGAGTTTCTACCTATGCAACATGGTGTATATCTCAGTAAGAAGCAGTGTCCTAAGACACCTACTGAGCTAGAAAAGATGAGTAAGATTCCTTATGCTTCTGCTATAGGATCTATCATGTATGCCATGGTGTGTACACGACCTGATGTTGCATATGCTTTGAGTATGTGTAGCAGATACCAATCGAATCCAGGAGAGGCACATTGGTGTGCAGCTAAGAACATCCTGAAGTACTTGAGAAGAACTAAGGATGATTTCTTAGTATACGGGGGTGATGACAACTTGATCGTGCAAGGCTATACTGATGCGAGCTTCCAGACTGACCGAGATGGCTTTGAGTCTCAATCGGGATATGTTTTCGTCCTTAATAGTGGAGTTGTGAGCTGGAAGAGCTCTAAACAAGACGCAGTTGCCGATTCTACGACAGAGGCTGAATATATAGCTGCTAGTGAAGCGGCTAAGGAGGTTGTCTGGATGAGGAAGTTCATAGATGAACTCGGTGTTGTTCCTAGCATCTCAGGGCCTATCGACATCCATTGTGACAACAATGGTGCCATATCTCAGGCCAAGGAACCGAGCTCGAGCTCCAAATCCAGACACGTTATGAGGAAGTATCACCTTATTCGACGCATAGTCACCGAGGGTGACATTAAGATGTGTAAGGTGCATACAGATGACAACATTGCAGATCCATTGACAAAGCCTATGCCTAGGCCCAAGCATGATAGTCACACTAGGACTAAGGGTCTCAAACACATTGGAGAATGGCTTTGAGATTGCTTTCTATTATGTTTTTTGTTTAAAATGTTAGACGCTAAGTTTATGTTCAATTGGATGATTTTATGATATATGATATTTCATCTTTATTTATATATTGTGTTGAACGATAATAAATAAAATGTCCAAATAATTCGTAGTTCGCAAATGGGCTTATCTTAAGTGTTCTCGTAAATGAAACCCCATTAAGTGAAATGCAGTTATGAATTATCACAAGTCCGTAGTCTGAAATCGTCAAATTGGACATAGGTGATTTTATTAAATGACTATATTGTAAGTTGACTGATAGCGCCAGGTTTCATGGGCTATAGGGACATGGAGATGTCTAGTCAATTACATATATATGTATGGATGATACATATAGGACAGACCCACCTTAAGACTCTACAAAAGGGATTGCGGAGTTTTAAGTTAAACCATGATTAGTAGATTCCTCATACATGAGTATGTTATGGTCCCTCTTGATGATTCGTATTTCTTTGACACGGCTAAACGCTTTCCGTAACAGGGAGTTATAAAGGTCGTAGTTGGGATTGCCAAAAGTTGAGTGGGAGCCATAGTCATACAAGACTGTAGATGTCCTCCTTCTTCATGCATACTGTGATGCATTGAAAAGGAATGGTGTCTAGGCCACTTGGAGAGCAAGAACTGAAAATGCATGGCCATGCTCGGATGGATTATTTGTAATCATCCGTTTAATTGACAGTTCGAACTCGGAGTTCAAGGAATATATATTTGATAATAGATATGAATGTCACCATATCATCAAATATGACATTAAGAGACACGGGTATCTGAAATTGCACACTTGTTTAAGGACAAGTGGGAGATTGAAGGAATTGTGTCCTTTAATTTAATGTGCAATGACTAGTTATGGAATAGGACAATTGATAGAGATATTCAATCCGATTATTTTAGGAGTCGTAATGCTTTGCTAGAAGCCAACTACGATTAATGAGCTTAAACGGGTTAAACCCATGGCTATTATAAACGGGTCCTATGCGGTCACACACTTAGAGTTGACGGGCTTGATCAAAAGATAGATGATTTTATTATTAGTGTATATTAGATATAAATTAATAATAAAGGGATAAGATTTATTTGTGAAATAAATAATTAATCAAGTAAGATATAAATATAAGCTTATAAAGATGGGCTTATTGTGACTTGACCTAATTAACAAATTCCAAAAAGTAACGTGAGTTTTGGCCGCTTCCCATCCCAGGCGTGAGGGCGGAATTCTCACCATCATCAATCAAGAGGAATTTGATTGTTCACCTTTCGATCTTCGTCCTAGCAGTCGAAGGCAAAGGAGATCTAGACCGGGCTCTTGTGGACCAAGTAGAGGAGCAACACGTGGGGCTCTAGTTCTCTTCTGAATCCTCTCCGTTTAGATCCGGTTCACGCATCAAGAGGTATCTTCTATGAACAATGATTTGATCTATCGATTTTATGCATGAAGATCCTTGAATTAGATGATAGAAAATAGTTTCTAAAACTTCCGCTGCGCATCTAATTTCCATCAGTGATTAATTCAAAATTTTGAGAAAACCTTGCGGCAATGTAGCTTGGTCGATGAACCTGGAGGAGAATATGACACCGTTGATGGATCTTGGAGGGATGAACATGTTATCCTAGCCTTGACAAGGCAACCTCGGAAGCTCTTACCTTGGACGACATTATATTTCCGGAAGAAGAAGACATCAAAGTCTTATAACTTGATCAACCGACATCTGCTAGCTATTTTGGCTCTAACTGGAGTTGTGTTCGTCCGAAGAAGACGCAAGAGGACTCGTTGGAAAGCTGATTTCAAGGGCTACGACATTGTTGAAGACGTCTCCCACCAATTCTACTCCGAAGATGGTCCTAAATCTCGTTCTTTGCAGTAGCTCTAAGCTGAACGAAATTTGAAGCTTTTTCTTTATCCCACATCAATTACAAATACATGGAGATGACAATAAACTCCTATATGTGTGTAAACTCTTTTCATTTTAAGATAAGTTGAATTTTGAGAAAAAGTGAGCCTTTTAGCTTCCTGTGATTCGGGTTAAGAATCTCGTTCTTAGGTGAGAGGCCGGGAACAAAACCTTCGGTGAGAGGCTGAAGGAGATTCCTTAGTGAGAGACGACGGAATCAAAGGGTTGGAAACACTCGGAGTGCGAGGCCGAGAGTGTGGAAGATCGAGTGTTGGAGAGAGCTCGGAGTGCGAGGCCGAGAGCGATCTTGCATCACATATCCCTCAACCCCATACCCCTTCTTTACCACCATTCTAAGGCCTTCCACAGCCCCATTATCACCTTCAATCCTACCCAAAACGTCACTCCCAAAACAGCCCTCAATACCTCTCAAACGAACCCAATTTCGGAATCGTCTCTGCACAGGCGACGTCTCGGTAAAACTCGATTTCCCGCTTCGTCTGAGATCCGCTTGACGAGATCTGCCCCAATCCGCGACCGCGACTTCAAGATCTACAAAGGTAGTACTCGCACGTTTCCAGAAACCCAGCCAATCGACGGGAAATCGGCATTCTTTGCCGACTGATCTGCTGCTTCAGAACTGCAAACAACTTCCCGACTTCTCGGAACTCTCGTCGCCGGTCCTTTTGCTCGAGCCCGGGTCCGAGCACGTCAGTTAGTTCTATGAGTTTTCCTCAAAACATACTCTTATAGTATTCAAACAAGAATTTAATAGTTAAAATAAGGTTTTATTAAACATTTTTTAGTTACTTCTATGAGATTTCCTCAAAACATACTCTTATAGTATTCTAATAAGAATTTAGTAGTTAAAATAAGGTTTTATTAAACATTTGTTACTTACTTATATGAGTTTTCCTCAAAACATACTCTTATAGTATTCTAATAAGAATTTAGTAGTTAAAATAAGATTTTATTAAACATTTGTTAGTTACTTCTATGAGTTTTCCTCAAAAAATACTCTTATAGTATTCTAATAAGAATTTAGTAGTTAAAATAAGGTTTATTAAACATTCGTTAGTTACTTCTATGAGTTTTCCTCAAAACTTACTCTTATAGTATTCAAACAAGAATTTAATAGTTAAAATAAGGTTTTATTACACATTTGTTAGTTACTTATAGGAGTTTTCCTCAAAACATACTCTTATAGTATTCTAATAAGAATTTAGTAATTAAAATAAGGTTTTATTAAACATTCGTTAGTTATATCGATGAGTTTTCCTTAAAACATACTCTTATAGTATTCTTATAAGAATTTAGTATTTAAAATAAGGTTTTACTAAACATTTGTTACTTACTTATATGAGTTTTCCTCAAAACATACTCCTATAATATTCTAATAAGAATTTAGTAGTTAAAATATGGGTTTATTAAACATTCGTTAGTTACTTCTATGAGTTTTCCTCAAAACATACTCTTATAGTATTCTAATAAGAATTTAGTAGTTAAAATAAGGTTTATTAAACATTCGTTAGTTACTTCTATGAGTTTTTCTCAAAACATACTCTTATAGTTTTCAAACAAGAATTTAATAGTTAAAATAAGGTTTTATTACACATTTGTTAGTTACTTATATAAGTTTTCCTCAAAACATACTCTTATAGTATTCTGATAAGAATTTAGTAATTAAAATAAGGTTTTATTAAACATTCGTTAGTTACTTCGATTAGTTTTCCTTAAAACATACTCTTAAAGTATTCTAATAAGAATTTAGTAGTTAAAATAAGATTTATTAAACATTCGTTAGTTACTTCTATGAGTTTTTCTCAAAACAAACTCTTATAGTTTTCAAACCAGAATTTAATAGTTAAAATAAGGTTTTATTACACATTTGTTAGTTACTTATATGAGTTTTCCTCAAAACATACTCTTATAGTATTCTGATAAGAATTTAGTAATTAAAATAAGGTTTTATTAAACATTCGTTAGTTACTTCGATTAGTTTTCCTTAAAACATACTCTTATAGTATTCTAATAAGAATTTAGTAGTTAAAATAAGGTTTAACTAAACATTTGTTACTTACTTATATGAGTTTTCCTCAAAACATACTCTTATAGTATTCTAATAAGAATTTAATAGTTAAAATAAGGTTTTATTAAACATTCGTTAATTACTTCTATGAGTTTTCCTCAAAACATACTCTTATAGTATTCTAATAAGAATTTAGTAATTAAAATAAGGTTTTATTAAACATTCGTTAGTTATTTCGATGAGTTTTCCTTATAACATAATCTTATACCGTAGTAGTATTCTTATAAGAATTTAGTACTTAAAATAAGGTTTTACTAAACATTTGTTACTTACTTATATGAGTTTTCCTCAAAACATACACTTATGGTATTCTAATAAGAATTTAGTAGTTAAAATAAGGTTTTATTAAACATTCGTTAGTTACTTCTATGAGATTTCCTCAAAACATACTCTTATAGTATTCTAATAAATTCTTATTAGAATACTATAAGAGTATGTTTTGAGGAAATCTCATAGAAGTAACTAAAAAATGTTTAATAAAACCTTATTTTAACTATTAAATTCTTGTTTGAATACTATAAGAGTATGTTTTGAGGAAAACTCATAGAAGTAACTAACGAATGTTTAATAAACCTTATTTTAACTTCTAAATTCTTATTAGAATACTATAAGAGTATGTTTTGAGGAAAACTCATAGAACTAACTAACGAATGTTTAATAAAACCTTATTTTAACTACTAAATTCTTATTAGAATACTATAAGAGTATGTTTTGAGGAAAACTCATATAAGTAAGTAACAAATGTTTAGTAAAACCTTATTTTAAGTACTAAATTCTTATAAGAATACTACTACGGTATAAGATTATGTTTTAAGGAAAACTCATCGAAATAACTAACGAATGTTTAATAAAACCTTATTTTAATTACTAAATTCTTATTAGAATAGTATAAGAGTATGTTTTGAGAAAAACTCATATAACTAACTAACAAATGTGTAATAAAACCTTATTTTAACTATTAAATTCTGGTTTGAAAACTATAAGAGTATGTTTTGAGGAAAACTCATAGAAGTAACTAACGAATGTTTAATAAACCTTATTCTAACTACTAAATTCTTATAAGAATACTATAAGAGTATGTTTTGAGGAAAACTCATATAAGTAAGTAACAAATGTTTAGTAAAACCTTATTTTAAGTACTAAATTCTTATAAGAATACTACTACGGTATAAGATTATGTTTTAAGGAAAACTCATCGAAATAACTAACGAATGTTTAATAAAACCTTATTTTAATTACTAAATTCTTATTAGAATACTATAAGAGTATGTTTTGAGGAAAACTCATATAACTAACTAACAAATGTGTAATAAAACCTTATTTTAACTATTAAATTCTGGTTTGAAAACAATAAGAGTGTGTTTTGAGGAAAACTCATAGAAGTAACTAACGAATGTTTAATAAACCTTATTTTAACTACTAAATTCTTATTATAATACTATAAGAGTATGTTTTGAGGAAAAGTCATATAAGTAAGTAACAAATGTTTAGTAAAACCTTATTTTAAGTACTAAATTCTTATAAGAATACTACTACGGTATAAGATTATGTTTTAAGGAAAACTCATCGAAATAACTAACGAATGTTTAATAAAACCTTATTTTAATTACTAAATTCTTATTAGAATACTATAAGAGTATGTTTTGAGGAAAACTCATATAAGTAACTAACAAATGTGTAATAAAACCTTATTTTAACTATTAAATTCTTGTTTGAATACTATAAGAGTATGTTTTGAGGAAAACTCATAGAAGTAATTAACGAATGTTTAATAAAACCTTATTTTAATTATTAAATTCTTATTAGAATACTATAAGAGTATGTTTTAAGGAAAACTAATCGAAGTAACTAACGAATGTTTAATAAAACCTTATTTTAATTACTAAATTCTTATCAGAATACTATAAGAGTATGTTTTGAGGAAAACTCATATAAGTAACTAACAAATGCGTAATAAAACCTTATTTTAACTATTAAATTCTGGTTTGAAAACTATAAGAGTATGTTTTGAGAAAAATTCATAGAAGTAATTAACGAATGTTTAATAAACCTTATTTTAACTACTAAATTCTTATTAGAATACTATAAGAGTATGTTTTGAGGAAAACTCATAGAAGTAACTAATGAATGTTTAATAAAACCTTATTTTAACTACTAAATTCTTATCAGAATATTATAGGAGTATGTTTTGAGGAAAACTCATATAAGTAAGTAACAAATGTTTAGTAAAACCTTATTTTAACTACTAAATTCTTATTAGAATACTATAAGAGTATGTTTTAAGGAAAACTAATCGAAGTAACTAACGAATGTTTAATAAAACTTTATTTTAATTACTAAATTCTTATCAGAATACTATAAGAGTATGTTTTGAGGAAAACTCATATAAGTAACTAACAAATGCGTAATAAAACCTTATTTTAACTATTAAATTCTGGTTTGTAAACTATAAGAGTATGTTTTGAGAAAAACTCATAGAAGTAACTAACGAATGTTTAATAAACCTTATTTTAACTACTAAATTCTTATTAGAATACTATAAGAGTATGTTTTGAGGAAAACTCATAGAAGTAACTAATGAATGTTTAATAAAACCTTATTTTAACTACTAAATTCTTATTAGAATATTATAGGAGTATATTTTGAGGAAAACTCATATAAGTAAGTAACAAATGTTTAGTAAAACCTTATTTTAAATACTAAATTCTTATAAGAATACTATAAGAGTATGTTTTAAGGAAAACTCGTCGATATAACTAACGAATGTTTAATAAAACCTTATTTTAATTACTAAATTCTTATTAGAATACTATAAGAGTATGTTTTGAGGAAAACTCATATAAATAACTAACAAATGTGTAATAAAACCTTATTTTAACTATTAAATTCTTGTTTGAGTACTATAAGAGTAAGTTTTGAGGAAAACTCATAGAAGTAACTAACCAATGTTTAATAAACCTTATTTTAACTTCTAAATTCTTATTAGAATAGTATAAGAGTATGTTTTGAGGAAAACTCATAGAACTAACTAACGAATGTTTAATAAAACCTTATTTTAACTACTAAATTCTTATTAGAATACTTTAAGAGTATGTTTTGAGGAAAACTCATATAAGTAAGTAACAAATGTTTAGTAAAACCTTATTTTAAGTACTAAATTCTTATAAGAATACTACTACGGTATAAGATTATGTTTTAAGGAAAACTCATCGAAATAACTAACGAATGTTTAATAAAACCTTATTTTAATTACTAAATTCTTATTAGAATACTATAAGAGTATGTTTTGAGGAAAACTCATATAACTAACTAACAAATGTGTAATAAAACCTTATTTTAACTATTAAATTCTGGTTTGAAAACAATAAGAGTATGTTTTGAGGAAAACTCATAGAAGTAACTAACGAATGTTTAATAAACCTTATTTTAACTACTAAATTCTTATTAGAATACTATAAGAGTATGTTTTGAGGAAAACTCATATAAGTAAGTAACAAATGTTTAGTAAAACCTTATTTTAAGTACTAAATTCTTATAAGAATACTACTACGGTATAAGATTATGTTTTAAGGAAAACTCATCGAAATAACTAACGAATGTTTAATAAAACCTTATTTTAATTACTAAATTCTTATTAGAATACTATAAGAGTATGTTTTGAGGAAAACTCATATAAGTAACTAACAAATGTGTAATAAAACCTTATTTTAACTATTAAATTCTTGTTTGAATACTATAAGAGTATGTTTTGAGGAAAACTCATAGAAGTAATTAACGAATGTTTAATAAAATCTTATTTTAATTATTAAATTCTTATTAGAATACTATAAGAGTATGTTTTAAGGAAAACTAATCGAAGTAACTAACGAATGTTTAGTAAAACCTTATTTTAATTACTAAATTCTTATCAGAATACTATAAGAGTATGTTTTGAGGAAAACTCATATAAGTAACTAACAAATGCGTAATAAAACCTTATTTTAACTATTAAATTCTGGTTTGAAAACTATAAGAGTATGTTTTGAGAAAAAATCATAGAAGTAACTAACGAATGTTTAATAAACCTTATTTTAACTTCTAAATTCTTATTAGAATACTATAAGAGTATGTTTTGAGGAAAACTCATAGAACTAACTAACGAATGTTTAATAAAACCTTATTTTAACTACTAAATTCTTATTAGAATACTTTAAGAGTATGTTTTGAGGAAAACTCATATAAGTAAGTAACAAATGTTTAGTAAAACCTTATTTTAAGTACTAAATTCTTATTAGAATACTATAAGAGTATGCTTTAAGGAAAACTAATCGAAGTAACTAACGAATGTTTAATAAAACCTTATTTTAATTACTAAATTCTTATCAGAATAATATAAGAGAATGTTTTGAGGAAAACTCATATAAGTAACTAAATAATGCGTAATAAAACCTTATTTTAACTATTAAATTCTGGTTTGAAAATTATAAGAGTATATTTTGAGAAAAACTCATAGAAGTAACTAACGAATGTTTAATAAACCTTATTTTAACTACTAAATTCTTATTAGAATACTATAAGAGTATGTTTTGAGGAAAACTCATAGAAGTAACTAATGAATGTTTAATAAAACCTTATTTTAACTACTAAATTCTTATTAGAATATTATAGGAGTATATTTTGAGGAAAACTCATATAAGTAAGTAACAAATGTTTAGTAAAACCTTATTTTAAATACTAAATTCTTATAAGAATACTATAAGAGTATGTTTTAAGGAAAACTCGTCGATATAACTAACGAATGTTTAATAAAACCTTATTTTAATTACTAAATTCTTATTAGAATACTATAAGAGTATGTTTTGAGGAAAACTCATATAAATAACTAACAAATGTGTAATAAAACCTTATTTTAACTATTAAATTCTTGTTTGAATACTATAAGAGTAAGTTTTGAGGAAAACTCATAGAAGTAACTAACGAATGTTTAATAAACCTTATTTTAACTACTAAATTCTTATTAGAATACTATAAGAGTATGTTTTGAGGAAAACTCATAGAAGTAACTAACAAATGTTTAATAAAACCTTATTTTAACTACTAAATTCTTATTAGAATACTATAAGAGTATGTTTTGAGGAAAACTCATATAAGTAAGTAACAAATGTTTAATAAAACCTTATTTTAACTATTAAATTCTGGTTTGAAAACTATAAGAGTATGTTTTGAGAAAAACTCATAGAAGTAACTAACGAATGTTTAATAAACCTTATTTTAACTACTAAATTCTTATTAGAATACTATAAGAGTATGTTTTAAGGAAAACTAATCGAAGTAACTAACGAATGTTTAATAAAACCTTATTTTAATTACTAAATTCTTATCAGAATACTATAAGAGTATGTTTTGAGGAAAACTCATATAAGTAACTAACAAATGCGTAATAAAACCTTATTTTAACTATTAAATTCTGGTTTGAAAACTATAAGAATATGTTTTGAGAAAAACTCATAGAAGTAACTAACGAATGTTTAATAAACCTTATTTTAACTACTAAATTCTTATTAGAATAATATAAGAGTATGTTTTGAGGAAAACTTATAGAAGTAACTAACGAATGTTTGATAAAACCTTATTTTAACTACTAAATTCTTATTAGAATATTATAGGAGTATGTTTTGAGGAAAACTCATATAAGTAAGTAACAAATGTTTAGTAAAACCTTATTTTAAATACTAAATTCTTATAAGAATACTATAAGAGTATGTTTTAAGGAAAACTCATATAAGTAACTAACAAATGTGTAATAAAACCTTATTTTAACTATTAAATTCTGGTTTGAAAACTATAAGAGTATGTTTTGAGAAAAACTCATCGAAGTAACTAACGAATGTTTAATAAACCTTATTTTAACTACTAAATTCTTATTAGAATACTATAAGAGTATGTTTTAAGGAAAACTAATCGAAGTAACTAACGAATGTTTAATAAAACCTTATTTTAATTACTAAATTCTTATCAGAATACTATAAGAGTATGTTTTGAGGAAAACTCATATAAGTAACTAACAAATGCGTAATAAAACCTTGTTTTAACTATTAAATTCTGGTTTGAAAACTATAAGAGTATGTTTTGAGAAAAACTCATAGAAGTAACTAACGAATGTTTAATAAACCTTATTTTAACTACTAAATTCTTATTAGAATACTATAAGAGTATGTTTTGAGGAAAATTCATAGAACTAACTAACGAATGTTTAATAAAACCTTATTTTAACTACTAAATTCTTATTAGAATACTATAAGAGTATGTTTTGAGGAAAACTCATATAAGTAAGTAACAAATGTTTAGTAAAACCTTATTTTAAGTACTAAATTCTTATAAGAATACTACTACGGTATAAGATTATGTTTTAAGGAAAACTCATCGAAATAACTAACGAATGTTTAATAAAACCTTATTTTAATTACTAAATTCTTATTAGAATACTATAAGAGTATGTTTTGAGGAAAACTCATATAACTAACTAACAAATGTGTAATAAAACCTTATTTTAACTATTAAATTCTGGTTTGAGAACGATAAGAGTATGTTTTGAGGAAAACTTATAGAAGTAACTAACGAATGTTTAATAAACCTTATTTTAACTACTAAATTCTTATTAGAATACTATAAGAGTATGTTTTGAGGAAAACTCATAGAAGTAACTAACAAATGTTTAGTAAAACCTTATTTTAACTACTAAATTCTTATTAGAATACTATAAGAGTATGTTTTGAGGAAATCTCATAGAAGTAACTAAAAAATGTTTAATAAAACCTTATTTTAACTATTAAATTCTTGTTTGAATACTATAAGAGTATGTTTTGAGGAAAACTCATAGAAGTAACTAACGAATGTTTAATAAACCTTATTTTAACTTCTAAATTCTTATTAGAATACTATAAGAGTATGTTTTGAGGAAAATTCATAGAACTAACTAACGAATGTTTAATAAAACCTTATTTTAACTATTAAATTCTTATTAGAATACTATAAGAGTATGTTTTGAGGAAAACTCATATAAGTAAGTAACAAATGTTTAGTAAAACCTTATTTTAAGTACTAAATTCTTATAAGAATACTACTACGGTATAAGATTATGTTTTAAGGAAAACTCATCGAAATAACTAACGAATGTTTAATAAAACCTTATTTTAATTACTAAATTCTTATTATAATACTATAAGAGTATGTTTTGAGGAAAACTCATATAACTAACTAACAAATGTGTAATAAAACCTTATTTTAACTATTAAATTCTGGTTTGAAAACGATAAGAGTATGTTTTGAGGAAAACTTATAGAAGTAACTAACCAATGTTTAATAAACCTTATTTTAACTACTAAATTCTTATTAGAATGCTATAAGAGTATGTTTTGAGGAAAACTCATATAAGTAACTAACAAATGCGTAATAAAACCTTATTTTAACTATTAAATTCTGGTTTGAAAATTATAAGAGTATGTTTTGAGAAAAACTCATAGAAGTAACTAACGAATGTTTAATAAACCTTATTTTAACTACTAAATTCTTATTAGAATACTATAAGAGTATGTTTTGAGGAAAACTCATAGAAGTAACTAATGAATGTTTAATAAAACCTTATTTTAACTACTAAATTCTTATTAGAATATTATAGGAGTATATTTTGAGGAAAACTCATATAAGTAAGTAACAAATGTTTAGTAAAACCTTATTTTAATTACTAAATTCTTATTAGAATACTATAAGAGTATGTTTTGAGGAAAACTCATATAACTAACTAACAAATGTGTAATAAAACCTTATTTTAACTATTAAATTCTGGTTTGAAAACAATAAGAGTATGTTTTGAGGAAAACTCATAGAAGTAACTAACGAATGTTTAATAAACCTTATTTTAACTACTAAATTCTTATTAGAATATTATAGGAGTATATTTTGAGGAAAACTCATATAAGTAAGTAACAAATGTTTAGTAAAACCTTATTTTAAATACTAAATTCTTATAAGAATACTATAAGAGTATGTTTTAAGGAAAACTCGTCGATATAACTAACGAATGTTTAATAAAACCTTATTTTAATTACTAAATTCTTATTAGAATACTATAAGAGTATGTTTTGAGGAAAACTCATATAAATAACTAACAAATGTGTAATAAAACCTTATTTTAACTATTAAATTCTTGTTTGAATACTATAAGAGTAAGTTTTGAGGAAAACTCATAGAAGTAACTAACGAATGTTTAATAAACCTTATTTTAACTACTAAATTCTTATTAGAATACTATAAGAGTATGTTTTGAGGAAAACTCATAGAAGTAACTAACAAATGTTTAATAAAACCTTATTTTAACTACTAAATTCTTATTAGAATACTATAAGAGTATGTTTTGAGGAAAACTCATATAAGTTAGTAACAAATGTTTAATAAAACCTTATTTTAACTATTAAATTCTGGTTTGAAAACTATAAGAGTATGTTTTGAGAAAAACTCATAGAAGTAACTAACGAATGTTTAATAAACCTTATTTTAACTACTAAATTCTTATTAGAATACTATAAGAGTATGTTTTAAGGAAAACTAATCGAAGTAACTAACGAATGTTTAATAAAACCTTATTTTAATTACTAAATTCTTATCAGAATACTATAAGAGTATGTTTTGAGGAAAACTCATATAAGTAACTAACAAATGCGTAATAAAACCTTATTTTAACTATTAAATTCTGGTTTGAAAACTATAAGAATATGTTTTGAGAAAAACTCATAGAAGTAACTAACGAATGTTTAATAAACCTTATTTTAACTACTAAATTCTTATTAGAATAATATAAGAGTATGTTTTGAGGAAAACTTATAGAAGTAACTAACGAATGTTTGATAAAACCTTATTTTAACTACTAAATTCTTATTAGAATATTATAGGAGTATGTTTTGAGGAAAACTCATATAAGTAAGTAACAAATGTTTAGTAAAACCTTATTTTAAATACTAAATTCTTATAAGAATACTATAAGAGTATGTTTTAAGGAAAACTCATATAAGTAACTAACAAATGCGTAATAAAACCTTATTTTAAATATTAAATTCTGGTTTGAAAACTATAAGAGTATGTTTTGAGAAAAATTCATAGAAGTAACTAACGAATGTTTAATAAACCTTATTTTAACTTCTAAATTCTTATTAGAATACTATAAGAGTATGTTTTGAGGAAAACTCATAGAACTAACTAACGAATGTTTAATAAAACCTTATTTTAACTACTAAATTCTTATTAGAATACTTTAAGAGTATGTTTTGAGGAAAACTCATATAAGTAAGTAACAAATGTTTAGTAAAACCTTATTTTAAGTACTAAATTTTTATTAGAATACTATAAGAGTATGTTTTAAGGAAAACTAATCGAAGTAACTAACGAATGTTTAATAAAACCTTATTTTAATTACTAAATTCTTATCAGAATACTATAAGAGAATGTTTTGAGGAAAACTCATATAAGTAACTAACAAATGCGTAATAAAACCTTATTTTAACTATTAAATTCTGGTTTGAAAATTATAAGAGTATGTTTTGAGAAAAACTCATAGAAGTAACTAACGAATGTTTAATAAACCTTATTTTAACTACTAAATTCTTATTAGAATACTATAAGAGTATGTTTTGAGGAAAACTCATAGAAGTAACTAATGAATGTTTAATAAAACCTTATTTTAACTACTAAATTCTTATTAGAATATTATAGGAGTATATTTTGAGGAAAACTCATATAAGTAAGTAACAAATGTTTAGTAAAACCTTATTTTAAATACTAAATTCTTATAAGAATACTATAAGAGTATGTTTTAAGGAAAACTCGTCGATATAACTAACGAATGTTTAATAAAACCTTATTTTAATTACTAAATTCTTATTAGAATACTATAAGAGTATGTTTTGAGGAAAACTCATATAAATAACTAACAAATGTGTAATAAAACCTTATTTTAACTATTAAATTCTTGTTTGAATACTATAAGAGTAAGTTTTGAGGAAAACTCATAGAAGTAACTAACGAATGTTTAATAAACCTTATTTTAACTACTAAATTCTTATTAGAATACTATAAGAGTATGTTTTGAGGAAAACTCATAGAAGTAACTAACAAATGTTTAATAAAACCTTATTTTAACTACTAAATTCTTATTAGAATACTATAAGAGTATGTTTTGAGGAAAACTCATATAAGTAAGTAACAAATGTTTAATAAAACCTTATTTTAACTATTAAATTCTGGTTTGAAAACTATAAGAGTATGTTTTGAGAAAAACTCATAGAAGTAACTAACGAATGTTTAATAAACCTTATTTTAACTACTAAATTCTTATTAGAATACTATAAGAGTATGTTTTAAGGAAAACTAATCGAAGTAACTAACGAATGTTTAATAAAACCTTATTTTAATTACTAAATTCTTATCAGAATACTATAAGAGTATGTTTTGAGGAAAACTCATATAAGTAACTAACAAATGCGTAATAAAACCTTATTTTAACTATTAAATTCTGGTTTGAAAACTATAAGAATATGTTTTGAGAAAAACTCATAGAAGTAACTAACGAATGTTTAATAAACCTTATTTTAACTACTAAATTCTTATTAGAATAATATAAGAGTATGTTTTGAGGAAAACTAATCGAAGTAACTAACGAATGTTTAATAAAACCTTATTTTAATTACTAAATTCTTATCAGAATACTATAAGAGAATGTTTTGAGGAAAACTCATATAAGTAACTAACAAATGCGTAATAAAACCTTATTTTAACTATTAAATTCTGGTTTGAAAATTATAAGAGTATGTTTTGAGAAAAACTCATAGAAGTAACTAACGAATGTTTAATAAACCTTATTTTAACTACTAAATTCTTATTAGAATACTATAAGAGTATGTTTTGAGGAAAACTCATAGAAGTAACTAATGAATGTTTAATAAAACCTTATTTTAACTACTAAATTCTTATTAGAATATTATAGGAGTATATTTTGAGGAAAACTCATATAAGTAAGTAACAAATGTTTAGTAAAACCTTATTTTAAATACTAAATTCTTATAAGAATACTATAAGAGTATGTTTTAAGGAAAACTCGTCGATATAACTAACGAATGTTTAATAAAACCTTATTTTAATTACTAAATTCTTATTAGAATACTATAAGAGTATGTTTTGAGGAAAACTCATATAAATAACTAACAAATGTGTAATAAAACCTTATTTTAACTATTAAATTCTTGTTTGAATACTATAAGAGTAAGTTTTGAGGAAAACTCATAGAAGTAACTAACGAATGTTTAATAAACCTTATTTTAACTACTAAATTCTTATTAGAATACTATAAGAGTATGTTTTGAGGAAAACTCATAGAAGTAACTAACAAATGTTTAATAAAACCTTATTTTAACTACTAAATTCTTATTAGAATACTATAAGAGTATGTTTTGAGGAAAACTCATATAAGTAAGTAACAAATGTTTAATAAAACCTTATTTTAACTATTAAATTCTGGTTTGAAAACTATAAGAGTATGTTTTGAGAAAAACTCATAGAAGTAACTAACGAATGTTTAATAAACCTTATTTTAACTACTAAATTCTTATTAGAATACTATAAGAGTATGTTTTAAGGAAAACTAATCGAAGTAACTAACGAATGTTTAATAAAACCTTATTTTAATTACTAAATTCTTATCAGAATACTATAAGAGTATGTTTTGAGGAAAACTCATATAAGTAACTAACAAATGCGTAATAAAACCTTATTTTAACTATTAAATTCTGGTTTGAAAACTATAAGAATATGTTTTGAGAAAAACTCATAGAAGTAACTAACGAATGTTTAATAAACCTTATTTTAACTACTAAATTCTTATTAGAATAATATAAGAGTATGTTTTGAGGAAAACTTATAGAAGTAACTAACGAATGTTTGATAAAACCTTATTTTAACTACTAAATTCTTATTAGAATATTATAGGAGTATGTTTTGAGGAAAACTCATATAAGTAAGTAACAAATGTTTAGTAAAACCTTATTTTAAATACTAAATTCTTATAAGAATACTATAAGAGTATGTTTTAAGGAAAACTCATATAAGTAACTAACAAATGCGTAATAAAACCTTATTTTAAATATTAAATTCTGGTTTGAAAACTATAAGAGTATGTTTTGAGAAAAATTCATAGAAGTAACTAACGAATGTTTAATAAACCTTATTTTAACTTCTAAATTCTTATTAGAATACTATAAGAGTATGTTTTGAGGAAAACTCATAGAACTAACTAACGAATGTTTAATAAAACCTTATTTTAACTACTAAATTCTTATTAGAATACTTTAAGAGTATGTTTTGAGGAAAACTCATATAAGTAAGTAACAAATGTTTAGTAAAACCTTATTTTAAGTACTAAATTTTTATTAGAATACTATAAGAGTATGTTTTAAGGAAAACTAATCGAAGTAACTAACGAATGTTTAATAAAACCTTATTTTAATTACTAAATTCTTATCAGAATACTATAAGAGAATGTTTTGAGGAAAACTCATATAAGTAACTAACAAATGCGTAATAAAACCTTATTTTAACTATTAAATTCTGGTTTGAAAATTATAAGAGTATGTTTTGAGAAAAACTCATAGAAGTAACTAACGAATGTTTAATAAACCTTATTTTAACTACTAAATTCTTATTAGAATACTATAAGAGTATGTTTTGAGGAAAACTCATAGAAGTAACTAATGAATGTTTAATAAAACCTTATTTTAACTACTAAATTCTTATTAGAATATTATAGGAGTATATTTTGAGGAAAACTCATATAAGTAAGTAACAAATGTTTAGTAAAACCTTATTTTAAATACTAAATTCTTATAAGAATACTATAAGAGTATGTTTTAAGGAAAACTCGTCGATATAACTAACGAATGTTTAATAAAACCTTATTTTAATTACTAAATTCTTATTAGAATACTATAAGAGTGTGTTTTGAGGAAAACTCATATAAATAACTAACAAATGTGTAATAAAACCTTATTTTAACTATTAAATTCTTGTTTGAATACTATAAGAGTAAGTTTTGAGGAAAACTCATAGAAGTAACTAACGAATGTTTAATAAACCTTATTTTAACTACTAAATTCTTATTAGAATACTATAAGAGTATGTTTTGAGGAAAACTCATAGAAGTAACTAACAAATGTTTAATAAAACCTTATTTTAACTACTAAATTCTTATTAGAATACTATAAGAGTATGTTTTGAGGAAAACTCATATAAGTAAGTAACAAATGTTTAATAAAACCTTATTTTAACTATTAAATTCTGGTTTGAAAACTATAAGAGTATGTTTTGAGAAAAACTCATAGAAGTAACTAACGAATGTTTAATAAACCTTATTTTAACTACTAAATTCTTATTAGAATACTATAAGAGTATGTTTTAAGGAAAACTAATCGAAGTAACTAACGAATGTTTAATAAAACCTTATTTTAATTACTAAATTCTTATCAGAATACTATAAGAGTATGTTTTGAGGAAAACTCATATAAGTAACTAACAAATGCGTAATAAAACCTTATTTTAACTATTAAATTCTGGTTTGAAAACTATAAGAATATGTTTTGAGAAAAACTCATAGAAGTAACTAACGAATGTTTAATAAACCTTATTTTAACTACTAAATTCTTATTAGAATAATATAAGAGTATGTTTTGAGGAAAACTTATAGAAGTAACTAACGAATGTTTGATAAAACCTTATTTTAACTACTAAATTCTTATTAGAATATTATAGGAGTATGTTTTGAGGAAAACTCATATAAGTAAGTAACAAATGTTTAGTAAAACCTTATTTTAAATACTAAATTCTTATAAGAATACTATAAGAGTATGTTTTAAGGAAAACTCATATAAGTAACTGACAAATGTGTAATAAAACCTTATTTTAACTATTAAATTTTGGTTTGAAAACTATAAGAGTATGTTTTGAGAAAAACTCATCGAAGTAACTAACGAATGTTTAATAAACCTTATTTTAACTACTAAATTCTTATTAGAATACTATAAGAGTATGTTTTAAGGAAAACTAATCGAAGTAACTAACGAATGTTTAATAAAACCTTATTTTAATTACTAAATTCTTATCAGAATACTATAAGAGTATGTTTTGAGGAAAACTCATATAAGTAACTAACAAATGCGTAATAAAACCTTGTTTTAACTATTAAATTCTGGTTTGAAAACTATAAGAGTATGTTTGGAGAAAAACTCATAGAAGTAACTAACGAATGTTTAATAAACCTTATTTTAACTACTAAATTCTTATTAGAATACTATAAGAGTATGTTTTGAGGAAAATTCATAGAACTAACTAACGAATGTTTAATAAAACCTTATTTTAACTACTAAATTCTTATTAGAATACTATAAGAGTATGTTTTGAGGAAAACTCATATAAGTAAGTAACAAATGTTTAGTAAAACCTTATTTTAAGTACTAAATTCTTATAAGAATACTACTACGGTATAAGATTATGTTTTAAGGAAAACTCATCGAAATAACTAACGAATGTTTAATAAAACCTTATTTTAATTACTAAATTCTTATTAGAATTCTATAAGAGTATGTTTTGAGGAAAACTCATATAACTAACTAACAAATGTGTAATAAAACCTTATTTTAACTATTAAATTCTGGTTTGAAAACGATAAGAGTATGTTTTGAGGAAAACTTATAGAAGTAACTAACGAATGTTTAATAAACCTTATTTTAACTACTAAATTCTTATTAGAATACTATAAGAGTATGTTTTGAGGAAAACTCATATAAGTAAGTAACAAATGTTTAGTAAAACCTTATTTTAAGTACTAAATTCTTATAAGAATACTATAAGAGTATGTTTTAAGGAAAACTCGTCGATATAACTAACGAATGTTTAATAAAACCTTATTTTAATTACTAAATTCTTATTAGAATACTATAAGAGTATGTTTTGAGGAAAACTCATATAAGTAACTAACAAATGTGTAATAAAACCTTATTTTAACTATTAAATTCTTGTTTGAATACTATAAGAGTAAGTTTTGAGGAAAACTCATAGAAGTAACTAACGAATGTTTAATAAACCTTATTTTAACTACTAAATTCTTATTAGAATACTATAAGAGTATGTTTTGAGGAAAACTCATAGAAGTAACTAACAAATGTTTAGTAAAACCTTATTTTAACTACTAAATTCTTATTAGAATACTATAAGAGTATGTTTTGAGGAAATCTCATAGAAGTAACTAAAAAATGTTTAATAAAACTGTAAAGGCTCGATATTTAAAAATATTATTTTATAAATCATAATTTAATTTCAATATTAACATTGTGGGATTTCGCCAATTTTTAAAACCTCCGTCCTTGATCAAATGATTTTATTTTATTCGAAGCAAATTCCGACTTTTTGACGTAGTTAAAATTTAATTGTGGCATAATTCATGCAAATTTTTAAAATACCGGGTCGATTTTATAATTTAACACAATTTTTTCTAACCCTAATTGAAGATGTATTCATGCCTTTGCAAATGCTCAGCCGCCACAATTCAGATCTGAGCCTCTCCTGCTCCTCTCTCCCGAGCTCCTCCCATGGCCTCCCTCCTTCACTCTCGCCCTCACTCGTTCCGCTCTCTCTCTCGCTCATCGTCGCGCCCCTCCCCTGGTGAACCACGAGCCACCCCTCCTCGCACCTGTGTCGCCGCTGTAGCCATCTAGCGTCGCTGCTCTCTTCTTCCTCGTGCCTGACTGCGCGTCGCAGCTCCTTCCTCTCCTTCGTCCTCGTGACTGACTTGCAAGTAGAATCTCTCACAGCTTCCCTCTGTTCGGCCTCTCCTCTCGCTGAACCTCCTTGGCGACCGAAGCCGAAGATGTCGACACCGGAGTCATGTTCACCGTGGGTGTCGATGCCCCCGTTCACTGCTCGAAGAGCCGACGCCGGCGAGCTCAACGCCTCACCCTCCTGTCTCTGCAGCCCCAAACGGTTCCCTCTCATCCTCGCCTCCGTATCGTCGCTCAGTGAACCTAGCATCCGGCCTTTCCCTTCCTCCTCCGCGCCTGATGGGATCCCGAGCCCGAAATTGAACCTCGAACCTTCGTTAGCCTTGTCGCCTTGGGTATAATTTCTTGGGCCTTGACTTATGCTAGTTGAATTACTAGGTTGTTATGCTTTGCTAATGGATTTGACTCTTGAATGGGTGAGAATTGGTGGTGGATTGAACTAGTGACTTTGTATAAATATATTATTGCTTATTTTATTCAGAAAAATCTGATAACTTTTGTGTGTAGACTTGAGCTGGGTTTTGATGAATTGTTGAAATTGCCTCTTTATCGGTAATGGTATAACTAAATGAATTTAGCGGTGTTCATTATAAGTAAGTTAGAAATTGGTTGTCATATGGACTAAAAGTGACTTCGGTTGTGTTGCAACTAAAGATCTATTTCATGAATAGTTAAGTTTTAATCTAGTAATTAAATGCTTGAATCAGTTTACCGAGAGTTGAGCTATGTTAAGGCTAAATTGTATATCATGAAAATGATAAAGCTCATTCTTATAGAAATCGGCTTAATATTGATACTGTATTTTATTGTTGCTTATGAAAAAAAATTATTAGAAATAAGTAGTTGATGAGTTACTTCTTCGAGATAGAAAATTTTATCAGAATTTGATCCTATTAATGGTTTATATCTATGAATGGATTCGATTAGTAAAACCTTATAGAGCATGTCCTGATAATTTGTCAACTTGTAAACCTATTTGTGGAGATTTCCTGGTTGTAACCTTAATCGATTGTGTTTGCGAGGATTAACTACATGAGAGTTCATATATACAAGATAATTGTTGACTTTCCTGATGTTTTGAAAACTTATGATTTCATTGTTTGTTGAGTTATTTGAGGTGTGATAATTTAATTACTTAGTAATTGTTTAAGGGAAACCTGAACTTGGTTTGAGATAAGATGTTTTGAGTAATGATATTGGTAAGACTTTGAGTTAAGTTTCATACATGATGAGAACAAGGTTACTTGAGAATGATGGTTATGATGAGAATGCGTGGTTACTTGAATAGAATATTATTTAGTCTTGTGATGACTTGGAAGCCTACCTGTGTGTTAATTGAGTATGTATTGATGAGTTGTTCTTGCTTATTACTTGCTAGTGTGATTGGATGATTATCTGAGTGGCTTGTGGACCGATGGATGATTATCTGAGTGGCTTGTTGCTGGTTAATTGGATGTGAAGATTTCAGGTAAGTTCCCTAGGGGGCTTACTCAGCTTGAACATTCATGCCTGTTGTTGCATTTTATGTTAGGTGTTGCATATGCATAAAAGCATGCCATGTAGTATCATGTTTAGGTTGCACTAATTGATTGAGCATCCGCTTACTTTATGCGTGTGAAAAGAGAACGGCCGTTATCTGAGTCTTTAGAGTCGTTGCTAGGGTCATTGGGGCATTCGTGTTTCATATCGTTTTGGTCCCAATCGAGTCTTATATATGATCTGGCTGCGGCGGTGACCGAGCGTCCTACCTGGGCTGCTTCGGAGTGAGGTACGGACTGATAGGCTGCGGCACCGACCGAGCGTTCTACCTGGGCTGCTTCGGAGCGAGGTACGGACATATATGCCCAGAGTGGGCACGGATCAGGGGATATGCCTTTTGGCATTGTCTTGGGCCCTTTACAGTATTTCTGCTTATTATTACAACTAGGAGCATGCTAGTGTGCTTAACTTTCGTACTGCATTAGAGCATCTTTATTAGGTATAGCACATACTATGTAGCCTCAGCGAGGACTGCCGGTCCCGGATGAGTGGCTCGACCTGACTCCTTTCCCCGTTCTTCTTTTAAAGGTATTTTCTGCAGATTTTGAGTGCTCGATGTCTATATGACGGGGTATCTTTTTGGCGATTCGGAGAATCTGGCTAACATTCTAAGTTGGTAAAATGTTAATCACTCACCTATGATTTGGTTTTGACCCGGCTTTGCCGTGGCATTTTGTATCTTAACTTTGCTTTCGTTTTACTTTCGTTTGAATTGGATTTCGCGACATAGTCTTAGGACAGGTTAAGGGTATCCAACGGCCCTTCGAGGTTTTTAGGGTTTGAAATCCCTCTTTCTACTAATCTTAAAATGAGTTTGAAACCTCGACCCGTACCTGGATTGCAAGATCCGAACAAGGGGTTTTATCCCTTGAAACGTAACCCGGAAATCATAATTCTGGGCCGTTACAAAGATGGTATCAGAGCTGAGGTTGTGCAATTCGGGTACACAAGGGTCGAGAGTATGTTTTGGAAACCGCCCACGAATTTCAAGGACTTTTGAAAAGGATTTAAAGTGGCAAAATGAACTTAAGATGTCTAACCCACACCGGACTAAGTAACGAACTTGGCTTGTTATAAAAGAGGAAAACCAACTAAAGAGGGACCGAGTGGGTAGAAAGGCGTTAGACTGTCCCTTTTGGATGTAGTTGAGAATGGGTAGGCAAAATATCAGCTTGTTCTTTACAGATGGGTTGGGAGACCCCAAGGAGATGCACCGCGACAGATGGAGTTTTGGGGAGAGGTTGTGTAATTGTCTATGTGTTGTTCTTCTTGATTTAGCTACTTGTCTAATATGTATTTTAGATGCGCATTATACTTTATGGGCACAACGTGCATATGTAAAATCTTGTTTGGGTAATTCGTAAACTTGATTATAGAGATAAATGAATTCGGGGGAGAAGTTTGATGATTCATGTATGTGAACTCTTAATGAGTTGGTATGATATCTGTGTACATGTGTTTCTCTCATTATAATATCTGACGCGACTATTATAAGATGTCTAGGTCTTGTTGTGGGCTTATAATTTGTGGTACTTGATGACTTGTGTGGTACAATTAATACCATTCTTGATGTGTTTGGCTTATGCACACTTGTTTTGTTACTTATATCACTTTTGGTGGCAATTTTTGGGTGCCTTCTGGCAATTGTTGGCAATTCTGGCACTTGGTTTGATGAGGACATGAGATGACATTATGAGAATTTACATGGTTGTGGTGGAAGTTTTGTGCTTGTTAGTGGAAAGCAAAGCTTATTGGCTCAGGTTTGAGGACCTTACTCTAGTTGATGGAGAACTTATTGAGGACAGAGAAATTGTGTTTGTTAATTTGAGATACATGATATTCTGATTATGAGACTCTATGGTTGAATTGATAAGGAATGTTTATAGAATTCAAACTCTTAGTATAAATTGTGATTCTTGCTTATATGATAATGTTTTCTTATAGTCGACACAAATATTTTACAGGGACGCTTGTAAAGTACTTGGTCGGATTTAGTGAGAACATTGTGATGATTTTGTGATACTTATACAAGTGTTTCATGGGGACGCCTATGGAATACTTGTAGGGATCACAAAATGCATTGCTTAAATTCTTAATTGAGATGTTTTGACATGACATTGTCCCATGATCTATTTAGTTGATGATCTACATGTTTTACATGATGAATTCTAATGATATTGCTCTCATATGTGAAATTCGTTCAAAAAAAAAAAAAAGGGATATGTGTATGCAACTTGACTAATAACTCGCTTATTTATAAAATAGGATCTCCGTGATTGACATGAAGTTATGCCTCCTACCCCTTATGTGTTATCGTTCACGCGTTGTGACTCCATGAGATTTTGTGAAGTTATGACATGCACCTTTACCTTGTTTGTATGGACGATGATAACTGTTTATGATGTTTGCTTATATGACTACTCGATATCCTATAATTGTCTGACTGGTACGATTGATACCTTACATGCCCCTTATTCCGATAAGATAATGTTATTCTTGCTTGTTTACTTGGTTATGGAAAGATATTATACAACCCGACCTATATGATGATGTCTTTTATGCCCCACGTGTCCTCCTTGATATGTCTTGCCTTTTGAGGTTATGTGAGGACTTATGTACTGAGCTAGTAGTGAATGATTTCCTGACTAACTTGTGTCTGTGATGATGTGCCTTTATGCTTACGTGTACTGACCTGCTAGTAAATTGGGTATGAGTTATATAGGTGGTGGTGTTTCCTTCTTGGGTAGGAGTTGAGTGTTTCCTTTGTGAGACAGATCGGGAAACGACAGGTAGATTGAGGTCTTCGAGTGGGTCATTGGTTGTGCGAGATGAAGTGCAGGAAGGATGTGTTACCTTGGGTAGAGTCGAGTGAGTCATGACTTGTCAGAGATAGTGGTCGGTGAATAGAGTTGAGTTTCCAAGTAGGTCTTAGATGAGTGGTGGGTTAGTGTGGTAAGATTCTGAGGGAGAGATCTTCATTATAGGTAGTGTGGGGCAATAGTGTTGCGAGTAGTGTGGTTCTAGAGGTGGATGAGTGAGTCAAGAGTGGATCTGGATATTCTTGAGGGGATGTGTTGATAGATGAGTTAGTGTGCCAGGAGAGTGTATAGATAGTCTAGAAGCGGATCATGGGCGACATTGAGGATGATCGGTTAAGGAATGTCCCAGGAATCGTAGAGATTGGGACTAGGATGTATGTGCTGTGATTAGGAGCGACCTTGTTAAAGGATGAAGTTGAGGAATCGCTAAGGATGAGTAGTATAGGGTTGCTTGGAAAATCATCAATCTTGAATATTAGGTGTTCATATCGGAACTGTACGTGTATTGAGTATTTAGGAATTGTTTGGACAGAATTGGTAGTGCTTTGAGAATTCCCGAGTGAAGGATTTCTGGATGCGTTGTTAGAGGATTTTAGAATAGGGAATGAATCGGAATTTATGAGTGGAGGTTATTGTGGCTATTGAGGTATTTAAGGATGTGGGATGAGTCTTCGAGGAAGGGTTGGCAACTGGCTAAGTATTTCGTTAAGAATTCTGGTAAGATTGTTCCCTTGAGGTTGAGACGGGGAGATTCTGAGCATGGATTTGGGAACTAGGCAAGGTGGAAGGTATGGGAAACGCTAGAGCAAGAAGGATTTTAAAAGGTTTGGTGAAGATGTGGTACTTGAGAAACTCGGATGAGGACGATTTAGGGATTATGTGGGAATGATGATCAGTAAAAGAGGGTCTTGGACGGTAAGGTGTCATGGTTAAAAGTAGAAGCTTGAGGCAATTTAGGAATATGAAGAGATGAGGAATTGGAGTAGGACGACTTGAGGATTTCGAAGGTTTAAGGTACAGTAAGATTTTGAACAAGGAAATTTGAGAATATGCTGGGACGAGGATCTAGAATATGTCGGCTAAGGAGTTGTGGATGTTCAGGTTTCGTGAGATTCAGAATGGGATGAGTAGGTAGAGTCTGTTATTGGTCGTTGAGGATAGACGCGGATGATGAGGAACTCGGTGATTTGTGGTTATGAGTTAGCACTAGACGGTTTTCTGCATTAGAGTTGTCGAGAGTAGGCGGTCGAGGGGATTCTAGCAAGGTAGGATGCTTGTGTTGGTAATGTCGAGGATAAGGATGCGAGTGTCAGGTGTGAGATGATTAGTATGAGCTGGGTACTTAGAGGTGGATGGTTAGTGAGAATTACCAGTTGTACGGGAAGTGTGATTACGTTAGCAAGGTGATTTGAGATGTCTCTTTGGGATGATGATTAGGCGGAGTCTTGAGAGCCTAGGAAGAGTCAGCGAGATTGTTACGAAGCGTCTAGATCGAGAGTGAGGGCAGTTCAGTCTAGGAATTGGGATTTCTATTAGAAGGTAAAGATGGGACTGGTAGAGGTCCCTAGGATGAGGGTGTGCTTATAGAGCGTTTTGATAGTCGGTGGAGTTGTTAAGCTTGTCGGAATAAGGAAATTGTGCGATTGGGATCTCCGAGATATGGTTTTATGTGGTCGAGTAGGATTTGAGGTCGGGATATTGAAGTAGACTGGTTCTTAGATGGCTTGATGGCATATGAGTTGGGGTGCTTAGTAGTTGGTTGGGTAACTGGCCTTGATCGCGAATAGTTGTGAGGCTAGAGAGTCTGTATATGGGCGGGTTGGCTTATTGTGTATCATCTTGTTTGTTGTTAAAGTATATTTTCGTGTACTTACTCCCCGTCGTGTGCTATCGATAATATGTAGAAAGTTTGCATCAACGATATGTTATGTGATTCTTTTCACTATTTACGTTATCTATATGATGACTCATGTAATGGGGTTGGGTAGCATACCCATCTTGCATAATTACCCTTGTTAAGTGATGTTATGAAATTGTGAGTGTCTACGCATTCTGAATATCATCGTTAGAGCTATTTTGTTAGCTTTTGACCCCATCATACTCTATTTAATATGAATAGTCCCATGCGTAGACCATAATATTGTTCATGCTCACTTTTACTTGCCATATAATGTCTTTCTATACTCGTTATGCATTGTTAGTTTTAAGCTCATGTGCTCGTACGTCCATCCGTATAGTTAAATTGCATTTACATGTCTACGCACTACCCTTTTGCTTAAGATTTGTTGATGCTATACTATCTACCACGTTGAGATTATAGTGGTATGAAATATGTGTTGATGTGTGCCTTGGTGACACAAATGCATGAAGCACCCACTTACACTTATCTTTTCCCGGTGAACTATATGATATTCCTTTGTGATTTTTTAGACATGTTGATGTTATTCCTTACATGTTATATTTAGTTTCCCTCACACCATAGTGGCATATAGGATTCCCTCAAGCGTGTATTGAATCTGGTTAGTTATATTGGGTGACAGATTGTTAGATCTATCGTATGTATGTATGAATGGTGTATCTTAATAGCATTTTCTGACCATTATATGTAAAGACCCCTTGCTAGCGAGGATTTGGTTGATAGTAGTGTGTGTTGATACTGCTATGATCATGATAGGTTATCTACCTTGTATTTTTCCACATGTTGTGACTCTAGCACTAGAATCGCATTGTCAGTACCCCTTGAGATAGGTTCATGTTATGGTGCGATATTTTAACCTTGTTTGTTCATGACTCGATGTGTTACATGATGATATGAATTATGCGATCATAACCTCAAGGGTTTCCGTATCGACGAAATTCTCGTGTTCAGTTTTACCAGATACCGTCCGAATCTATATTCGTGTCAAGAGTTAGTCGAGTTATGCCTTACTATCTCTTTCTTTTGCTTCAACCCTAGGTCTTGCGTCATGATGTTTGATTGTGTGAGTATGATAATTGCGTTCTTTCTGATTGATTCCAGTGAGTAGATTTCTGTGATTATATGATCTGCTATTGCTGTGATCTGTTGATGATGGGATTTGATAGTGTGATGAATTTTCATATATTGATATCTTAAGATTGAAAAGTTGTGATATGTTATTGATGAATTTTGATATGATGATATTCTAGATATGTTAATATTTTAATTTGATGTTGAGATTGATCATGAGAAATAAACCTAGGAAGTGAGTATGTGATTAGCCTTTAGAGGTGGATAAGCAGTATCGTGAATCATTGAAAATCTGGTTGATTGACATAGGAACGACTCACTTGAGTTTTCGAAATGCTTCTTGCTTTTAGAAAGGATTTTAGTCTCGAGGACGAGACTTGTTTTTAGAGGTGGATGATGTAAAGGCTCGATATTTAAAAATATTATTTTATAAATCATAATTTAATTTCAATATTAACATTGTGGGATTTCGCCAATTTTTAAAACCTCCGTCCTTGATCAAATGATTTTATTTTATTCGAAGCAAATTCCGACTTTTTGACGTAGTTAAAATTTAATTGTGGCATAATTCATGCAAATTTTTAAAATACCGGGTCGATTTTATAATTTAACACAATTTTTTCTAACCCTAATTGAAGATGTATTCATGCCTTTGCAAATGCTCAGCCGCCACAATTCAGATCTGAGCCTCTCCTGCTCCTCTCTCCCGAGCTCCTCCCATGGCCTCCCTCCTTCACTCTCGCCCTCACTCGTTCCGCTCTCTCTCTCGCTCATCGTCGCGCCCCTCCCCTGGTGAACCACGAGCCACCCCTCCTCGCACCTGTGTCGCCGCTGTAGCCATCTAGCGTCGCTGCTCTCTTCTTCCTCGTGCCTGACTGCGCGTCGCAGCTCCTTCCTCTCCTTCGTCCTCGTGACTGACTTGCAAGTAGAATCTCTCACAGCTTCCCTCTGTTCGGCCTCTCCTCTCGCTGAACCTCCTTGGCGACCGAAGCCGAAGATGTCGACACCGGAGTCATGTTCACCGTGGGTGTCGATGCCCCCGTTCACTGCTCGAAGAGCCGACGCCGGCGAGCTCAACGCCTCACCCTCCTGTCTCTGCAGCCCCAAACGGTTCCCTCTCATCCTCGCCTCCGTATCGTCGCTCAGTGAACCTAGCATCCGGCCTTTCCCTTCCTCCTCCGCGCCTGATGGGATCCCGAGCCCGAAATTGAACCTCGAACCTTCGTTAGCCTTGTCGCCTTGGGTATAATTTCTTGGGCCTTGACTTATGCTAGTTGAATTACTAGGTTGTTATGCTTTGCTAATGGATTTGACTCTTGAATGGGTGAGAATTGGTGGTGGATTGAACTAGTGACTTTGTATAAATATATTATTGCTTATTTTATTCAGAAAAATCTGATAACTTTTGTGTGTAGACTTGAGCTGGGTTTTGATGAATTGTTGAAATTGCCTCTTTATCGGTAATGGTATAACTAAATGAATTTAGCGGTGTTCATTATAAGTAAGTTAGAAATTGGTTGTCATATGGACTAAAAGTGACTTCGGTTGTGTTGCAACTAAAGATCTATTTCATGAATAGTTAAGTTTTAATCTAGTAATTAAATGCTTGAATCAGTTTACCGAGAGTTGAGCTATGTTAAGGCTAAATTGTATATCATGAAAATGATAAAGCTCATTCTTATAGAAATCGGCTTAATATTGATACTGTATTTTATTGTTGCTTATGAAAAAAAATTATTAGAAATAAGTAGTTGATGAGTTACTTCTTCGAGATAGAAAATTTTATCAGAATTTGATCCTATTAATGGTTTATATCTATGAATGGATTCGATTAGTAAAACCTTATAGAGCATGTCCTGATAATTTGTCAACTTGTAAACCTATTTGTGGAGATTTCCTGGTTGTAACCTTAATCGATTGTGTTTGCGAGGATTAACTACATGAGAGTTCATATATACAAGATAATTGTTGACTTTCCTGATGTTTTGAAAACTTATGATTTCATTGTTTGTTGAGTTATTTGAGGTGTGATAATTTAATTACTTAGTAATTGTTTAAGGGAAACCTGAACTTGGTTTGAGATAAGATGTTTTGAGTAATGATATTGGTAAGACTTTGAGTTAAGTTTCATACATGATGAGAACAAGGTTACTTGAGAATGATGGTTATGATGAGAATGCGTGGTTACTTGAATAGAATATTATTTAGTCTTGTGATGACTTGGAAGCCTACCTGTGTGTTAATTGAGTATGTATTGATGAGTTGTTCTTGCTTATTACTTGCTAGTGTGATTGGATGATTATCTGAGTGGCTTGTGGACCGATGGATGATTATCTGAGTGGCTTGTTGCTGGTTAATTGGATGTGAAGATTTCAGGTAAGTTCCCTAGGGGGCTTACTCAGCTTGAACATTCATGCCTGTTGTTGCATTTTATGTTAGGTGTTGCATATGCATAAAAGCATGCCATGTAGTATCATGTTTAGGTTGCACTAATTGATTGAGCATCCGCTTACTTTATGCGTGTGAAAAGAGAACGGCCGTTATCTGAGTCTTTAGAGTCGTTGCTAGGGTCATTGGGGCATTCGTGTTTCATATCGTTTTGGTCCCAATCGAGTCTTATATATGATCTGGCTGCGGCGGTGACCGAGCGTCCTACCTGGGCTGCTTCGGAGTGAGGTACGGACTGATAGGCTGCGGCACCGACCGAGCGTTCTACCTGGGCTGCTTCGGAGCGAGGTACGGACATATATGCCCAGAGTGGGCACGGATCAGGGGATATGCCTTTTGGCATTGTCTTGGGCCCTTTACAGTATTTCTGCTTATTATTACAACTAGGAGCATGCTAGTGTGCTTCACTTTCGTACTGCATTAGAGCATCTTTATTAGGTATAGCACATACTATGTAGCCTCAGCAAGGACTGCCGGTCCCGGATGAGTGGCTCGACCTGACTCCTTTCCCCGTTCTTCTTTTAAAGGTATTTTCTGCAGATTTTGAGTGCTCGATGTCTATATGACGGGGTATCTTTTTGGCGATTCGGAGAATCTGGCTAACATTCTAAGTTGGTAAAATGTTAATCACTCACCTATGATTTGGTTTTGACCCGGCTTTGCCGTGGCATTTTGTATCTTAACTTTGCTTTCGTTTTACTTTCGTTTGAATTGGATTTCGCGACATAGTCTTAGGACAGGTTAAGGGTATCCAACGGCCCTTCGAGGTTTTTAGGGTTTGAAATCCCTCTTTCTACTAATCTTAAAATGAGTTTGAAACCTCGACCCGTACCTGGATTGCAAGATCCGAACAAGGGGTTTTATCCCTTGAAACGTAACCCGGAAATCATAATTCTGGGCCGTTACAAAAACCTTATTTTAACTATTAAATTCTTGTTTGAATACTATAAGAGTATGTTTTGAGGAAAACTCATAGAAGTAACTAACGAATGTTTAATAAACCTTATTTTAACTTCTAAATTCTTATTAGAATACTATAAGAGTATGTTTTGAGGAAAATTCATAGAACTAACTAACGAATGTTTAATAAAACCTTATTTTAACTACTAAATTCTTATTAGAATACTATAAGAGTATGTTTTGAGGAAAACTCATATAAGTAAGTAACAAATGTTTAGTAAAACCTTATTTTAAGTACTAAATTCTTATAAGAATACTACTACGGTATAAGATTATGTTTTAAGGAAAACTCATCGAAATAACTAACGAATGTTTAATAAAACCTTATTTTAATTACTAAATTCTTATTAGAATACTATAAGAGTATGTTTTGAGGAAAACTCATATAACTAACTAACAAATGTGTAATAAAACCTTATTTTAACTATTAAATTCTGGTTTGAAAACGATAAGAGTATGTTTTGAGGAAAACTTATAGAAGTAACTAACGAATGTTTAATAAACCTTATTTTAACTACTAAATTCTTATTAGAATACTATAAGAGTATGTTTTGAGGAAAACTCATATAAGTAAGTAACAAATGTTTAGTAAAACCTTATTTTAAGTACTAAATTCTTATAAGAATACTACTACGGTATAAGATTATGTTTTAAGGAAAACTCATCGAAATAACTAACGAATGTTTAATAAAACCTTATTTTAATTACTAAATTCTTATTAGAATACTATAAGAGTATGTTTTGAGGAAAACTCATATAAGTAACTAACAAATGTGTAATAAAACCTTATTTTAACTATTAAATTCTTGTTTGAATACTATAAGAGTATGTTTTGAGCAAAACTCATAGAAGTAATTAACGAATGTTTAATAAAACCTTATTTTAACTATTAAATTCTTATTAGAATACTATAAGAGTATGTTTTAAGGAAAACTGATCGAAGTAACTAACGAATGTTTAACAAAACCTTATTTTAATTACTAAATTCTTATCAGAATACTATAAGAGTATGTTTTGAGGAAAACTCATATAAGTAACTAACAAATGCGTAATAAAACCTTATTTTAACTATTAAATTCTGGTTTGAAAACTATAAGAGTATATTTTGAGAAAAACTCATAGAAGTAACTAACGAATGTTTAATAAACCTTATTTTAACTACTAAATTCTTATTAGAATACTATAAGAGTATGTTTTGAGGAAAACTCATAGAAGTAACTAACGAATGTTTAATAAACCTTATTTTAACTTCTAAATTCTTATTAGAATAATATAAGAGTATGTTTTGAGGAAAACTCAAAGAAGTAACTAACGAATGTTTAATAAAACCTTATTTTAACTACTAAATTCTTATTAGAATATTATAGGAGTATGTTTTGAGGAAAACTCATATAAGTAAGTAACAAATGTTTAGTAAAACCTTATTTTAAATACTAAATTCTTATAAGAATACTATAAGAGTATGTTTTAAGGAAAACTCATATAAGTAACTAACAAATGTGTAATAAAACCTTATTTTAACTATTAAATTCTGGTTTGAAAACTATAAGAGTATGTTTTGAGAAAAACTCATAGAAGTAACTAACGAATGTTTAATAAACCTTATTTTAACTACTAAATTCTTATTAGAATACTATAAGAGTATGTTTTAAGGAAAACTAATCGAAGTAACTAACGAATGTTTAATAAAACCTTATTTTAATTACTAAATTCTTATCAGAATACTATAAGAGTATGTTTTGAGGAAAACTCATATAAGTAACTAACAAATGCGTAATAAAACCTTATTTTAACTATTAAATTCTGGTTTGAAAACTATAAGAGTATGTTTTGAGAAAAACTCATAGAAGTAACAAACGAATGTTTAATAAACCTTATTTTAACTACTAAATTCTTATTAGAATACTATAAGAGTATGTTTTGAGGAAAAACTCATAGAAGTAACTAACGAATGTTTAATAAAACCTTATTTTAACTACTAAATTCTTATTAGAATATTATAGGAGTATATTTTGAGGAAAACTCATATAAGTAAGTAACAAATGTTTAGTAAAACTTTATTTTAAATACTAAATTCTTATAAGAATACTATAAGAGTATGGTTTAAGGAAAACCCGTCGATATAACTAACGAATGTTTAATAAAACCTTATTTTAATTACTAAATTCTTATTAGAATACTATAAGAGTATGTTTTGAGGAAAACTCATATAAGTAACTAACAAATGTGTAATAAAACCTTATTTTAACTATTAAATTCTTGTTTGAATACTATAAGAGTAAGTTTTGAGGAAAACTCATAGAAGTAACTAACGAATGTTTAATAAACCTTATTTTAACTACTAAATTCTTATTAGAATACTATAAGAGTATGTTTTGAGGAAAACTCATAGAAGTAACTAACAAATGTTTAATAAAACCTTATTTTAACTACTAAATTCTTATTAGAATACTATAAGAGTATGTTTTGACGAAAACTCATATAAGTAAGTAACAAATGTTTAGTAAAACCTTATTTTAAGTACTAAATTCTTATAAGAATACTACTACGGTATAAGATTATGTTTTAAGGAAAACTCATCGAAATAACTAACGAATGTTTAATAAAACCTTATTTTAATTACTAAATTCTTATTAGAATACTATAAGAGTATGTTTTGAGGAAAACTCATATAACTAACTAACAAATGTGTAATAAAACCTTATTTTAACTATTAAATTCTGGTTTGAAAACGATAAGAGTATGTTTTGAGGAAAACTTATAGAAGTAACTAACGAATGTTTAATAAACCTTATTTTAACTACTAAATTCTTATTAGAATACTATAAGAGTATGTTTTGAGGAAAACTCATATAAGTAAGTAACAAATGTTTAGTAAAACCTTATTTTAAGTACTAAATTCTTATAAGAATACTACTACGGTATAAGATTATGTTTTAAGGAAAACTCATCGAAATAACTAACGAATGTTTAATAAAACCTTATTTTAATTACTAAATTCTTATTAGAATACTATAAGAGTATGTTTTGAGGAAAACTCATATAAGTAACTAACAAATGTGTAATAAAACCTTATTTTAACTATTAAATTCTTGTTTGAATACTATAAGAGTAAGTTTTGAGGAAAACTCATAGAAGTAACTAACGAATGTTTAATAAACCTTATTTTAACTACTAAATTCTTATTAGAATACTATAAGAGTATGTTTTGAGGAAAACTCATAGAAGTAACTAACAAATGTTTAGTAAAACCTTATTTTAACTACTAAATTCTTATTAGAATACTATAAGAGTATGTTTTGAGGAAATCTCATAGAAGTAACTAAAAAATGTTTAATAAAACCTTATTTTAACTACTAAATTCTTATTAGAATACTATAAGAGTATGTTTTGAGGAAATCTCATAGAAGTAACTAACGAATGTTTAATAAACCTTATTTTAACTTCTAAATTCTTATTAGAATACTATAAGAGTATGTTTTGAGGAAAACTCATAGAACTAACTAACGAATGTTTAATAAAACCTTATTTTAACTACTAAATTCTTATTAGAATACTATAAGAGTATGTTTTGAGGAAAACTCATATAAGTAAGTAACAAATGTTTAGTAAAACCTTATTTTAAGTACTAAATTCTTATAAGAATACTACTACGGTATAAGATTATGTTTTAAGGAAAACTCATCGAAATAACTAACGAATGTTTAATAAAACCTTATTTTAATTACTAAATTCTTATTAGAATACTATAAGAGTATGTTTTGAGGAAAACTCATATAACTAACTAACAAATGTGTAATAAAACCTTATTTTAACTATTAAATTCTGGTTTGAAAACGATAAGAGTATGTTTTGAGGAAAACTTATAGAAGTAACTAACGAATGTTTAATAAACCTTATTTTAACTACTAAATTCTTATTAGAATACTATAAGAGTATGTTTTGAGGAAAACTCATATAAGTAAGTAACAAATGTTTAGTAAAACCTTATTTTAAGTACTAAATTCTTATAAGAATACTACTACGGTATAAGATTATGTTTTAAGGAAAACTCATCGAAATAACTAACGAATGTTTAATAAAACCTTATTTTAATTACTAAATTCTTATTAGAATACTATAAGAGTATGTTTTGAGGAAAACTCATATAAGTAACTAACAAATGTGTAATAAAACCTTATTTTAACTATTAAATTCTTGTTTGAATACTATAAGAGTAAGTTTTGAGGAAAACTCATAGAAGTAACTAACGAATGTTTAATAAACCTTATTTTAACTACTAAATTCTTATTAGAATACTATAAGAGTATGTTTTGAGGAAAACTCATAGAAGTAACTAACAAATGTTTAATAAAACCTTATTTTAACTACTAAATTCTTATTAGAATACTATAAGAGTATGTTTTGAGGAAAACTCATATAAGTAAGTAACAAATGTTTAGTAAAACCTTATTTTAAGTACTAAATTCTTATAAGAATACTACTACGGTATAAGATTATGTTTTAAGGAAAACTCATCGAAATAACTAACGAATGTTTAATAAAACCTTATTTTAATTACTAAATTCTTATTAGAATACTATAAGAGTATGTTTTGAGGAAAACTCATATAACTAACTAACAAATGTGTAATAAAACCTTATTTTAACTATTAAATTCTGGTTTGAAAACGATAAGAGTATGTTTTGAGGAAAACTTATAGAAGTAACTAACGAATGTTTAATAAACCTTATTTTAACTACTAAATTCTTATTAGAATACTATAAGAGTATGTTTTGAGGAAAACTCATATAAGTAAGTAACAAATGTTTAGTAAAACCTTATTTTAAGTACTAAATTCTTATAAGAATACTACTACGGTATAAGATTATGTTTTAAGGAAAACTCATCGAAATAACTAACGAATGTTTAATAAAACCTTATTTTAATTACTAAATTCTTATTAGAATACTATAAGAGTATGTTTTGAGGAAAACTCATATAAGTAACTAACAAATGTGTAATAAAACCTTATTTTAACTATTAAATTCTTGTTTGAATACTATAAGAGTATGTTTTGAGCAAAACTCATAGAAGTAATTAACGAATGTTTAATAAAACCTTATTTTAACTATTAAATTCTTATTAGAATACTATAAGAGTATGTTTTAAGGAAAACTAATCGAAGTAACTAACGAATGTTTAATAAAACCTTATTTTAATTACTAAATTCTTATCAGAATACTATAAGAGTATGTTTTGAGGAAAACTCATATAAGTAACTAACAAATGCGTAATAAAACCTTATTTTAACTATTAAATTCTGGTTTGAAAACTATAAGAGTATATTTTGAGAAAAACTCATAGAAGTAACTAACGAATGTTTAATAAACCTTATTTTAACTACTAAATTCTTATTAGAATACTATAAGAGTATGTTTTGAGGAAAACTCATAGAAGTAACTAACGAATGTTTAATAAACCTTATTTTAACTACTAAATTCTTAGTAGAATAATATAAGAGTATGTTTTGAGGAAAACTCATAGAAGTAACTAACGAATGTTTAATAAAACCTTATTTTAACTACTAAATTCTTATTAGAATATTATAGGAGTATGTTTTGAGGAAAACTCATATAAGTAAGTAACAAATGTTTAGTAAAACCTTATTTTAAATACTAAATTCTTATAAGAATACTATAAGAGTATGTTTTAAGGAAAACTCATATAAGTAACTAACAAATGTGTAATAAAACCTTATTTTAACTATTAAATTCTGGTTTGAAAACTATAAGAGTATGTTTTGAGAAAAACTCATAGAAGTAACTAACGAATGTTTAATAAACCTTATTTTAACTACTAAATTCTTATTAGAATACTATAAGAGTATGTTTTAAGGAAAACTAATCGAAGTAACTAACGAATGTTTAATAAAACCTTATTTTAATTACTAAATTCTTATCAGAATACTATAAGAGTATGTTCTGAGGAAAACTAATATAAGTAACTAACAAATGCGTAATAAAACCTTATTTTAACTATTAAATTCTGGTTTGAAAACTATAAGAGTATGTTTTGAGAAAAACTCATAGAAGTAACTAACGAATGTTTAATAAACCTTATTTTAACTACTAAATTCTTATTAGAATACTATAAGAGTATGTTTTGAGGAAAACTCATAGAAGTAACTAACGAATGTTTAATAAAACCTTATTTTAACTACTAAATTCTTATTAGAATATTATAGGAGTATGTTTTGAGGAAAACTCATATAAGTAAGTAACAAATGTTTAGTAAAACCTTATTTTAAATACTAAATTCTTATAAGAATACTATAAGAGTATGTTTTAAGGAAAACTCGTCGATATAACTAACGAATGTTTAATAAAACCTTATTTTAATTACTAAATTCTTATTAGAATACTATAAGAGTATGTTTTGAGGAAAACTCATATAAGTAACTAACAAATGTGTAATAAAACCTTATTTTAACTATTAAATTCTTGTTTGAATACTATAAGAGTAAGTTTTGAGGAAAACTCATAGAAGTAACTAACGAATGTTTAATAAACCTTATTTTAACTACTAAATTCTTATTAGAATACTATAAGAGTATGTTTTGAGGAAAACTCATAGAAGTAACTAACAAATGTTTAGTAAAACCTTATTTTAACTACTAAATTCTTATTAGAATACTATAAGAGTATGTTTTGAGGAAATCTCATAGAAGTAACTAAAAAATGTTTAATAAAACCTTATTTTAACTATTAAATTCTTGTTTGAATACTATAAGAGTATGTTTTGAAGAAAACTCATAGAAGTAACTAACGAATGTTTAATAAACCTTATTTTAACTTCTAAATTCTTATTATAATACTATAAGAGTATGTTTTGAGGAAAATTCATAGAACTAACTAACGAATGTTTAATAAAACCTTATTTTAACTACTAAATTCATATTAGAATACTATAAGAGTATGTTTTGAGGAAAACTCATATAAGTAAGTAACAAATGTTTAGTAAAACCTTATTTTAAGTACTAAATTCTTATAAGAATACTACTACGGTATAAGATTATGTTTTAAGGAAAACTCATCGAAATAACTAACGAATGTTTAATAAAACCTTATTTTAATTACTAAATTCTTATTAGAATACTATAAGAGTATGTTTTGAGGAAAACTCATATAACTAACTAACAAATGTGTAATAAAACCTTATTTTAACTATTAAATTCTGGTTTGAAAACGATAAGAGTATGTTTTGAGGAAAACTTATAGAAGTAACTAACGAATGTTTAATAAACCTTATTTTAACTACTAAATTCTTATTAGAATACTATAAGAGTATGTTTTGAGGAAAACTCATATAAGTAAGTAACAAATGTTTAGTAAAACCTTATTTTAAGTACTAAATTCTTATAAGAATACTACTACGGTATAAGATTATGTTTTAAGGAAAACTCATCGAAATAACTAACGAATGTTTAATAAAACCTTATTTTAATTACTAAATTCTTATTAGAATACTATAAGAGTATGTTTTGAGGAAAACTCATATAAGTAACTAACAAATGTGTAATAAAACCTTATTTTAACTATTAAATTCTTGTTTGAATACTATAAGAGTATGTTTTGAGCAAAACTCATAGAAGTAATTAACGAATGTTTAATAAAACCTTATTTTAATTACTAAATTCTTATTAGAATACTATAAGAGTATGTTTTGAGGAAAACTCATATAAGTAACTAACAAATGTGTAATAAAACCTTATTTTAACTATTAAATTCTTGTTTGAATACTATAAGAGTAAGTTTTGAGGAAAACTCATAGAAGTAACTAACGAATGTTTAATAAACCTTATTTTAACTACTAAATTCTTATTAGAATACTATAAGAGTATGTTTTGAGGAAAACTCATAGAAGTAACTAACAAATGTTTAATAAAACCTTATTTTAACTACTAAATTCTTATTAGAATACTATAAGAGTATGTTTTGAGGAAAACTCATATAAGTAAGTAACAAATGTTTAGTAAAACCTTATTTTAAGTACTAAATTCTTATAAGAATACTACTACGGTATAAGATTATGTTTTAAGGAAAACTCATCGAAATAACTAACGAATGTTTAATAAAACCTTATTTTAATTACTAAATTCTTATTAGAATACTATAAGAGTATGTTTTGAGGAAAACTCATATAACTAACTAACAAATGTGTAATAAAACCTTATTTTAACTATGAAATTCTGGTTTGAAAACGATAAGAGTATGTTTTGAGGAAAACTTATAGAAGTAACTAACGAATGTTTAATAAACCTTATTTTAACTACTAAATTCTTATTAGAATACTATAAGAGTATGTTTTGAGGATAACTCATATAAGTAAGTAACAAATGTTTAGTAAAACCTTATTTTAAGTACTAAATTCTTATAAGAATACTACTACGGTATAAGATTATGTTTTAAGGAAAACTCATCGAAATAACTAACGAATGTTTAATAAAACCTTATTTTAATTACTAAATTCTTATTAGAATACTATAAGAGTATGTTTTGAGGAAAACTCATATAAGTAACTAACAAATGTGTAATAAAACCTTATTTTAACTATTAAATTCTTGTTTGAATACTATAAGAGTATGTTTTGAGCAAAACTCATAGAAGTAATTAACGAATGTTTAATAAAACCTTACTTTAACTACTAAATTCTTATTAGAATACTATAAGAGTATGTTTTAAGGAAAACTAATCGAAGTAACTAACGAATGTTTAATAAAAACTTATTTTAATTACTAAATTCTTATCAGAATACTATAAGAGTATGTTTTGAGGAAAACTCATATAAGTAACTAACAAATGCGTACTAAAACCTTATTTTAACTATTAAATTCTGGTTTGAAAACTATAAGAGTATATTTTGAGTAAAACTCATAGAAGTAACTAACGAATGTTTAATAAACCTTATTTTAACTACTAAATTCTTATTAGAATACTATAAGAGTATGTTTTGAGGAAAACTCATAGAAGTAACTAAAAAATGTTTAATAAAACCTTATTTTAACTATTAAATTCTTGTTTGAATACTATAAGAGTATGTTTTGAGGAAAACTCATAGAAGTAACTAACGAATGTTTAATAAACCTTATTTTAACTTCTAAATTCTTATTAGAATACTATAAGAGTATGTTTTGAGGAAAACTCATAGAACTAACTAACGAATGTTTAATAAAACCTTATTTTAACTACTAAATTCTTATTAGAATACTATAAGAGTATGTTTTGAGGAAAACTCATATAAGTAAGTAACAAATGTTTAGTAAAACCTTATTTTAAGTACTAAATTCTTATAAGAATACTACTACGGTATAAGATTATGTTTTAAGGAAAACTCATCGAAATAACTAACGAATGTTTAATAAAACCTTATTTTAATTACTAAATTCTTATTAGAATACTATAAGAGTATGTTTTGAGGAAAACTCATATAACTAACTAACAAATGTGTAATAAAACCTTATTTTAACTATTAAATTCTGGTTTGAAAACGATAAGAGTATGTTTTGAGGAAAACTTATAGAAGTAACTAACGAATGTTTAATAAACCTTATTTTAACTACTAAATTCTTATTAGAATACTATAAGAGTATGTTTTGAGGAAAACTCATATAAGTAAGTAACAAATGTTTAGTAAAACCTTATTTTAAGTACTAAATTCTTATAAGAATACTACTACGGTATAAGATTATGTTTTAAGGAAAACTCATCGAAATAACTAACGAATGTTTAATAAAACCTTATTTTAATTACTAAATTCTTATTAGAATACTATAAGAGTATGTTTTGAGGAAAACTCATATAAGTAACTAACAAATGTGTAATAAAACCTTATTTTAACTATTAAATTCTTGTTTGAATACTATAAGAGTAAGTTTTGAGGAAAACTCATAGAAGTAACTAACGAATGTTTAATAAACCTTATTTTAACTACTAAATTCTTATTAGAATACTATAAGAGTATGTTTTGAGGAAAACTCATAGAAGTAACTAACAAATGTTTAATAAAACCTTATTTTAACTACTAAATTCTTATTAGAATACTATAAGAGTATGTTTTGAGGAAAACTCATATAAGTAAGTAACAAATGTTTAGTAAAACCTTATTTTAAGTACTAAATTCTTATAAGAATACTACTACGGTATAAGATTATGTTTTAAGGAAAACTCATCGAAATAACTAACGAATGTTTAATAAAACCTTATTTTAATTACTAAATTCTTATTAGAATACTATAAGAGTATGTTTTGAGGAAAACTCATATAACTAACTAACAAATGTGTAATAAAACCTTATTTTAACTATTAAATTCTGGTTTGAAAACGATAAGAGTATGTTTTGAGGAAAACTTATAGAAGTAACTAACGAATGTTTAATAAACCTTATTTTAACTACTAAATTCTTATTAGAATACTATAAGAGTATGTTTTGAGGAAAACTCATATAAGTAAGTAACAAATGTTTAGTAAAACCTTATTTTAAGTACTAAATTCTTATAAGAATACTACTACGGTATAAGATTATGTTTTAAGGAAAACTCATCGAAATAACTAACGAATGTTTAATAAAACCTTATTTTAATTACTAAATTCTTATTAGAATACTATAAGAGTATGTTTTGAGGAAAACTCATATAAGTAACTAACAAATGTGTAATAAAACCTTATTTTAACTATTAAATTCTTGTTTGAATACTATAAGAGTATGTTTTGAGCAAAACTCATAGAAGTAATTAACGAATGTTTAATAAAACCTTATTTTAACTATTAAATTCTTATTAGAATACTATAAGAGTATGTTTTAAGGAAAACTAATCGAAGTAACTAACGAATGTTTAATAAAACCTTATTTTAATTACTAAATTCTTATCAGAATACTATAAGAGTATGTTTTGAGGAAAACTCATATAAGTAACTAACAAATGCGTAATAAAACCTTATTTTAACTATTAAATTCTGGTTTGAAAACTATAAGAGTATATTTTGAGAAAAACTCATAGAAGTAACTAACGAATGTTTAATAAACCTTATTTTAACTACTAAATTCTTATTAGAATACTATAAGAGTATGTTTTGAGGAAAACTCATAGAAGTAACTAACGAATGTTTAATAAACCTTATTTTAACTACTAAATTCTTAGTAGAATAATATAAGAGTATGTTTTGAGGAAAACTCATAGAAGTAACTAACGAATGTTTAATAAAACCTTATTTTAACTACTAAATTCTTATTAGAATATTATAGGAGTATGTTTTGAGGAAAACTCATATAAGTAAGTAACAAATGTTTAGTAAAACCTTATTTTAAATACTAAATTCTTATAAGAATACTATAAGAGTATGTTTTAAGGAAAACTCATATAAGTAACTAACAAATGTGTAATAAAACCTTATTTTAACTATTAAATTCTGGTTTGAAAACTATAAGAGTATGTTTTGAGAAAAACTCATAGAAGTAACTAACGAATGTTTAATAAACCTTATTTTAACTACTAAATTCTTATTAGAATACTATAAGAGTATGTTTTAAGGAAAACTAATCGAAGTAACTAACGAATGTTTAATAAAACCTTATTTTAATTACTAAATTCTTATCAGAATACTATAAGAGTATGTTCTGAGGAAAACTAATATAAGTAACTAACAAATGCGTAATAAAACCTTATTTTAACTATTAAATTCTGGTTTGAAAACTATAAGAGTATGTTTTGAGAAAAACTCATAGAAGTAACTAACGAATGTTTAATAAACCTTATTTTAACTACTAAATTCTTATTAGAATACTATAAGAGTATGTTTTGAGGAAAACTCATAGAAGTAACTAACGAATGTTTAATAAAACCTTATTTTAACTACTAAATTCTTATTAGAATATTATAGGAGTATGTTTTGAGGAAAACTCATATAAGTAAGTAACAAATGTTTAGTAAAACCTTATTTTAAATACTAAATTCTTATAAGAATACTATAAGAGTATGTTTTAAGGAAAACTCGTCGATATAACTAACGAATGTTTAATAAAACCTTATTTTAATTACTAAATTCTTATTAGAATACTATAAGAGTATGTTTTGAGGAAAACTCATATAAGTAACTAACAAATGTGTAATAAAACCTTATTTTAACTATTAAATTCTTGTTTGAATACTATAAGAGTAAGTTTTGAGGAAAACTCATAGAAGTAACTAACGAATGTTTAATAAACCTTATTTTAACTACTAAATTCTTATTAGAATACTATAAGAGTATGTTTTGAGGAAAACTCATAGAAGTAACTAACAAATGTTTAGTAAAACCTTATTTTAACTACTAAATTCTTATTAGAATACTATAAGAGTATGTTTTGAGGAAATCTCATAGAAGTAACTAAAAAATGTTTAATAAAACCTTATTTTAACTATTAAATTCTTGTTTGAATACTATAAGAGTATGTTTTGAAGAAAACTCATAGAAGTAACTAACGAATGTTTAATAAACCTTATTTTAACTTCTAAATTCTTATTATAATACTATAAGAGTATGTTTTGAGGAAAATTCATAGAACTAACTAACGAATGTTTAATAAAACCTTATTTTAACTACTAAATTCTTATTAGAATACTATAAGAGTATGTTTTGAGGAAAACTCATATAAGTAAGTAACAAATGTTTAGTAAAACCTTATTTTAAGTACTAAATTCTTATAAGAATACTACTACGGTATAAGATTATGTTTTAAGGAAAACTCATCGAAATAACTAACGAATGTTTAATAAAACCTTATTTTAATTACTAAATTCTTATTAGAATACTATAAGAGTATGTTTTGAGGAAAACTCATATAACTAACTAACAAATGTGTAATAAAACCTTATTTTAACTATTAAATTCTGGTTTGAAAACGATAAGAGTATGTTTTGAGGAAAACTTATAGAAGTAACTAACGAATGTTTAATAAACCTTATTTTAACTACTAAATTCTTATTAGAATACTATAAGAGTATGTTTTGAGGAAAACTCATATAAGTAAGTAACAAATGTTTAGTAAAACCTTATTTTAAGTACTAAATTCTTATAAGAATACTACTACGGTATAAGATTATGTTTTAAGGAAAACTCATCGAAATAACTAACGAATGTTTAATAAAACCTTATTTTAATTACTAAATTCTTATTAGAATACTATAAGAGTATGTTTTGAGGAAAACTCATATAAGTAACTAACAAATGTGTAATAAAACCTTATTTTAACTATTAAATTCTTGTTTGAATACTATAAGAGTATGTTTTGAGCAAAACTCATAGAAGTAATTAACGAATGTTTAATAAAACCTTATTTTAATTACTAAATTCTTATTAGAATACTATAAGAGTATGTTTTGAGGAAAACTCATATAAGTAACTAACAAATGTGTAATAAAACCTTATTTTAACTATTAAATTCTTGTTTGAATACTATAAGAGTAAGTTTTGAGGAAAACTCATAGAAGTAACTAACGAATGTTTAATAAACCTTATTTTAACTACTAAATTCTTATTAGAATACTATAAGAGTATGTTTTGAGGAAAACTCATAGAAGTAACTAACAAATGTTTAATAAAACCTTATTTTAACTACTAAATTCTTATTAGAATACTATAAGAGTATGTTTTGAGGAAAACTCATATAAGTAAGTAACAAATGTTTAGTAAAACCTTATTTTAAGTACTAAATTCTTATAAGAATACTACTACGGTATAAGATTATGTTTTAAGGAAAACTCATCGAAATAACTAACGAATGTTTAATAAAACCTTATTTTAATTACTAAATTCTTATTAGAATACTATAAGAGTATGTTTTGAGGAAAACTCATATAACTAACTAACAAATGTGTAATAAAACCTTATTTTAACTATGAAATTCTGGTTTGAAAACGATAAGAGTATGTTTTGAGGAAAACTTATAGAAGTAACTAACGAATGTTTAATAAACCTTATTTTAACTACTAAATTCTTATTAGAATACTATAAGAGTATGTTTTGAGGAAAACTCATATAAGTAAGTAACAAATGTTTAGTAAAACCTTATTTTAAGTACTAAATTCTTATAAGAATACTACTACGGTATAAGATTATGTTTTAAGGAAAACTCATCGAAATAACTAACGAATGTTTAATAAAACCTTATTTTAATTACTAAATTCTTATTAGAATACTATAAGAGTATGTTTTGAGGAAAACTCATATAAGTAACTAACAAATGTGTAATAAAACCTTATTTTAACTATTAAATTCTTGTTTGAATACTATAAGAGTATGTTTTGAGCAAAACTCATAGAAGTAATTAACGAATGTTTAATAAAACCTTATTTTAATTACTAAATTCTTATTAGAATACTATAAGAGTATGTTTTGAGGAAAACTCATATAAGTAACTAACAAATGTGTAATAAAACCTTATTTTAACTATTAAATTCTTGTTTGAATACTATAAGAGTATGTTTTGAGGAAAACTCATAGAAGTAACTAACGAATGTTTAATAAACCTTATTTTAACTACTAAATTCTTATTAGAATACTATAAGAGTATGTTTTGAGGAAAACTCATAGAAGTAACTAACAAATGTTTAATAAAACCTTATTTTAACTACTAAATTCTTATTAGAATACTATAAGAGTATGTTTTGAGGAAAACTCATATAAGTAAGTAACAAATGTTTAGTAAAACCTTATTTTAAGTACTAAATTCTTATAAGAATACTACTACGGTATAAGATTATGTTTTAAGGAAAACTCATCGAAATAACTAACGAATGTTTAATAAAACCTTATTTTAATTACTAAATTCTTATTAGAATACTATAAGAGTATGTTTTGAGGAAAACTCATATAACTAACTAACAAATGTGTAATAAAACCTTATTTTAACTATGAAATTCTGGTTTGAAAACGATAAGAGTATGTTTTGAGGAAAACTTATAGAAGTAACTAACGAATGTTTAATAAACCTTATTTTAACTACTAAATTCTTATTAGAATACTATAAGAGTATGTTTTGAGGATAACTCATATAAGTAAGTAACAAATGTTTAGTAAAACCTTATTTTAAGTACTAAATTCTTATAAGAATACTACTACGGTATAAGATTATGTTTTAAGGAAAACTCATCGAAATAACTAACGAATGTTTAATAAAACCTTATTTTAATTACTAAATTCTTATTAGAATACTATAAGAGTATGTTTTGAGGAAAACTCATATAAGTAACTAACAAATGTGTAATAAAACCTTATTTTAACTATTAAATTCTTGTTTGAATACTATAAGAGTATGTTTTGAGCAAAACTCATAGAAGTAATTAACGAATGTTTAATAAAACCTTACTTTAACTACTAAATTCTTATTAGAATACTATAAGAGTATGTTTTAAGGAAAACTAATCGAAGTAACTAACGAATGTTTAATAAAAACTTATTTTAATTACTAAATTCTTATCAGAATACTATAAGAGTATGTTTTGAGGAAAACTCATATAAGTAACTAACAAATGCGTACTAAAACCTTATTTTAACTATTAAATTCTGGTTTGAAAACTATAAGAGTATATTTTGAGTAAAACTCATAGAAGTAACTAACGAATGTTTAATAAACCTTATTTTAACTACTAAATTCTTATTAGAATACTATAAGAGTATGTTTTGAGGAAAACTCATAGAAGTAACTAACGAATGTTTAATAAACCTTATTTTAACTACTAAATTCTTATTAGAATAATATAGGAGTATGTTTTGAGGAAAACTCATAGAAGTAACTAACGAATGTTTAATAAACCTTATTTTAACTACTAAATTCTTATTAGAATAATATAGGAGTATGTTTTGAGGAAAACTCATAGAAGTAACTAACGAATGTTTAATAAAACCTTATTTTAACTACTAAATTCTTATTAGAATATTATAGGAGTATGTTTTGAGGAAAACTCATATAAGTAAGTAACAAATGTTTAGTAAAACCTTATTTTAAATACTAAATTCTTATAAGAATACTATAAGAGTATGTTTTAAGGTAAACTCATATAAGTAACTAACAAATGTGTAATAAAACCTTATTTTAACTATTAAATTCTGGTTTGAAAACTATAAGAGTATGTTTTGAGAAAAACTCATAGAAGTAACTAACGAATGTTTAATAAACCTTATTTTAACTACTAAATTCTTATTAGAATACTATAAGAGTATGTTTTAAGGAAAAATAATCGAAGTAACTAACGAATGTTTAATAAAACCTTATTTTAATTACTAAATTCTTATCAGAATACTATAAGAGTATGTTTTGAGGAAAACTCATATAAGTAACTAACAAATGCGTAATAAAACCTTATTTTAACTATTAAATTCTGGTTTGAAAACTATAAGAGTATGTTTTGAGAAAAACTCATAGAAGTAACTAACGAATGTTTAATAAACCTTATTTTAACTACTAAATTCTTATTAGAATACAATAAGAGTATGTTTTGAGGCAATCTCATAGAAGTAACTAAAAAATGTTTAATAAAACCTTATTTTAACTATTAAATTCTTGTTTGAATACTATAAGAGTATGTTTTGAGGAAAACTCATAGAAGTAACTAACGAATGTTTAATAAACCTTATTTTAACTTCTAAATTCTTATTAGAATACTATAAGAGTATGTTTTGAGGAAAACTCATAGAAGTAACTAACAAATGTTTAATAAAACCTTATTTTAACTACTAAATTCTTATTAGAATACTATAAGAGTATGTTTTGAGGAAAACTCATATAAGTAAGTAACAAATGTTTAGTAAAACCTTATTTTAAATACTAAATTCTTATAAGAATACTATAAGAGTATGTTTTAAGGAAAACTCGTCGATATAACTAACGAATGTTTAATAAAACCTTATTTTAATTACTAAATTCTTATTAGAATACTATAAGAGTATGTTTTGAGGAAAACTCATATAAGTAACTAACAAATGTGTAATAAAACCTTATTTTAACTATTAAATTCTTGTTTGAATACTATAAGAGTATGTTTTGAGCAAAACTCATAGAAGTAATTAACGAATGTTTAATAAAACCTTATTTTAACTATTAAATTCTTATTAGAATACTATAAGAGTATGTTTTAAGGAAAACTAATCGAAGTAACTAACGAATGTTTAATAAAACCTTATTTTAATTACTAAATTCTTATCAGAATACTATAAGAGTATGTTTTGAGGAAAACTCATATAAGTAACTAACAAATGCGTAATAAAACCTTATTTTAACTATTAAATTCTGGTTTGAAAACTACAAGAGAATATTTGAGAAAAACTCATAGAAGTAACTAACGAATGTTTAATAAACCTTATTTTAACTACTAAATTCTTATTAGAATACTATAAGAGTATGTTTTGAGGAAAACTCATAGAAGTAACTAACGAATGTTTAATAAACCTTATTTTAACTACTAAATTCTTATTAGAATAATATAGGAGTATGTTTTGAGGAAAACTCATAGAAGTAACTAACGAATGTTTAATAAAACCTTATTTTAACTACTAAATTCTTATTAGAATATTATAGGAGTATGTTTTGAGGAAAACTCATATAAGTAAGTAACAAATGTTTAGTAAAACCTTATTTTAAATACTAAATTCTTATAAGAATACTATAAGAGTATGTTTTAAGGTAAACTCATATAAGTAACTAACAAATGTGTAATAAAACCTTATTTTAACTATTAAATTCTGGTTTGAAAACTATAAGAGTATGTTTTGAGAAAAACTCATAGAAGTAACTAACGAATGTTTAATAAACCTTATTTTAACTACTAAATTCTTATTAGAATACTATAAGAGTATGTTTTAAGGAAAAATAATCGAAGTAACTAACGAATGTTTAATAAAACCTTATTTTAATTACTAAATTCTTATCAGAATACTATAAGAGTATGTTTTGAGGAAAACTCATATAAGTAACTAACAAATGCGTAATAAAACCTTATTTTAACTATTAAATTCTAGTTTGAAAACTATAAGAGTATGTTTTGAGAAAAACTCATAGAAGTAACTAACGAATGTTTAATAAACCTTATTTTAACTACTAAATTCTTATTAGAATACAATAAGAGTATGTTTTGAGGCAATCTCATAGAAGTAACTAAAAAATGTTTAATAAAACCTTATTTTAACTATTAAATTCTTGTTTGAATACTATAAGAGTATGTTTTGAGGAAAACTCATAGAAGTAACTAACGAATGTTTAATAAACCTTATTTTAACTTCTAAATTCTTATTAGAATACTATAAGAGTATGTTTTGAGGAAAACTCATAGAAGTAACTAACAAATGTTTAATAAAACCTTATTTTAACTACTAAATTCTTATTAGAATACTATAAGAGTATGTTTTGAGGAAAACTCATATAAGTAAGTAACAAATGTTTAATAAAACCTTATTTTAACTACTAAATTCTTATTAGAATACTATAAGAGTATGTTTTGAGGAAATCTCATAGAAGTAACTAAAAAATGTTTAATAAAACCTTATTTTAACTATTAAATTCTTGTTTGAATACTATAAGAGTATGTTTTGAGGAAAACTCATAGAAGTAACTAACGAATGTTTAATAAACCTTATTTTAACTTCTAAATTCTTATTAGAATACTATAAGAGTATGTTTTGAGGAAAATTCATAGAACTAACTAACGAATGTTTAATAAAACCTTATTTTAACTACTAAATTCTTATTAGAATACTATAAGAGTATGTTTTGAGGAAAACTCATATAAGTAAGTAACAAATGTTTAGTAAAACCTTATTTTAAGTACTAAATTCTTATAAGAATACTACTACGGTATAAGATTATGTTTTAAGGAAAACTCATCGAAATTACTAACGAATGTTTAATAAAACCTTATTTTAATTACTAAATTCTTATTAGAATACTATAAGAGTATGTTTTGAGGAAAACTCCTATAACTAACTAACAAATGTGTAATAAAACCTTATTTTAACTATTAAATTCTGGTTTGAAAACTATAAGAGTATGTTTTGAGGAAAACTCATAGAAGTAACTAACGAATGTTTAATAAACCTTATTTTAACTACTAAATTCTTATTAGAATACTATAAGAGTATGTTTTGAGGAAAACTCATATAAGTAAGTAACAAATGTTTAGTAAAACCTTATTTTAAGTACTAAATTCTTATAAGAATACTACTACGGTATAAGATTATGTTTTAAGGAAAACTCATCGAAATAACTGACGAATGTTTAATAAAACCTTATTTTAATTACAAAATTCTTATTAGAATACTATAAGAGTATGTTTTGAGGAAAACTCATATAAGTAACTAACAAATGTGTAATAAAACCTTATTTTAACTATTAAATTCTTGTTTGAATACTATAAGAGTATGTTTTGAGCAAAACTCATAGAAGTAATTAACGAATGTTTAATAAAACCTTATTTTAACTATTAAATTCTTATTAGAATACTATAAGAGTATGTTTTAAGGAAAACTAATCGAAGTAACTAACGAATGTTTAATAAAACCTTATTTTAATTACTAAATTCTTATCAGAATACTATAAGAGTATGTTTTGAGGAAAACTCATATAAGTAACTAACAAATGCGTAATAAAACCTTATTTTAACTATTAAATTCTGGTTTGAAAACTATAAGAGTATGTTTTGAGAAAAACTCATAGAAGTAACTAACGAATGTTTAATAAACCTTATTTTAACTACTAAATTCTTATTAGAATACTATAAGAGTATGTTTTGAGGAAAACTCATAGAAGTAACTAATGAATGTTTAATAAAACCTTATTTTAACTACTAAATTCTTATTAGAATATTATAGGAGTATGTTTTGAGGAAAACTCATAAAAGTAAGTAACAAATGTTTAGTAAAACCTTATTTTAAATACTAAATTCTTATAAGAATACTATAAGAGTATGTTTTAAGGAAAACTCGTCGATATAACTAACGAATGTTTAATAAAACCTTATTTTAATTACTAAATTCTTATTAGAATACTATAAGAGTATGTTTTGAGGAAAACTCATATAAGTAACTAACAAATGTGTAATAAAACCTTATTTTAACTATTAAATTCTTATAAGAATACTATAAGAGTATGTTTTAAGGAAAACTCGTCGATATAACTAACGAATGTTTAATAAACCTTATTTTAACTACTAAATTCTTATTAGAATACTATAAGAGTATGTTTTGAGGAAAACTCATAGAAGTAACTAACGAATGTTTAATAAAACCTTATTTTAACTACTAAATTCTTATTAGAATATTATAGGAGTATGTTTTGAGGAAAACTCATATAAGTAAGTAACAAATGTTTAGTAAAACCTTATTTTAAATACTAAATTCTTATAAGAATACTATAAGAGTATGTTTTAAGGAAAACTCATCGATATAACTAACGAATGTTTAATAAAACCTTATTTTAATTACTAAATTCTTATTAGAATACTATAAGAGTATGTTTTGAGGAAAACTCATATAAGTAACTAACAAATGTGTAATAAAACCTTATTTTAACTATTAAATTCTTGTTTGAATACTATAAGAGTAAGTTTTGAGGAAAACTCATAGAAGTAACTAACAAATGTTTAATAAACCTTATTTTAACTACTAAATTCTTATTAGAATACTATAAGAGTATGTTTTGAGGAAAACTCATAGAAGTAACTAACAAATGTTTAATAAAACCTTATTTTAACTACTAAATTCTTATTAGAATACTATAAGAGTATGTTCTGAGGAAAACTCATATAAGTAAGTAACAAATGTTTAATAAAACCTTATTTTAACTATTAAATTCTGGTTTGAAAACAATAAGAGTATGTTTTGAGAAAAACTCATAGAAGTAACTAACGAATGTTTAATAAACCTTATTTTAACTACTAAATTCTTATTAGAATACTATAAGAGTATGTTTTAAGGAAAACTAATCGAAGTAACTAACGAATGTTTAATAAAACCTTATTTTAATTACTAAATTCTTATCAGAATACTATAAGAGTATGTTTTGAGGAAAACTCATATAAGTAACTAACAAATGCGTAATAAAACCTTATTTTAACTATTAAATTCTGGTTTGAAAACTATAAGAATATGTTTTGAGAAAAACTCATAGAAGTAACTAACGAATGTTTAATAAACCTTATTTTAACTACTAAATTCTTATTAGAATACTATAAGAGTATGTTTTGAGGAAAACTCATAGAAGTAACTAACGAATGTTTAATAAAACCTTATTTTAACTACTAAATTCTTATTAGAATATTATAGGAGTATGTTTTGAGGAAAACTCATATAAGTAAGTAACAAATGTTTAATAAAACCTTATTTTAACTACTAAATTCTTATTAGAATACTATAAGAGTATGTTTTGAGGAAATCTCATAGAAGTAACTAAAAAATGTTTAATAAAACCTTATTTTAACTATTAAATTCTTGTTTGAATACTATAAGAGTATGTTTTGAGAAAAACTCATAGAAGTAACTAACGAATGTTTAATAAACCTTATTTTAACTACTAAATTCTTATTAGAATACAATAAGAGTATGTTTTGAGGCAATCTCATAGAAGTAACTAAAAAATGTTTAATAAAACCTTATTTTAACTATTAAATTCTTGTTTGAATACTATAAGAGTATGTTTTGAGGAAAACTCATAGAAGTAACTAACGAATGTTTATAAACCTTATTTTAACTTCTAAATTCTTATTAGAATACTATAAGAGTATGTTTTGAGGAAAACTCATAGAAGTAACTAACAAATGTTTAATAAAACCTTATTTTAACTACTAAATTCTTATTAGAATACTATAAGAGTATGTTTTGAGGAAAACTCATATAAGTAAGTAACAAATGTTTAATAAAACCTTATTTTAACTACTAAATTCTTATTAGAATACTATAAGAGTATGTTTTGAGGAAATCTCATAGAAGTAACTAAAAAATGTTTAATAAAACCTTATTTTAACTATTAAATTCTTGTTTGAATACTATAAGAGTATGTTTTGAGGAAAACTCATAGAAGTAACTAACGAATGTTTAATAAACCTTATTTTAACTTCTAAATTCTTATTAGAATACTATAAGAGTATGTTTTGAGGAAAATTCATAGAACTAACTAACGAATGTTTAATAAAACCTTATTTTAACTACTAAATTCTTATTAGAATACTATAAGAGTATGTTTTGAGGAAAACTCATATAAGTAAGTAACAAATGTTTAGTAAAACCTTATTTTAAGTACTAAATTCTTATAAGAATACTACTACGGTATAAGATTATGTTTTAAGGAAAACTCATCGAAATTACTAACGAATGTTTAATAAAACCTTATTTTAATTACTAAATTCTTATTAGAATACTATAAGAGTATGTTTTGAGGAAAACTCATATAACTAACTAACAAATGTGTAATAAAACCTTATTTTAACTATTAAATTCTGGTTTGAAAACTATAAGAGTATGTTTTGAGGAAAACTCATAGAAGTAACTAACGAATGTTTAATAAACCTTATTTTAACTACTAAATTCTTATTAGAATACTATAAGAGTATGTTTTGAGGAAAACTCATATAAGTAAGTAACAAATGTTTAGTAAAACCTTATTTTAAGTACTAAATTCTTATAAGAATACTACTACGGTATAAGATTATGTTTTGAGGAAAACTCATCGAAATAACTAACGAATGTTTAATAAAACCTTATTTTAATTACTAAATTCTTATTAGAATACTATAAGAGTATGTTTTGAGGAAAACTCATATAAGTAACTAACAAATGTGTAATAAAACCTTATTTTAACTATTAAATTCTTGTTTGAATACTATAAGAGTATGTTTTGAGGAAAACTCATAGAAGTAATTAACGAATGTTTAATAAAACCTTATTTTAACTATTAAATTCTTATTAGAATACTATAAGAGTATGTTTTAAGGAAAACTAATCGAAGTAACTAACGAATGTTTAATAAAACCTTATTTTAATTACTAAATTCTTATCAGAATACTATAAGAGTATGTTTTGAGGAAAACTTATATAAGTAACTAACAAATGCGTAATAAAACCTTATTTTAACTATTAAATTCTGGTTTGAAAACTATAAGAGTATGTTTTGAGAAAAACTCATAGAAGTAACTAACGAATGTTTAATAAACCTTATTTTAACTACTAAATTCTTATTAAAATACTATAAGAGTATGTTTTGAGGAAAACTCATAGAAGTAACTAATGAATGTTTAATAAAACCTTATTTTAACTACTAAATTCTTATTAGAATATTATAGGAGTATGTTTTGAGGAAAACTCATAAAAGTAAGTAACAAATGTTTAGTAAAACCTTATTTTAAATACTAAATTCTTATAAGAATACTATAAGAGTATGTTTTAAGGAAAACTCGTCGATATAACTAACGAATGTTTAATAAAACCTTATTTTAATTACTAAATTCTTATTAGAATACTATAAGAGTATGTTTTGAGAAAAACTCATATAAGTAACTAACAAATGTGTAATAAAACCTTATTTTAACTATTAAATTCTTATAAGAATACTATAAGAGTATGTTTTAAGGAAAACTCGTCGATATAACTAACGAATGTTTAATAAACCGTATTTTAACTACTAAATTCTTATTAGAATACTATAAGAGTATGTTTTGAGGAAAACTCATAGAAGTAACTAACGAATGTTTAATAAAACCTTATTTTAACTACTAAATTCTTATTAGAATATTATAGGAGTATGTTTTGAGGAAAACTCATATAAGTAAGTAACAAATGTTTAGTAAAACCTTATTTTAAATACTAAATTCTTATAAGAATACTATAAGAGTATGTTTTAAGGAAAACTCATATAAGTAACTAACAAATGTGTAATAAAACCTTATTTTAATTATTAAATTCTGGTTTGAAAACTATAAGAGTATGTTTTGAGAAAAACTCATAGAAGTAACTAACGAATGTTTAATAAACCTTATTTTAACTACTAAATTCTTATTAGAATACTATAAGAGTATGTTTTGAGGAAAACTCATAGAAGTAACTAACGAATGTTTAATAAAACCTTATTTTAACTACTAAATTCTTATTAGAATATTATAGGAGTATGTTTTGAGGAAAACTCATATAAGTAAGTAACAAATGTTTAGTAAAACCTTATTTTAAATACTAAATTCTTATAAGAATACTATAAGAGTATGTTTTAAGGAAAACTCGTCGATATAACTAACGAATGTTTAATAAAACCTTATTTTAATTACTAAATTCTTATTAGAATCCTATAAGAGTATGTTTTGAGGAAAACTCATATAAGTAACTAACAAATGTGTAATAAAACCTTATTTTAACTATTAAATTCTTGTTTGAATACTATAAGAGTAAGTTTTGAGGAAAACTCATAGAAGTAACTAACAAATGTTTAATAAACCTTATTTTAACTACTAAATTCTTATTAGAATACTATAAGAGTATGTTTTGAGGAAAACTCATAGAAGTAACTAACAAATGTTTAATAAAACCTTATTTTAACTACTAAATTCTTATTAGAATACTATAAGAGTATGTTTAGAGGAAAACTCATATAAGTAAGTAACAAATGTTTAATAAAACCTTATTTTAACTATTAAATTCTGGTTTGAAAACTATAAGAGTATGTTTTGAGAAAAACTCATAGAAGTAACTAACGAATGTTTAATAAACCTTATTTTAACTACTAAATTCTTATTAGAATACTATAAGAGTATGTTTTAAGGAAAACTAATCGAAGTAACTAACGAATGTTTAATAAAACCTTATTTTAATTACTAAATTCTTATCAGAATACTATAAGAGTATGTTGTTTTGAAGAAAACTCATATAAGTAACTAACAAATGCGTAATAAAACCTTATTTTAACTATTAAATTCTGGTTTGAAAACTATAGGAATATGTTTTGAGAAAAACTCATAGAAGTAACTAACGAATGTTTAATAAACCTTATTTTAACTACTAAATTCTTATTAGAATACTATAAGAATATGTTTTGAGGAAAACTCATAGAAGTAACTAACGAATGTTTAATAAAACCTTATTTTAACTACTAAATTCTTATTAGAATATTATAGGAGTATGTTTTGAGGAAAACTCATATAAGTAAGTAACAAATGTTTAATAAAACCTTATTTTAACTACTAAATTCTTATTAGAATACTATAAGAGTATGTTTTGAGGAAATCTCATAGAAGTAACTAAAAAATGTTTAATAAAACCTTATTTTAACTATTAAATTCTTGTTTGAATACTATAAGAGTATGTTTTGAGAAAAACTCATAGAAGTAACTAACGAATGTTTAATAAACCTTATTTTAACTACTAAATTCTTATTAGAATACTATAAGAGTATGTTTTAAGGAAAACTAATCGAAGTAACTAACGAATGTTTAATAAAACCTTATTTTAATTACTAAATTCTTATCAGAATACTATAAGAGTATGTTTTGAGGAAAACTCATATAAGTAACTAACAAATGCGTAATAAAACCTTATTTTAACTATTAAATTCTGGTTTGAAAACTATAAGAATATGTTTTGAGAAAAACTCATAGAAGTAACTAACGAATGTTTAATAAACCTTATTTTAACTACTAAATTCTTATTAGAATACTATAAGAGTATGTTTTGAGGAAAACTCATAGAAGTAACTAACGAATGTTTAATAAAACCTTATTTTAACTACTAAATTCTTATTAGAATATTATAGGAGTATGTTTTGAGGAAAACTCATATAAGTAAGTAACAAATGTTTAATAAAACCTTATTTTAACTACTAAATTCTTATTAGAATACTATAAGAGTATGTTTTGAGGAAATCTCATAGAAGTAACTAAAAAATGTTTAATAAAACCTTATTTTAACTATTAAATTCTTGTTTGAATACTATAAGAGTATGTTTTGAGGAAAACTCATAGAAGTAAGTAACAAATGTTTAATAAAACCTTATTTTAACTATTAAATTCTGGTTTGAAAACTATAAGAGTATGTTTTGAGAAAAACTCATAGAAGTAACTAACGAATGTTTAATAAACCTTATTTTAACTACTAAATTCTTATTAGAATACTATAAGAGTATGTTTTAAGGAAAACTAATCGAAGTAACTAACGAATGTTTAATAAAACCTTATTTTAATTACTAAATTCTTATCAGAATACTATAAGAGTATGTTGTTTTGAAGAAAACTCATATAAGTAACTAACAAATGCGTAATAAAACCTTATTTTAACTATTAAATTCTGGTTTGAAAACTATAGGAATATGTTTTGAGAAAAACTCATAGAAGTAACTAACGAATGTTTAATAAAACCTTATTTTAACTACTAAATTCTTATTAGAATATTATAGGAGTATGTTTTGAGGAAAACTCATATAAGTAAGTAACAAATGTTTAGTAAAACCTTATTTTAAATACTAAATTCTTATAAGAATACTATAAGAGTATGTTTTAAGGAAAACTCGTCGATATAACTAACGAATGTTTAATAAAACCTTATTTTAATTACTAAATTCTTATTAGAATCCTATAAGAGTATGTTTTGAGGAAAACTCATATAAGTAACTAACAAATGTGTAATAAAACCTTATTTTAACTATTAAATTCTTGTTTGAATACTATAAGAGTAAGTTTTGAGGAAAACTCATAGAAGTAACTAACAAATGTTTAATAAACCTTATTTTAACTACTAAATTCTTATTAGAATACTATAAGAGTATGTTTTGAGGAAAACTCATAGAAGTAACTAACAAATGTTTAATAAAACCTTATTTTAACTACTAAATTCTTATTAGAATACTATAAGAGTATGTTTAGAGGAAAACTCATATAAGTAAGTAACAAATGTTTAATAAAACCTTATTTTAACTATTAAATTCTGGTTTGAAAACTATAAGAGTATGTTTTGAGAAAAACTCATAGAAGTAACTAACGAATGTTTAATAAACCTTATTTTAACTACTAAATTCTTATTAGAATACTATAAGAGTATGTTTTAAGGAAAACTAATCGAAGTAACTAACGAATGTTTAATAAAACCTTATTTTAATTACTAAATTCTTATCAGAATACTATAAGAGTATGTTGTTTTGAAGAAAACTCATATAAGTAACTAACAAATGCGTAATAAAACCTTATTTTAACTATTAAATTCTGGTTTGAAAACTATAGGAATATGTTTTGAGAAAAACTCATAGAAGTAACTAACGAATGTTTAATAAACCTTATTTTAACTACTAAATTCTTATTAGAATACTATAAGAATATGTTTTGAGGAAAACTCATAGAAGTAACTAACGAATGTTTAATAAAACCTTATTTTAACTACTAAATTCTTATTAGAATATTATAGGAGTATGTTTTGAGGAAAACTCATATAAGTAAGTAACAAATGTTTAATAAAACCTTATTTTAACTACTAAATTCTTATTAGAATACTATAAGAGTATGTTTTGAGGAAATCTCATAGAAGTAACTAAAAAATGTTTAATAAAACCTTATTTTAACTATTAAATTCTTGTTTGAATACTATAAGAGTATGTTTTGAGAAAAACTCATAGAAGTAACTAACGAATGTTTAATAAACCTTATTTTAACTACTAAATTCTTATTAGAATACTATAAGAGTATGTTTTAAGGAAAACTAATCGAAGTAACTAACGAATGTTTAATAAAACCTTATTTTAATTACTAAATTCTTATCAGAATACTATAAGAGTATGTTTTGAGGAAAACTCATATAAGTAACTAACAAATGCGTAATAAAACCTTATTTTAACTATTAAATTCTGGTTTGAAAACTATAAGAATATGTTTTGAGAAAAACTCATAGAAGTAACTAACGAATGTTTAATAAACCTTATTTTAACTACTAAATTCTTATTAGAATACTATAAGAGTATGTTTTGAGGAAAACTCATAGAAGTAACTAACGAATGTTTAATAAAACCTTATTTTAACTACTAAATTCTTATTAGAATATTATAGGAGTATGTTTTGAGGAAAACTCATATAAGTAAGTAACAAATGTTTAATAAAACCTTATTTTAACTACTAAATTCTTATTAGAATACTATAAGAGTATGTTTTGAGGAAATCTCATAGAAGTAACTAAAAAATGTTTAATAAAACCTTATTTTAACTATTAAATTCTTGTTTGAATACTATAAGAGTATGTTTTGAGGAAAACTCATAGAAGTAACTAACGAATGTTTAATAAACCTTATTTTAACTTCTAAATTCTTATTAGAATACTATAAGAGTATGTTTTGAGGAAAAACTCATAGAACTAACTAACGAATGTTTAATAAAACCTTATTTTAACTACTAAATTCTTATTAGAATACTATAAGAGTATGTTTTGAGGAAAACTCATATAAGTAAGTAACAAATGTTTAGTAAAACCTTATTTTAAGTACTAAATTCTTATAAGAATACTACTACGGTATAAGATTATGTTTTAAGGAAAACTCATCGAAATAACTAACGAATGTTTAATAAAACCTTATTTTAATTACTAAATTCTTATTAGAATACTATAAGAGTATGTTTTGAGGAAAACTCATATAACTAACTAACAAATGTGTAATAAAACCTTATTTTAACTATTAAATTCTGGTTTGAAAACTATAAGAGTATGTTTTGAGGAAAACTCATAGAAGTAACTAACGAATGTTTAATAAACCTTATTTTAACTACTAAATTCTTATTAGAATACTATAAGAGTATGTTTTGAGGAAAACTCATATAAGTAAGTAACAAATGTTTAGTAAAACCTTATTTTAAGTACTAAATTATTATAAGAATACTACTACGGTATAAGATTATGTTTTGAGGAAAACTCATCGAAATAACTAACGAATGTTTAATAAAACCTTATTTTAATTACTAAATTCTTATTAGAATACTATAAGAGTATGTTTTGAGGAAAACTCATATAAGTAACTAACAAATGTGTAATAAAACCTTATTTTAACTATTAAATTCTTGTTTGAATACTATAAGAGTATGTTTTGAGGAAAACTCATAGAAGTAATTAACGAATGTTTAATAAAACCTTATTTTAACTATTAAATTCTTATTAGAATACTATAAGAGTATGTTTTAAGGAAAACTAATCGAAGTAACTAACGAATGTTTAATAAAACCTTATTTTAATTACTAAATTCTTATCAGAATACTATAAGAGTATGTTTTGAGGAAAACTCATATAAGTAACTAACAAATGCGTAATAAAACCTTATTTTAACTATTAAATTCTGGTTTGAATACTATAAGAGTATGTTTTGAGAAAAATTCATAGAAGTAACTAACGAATGTTTAATAAACCTTATTTTAACTACTAAATTCTTATTAGAATACTATAAGAGTATGTTTTGAGGAAAACTCATACAAGTAACTAATGAATGTTTAATAAAACCTTATTTTAACTACTAAATTCTTATTAGAATATTATAGGAGTATGTTTTGAGGAAAACTCATATAAGTAAGTAACAAATGTTTAGTAAAACCTTATTTTAACTACTAAATTCTTATTAGAATACTATAAGAGTATGTTTTAAGGAAAACTAATCGAAGTAACTAACGAATGTTTAATAAAACCTTATTTTAATTAATAAATTCTTATCAGAATACTATAAGAGTATGTTTTGAGGAAAACTCATATAAGTAACTAACAAATGTGTAATAAAACCTTATTTTAACTATTAAATTCTGGTTTGAAAACTATAAGAGTATGTTTTGAGAAAAACTCATAGAAGTAACTAACGAATGTTTAATAAACCTTATTTTAACTACTAAATTCTTATTAGAATACTATAAGAGTATGTTTTAAGGAAAACTAATCGAAGTAACTAACGAATGTTTAATAAAACCTTATTTTAATTACTAAATTCTTATCATAATACTATAAGAGTATGTTTTGAGGAAAACTCATATAAGTAACTAACAAATGCGTAATAAAACCTTATTTTAGCTATTAAATTCTGGTTTGAAAACTATAAGAGTATGTTTTGAGAAAAACTCATAGAAGTAACTAACGAATGTTTAATAAACCTTATTTTAACTACTAAATTCTTATTAGAATACTATAAGAGTATGTTTTGAGGAAAACTCATAGAAGTAACTAATGAATGTTTAATAAAACCTTATTTTAACTACTAAATTCTTATTAGAATATTATAGGAGTATGTTTTGAGGAAAACTCATATAAGTAAGTAACAAATGTTTAGTAAAACCTTATTTTAACTACTAAATTCTTATTAGAATATTATAGGAGTATGTTTTGAGGAAAACTCATAGAAGTAACTAACGAATGTTTAATAAAACCTTATTTTAACTACTAAATTCTTATTAGAATATTATAGGAGTATGTTTTGAGGAAAACTCATATAAGTAAGTAACAAATGTTTAGTAAAACCTTATTTTAAATACTAAATTCTTATAAGAATACTATAAGAGTATGTTTTAAGGAAAACTCATATAAGTAACTAACAAATGCGTAATAAAACCTTATTTTAACTATTAAATTCTGGTTTGAAAACTATAAGAGTATGTTTTGAGAAAAACTCATAGAAGTAACTAACGAATGTTTAATAAACCTTATTTTAACTACTAAATTCTTATTAGAATACTATAAGAGTATGTTTTAAGGAAAACTAATCGAAGTAACTAACGAATGTTTAATAAAACCTTATTTTAATTACTAAATTCTTATCGGAATACCATAAGAGTATGTTTTGAGGAAAACTCATATAAGTAACTAACAAATGCGTAATAAAACCTTATTTTAACTATTAAATTCTGGTTTGAAAACTATAAGAGTATGTTTTGAGAAAAACTCATAGAAGTAACTAACGAATGTTTAATAAACCTTATTTTAACTACTAAATTCTTATTAGAATACTATAAGAGTATGTTTTGAGGAAAACTCATAGAAGTAACTAACGAATGTTTAATAAAACCTTATTTTAACTACTAAATTCTTATTAGAATATTATAGGAGTATGTTTTGAGGAAAACTCATATAAGTAAGTAACAAATGTTTAGTAAAACCTTATTTTAACTACTAAATTCTTATTAGAATACTATAAGAGTATGTTTTAAGGAAAACTAATCGAAGTAACTAACGAATGTTTAATAAAACCTTATTTTAATTACTAAATTCTTATCAGAATACTATAAGAGTATGTTTTGAGGAAAACTCATATAAGTAACTAACAAATGCGTAATAAAACCTTATTTTAACTATTAAATTCTGGTTTGAAAACTATAAGAGTATGTTTTGAGAAAAACTCATAGAAGTAACTAACGAATGTTTAATAAACCTTATTTTAACTACTAAATTCTTATTAGAATACTATAAGAGTATGTTTTGAGGAAAACTCATAGAAGTAACTAATGAATGTTTAATAAAACCTTATTTTAACTACTAAATTCTTATTAGAATATTATAGGAGTATGTTTTGAGGAAAACTCATATAAGTAAGTAACAAATGTTTAGTAAAACCTTATTTTAACTACTAAATTCTTATTAGAATATTATAGGAGTATGTTTTGAGGAAAACTCATAGAAGTAACTAACGAATGTTTAATAAAACCTTATTTTAACTACTAAATTCTTATTAGAATATTATAGGAGTATGTTTTGAGGAAAACTCATATAAGTAAGTAACAAATGTTTAGTAAAACCTTATTTTAAATACTAAATTCTTATAAGAATACTATAAGAGTATGTTTTAAGGAAAACTCATATAAGTAACTAACAAATGCGTAATAAAACCTTATTTTAACTATTAAATTCTGGTTTGAAAACTATAAGAGTATGTTTTGAGAAAAACTCATAGAAGTAACTAACGAATGTTTAATAAACCTTATTTTAACTACTAAATTCTTATTAGAATACTATAAGAGTATGTTTTAAGGAAAACTAATCGAAGTAACTAACGAATGTTTAATAAAACCTTATTTTAATTACCAAATTCTTATCGGAATACCATAAGAGTATGTTTTGAGGAAAACTCATATAAGTAACTAACAAATGCGTAATAAAACCTTATTTTAACTATTAAATTCTGGTTTGAAAACTATAAGAGTATGTTTTGAGAAAAACTCATAGAAGTAACTAACGAATGTTTAATAAACCTTATTTTAACTACTAAATTCTTATTAGAATACTATAAGAGTATGTTTTGAGGAAAACTCATAGAAGTAACTAACGAATGTTTAATAAAACCTTATTTTAACTACTAAATTCTTATTAGAATATTATAGGAGTATGTTTTGAGGAAAACTCATATAAGTAACTAACAAATGCGTAATAAAACCTTATTTTAACTATTAAATTCTGGTTTGAATACTATAAGAGTATGTTTTGAGAAAAATTCATAGAAGTAACTAACGAATGTTTAATAAAACCTTATTTTAACTATTAAATTCTTATTAGAATACTATAAGAGTATGTTTTAAGGAAAACTCGTCTATATAACTAACGAATGTTTAATAAAACCTTATTTTAATTACTAAATTCTTATTAGAATACTATTAGAGTATGTTTTGAGGAAAACTCATATAAGTAACTAACAAATGTGTAATAAAACCTTATTTTAACTATTAAATTCTTGTTTGAATACTATAAGAGTATGTTTTGAGGAAAACTCATAGAAGTAATTAACGAATGTTTAATAAAACCTTATTTTAACTATTAAATTCTTATTAGAATACTATAAGAGTATGTTTTAAGGAAAACTAATCGAAGTAACTAACGAATGTTTAATAAAACCTTATTTTAATTACTAAATTCTTATCAGAATACTATAAGAGTATGTTTTGAGGAAAACTCATATAAGTAACTAACAAATGCGTAATAAAACCTTATTTTAACTATTAAATTCTGGTTTGAATACTATAAGAGTATGTTTTGAGAAAAATTCATAGAAGTAACTAACGAATGTTTAATAAACCTTATTTTAACTACTAAATTCTTATTAGAATACTATAAGAGTATGTTTTGAGGAAAACTCATACAAGTAACTAATGAATGTTTAATAAAACCTTATTTTAACTACTAAATTCTTATTAGAATATTATAGGAGTATGTTTTGAGGAAAACTCATATAAGTAAGTAACAAATGTTTAGTAAAACCTTATTTTAACTACTAAATTCTTATTAGAATACTATAAGAGTATGTTTTAAGGAAAACTAATCGAAGTAACTAACGAATGTTTAATAAAACCTTATTTTAATTACTAAATTCTTATCAGAATACTATAAGAGTATGTTTTGAGGAAAACTCATATAAGTAACTAACAAATGTGTAATAAAACCTTATTTTAACTATTAAATTCTGGTTTGAAAACTATAAGAGTATGTTTTGAGAAAAACTCATAGAAGTAACTAACGAATGTTTAATAAACCTTATTTTAACTACTAAATTCTTATTAGAATACTATAAGAGTATGTTTTAAGGAAAACTAATCGAAGTAACTAACGAATGTTTAATAAAACCTTATTTTAATTACTAAATTCTTATCAGAATACTATAAGAGTATGTTTTGAGGAAAACTCATATAAGTAACTAACAAATGCGTAATAAAACCTTATTTTAACTATTAAATTCTGGTTTGAAAACTATAAGAGTATGTTTTGAGAAAAACTCATAGAAGTAACTAACGAATGTTTAATAAACCTTATTTTAACTACTAAATTCTTATTAGAATACTATAAGAGTATGTTTTGAGGAAAACTCATAGAAGTAACTAATGAATGTTTAATAAAACCTTATTTTAACTACTAAATTCTTATTAGAATATTATAGGAGTATGTTTTGAGGAAAACTCATATAAGTAAGTAACAAATGTTTAGTAAAACCTTATTTTAACTACTAAATTCTTATTAGAATATTATAGGAGTATGTTTTGAGGAAAACTCATAGAAGTAACTAACGAATGTTTAATAAAACCTTATTTTAACTACTAAATTCTTATTAGAATATTATAGGAGTATGTTTTGAGGAAAACTCATATAAGTAAGTAACAAATGTTTAGTAAAACCTTATTTTAAATACTAAATTCTTATAAGAATACTATAAGAGTATGTTTTAAGGAAAACTCATATAAGTAACTAACAAATGCGTAATAAAACCTTATTTTAACTATTAAATTCTGGTTTGAAAACTATAAGAGTATGTTTTGAGAAAAACTCATAGAAGTAACTAACGAATGTTTAATAAACCTTATTTTAACTACTAAATTCTTATTAGAATACTATAAGAGTATGTTTTAAGGAAAACTAATCGAAGTAACTAACGAATGTTTAATAAAACCTTATTTTAATTACCAAATTCTTATCGGAATACCATAAGAGTATGTTTTGAGGAAAACTCATATAAGTAACTAACAAATGCGTAATAAAACCTTATTTTAACTATTAAATTCTGGTTTGAAAACTATAAGAGTATGTTTTGAGAAAAACTCATAGAAGTAACTAACGAATGTTTAATAAACCTTATTTTAACTACTAAATTCTTATTAGAATACTATAAGAGTATGTTTTGAGGAAAACTCATAGAAGTAACTAACGAATGTTTAATAAAACCTTATTTTAACTACTAAATTCTTATTAGAATATTATAGGAGTATGTTTTGAGGAAAACTCATATAAGTAAGTAACAAATGTTTAGTAAAACCTTATTTTAAATACTAAATTCTTATAAGAATACTATAAGAGTATGTTTTAAGGAAAACTCGTCTATATAACTAACGAATGTTTAATAAAACCTTATTTTAATTACTAAATTCTTATTAGAATACTATAAGAGTATGTTTTGAGGAAAACTCATATAAGTAGCTAACAAATGTGTAATAAAACCTTATTTTAACTATTAAATTCTTGTTTGAATACTATAAGAGTAAGTTTTGAGGAAAACTCATAGAAGTAACTAACGAATGTTTAATAAACCTTATTTTAACTAATAAATTCTTATTAGAATACTATAAGAGTATGTTTTGAGGAAAACTCATAGAAGTAACTAACAAATGTTTAATAAAACCTTATTTTAACTACTAAATTCTTATTAGAATACTATAAGAGTATGTTTTGAGGAAAACTCATATAAGTAAGTAACAAATGTTTAATAAAACCTTATTTTAACTATTAAATTCTGGTTTGAAAACTATAAGAGTATGTTTTGAGAAAAACTCATAGAAGTAACTAACGAATGTTTAATAAACCTTATTTTAGCTACTAAATTCTTATTAGAATACTATAAGAGTATGTTTTAAGGAAAACTAATCGAAGTAACTAACGAATGTTTAATAAAACCTTATTTTAATTACTAAATTTTTATCAGAATACTATAAGAGTATGTTTTGAGGAAAACTCATATAAGTAACTAACAAATGCGTAATAAAACCTTATTTTAACTATTAAATTCTGGTTTGAAAACTATAAGAGTATGTTTTGAGAAAAACTCATAGAAGTAACTAACGAATGTTTAATAAACCTTATTTTAACTACTAAATTCTTATTAGAATACTATAAGAGTATGTTTTAAGGAAAACTAATCGAAGTAACTAACGAATGTTTAATAAAACCTTATTTTAATTACTAAATTCTTATCGGAATACCATAAGAGTATGTTTTGAGGAAAACTCATATAAGTAACTAACAAATGCGTAATAAAACCTTATTTTAACTATTAAATTCTGGTTTGAAAACTATAAGAGTATGTTTTGAGAAAAACTCATAGAAGTAACTAACGAATGTTTAATAAACCTTATTTTAACTACTAAATTCTTATTAGAATACTATAAGAGTATGTTTTGAGGAAAACTCATAGAAGTAACTAACGAATGTTTAATAAAACCTTATTTTAACTACTAAATTCTTATTAGAATATTATAGGAGTATGTTTTGAGGAAAACTCATATAAGTAAGTGACAAATGTTTAGTAAAACCTTATTTTAAATACTAAATTCTTATAAGAATACTATAAGAGTATGTTTTAAGGAAAACTCGTCGATATAACTAACGAATGTTTAATAAAACCTTATTTTAATTACTAAATTCTTATTAGAATATTATAGGAGTATGTTTTGAGGAAAACTCATATAAGTAAGTAACAAATGTTTAGTAAAACCTTATTTTAACTACTAAATTCTTATTAGAATATTATAGGAGTATGTTTTGAGGAAAACTCATAGAAGTAACTAACGAATGTTTAATAAAACCTTATTTTAACTACTAAATTCTTATTAGAATATTATAGGAGTATGTTTTGAGGAAAACTCATATAAGTAAGTAACAAATGTTTAGTAAAACCTTATTTTAAACACTAAATTCTTATAAGAATACTATAAGAGTATGTTTTAAGGAAAACTCATATAAGTAACTAACAAATGCGTAATAAAACCTTATTTTAACTATTAAATTCTGGTTTGAAAACTATAAGAGTATGTTTTGAGAAAAACTCATAGAAGTAACTAACGAATGTTTAATAAACCTTATTTTAACTACTAAATTCTTATTAGAATACTATAAGAGTATGTTTTAAGGAAAACTAATCGAAGTAACTAACGAATGTTTAATAAAACCTTATTTTAATTACTAAATTCTTATCGGAATACCATAAGAGTATGTTTTCAGGAAAACTCATATAAGTAACTAACAAATGCGTAATAAAACCTTATTTTAACTATTAAATTCTGGTTTGAAAACTATAAGAGTATGTTTTGAGAAAAACTCATAGAAGTAACTAACGAATGTTTAATAAACCTTATTTTAACTACTAAATTCTTATTAGAATACTATAAGAGTATGTTTTAAGGAAAACTAATCGAAGTAACTAACGAATGTTTAATAAAACCTTATTTTAATTACTAAATTCTTATCGGAATACCATAAGAGTATGTTTTGAGGAAAACTCATATAAGTAACTAACAAATGCGTAATAAAACCTTATTTTAACTATTAAATTCTGGTTTGAAAACTATAAGAGTATGTTTTGAGAAAAACTCATAGAAGTAACTAACGAATGTTTAATAAACCTTATTTTAACTACTAAATTCTTATTAGAATACTATAAGAGTATGTTTTGAGGAAAACTCATAGAAGTAACTAACGAATGTTTAATAAAACCTTATTTTAACTACTAAATTCTTATTAGAATATTATAGGAGTATGTTTTGAGGAAAACTCATATAAGTAAGTAACAAATGTTTAGTAAAACCTTATTTTAAATACTAAATTCTTATAAGAATACTATAAGAGTATGTTTTAAGGAAAACTCATAGAAGTAACTAACAAATGTTTAATAAAACCTTATTTTAACTACTAAATTCTTATTAGAATACTATAAGAGTATGTTTTGAGGAAAACTCATATAAGTAAGTAACAAATGTTTAATAAAACCTTATTTTAACTATTAAATTCTGGTTTGAAAACTATAAGAGTATGTTTTGAGAAAAACTCATAGAAGTAACTAACGAATGTTTAATAAACCTTATTTTAGCTACTAAATTCTTATTAGAATACTATAAGAGTATGTTTTAAGGAAAACTAATCGAAGTAACTAACGAATGTTTAATAAAACCTTATTTTAATTACTAAATTTTTATCAGAATACTATAAGAGTATGTTTTGAGGAAAACTCATATAAGTAACTAACAAATGCGTAATAAAACCTTATTTTAACTATTAAATTATGGTTTGAAAACTATAAGAATATGTTTTGAGAAAAACTCATAGAAGTAACTAACGAATGTTTAATAAACCTTATTTTAACTACTAAATTCTTATTAGAATACTATAAGAGTATGTTTTGAGGAAAACTCATAGAAGTAACTAACGAATGTTTAATAAAACCTTATTTTAACTACTAAATTCTTATTAGAATATTATAGGAGTATGTTTTGAGGAAAACTCATATAAGTAAGTAACAAATGTTTAGTAAAACCTTATTTTAAATACTAAATTCTTATAAGAATACTATAAGAGTATGTTTTAAGGAAAACTCATATAAGTAACTAACAAATGTGTAATAAAACCTTATTTTAACTATTAAATTCTGGTTTGAAAACTATAAGAGTATGTTTTGAGAAAAACTCATAGAAGTAAGTAACGAATGTTTAATGAACCTTATTTTAACTACTAAATTCTTATTAGAATACTATAAGCGTATGTTTTAAGGAAAACTAATCGAAGTAACTAACGAATGTTTAATAAAACCTTATTTTAATTACTAAATTCTTATCAGAATACTATAAGAGTATGTTTTGAGGAAAACTCATATAAGTAACTAACAAATGCGTAATAAAACCTTATTTTAACTATTAAATTCTGGTTTGAAAACTATAAGAGTATGTTTTGAGAAAAACTCATAGAAGTAACTAACGAATGTTTAATAAACCTTATTTTAACTACTAAATTCTTATTAGAATACTATAAGAGTATGTTTTGAGGAAAACTCATAGAAGAAACTAACGAATGTTTAATAAAACCTTATTTTAACTACTAAATTCTTATTAGAATATTATAGGAGTATGTTTTGAGGAAAACTCATATAAGTAAGTAACAAATGTTTAGTAAAACCTTATTTTAAATACTAAATTCTTATAAGAATACTATAAGAGTATGTTTTAAGGAAAACTCGTCGATATAACTAACGAATGTTTAATAAAACCTTATTTTAATTACTAAATTCTTATTAGAATACTATAAGAGTATGTTTTGAGGAAAACTCATATAAGTAACTAACAAATGTGTAATAAAACCTTATTTTAACTATTAAATTCTTGTTTGAATACTATAAGAGTAAGTTTTGAGGAAAACTCATAGAAGTAACTAACGAATGTTTAATAAACCTTATTTTAACTACTAAATTCTTATTAGAATACTATAAGAGTATGTTTTGAGGAAAACTCATAGAAGTAACTAACAAATGTTTAATAAAACCTTATTTTAACTACTAAATTCTTATTAGAATACTATAAGAGTATGTTTTGAGGAAAAACTCATATAAGTAAGTAACAAATGTTTAATAAAACCTTATTTTAACTACTAAATTCTTATTAGAATACAATAAGAGTATGTTTTGAGGAAATCTCATAGAAGTAACTAAAAAATGTTTAATAAAATCTTATTTTAACTATTAAATTCTTGTTTGAATACTATAAGAGTATGTTTTGAGGAAAACTCATAGAAGTAACTAACGAATGTTTAATAAACCTTATTTTAACTTCTAAATTCTTATTAGAATACTATAAGAGTATGTTTTGAGGAAAACTCATAGAAGTAACGAACAAATGTTTAATAAAACCTTATTTTAACTACTAAATTCTTATTAGAATACTATAAGAGTATGTTTTGAGGAAAAACTCATATAAGTAAGTAACAAATGTTTAATAAAACCTTATTTTAACTACTAAATTCTTATTAGAATACTATAAGAGTATGTTTTGAGGAAATCTCATAGAAGTAACTAAAAAATGTTTAATAAAACCTTATTTTAACTATTAAATTCTTGTTTGAATACTATAAGAGTATGTTTTGAGGAAAACTCATAGAAGTAACTAACGAATGTTTAATAAACCTTATTTTAACTTCTAAATTCTTATTAGAATACTATAAGAGTATGTTTTGAGGAAAACTCATAGAACTAACTAATGAATGTTTAATAAAACCTTATTTTAACTACTAAATTCTTATTAGAATACTATAAGAGTTTTTTTTGAGGAAAACTCATATAAGTAAGTAACAAATGTTTAGTAAAACCTTATTTTAAGTACTAAATTCTTATAAGAATACTACTACGGTATAAGATTATGTTTTAAGGAAAACTCATCGAAATAACTAACGAATGTTTAATAAAACCTTATTTTAATTACTAAATTCTTATTAGAATACTATAAGAGTATGTTTTGAGGAAAACTCATATAACTAACTAACAAATGTGTAATAAAACCTTATTTTAACTATTAAATTCTGGTTTGAAAACTATAAGAGTATGTTTTGAGGAAAACTCATAGAAGTAACTAACGAATGTTTAATAAACCTTATTTTAACTACTAAATTCTTATTAGAATGCTATAAGTGTAACGGCCCAGAATTATAATTTCTGGGTTACGTTTCAAGGGATAAAACCCCTTGTTCGGATCTTGCAATCCAGGTACGGGTCGAGGTTTCAAACTCATTTCAAAGGTCAGTAGAAAGAGGGATTTCAAACCCTAAAGTATCGTAGGGTCGTTGGGTACCCTTAACATGTCCTAAGACTATGTCGTGAAATCCAATTCAAATGAAATAAAGCGGAAGCAAAGTTAAGATACAATGTCACAACAGAATCGGGTCAAAACCAAATCATAAACAAGTGATTACCATTTGCCAAGTTAGAATATTAGTCAGGTTCTTTGATTCGCCCAAGGGTTTCCCGTCACATAAGCATGGAGCAAACGAGATCTGCAGAAATACCTTTAAAAGAAGAACGGGGAAAGGAGTCAGATCGAGCCACTCATGCGGGACCGGCAGTCCTCGCTGAGGCCACATAGTATGTGCTATACCTAATAAAGATGCTCTAATGCAATACGAAAGTCGAACACACTAGCATGCTCCTAATTCATAAAATGTGCAGAAATACTGTAAAGGGCCCAAGACAATGCCAACGGCATATCCCTCTCCTACCTCCACCCCTTCCGATAGGTGGAGACTGGCCAGCTCGTGAATGCATTCATTCATAATAGGGCGGCACGCATGCCTAACCCGCTCCACAATAAAGCCCGCAGGCATATCATAATATAAGGAAGTTCATGACTCGATTGACTCAGGGTACCCGATGAGGCTGGGCTACCCTATGACCCTAGCAAAGACTCTAGGACTATCACAGATAACGGCCGTTCTGTTTCAAACGCATAAAGTAAACAGATGCTCAATCAATTAGTGCAACCTAAACATGATACTACATGGCATGCTTTTATGCATATGCAGCACCTAACATAAAATGCAACAACAGGCATGAATGTCCAACCTGAGTAAGCCCCCTAGGGAACTTACCTGAAGATGCAGAACAGCAAGATAACACAAGCAAGGGCCCAATGCAAGTCCAGATTATAATCCAATAGCAATACACACCTATCATCAAGCCATTCTTATAAGCTACCGGTCCATCAATCATACACACAACTCCACGTTCTCAATATGCTCAAACCCAACCGATAGTAAAACCATTTTTTCAAAACATTTCCGATTCGATCAACATCAACCAAAATCATCCTTTCAATCAAACCTTATTGATAAAATAGTACCAACCATATTTTCCAACTCTTAAATTTCAGGTTAAGTCAACTCGTTTCCAAAACAATTTTTCAAATCATACTTAGTCAAATTTCGAATATAAAATCCTTAACCTTTCCCAACTCACAAACACTATTAAAATAATCCCGGCTCATTTATTTCACTTCATAATTGTTATTCTAAAGTATTATGTAAAATCCCTCATTAGATAAATATTTCAAGAATATACTTTAAAACCAACCATTTAATTATCAATATATAACCTATACGATAATAAATCAACTAGTCATATAACAGGGTAATTGATAATTTAATTAGAAAGTTGTAAATCCGCAAGGAATTCCATTTTAATAAATTTGTTTATCTAGCTCGAATTGAAGGTGAACCAATTGAATCATCTTAATTAAGTCAAAGCCCATAGAGGTTATACCCAATTTCTGCTGAGGTCACGAAGGTTCGGAATGGAGTGCTCAGGTCGAAGGGTTCACAATTCAGTCCGGATGTAAAGGCCCGGATTTTTAAATAATAAATTTCGATAAATAATATAAATGGATTTAAGTCGAAAATAATAATAAGATAAAATAAAATAAAAATTCGGATATTTCAAGGAAAACTCGTCCTTAATTTCCTAAATCGAAATTGAAATCCTTAAAACAAGCCCCGACATTAATAAATTAAAAATTTAAAATATGTTTTATTCCGCGTGTTTATGCGAAAATTGAGTATAGTATTCGGAGTTCATTACTAACCTCGGATTTGAAATTTGAAGATCGTTTGAGTTTAGTCGGGATTTGTCGGGTGAACGGGTTTCGAGTCTATTCCGCTATTTTAAATTCTTTGAGTGGGGACCATTCTCAATTTGTTTTCTCTCTCTCTCTCACCCGTGACTTGAGGTACCTGCACACCTATTTTGTCTCCTCCTTCATTTTGTTCAAAAACAACCCACGTATAGCTCACCCTCTCCCTCCTTCTTATCCTCTTCACCGTATCAACCCAAGGAAACCCTCCACTGTTGCCGTTTCAGCCCCAAACAACACCACCCATCGGGGCCCTGTTCCGCGAGCCAAGGCCGAGCCCGCCGAGCGCTTCCGAGCGCGTCCCTGCAGCACCACCGTCTCCCCTTTAGGAGGAACCAACCCAACGCCATCAGCCCATGTTTCCGCAACTCCAAGAGCCGAGTACCACCAGCAGTACCAGGCGACCCTGTCCCCGGGGTCCCGAGCGCACCTCTGGCCGGACCTGAGCCACAAGCGAGCCGCCTCCGACGCCAACCTTCCTTGTCCTTTTCTCTGTTTTCCTCTAGCACTCGGTAAGGCCTCGTTCCTCTCTTCCTTGCTTCAAATCAGTGCAAAACAGCACCTTTACTCCTTCTACACCCATCCTAGGCCAAGAAGGGACTGGATCCGATTCCGGAGAACCGAGCCGACGCCATGATCTCCTCCCGCCCCTGTTCTTCAGTTCGGAGCGTGGTAAGCTTTCAATTCCCTGTTTTCCAACTCAAAATCTGATAAAGGTGGAACTTTGATCCCATTCCTTCCTCCCTAGACCGTCTCCGACGAAGCTCCCTCTCCGGCGAGGCCGAATCGAGCTCCGATTGAACGTTTCCGGCGAGGGTCAGTTCCGACGAGGCGAATTCGGGCTTTTTCCGGCGAATAGAAAACCCCTCGGTGAGCACCTCTTCCTCCTCCTTTCTTGTCGATTATGTGTCTGTCGTGCCGGTGGGAGGTCGGAGCTGGGTTTCGCCGCCGGCAGCCCATATTCCCTTCTCCCTTCCTCCATTTTCGAACCCAGCAGAGCTCCTGCTCTTTTCCTTCTTTCTTTCAATAAAAAATGGATGAAGAAAGCTTGTGAGGGGCCACTCTCACGTGCCACATCACTGCCAACTCGGCATGGGCCCCATTCATTTGCTAAATTCGGCTTTACAGAATGAGAAATTGGACATAGTATTGTTGGGCCTTTTCTTTTCATTGCAAACCAAATATTGGGCCCTTTTGACTTTGGCCTAGTTTTGGGTGAACAAATATGTTGTTTTAAGCCAAATGTATTTTCGAAAACATATTTTATGTTTTAAGAATTACTTGTGCTTATATAATATTTAAATGTACAAGCTGCGACATATGTTGTATAAAGGTTAATTAGATGGAGTATTATATTATATAATATTAGTATCGCATTTGGATTTTGAAAGGAGATTTCGGAAAAGGTTTTCAAGGTCGGAGATTTGTTTTATAAAATAAAAAGAGAATTTTGGAAATATACTAACCTTGTCGGATTTGTCTTAAAATAATAATAAAATAAGTTGACGAAAGGGTAATGTTTTATAAATAGATTTCTGGATGATTGAGAAAACGTTTTGAATGGTGACATGATCTAACTTGAGGTTTTAAAAGAGTTCGGGAAATCTTGGGAAAATGAGGAATAAATTTGATGACTTGTGTGTGATATTATATGCTTAAGTAACATTAGGAGTAGACTTATTTATATTACTTATATATGTGTTAGGTGATCATATGTGACATGTTGGCTGCCTATATACCTAGTTGTTGCCTTTTGCTGTTCTGCACCGCCAGGTAAGTCTCTTCGGAGCTTACTCAGATTGAATAGAGCTATTCCCTGCTTTAGGTGCATGATATACTAGGTGCTTGCATTCATGATCAGCATGCCATGTAGTATCCTATTTAGGTTGCATTAATTGAATGAGCATCTGCTTTCTTTGTGCGTATGTAAACAGAACGGCCGTTATCTGTGATAGTCCTAGAGTCTTTGCTAGGGTCATAGGGTAGCCCAGCCTCATCGGGTACCCTGAGTCAATCGAGTACTTCCTTATATTATGATATGCCTGCGGGCTTTATTGTGGAGCGGGTTAGGCATGCGTGCCGCCCTATTATGAATGAATGCATTCACGAGCTGGCCAGTCTCCGCCTGTCGGAAGGGGTGGAGGTAGGAGAGGGATATGCCACTTGGCATTGTCTTGGGCCCTTTACAGTATTTCTGCACATTATTATGAACTAGGAGCATGCTAGTGTGTTTGAATTTCGTACTGCATTAGAGCATCTTTATTAGGTATAGCGTATATGTGTGCTTATGGTTGGGATGCAGAGTTAAGTGGGCATCGATCTGATCCCGCTCCAAATCAATTTTTTTAGGAATTATTTATGTTCATCCTATCGGTGCTGTTTGCTTATTGCGCGGGTCATTTTGTCGGCGGAGAGTGAGCGCTGGAGTTATAGACTTCACCAGACTCTGATTATATTGTTTTGGATTTATACTTTTGACTCCGTTTTGACCCGGCTCCGCCGTGGCACTTGTATCTGTACTTTACTTCCGCTTTACTTCCGTTTGAAATGGTTTCCGTGACATAGTCTTAGGACAGGTTAAGGGTACCCAACGGCCCTTCGATGTTTTTAGGGTTTGAAATCCCTCTTTCTAATAACCTTAAAATGAGTTTGAAACCTCGACCCGTACCTGGATTGCAAGATCCGAACAAGGGGTTTTATCCCTTGAAACGTAACCCGGAAATCATAATTCTGGGCCGTTACACCGGATCCGCGCCCGCCAATGTTGGGTCTTCACGTCAGGGTGAGGTCGCTGAACAGGGGAAGATGTCCAGGGAAGGTTGACGCAGCGTTTGGTGATCGACGTCATCTCGCCCGGCTCCTCAACCAGGCAGAACAGAGAGAGATTTGCGAAGGGGGACCCAAGAGAGGGGAGAGCGCTCGCGCTCACGGTCCGGCTTAAGCGCCCACCGGACTTGACACGGGCTCCGTTCATCAGCAGCGGTGGCCGAAGCGTCGTCGTCAGCTTGCTCTTCATCCTGGCTCGATGCTCACAGAATGATGGAGACGAGCGGTGGTACATGGAAGGTGAGAGCGACGAGAAGAGAGGACGAGAAGACGGGAGGGAGGTGCAGAGAACGAGAGCCATGGGAGATCGATCTGCGCAGCGGAAGGAAGGCGAGAGAACGAGAGCAGGAGAGAACGAGGGAGAGCGAGAGCGTGAGAGAGAGCAAGAGGCGAGAGAGCGGCTCTGAGAGAGGAGGAGAGGAAGCCATGGAAGAGGGGTTGAAGCTTGGAGGAGGAAGGAGGTGTGCCTGTTCTTCCCAGATCTGAAAATGACGGGAGGAGGGTTTGAGCTCCTTGGGGTTGACGGCTGTACAAGGGAAGATGGGAGAGTTTTTGTACCCTGCCAATTAGGGTTAGATGGTGTTTTATTAATTCCTAAAATTGACCCGTTCTTTTTAGATTGTAAGATTTCTACCCCCATTAAATCAATATAAAATGAAAATTAGAAATACAAAACACTCTCAAATCACGAGATAGGAGGGCGGAATTAAGTCCATTCTTAAATCAAATTCCACATTACGTCGGGATTCGTTTTAGAAGAATTAAAATATAATTATTTGATCAAGGACGAGGATTTTCAAATATCCGATTTTTTTTTTTATTATTATTTTCGACTTAAATCCATTTTATATTATTTCTTGAAATTTATTATTTAAAAATCCGGGCCTTTACAATAAGAGTATGTTTTGAGGAAAACTCATATAAGTAAGTAACAAATGTTTAGTAAAACATTATTTTAAGTACTAAATTCTTATAAGAATACTACTACGGTATAAGATTATGTTTTGAGGAAAACTCATCGAAATAACTAACGAATGTTTAATAAAACCTTATTTTAATTACTAAATTCTTATTAGAATACTATAAGAGTATGTTTTGAGGAAAACTCATATAAGTAACTAACAAATGTGTAATAAAACCTAATTTTAACTATTAAATTCTTGTTTGAATACTATAAGAGTATGTTTTGAGGAAAACTCATAGAAGTAATTAACGAATGTTTAATAAAACCTTATTTTAACTATTAAATTCTTATTAGAATACTATAAGAGTATGTTTTAAGGAAAACTAATCGAAATAACTAACGAATGTTTAATAAAACCTTATTTTAATTACTAAATTCTTATCAGAATACTATAAGAGTATGTTTTGAGGGAAACTCATATAAGTAACTAACAAATGCGTAACAAAACCTTATTTTAACTATTAAATTCTGGTTTGAAAACTATAAGAGTATGTTTTGAGAAAAATTCATAGAAGTAACTAACGAATGTTTAATAAACCTTATTTTAACTACTAAATTCTTATTAGAATACTATAAGAGTATGTTTTGAGGAAAACTCATAGAAGTAACTAATGAATATTTAATAAAACCTTATTTTAACTACTAAATTCTTATTAGAATATTATAGGAGTATGTTTTGAGGAAAACTCATATAAGTAAGTAACAAATGTTTAGTAAAATCTTATTTTAACTACTAAATTCTTATTAGAATACTATAAGAGTATGTTTTAAGGAAAACTAATCGAAGTAACTAACGAATGTTTAATAAAACCTTATTTTAATTACTAAATTCTTATCAGAATACTATAAGAGTATGTTTTGAGGAAAACTCATATAAGTAACTAACAAATGTGTAATAAAACCTTATTTTAACTATTAAATTCTGGTTTGAAAACTATAAGAGTATGTTTTGAGAAAAACTCATAGAAGTAACTAACGAATGTTTAATAAACCTTATTTTAACTACTAAATTCTTATTAAAATACTATAAGAGTATGTTTTAAGGAAAACTAATCGAAGTAACTAACGAATGTTTAATAAAACCTTATTTTAATTACTAAATTCTTATCAGAATACTATAAGAGTATGTTTTGAGGAAAACTCATATAAGTAACTAACAAATGCGTAATAAAACATTATTTTAACTATTAAATTCTGGTTTGAAAACTATAAGAGTATGTTTTGAGAAAAACTCATAGAAGTAACTAACGAATGTTTAATAAACCTTATTTTAACTACTAAATTCTTATTAGAATACTATAAGAGTATGTTTTGAGGAAAACTCATAGAAGTAACTAATGAATGTTTAATAAAACCTTATTTTAACTACTAAATTCTTATTAGAATATTATAGGAGTATGTTTTGAGGAAAACTCATATAAGTAAGTAACAAATGTTTAGTAAAACCTTATTTTAAATACTAAATTCTTATAAGAATACTATAAGAGTATGGTTTAAGGAAAACTCGTCGATATAACTAACGAATGTTTAATAAAACCTTATTTTAATTACTAAATTCTTATTAGAATACTATAAGAGTATGTTTTGAGGAAAACTCATATAAGTAACTAACAAATGTGTAATAAAACCTTATTTTAACTATTAAATTCTTGTTTGAATACTATAAGAGTAGGTTTTGAGGAAAACTCATAGAAGTAACTAACGAATGTTTAATAAACCTTATTTTAACTACTAAATTCTTATTAGAATACTATAAGAGTATGTTTTGAGGAAAACTCATAGAAGTAACTAACAAATGTTTAATAAAACCTTATTTTAACTACAAAATTCTTATTAGAATACTATAAGAGTATGTTTTGAGGAAAACTCATATAAGTAACAAATGTTTAATAAAACCTTATTTTAACTATTAAATTCTGGTTTGAAAACTATAAGAGTATGTTTTGAGAAAAACTCATAGAAATAACTAACGAATGTTTAATAAACCTTATTTTAACTACTAAATTCTTATTAGAATACTATAAGAGTATGTTTTAAGGAAAACTAATCGAAGTAACTAACGAATTTTTAATAAAACCTTATTTTAATTACTAAATTCTTATCAGAATACTATAAGAGTATGTTTTGAGGAAAACTCATATAAGTAACTAACAAATGCGTAATAAAACCTTATTTTAACTATTAAATTCTGGTTTGAAAACTATAAGAATATGTTTTGAGAAAAACTCATAGAAGTAACTAACGAATGTTTAATAAACCTTATTTTAACTACTAAATTATTATTAGAATACTATAAGAGTATGTTTTGAGGAAAACTCATAGAAGTAACTAACAAATGTTTAATAAACCTTATTTTAACTACTAAATTCTTATTAGAATACTATAAGAGTATGTTTTGAGGAAAACTCATATAACTAACTAACAAATGTGTAATAAAACCGTATTTTAACTATTAAATTATGGTTTGAAAACTATAAGAGTATGTTTTGAGGAAAACTCATAGAAGTAACTAACGAATGTTTAATAAAACCTTATTTTAACTACTAAATTCTGGTTTGAATACTATAAGAGTATGTTTTGAGAAAAACTCATAGAAGTAACTAACGAATGTTTAATAAACCTTATTTTAATTACTAAATTCTTATTAGAATACTATAAGAGTATGTTTTAAGGAAAACTAATCGAAGTAACTAACGAATGTTTAATAAAACCTTATTTTAATTACTAAATTCTTATCAGAATACTATAAGAGTATGTTTTGAGGAAAACTCATATAAGTAACTAACAAATGCGTAATAAAACCTTATTTTAACTATTAAATTCTGGTTTGAAAACTATAAGAGTATGTTTTGAGAAAAACTCATAGAAGTAACTAACGAATGTTTAATAAACCTTATTTTAACTACTAAATTCTTATTAGAATACTATAAGAGTATGTTTTGAGGAAAACTCATAGAAGTAACTAACGAATGTTTAATAAAACCTTATTTTAACTACTAAATTCTTATTAGAATATTATAGGAGTATGTTTTGAGGAAAACTCATATAAGTAAGTAACAAATGTTTAGTAAAACCTTATTTTAAATACTAAATTCTTATAAGAATACTATAAGAGTATGTTTTAAGGAAAACTCGTCGATATAACTAACGAATGTTTAATAAAACCTTATTTTAACTATTAAATTCTTATTAGAATACTATAAGAGTATGTTTTAAGAAAAACTAATCGAAATAACTAACGAATGTTTAATAAAACCTTATTTTAATTACTAAATTCTTATCAGAATACTATAGGAGTATGTTTTGAGGGAAACTCATATAAGTAACTAACAAATGCGTAATAAAACCTTATTTTAACTATTAAATTCTGGTTTGAAAACTATAAGAGTATGTTTTGAGAAATATTCATAGAAGTAACTAACGAATGTTTAATAAACCTTATTTTAACTACTAAATTCTTATTAGAATACTATAAGAGTATGTTTTGAGGAAAACTCATAGAAGTAACTAATGAATGTTTAATAAAACCTTATTTTAACTACTAAATTCTTATTAGAATATTATAGGAGTATGTTTTGAGGAAAACTCATATAAGTAAGTAACAAATGTTTAGTAAAATCTTATTTTAACTACTAAATTCTTATTAGAATACTATAAGAGTATGTTTTAAGGAAAACTAATCGAAGTAACTAACGAATGTTTAATAAAACCTTATTTTAATTACTAAATTCTTATCAGAATACTATAAGAGTATGTTTTGAGGAAAACTCATATAAGTAACTAACAAATGTGTAATAAAACCTTATTTTAACTATTAAATTCTGGTTTGAAAACTATAAGAGTATGTTTTGAGAAAAACTCATAGAAGTAACTAACGAATGTTTAATAAACCTTATTTTAACTACTAAATTCTTATTAAAATACTATAAGAGTATGTTTTAAGGAAAACTAATCGAAGTAACTAACGAATGTTTAATAAAACCTTATTTTAATTACTAAATTCTTATCAGAATACTATAAGAGTATTTTTTGAGGAAAACTCATATAAGTAACTAACAAATGCGTAATAAAACATTATTTTAACTATTAAATTCTGGTTTGAAAACTATAAGAGTATGTTTTGAGAAAAACTCATAGAAGTAACTAACGAATGTTTAATAAACCTTATTTTAACTACTAAATTCTTATTAGAATACTATAAGAGTATGTTTTGAGGAAAACTCATAGAAGTAACTAATGAATTTTTAATAAAACCTTATTTTAACTACTAAATTCTTATTAGAATATTATAGGAGTATGTTTTGAGGAAAACTCATATAAGTAAGTAACAAATGTTTAGTAAAATCTTATTTTAACTACTAAATTCTTATAAGAATACTATAAGAGTATGGTTTAAGGAAAACTCGTCGATATAACTAACGAATGTTTAATAAAACCTTATTTTAATTACTAAATTCTTATTAGAATACTATAAGAGTATGTTTTGAGGAAAACTCATATAAGTAACTAACAAATGTGTAATAAAACCTTATTTTAACTATTAAATTCTTGTTTGAATACTATAAGAGTAGGTTTTGAGGAAAACTCATAGAAGTAACTAACGAATGTTTAATAAACCTTATTTTAACTACTAAATTCTTATTAGAATACTATAAGAGTATGTTTTGAGGAAAACTCATAGAAGTAACTAACAAATGCGTAATAAAACCTTATTTTAACTATTAAATTCTGGTTTGAAAACTATAAGAGTATGTTTTGAGAAAAATTCATAGAAGTAACTAACGAATGTTTAATAAACCTTATTTTAACTACTAAATTCTTATTAGAATACTATAAGAGTATGTTTTGAGGAAAACTCATAGAAGTAACTAATGAATGTTTAATAAAACCTTATTTTAACTACTAAATTCTTATTAGAATATTATAGGAGTATGTTTTGAGGAAAACTCATATAAGTAAGTAACAAATGTTTAGTAAAATCTTATTTTAACTACTAAATTCTTATTAGAATACTATAAGAGTATGTTTTAAGGAAAACTAATCGAAGTAACTAACGAATGTTTAATAAAACCTTATTTTAATTACTAAATTCTTATCAGAATACTATAAGAGTATGTTTTGAGGAAAACTCATATAAGTAACTAACAAATGTGTAATAAAACCTTATTTTAACTATTAAATTCTGGTTTGAAAACTATAAGAGTATGTTTTGAGAAAAACTCATAGAAGTAACTAACGAATGTTTAATAAACCTTATTTTAACTACTAAATTCTTATTAAAATACTATAAGAGTATGTTTTAAGGAAAACTAATCGAAGTAACTAACGAATGTTTAATAAAACCTTATTTTAACTATTAAATTCTTATTAGAATACTATAAGAGTATGTTTTAAGAAAAACTAATCGAAATAACTAACGAATGTTTAATAAAACCTTATTTTAATTACTAAATTCTTATCAGAATACTATAAGAGTATGTTTTGAGGGAAACTCATATAAGTAACTAACAAATGCGTAATAAAACCTTATTTTAACTATTAAATTCTGGTTTGAAAACTATAAGAGTATGTTTTGAGAAAAACTCATAGAAGTAACTAACGAATGTTTAATAAACCTTATTTTAACTACTAAATTCTTATTAAAATACTATAAGAGTATGTTTTAAGGAAAACTCGTCGATATAACTAACGAATGTTTAATAAAACCTTATTTTAACTATTAAATTCTTATTAGAATACTATAAGAGTATGTTTTAAGAAAAACTAATCGAAATAACTAACGAATGTTTAATAAAACCTTATTTTCATTACTAAATTCTTATCAGAATACTATAAGAGTATGTTTTGAGGGAAACTCATATAAGTAACTAACAAATGCGTAATAAAACCTTATTTTAACTATTAAATTCTGGTTTGAAAACTATAAGAGTATGTTTTGAGAAAAATTCATAGAAGTAACTAACGAATGTTTAATAAACCTTATTTTAACTACTAAATTCTTATTAGAATACTATAAGAGTATGTTTTGAGGAAAACTCATAGAAGTAACTAATGAATGTTTAATAAAACCTTATTTTAACTACTAAATTCTTATTAGAATATTATAGGAGTATGTTTTGAGGAAAACTCATATAAGTAAGTAACAAATGTTTAGTAAAATCTTATTTTAACTACTAAATTCTTATTAGAATACTATAAGAGTATGTTTTAAGGAAAACTAATCGAAGTAACTAACGAATGTTTAATAAAACCTTATTTTAATTACTAAATTCTTATCAGAATACTATAAGAGTATGTTTTGAGGAAAACTCATATAAGTAACTAACAAATGTGTAATAAAACCTTATTTTAACTATTAAATTCTGGTTTGAAAACTATAAGAGTATGTTTTGAGAAAAACTCATAGAAGTAACTAACGAATGTTTAATAAACCTTATTTTAACTACTAAATTCTTATTAAAATACTATAAGAGTATGTTTTAAGGAAAACTAATCGAAGTAACTAACGAATGTTTAATAAAACCTTATTTTAATTACTAAATTCTTATCAGAATACTATAAGAGTATGTTTTGAGGAAAACTCATATAAGTAACTAACAAATGCGTAATAAAACATTATTTTAACTATTAAATTCTGGTTTGAAAACTATAAGAGTATGTTTTGAGAAAAACTCATAGAAGTAACTAACGAATGTTTAATAAACCTTATTTTAACTACTAAATTCTTATTAGAATACTATAAGAGTATGTTTTGAGGAAAACTCATAGAAGTAACTAATGAATGTTTAATAAAACCTTATTTTAACTACTAAATTCTTATTAGAATATTATAGGAGTATGTTTTGAGGAAAACTCATATAAGTAAGTAACAAATGTTTAGTAAAACCTTATTTTAAATACTAAATTCTTATAAGAATACTATAAGAGTATGGTTTAAGGAAAACTCGTCGATATAACTAACGAATGTTTAATAAAACCTTATTTTAATTACTAAATTCTTATTAGAATACTATAAGAGTATGTTTTGAGGAAAACTCATATAAGTAACTAACAAATGTGTAATAAAACCTTATTTTAACTATTAAATTCTTGTTTGAATACTATAAGAGTAGGTTTTGAGGAAAACTCATAGAAGTAACTAACGAATGTTTAATAAACCTTATTTTAACTACTAAATTCTTATTAGAATACTATAAGAGTATGTTTTGAGGAAAACTCATAGAAGTAACTAACAAATGTTTAATAAAACCTTATTTTAACTACAAAATTCTTATTAGAATGCTATAAGAGTATGTTTTGAGGAAAACTCATATAAGTAAGTAACAAATGTTTAATAAAACCTTATTTTAACTATTAAATTCTGGTTTGAAAACTATAAGAGTATGTTTTGAGAAAAACTCATAGAAATAACTAACGAATGTTTAATAAACCTTATTTTAACTACTAAATTCTTATTAGAATACTATAAGAGTATGTTTTAAGGAAAACTAATCGAAGTAACTAACGAATTTTTAATAAAACCTTATTTTAATTACTAAATTCTTATCAGAATACTATAAGAGTATGTTTTGAGGAAAACTCATATAAGTAACTAACAAATGCGTAATAAAACCTTATTTTAACTATTAAATTCTGGTTTGAAAACTATAAGAATATGTTTTGAGAAAAACTCATAGAAGTAACTAACGAATGTTTAATAAACCTTATTTTAACTACTAAATTCTTATTAGAATACTATAAGAGTATGTTTTAAGGAAAACTAATCGAAGTAACTAACGAATGTTTAATAAAACCTTATTTTAATTACTAAATTCTTATCAGAATACTATAAGAGTATGTTTTGAGGAAAACTCATATAAGTAACTAACAAATGTGTAATAAAACCTTATTTTAACTATTAAATTCTTGTTTGAATACTATAAGAGTAAGTTTTGAGGAAAACTCATAGAAGTAACTAAAAAATGTTTAATAAAACCTTATTTTAACTATTAAATTCTTGTTTGAATACTATAAGAGTATGTTTTGAGGAAAACTCATAGAAGTAACTAACGAATGTTTAATAAACCTTATTTTAACTTCTAAATTCTTATTAGAATACTATAAGAGTATGTTTTGAGGAAAACTAATAGAAGTAACTAACAAATGTTTAGTAAAACCTTATTTTAAATACTAAATTCTTATAAGAATACTATAAGAGTATGTTTTAAGGAAAACTCGTCGATATAACTAACGAATGTTTAATAAAACCTTATTTTAATTACTAAATTCTTATTAGAATACTATAAGAGTATGTTTTGTGGAAAACTCATATAAGTAACTAACAAATGTGTAATAAAACCTTATTTTAACTATTAAATTCTTGTTTGAATACTATAAGAGTAAGTTTTGAGGAAAACTCATAGAAGTAACTAACGAATGTTTAATAAACCTTATTTTAACTACTAAATTCTTATTAGAATACTATAAGAGTATGTTTTGAGGAAAACTCATAGAAGTAACTAACAAATGTTTAATAAAACCTTATTTTAACTACTAAATTCTTATTAGAATACTATAAGAGTATGTTTTGAGGAAAACTCATATAAGTAAGTAACAAATGTTTAATAAAACCTTATTTTAACTACTAAATTCTTATTAGAATACAATAAGAGTATGTTTTGAGGAAATCTCATAGAAGTAACTAAAAAATGTTTAATAAAACCTTATTTTAACTATTAAATTCTTGTTTGAATACTATAAGAGTATGTTTTGAGGAAAACTCATAGAAGTAACTAACGAATGTTTAATAAACCTTATTTTAACTTCTAAATTCTTATTAGAATACTATAAGAGTATGTTTTGAGGAAAACTAATAGAAGTAACTAACAAATGTTTAATAAAACCTTATTTTAACTACTAAATTCTTATTAGAATACTATAAGAGTATGTTTTAAGGAAAACTCGTCGATATAACTAACGAATGTTTAATAAAACCTTATTTTAATTACTAAATTCTTTTTAGAATACTATAAGAGTATGTTTTGAGGAAAACTCATATAAGTAACTAACAAATGTGTAATAAAACCTTATTTTAACTATTAAATTCTTGTTTGAATACTATAAGAGTAAGTTTTGAGGAAAACTCATAGAAGTAACTAACAAATGTTTAATAAACCTTATTTTAACTACTAAATTCTTATTAGAATACTATAAGAGTATGTTTTGAGGAAAACTCATATAACTAACTAACAAATGTGTAATAAAACCGTATTTTAACTATTAAATTATGGTTTGAAAACTATAAGAGTATGTTTTGAGGAAAACTCATAGAAGTAACTAACGAATGTTTAATAAAACCTTATTTTAACTACTAAATTTTTATTAGGATACTATAAGAGTATGTTTTGAGGAAAACTCATATAAGTAAGTAACAAATGTTTAGTAAAACCTTATTTTAAGTACTAAATTCTTATAAGAATACTACTACGGTATAAGATTATGTTTTAAGGAAAACTCATCGAAATAACTAACGAATGTTTAATAAAACCTTATTTTAATTACTAAATTCTTATTAGAATACTATAAGAGTATGTTTTGAGGAAAACTCATATAAGTAACTAACAAATGTGTAATAAAACCTTATTTTAACTATTAAATTCTTGTTTGAATACTATAAGAGTAGGTTTTGAGGAAAACTCATAGAAGTAACTAACGAATGTTTAATAAAACCTTATTTTAATTACTAAATTCTTATTAGAATACTATAAGAGTATGTTTTGAGGAAAACTCATATAAGTAACTAACAAATGTGTAATAAAACCTTATTTTAACTATTAAATTCTTGTTTGAATACTATAAGAGTAAGTTTTGAGGAAAACTCATAGAAGTAACTAACAAATGTTTAATAAACCTTATTTTAACTACTAAATTCTTATTAGAATACTATAAGAGTATGTTTTGAGGAAAACTCATATAACTAACTAACAAATGTGTAATAAAACCGTATTTTAACTATTAAATTATGGTTTGAAAACTATAAGAGTATGTTTTGAGGAAAACTCATAGAAGTAACTAACGAATGTTTAATAAAACCTTATTTTAACTACTAAATTTTTATTAGGATACTATAAGAGTATGTTTTGAGGAAAACTCATATAAGTAAGTAACAAATGTTTGGTAAAACCTTATTTTAAGTACTAAATTCTTATAAGAATACTACTACGGTATAAGATTATGTTTTAAGGAAAACTCATCGAAATAACTAACGAATGTTTAATAAAACCTTATTTTAATTACTAAATTCTTATTAGAATACTATAAGAGTATGTTTTGAGGAAAACTCATATAAGTAACTAACAAATGTGTAATAAAACCTTATTTTAACTATTAAATTCTTGTTTGAATACTATAAGAGTATGTTTTGAGTAAAACTCATAGAAGTAATTAACGAATGTTTAATAAAACCTTATTTTAACTATTAAATTCTTATTAGAATACTATGAGAGTATGTTTTGAGGAAAACTCATATAAGTAAGTAACAAATGTTTAGTTAAACCTTATTTTAACTACTAAATTCTTATTAGAATACTATAAGAGTATGTTTTAAGGAAAACTAATCGAAGTAACTAACGAATGTTTAATAAAACCTTATTTTAATTACTAAATTCTTATCAGAATACTATAAGAGTAGGTTTTGAGGAAAACTCATATAAGTAACTAACAAATGTGTAATAAAACCTTATTTTAACTATTAAATTCTGGTTTGAAAACTATAAGAGTATGTTTTGAGAAAAACTCATAGAAGTAACTAACGAATGTTTAATAAACCTTATTTTAACTACTAAATTCTTATTAGAATACTATAAGAGTATGTTTTAAGGAAAACTAATCGAAGTAACTAACGAATCTTTAATAAAACCTTATTTTAATTACTAAATTCTTATCAGAATACTATAAGAGTATGTTTTGAGGAAAACTCATATCAGTAACTAACAAATGCGTAATAAAACCTTATTTTAACTATTAAATTCTGGTTTGAAAACTATAAGAGTATGTTTTGAGAAAAACTCATAGAAGTAACTAACGAATGTTTAATAAACCTTGTTTTAACTACTAAATTCTTATTAGAATACTATAAGAGTATGTTTTGAGGAAAACTCATAGAAGTAACTAATGAATGTTTAATAAAACCTTATTTTAACTACTAAATTCTTATCAGAATACTATAAGAGTATGTTTTGAGGAAAACTCATATAAGTAAGTAACAAATGTTTAGTAAAACCTTATTTTAAATACTAAATTCTTATAAGAATACTATAAGAGTATGTTTTAAGGAAAACTCGTCGATATAACTAACGAATGTTTAATAAAACCTTATTTTAATTACTAAATTCTTATTAGAATACTATAAGAGTATGTTTTGAGGAAAACTCATATAAGTAACTAACAAATGTGTAATAAAACCTTATTTTAACTATTAAATTCTTGTTTGAATACTATAAGAGTAAGTTTTGAGGAAAAACTCATAGAAGTAACTAACGAATGTTTAATAAACCTTATTTTAACTACTAAATTCTTATTAGAATACTATAAGAGTATGTTTTGAGGAAAACTAATAGAAGTAACTAACAAATGTTTAATAAAACCTTATTTTAACTACTAAATTCTTATTAGAATACTATAAGAGTATGTTTTGAGGAAAACTCATATAAGTAAGTAACAAATGTTTAATAAAACCTTATTTTAACTACTAAATTCTTATTAGAATACTATAAGAGTATGTTTTGAGGAAATCTCATAGAAGTAACTAAAAAATGTTTAATAAAACCTTATTTTAACTATTAAATTCTTGTTTGAATACTATAAGAGTATGTTTTGAGGAAAACTCATAGAAGTAACTAACTAATGTTTAATAAACCTTATTTTAATTTCTAAATTCTTATTAGAATACTATAAGAGTATGTTTTGAGGAATACTCATAGAACTAACTAACGAATGTTTAATAAAACCTTATTTTAAGTACTAAATTCTTATTAGAATACTATAAGAGTATGTTTTGAGGAAAAGTCATATAAGTAAGTAACAAATGTTTAGTAAAACCTTATTTTAAGTACTAAATTCTTATAAGAATACTACTACGGTATAAGATTATGTTTTAAGGAAAACTCATCGAAATAACTAACGAATGTTTAATAAAACCTTATTTTAATTACTAAATTCTTATTAGAATACTATAAGAGTATGTTTTGAGGAAAACTCATATAAGTAACTAACAAATGTGTAATAAAACCTTATTTTAACTATTAAATTCTTGTTTGAATACTATAAGAGTATGTTTTGAGGAAAACTCATAGAAGTAATTAACGAATGTTTAATAAAACCTTATTTTAACTATTAAATTCTTATTAGAATACTATAAGAGTATGTTTTAAGGAAAACTAATCGAAGTAACTAACGAATCTTTAATAAAACCTTATTTTAATTACTAAATTCTTATCAGAATACTATAAGAGTATGTTTTGAGGGAAACTCATATAAGTAACTAACAAATGCGTAATAAAACCTTATTTTAACTATTAAATTCTGGTTTGAAAACTATAAGAGTATGTTTTGAGAAAAACTCATAGAAGTAACTAACGAATGTTTAATAAACCTTATTTTAATTTCTAAATTCTTATTAGAATACTATAAGAGTATGTTTTGAGGAAAACTCATAGAACTAACTAACGAATGTTTAATAAAACCTTATTTTAACTACTAAATTCTTATTAGAATACTATAAGAGTATGTTTTGAGGAAAAGTCATATAAGTAAGTAACAAATGTTTAGTAAAACCTTATTTTAAGTACTAAATTCTTATAAGAATACTACTACGGTATAAGATTATGTTTTAAGGAAAACTCATCGAAATAACTAACGAATGTTTAATAAAACCTTATTTTAACTACTAAATTCTTATTAGAATATTATAGGAGTATGTTTTGAGGAAAACTCATATAAGTAAGTAACAAATGTTTAGTAAAACCTTATTTTAAATACAAAATTCTTATAAGAATACTATAAGAGTATGTTTTAAGGAAAACTCGTCGATATAACTAACGAATGTTTAATAAAACCTTATTTTAATTACTAAATTCTTATTAGAATACTATAAGAGTATGTTTTGAGGAAAACTCATATCAGTAACTAACAAATGCGTAATAAAACCTTATTTTAACTATTAAATTCTGGTTTGAAAACTATAAGAGTATGTTTTGAGAAAAACTCATAGAAGTAACTAACGAATGTTTAATAAACCTTATTTTAACTACTAAATTCTTATTAGAATACTATAAGAGTATGTTTTGAGGAAAACTCATAGAAGTAACTAATGAATGTTTAATAAAACCTTATTTTAACTACTAAATTCTTATCAGAATACTATAAGAGTATGTTTTGAGGAAAACTCATATAAGTAAGTAACAAATGTTTAGTAAAACCTTATTTTAAATACTAAATTCTTATAAGAATACTATAAGAGTATGTTTTAAGGAAAACTCGTCGATATAACTAACGAATGTTTAATAAAACCTTATTTTAATTACTAAATTCTTATTAGAATACTATAAGAGTATGTTTTGAGGAAAACTCATATAAGTAACTAACAAATGTGTAATAAAACCTTATTTTAACTATTAAATTCTTGTTTGAATACTATAAGAGTAAGTTTTGAGGAAAAACTCATAGAAGTAACTAACGAATGTTTAATAAACCTTATTTTAACTACTAAATTCTTATTAGAATACTATAAGAGTATGTTTTGAGGAAAACTAATAGAAGTAACTAACAAATGTTTAATAAAACCTTATTTTAACTACTAAATTCTTATTAGAATACTATAAGAGTATGTTTTGAGGAAAACTCATATAAGTAAGTAACAAATGTTTAATAAAACCTTATTTTAACTACTAAATTCTTATTAGAATACTATAAGAGTATGTTTTGAGGAAATCTCATAGAAGTAACTAAAAAATGTTTAATAAAACCTTATTTTAACTATTAAATTCTTGTTTGAATACTATAAGAGTATGTTTTGAGGAAAACTCATAGAAGTAACTAACGAATGTTTAATAAACCTTATTTTAACTTCTAAATTCTTATTAGAATACTATAAGAGTATGTTTTGAGGAAAACTCATAGAACTAACTAACGAATGTTTAATAAAACCTTATTTTAACTACTAAATTCTTATTAGAATACTATAAGAGTATGTTTTGAGGAAAAGTCATATAAGTAAGTAACAAATGTTTAGTAAAACCTTATTTTAAGTACTAAATTCTTATAAGAATACTACTACGGTATAAGATTATGTTTTAAGGAAAACTCATCGAAATAACTAACGAATGTTTAATAAAACCTTATTTTAATTACTAAATTCTTATTAGAATACTATAAGAGTATGTTTTGAGGAAAACTCATATAAGTAACTAACAAATGTGTAATAAAACCTTATTTTAACTATTAAATTCTTGTTTGAATACTATAAGAGTATGTTTTGAGGAAAACTCATAGAAGTAATTAACGAATGTTTAATAAAACCTTATTTTAACTATTAATTTCTTATTAGAATACTATAAGAGTATGTTTTAAGGAAAACTAATCGAAGTAACTAACGAATCTTTAATAAAACCTTATTTTAATTACTAAATTCTTATCAGAATACTATAAGAGTATGTTTTGAGGGAAGATCATATAAGTAACTAACAAATGCGTAATAAAACCTTATTTTAACTATTAAATTCTGGTTTGAAAACTATAAGAGTATGTTTTGAGAAAAACTCATAGAAGTAACTAACGAATGTTTAATAAACCTTATTTTAACTACTAAATTCTTATTAGAATACTATAAGAGTATGTTTTGAGGAAAACTCATAGAAGTAACTATAGAATGTTTAATAAAACCTTATTTTAACTACTAAATTCTTATTAGAATATTATAGGAGTATGTTTTGAGGAAAACTCATATAAGTAAGTAACAAATGTTTATTAAAACCTTATTTTAAATACTAAATTCTTATAGGAATACTATAAGAGTATGTTTTAAGGAAAACTCGTCGATATAACTAACGAATGTTTAATAAAACCTTATTTTAATTACTAAATTCTTATTAGAATACTATAAGAGTATGTTTTGAGGAAAACTCATATAAGTAACTAACAAATGTGTAATAAAACCTTATTTTAACTATTAAATTCTTGTTTGAATACTATAAGAGTAAGTTTTGAGGAAAAACTCATAGAAGTAACTAACGAATGTTTAATAAACCTTATTTTAACTACTAAATTCTTATTAGAATACTATAAGAGTATGTTTTGAGGAAAACTCATAGAAGTAACTAACAAATGTTTAATAAAACCTTATTTTAACTACTAAATTCTTATTAGAATACTATAAGAGTATGTTTTGAGGAAAACTCATATAAGTAAATCACAAATGTTTAATAAAACCTTATTTTAACTACTAAATTCTTATTAGAATACTATAAGAGTATGTTTTGAGGAAATCTCATAGAAGTAACTAAAAAATGTTTAATAAAACCTTATTTTAACTATTAAATTCTTGTTTGAATACTATAAGAGTATGTTTTGAGGAAAACTCATAGAAGTAACTAACGAATGTTTAATAAACCTTATTTTAACTTCTAAATTCTTATTAGAATACTATAAGAGTATGTTTTGAGGAAAACTCATAGAACTAACTAACGAATGTTTAATAAAACCTTATTTTAACTACTAAATTCTTATTAGAATACTATAAGAGTATGTTTTGAGGAAAACTCATATAAGTAAGTAACAAATGTTTAGTAAAACCTTATTTTAAGTACTAAATTCTTATAAGAATACTACTACGGTATAAGATTATGTTTTAAGGAAAACTCATCGAAATAACCAACGAATGTTTAATAAAACCTTATTTTAATTACTAAATTCTTATTAGAATACTATAAGAGTATGTTTTGAGGAAAACTCATATAACTAACTAACAAATGTGTAATAAAACCGTATTTTAACTATTAAATTATGGTTTGAAAACTATAAGAGTATGTTTTGAGGAAAACTCATAGAAGTAACTAACGAATGTTTAATAAAACCTTATTTTAACTACTAAATTTTTATTAGGATACTATAAGAGTATGTTTTGAGGAAAACTCATATAAGTAAGTAACAAATGTTTAGTAAAACCTTATTTTAAGTACTAAATTCTTATAAGAATACTACTACGGTATAAGATTATGTTTTAAGGAAAACTCATCGAAATAACTAACGAATGTTTAATAAAACCTTATTTTAATTACTAAATTCTTATTAGAATACTATAAGAGTATGTTTTGAGGAAAACTCATATAAGTAACTAACAAATGTGTAATAAAACCTTATTTTAACTATTAAATTCTTGTTTGAATACTATAAGAGTATGTTTTGTGTAAAACTCATAGAAGTAATTAACGAATGTTTAATAAAACCTTATTTTAACTATTAAATTCTTATTAGAATACTATAAGAGTATGTTTTGAGGAAAACTCATATAAGTAAGTAACAAATGTTTAGTTAAACCTTATTTTAACTACTAAATTCTTATTAGAATACTATAAGAGTATGTTTTAAGGAAAACTAATCGAAGTAACTAACGAATGTTTAATAAAACCTTATTTTAATTACTAAATTCTTATCAGAATACTATAAGAGTAGGTTTTGAGGAAAACTCATATAAGTAACTAACAAATGTGTAATAAAACCTTATTTTAACTATTAAATTCTTGTTTGAATACTATAAGAGTATGTTTTGTGTAAAACTCATAGAAGTAATTAACGAATGTTTAATAAAACCTTATTTTAACTATTAAATTCTTATTAGAATACTATAAGAGTATGTTTTGAGGAAAACTCATATAAGTAAGTAACAAATGTTTAGTTAAACCTTATTTTAACTACTAAATTCTTATTAGAATACTATAAGAGTATGTTTTAAGGAAAACTAATCGAAGTAACTAACGAATGTTTAATAAAACCTTATTTTAATTACTAAATTCTTATCAGAATACTATAAGAGTAGGTTTTGAGGAAAACTCATATAAGTAACTAACAAATGTGTAATAAAACCTTATTTTAACTATTAAATTCTGGTTTGAAAACTATAAGAGTATGTTTTGAGAAAAACTCATAGAAGTAACTAACGAATGTTTAATAAACCTTATTTTAACTACTAAATTCTTATTAGAATACTATAAGAGTATGTTTTAAGGAAAACTAATCGAAGTAACTAACAAATGTTTAATAAAACCTTATTTTAATTACTAAATTCTTATCAGAATACTATAAGAGTATGTTTTGAGGAAAACTCATATAAGTAACTAACAAATGTGTAATAAAACCTTATTTTAACTATTAAATTCTGGTTTGAAAACTATAAGAGTATGTTTTGAGAAAAACTCATAGAAGTAACTAACGAATGTTTAATAAACCTTATTTTAACTACTAAATTCTTATTAGAATATTATAAGAGTATGTTTTGAGGAAAACTCATAGAAGTAACTAACGAATGTTTAATAAAACCTTATTTTAACTACTAAATTCTTATTAGAATATTATAGGAGTATGTTTTGAGGAAAACTCATATAAGTAAGTAACAAATGTTTAGTAAAACCTTATTTTAAATACTAAATTCTTATAAGAATACTATAAGAGTATGTTTTAAGGAAAACTCATCGATGTAACTAACGAATGTTTAATAAAACCTTATTTTAATTACTAAATTCTTATTAGAATACTATAAGAGTATGTTTTGAGGAAAACTCATATAAGTAACTAACAAATGTGTAAGAAAACCTTATTTTAACTATTAAATTCTTGTTTGAATACTATAAGAGTAAGTTTTGAGGAAAACTCATAGAAGTAACTAACGAATGTTTAATAAACCTTATTTTAACTACTAAATTCTTATTAGAATACTATAAGAGTATGTTTTGAGGAAAACTCATAGAAGTAACTAACAAATGTTTAATAAAACCTTATTTTAACTACTAAATTCTTATTAGAATACTATAAGAGTATGTTTTAAGGAAAACTCATCGATGTAACTAACGAATGTTTAATAAAACCTTATTTTAACTATTAAATTCTTGTTTGAATACTATAAGAGTATATTTTGAGGAAAACTCATAGAAGTAATTAACGAATGTTTAATAAAACCTTATTTTAACTATTAAATTCTTATTTGAATACTATAAGAGTATGTTTTGAGGAAAAGTCATATAAGTAAGTAACAAATTGTAACGGCCCAGAATTATGATTTCCGGGTTACGTTTCAAGGGATAAAACCCCTTGTTCGGATCTTGCAATCCAGGTACGGGTCGAGGTTTCAAACTCATTTTAAGGTGATTAGAAGGAGGGATTTCAAACCCTAAAAACATCGAAGGGCCGTTGGGTACCCTTAACCTGTCCTAAGACTATGTCGCGGAAACCATTTCAAACGGAAGTAAAGCGGAAGTAAAGTACAGATACAAGTGCCACGGCGGAGCCGGGTCAAAACGGAGTCGAAAGTATAAATCCAAAACAATATAATCAGAGGCTGGTGAAGTTTATAACTCCAGCGCTCACTCTCCGCCGACAAAATGACCCGCGCAATAAGCAAACAGCACCGATAGGATGAACATAAATAATTCCTAAAAAAATTGATTTGGAGCGGGATCAGATCGATGCCCACTTAACTCTGCATCCCAACCATAAGCACACATATACGCTATACCTAATAAAGATGCTCTAATGCAGTACGAAATTCAACCACACTAGCATGCTCCTAGTTCATAATAATGTGCAGAAATACTGTAAAGGGCCCAAAACAATGCCAAGTGGCATATCCCTCTCCTACCTCCACCCCTTCCGACAGGCGGAGACTGGCCAGCTCGTGAATGCATTCATTCATAATAGGGCGGCACGCATGCCTAACCCGCTCCATAATAAAGCCCGCAGGCATATCATAATATAAGGAAGTACTCGATTGACTCAGGGTACCCGATGAGGCTGGGCTACCCTATGACCCTAGCAAAGACTCTAGGACTATCACAGATAACGGCCGTTCTGTTTACAAACACATAGAGAAATCAAATGCTCAACGATCAATGCAACCTAGCATGGTACTACATGGCATGCTGATCATGAATGCAACACCTAGTATATCATGCACTTAAAGCAGGGAATAGCTCTATTCAATCTGAATAAGCTCCGAAGAGACTTACCTGAAGATGCAGAACAGCAAGATAACACAAGCAAGGGCCCAATGCAAGTCCAGAGTATAATCCAATAGCAATACACACCTATCATCAAGTCATTGCCATAAGCTACCGAACCAACATTCATACACACGAAACCCAAGTTCTTAACGTACTCAAAACCAATCGATGGTAAAACCATTTTCAAAACCTTTCCGATACGATCAACATCAACCAAAATTATTTACCCTCAATCAAGCTCATTGATAAAATCGTACCAACCATATTTCCAACCTTTAAAACCCTTTTTCCAATTTCTTTTCTCTTTAAAATTCAGATCTCAAAATGTTATATTTCTAATCTCAACTTATTTAAAATGGTCATAAAATATTATATAATATATAAGAAATTAATTTAAATATCTGTTATTTGATAATGTATACAAAACTAAGCCTTAAAACCTTTATAATTTTACCCAACCACACATTAGGCCCAACCGAGTCTGCCAAAGTCGGATCCAAAAATTTTAGGCCCAATACCCATCTCAAAATCTGAGTTTTTTATTTTGCAAAACCGAACCGACTCATTTCCTTTTGAAAAGCCCAAATCCGAACCGGTCCAAAAAAAAAACAGAAGAAAGGGAGCCTGAACCGAAAATACCGTTCATCGTCTCCAACAAGAGCTCTGTTCGGATTTCTGGGAAACGAAGGAAGGGGAAGGGGAGGTTTACTGGCGGCGACCTAACTCCGACCATATCCCGACAACAAAGACACGGATTCGACAAGGAAAAGGGAGAAGGATAGGTTCCTCACCGAGGGGGTTCTTCACGCCCGGAATCGATCGATTTCGGCTCGATCCGCCTCGCCGGAGTCGATGGTGCTTCGTCGGAGGCGGATTGACACCGGAATCGGCCTGGGAAGGAAGGCAATGGCTGAAAGGCGGAGCTTTCTCACACTTTGAAGCGGAAAGAAAGGACGAGGGCTTACCACTGTTGGGATCGGAATCAGGGGAGGAGGGGAAGCCGGTGGGCTCGCGCTCGTCCTCCGGGATATCTCCCGGATGCTCCTGCGTGTTATGGGTTCCGAGGAGGTGTGGAGAGGTTGCTGGGTGCGGCTCGCGGAGGAAGGAGGAGGAACGGAGTTGCTAGTTGCTGCTGCTCACGGAAATAAGGGAAGGGGACGGCCGAGACTCGCTCGGACTCCAGGGCTCCGGTGGCTGCTCCTGAGCGGCCTGGGCTTGCCTGGGGCGTCGAGGGGGAGGGTGGTGTTCTGCAGGCGGAACCAGAAGGAACAAGGAGGTGGAGTCATGGTGGTCTGGTGGTGCCGTGGGGGCCTGGTGGTGCCGTGGTGGTTTCAGGCGGCGGTGAAGCGGGAACGGAGGAGGTGTATCGGTCATGGGTGGCTTCCCGAGTGTTTTGAATCTCTGAATTCTGAAATTTGCAGAAAGGGGAAGAAGGGGGGAAGAGAAGAGATGAGAGGGTATGGAGGCTCAGGCTCCAATTTGCAGGAGATTTCAGAATGCATATGGGGTGTGTTGATGTTTGATCTTTAGCCAAATGGGGAGACCATAGTGTGAGGTAGGGAGGTTAAAGGTGGTTTGATTTAGCTAGAATTGGAAGGAGGAAGGCTGGGTGCTGCTGCTAGAAGTTGAATGGGGAAGAAGAAGACAAAATGAAGGAGAAAACAACAGTGGTCCTAGAATTTAAAACACCCGATAAATCTGAAAACCCGCTCTCTCGATCTTATCTCGTCTCGTTCAAAATAAATTTTAAATTTTCTAATCCGAGTTTAATAGTGAAATCCAAACATCATTTTCCAAATTATCGACATATGGAAGCGGAATAAAATATATTTTGCATAATTTTCAATTTTTGGCCGGAATCCGCTTTGAGGGTTTTAACATACGATTTTTAAGGTGAAGATGGGGATTTTCAAATATCCGATTATTATTATTATTATTATTATTACCTAAATCCCTTTTATTTTATCATTTATTAGAATTTATTATTTAAAAATCCGAGCCTTTACATCATCCACCTCTAAAAACAAGTCTCGTCCCCGAGACTAAAACCAAAATAAGGTAGGGGATGAAGTTGAAATTGATGAGTCCAAGGACCATGTCCAAAGATCTTGTAATCATCTCGGTTGGGTCTTCCGAGATTCTCACAACATCCTAGTCACGGTCGTGACATCTCCAATTGGCCTTGACAAGTATGCAATAAGCGCCCCTATCACATCCTTGCTTCGACTTTTCGGAAGTAGCACAACTCGATCTCTACAATATCATCACTAGGTCTTAGCAAACACCCTATAGGCGCCCCCATAAAGTGCTTGTATCCACTTCGTGAAGTATCATAGAGTTGCCCGGATTTGACAATTGAAAAAGATTGGCCTCAAAATTGTTGAAACTCTCGGTAATGTTTATTCCTTACAAATCAAATCAAATCCTTTTCAAAATCGTTCGAAATCTTCAAATAAGACGTTTAGCCAAGCAACTTTACACCAAAACAAGTAAAATCATTTCGATCAAAATTTCGTCAAATCCTCCAAAACCAAATCAGTTTACCGCATGACAATCAATCAAATTCAGAAATCAGGAGGTGGAATCATCCACCTCTAAGGGCTAATCCCATATTCTCTTCCTAGTTTCCATAATCAAATCAATCCATCAATCTCCATTCAAGCAAGATTCATACGTCAGAACAAATGCATAACAGCTTAAACCAACCAATCTCCAACCAACACATCATACGACAAGTCTCAACTATGTACCCACACAGTGCCACAAGGTCACATCAAGCATCTCCAAATATCACTAAAGGTTACAATGTGCATCTCAATCAACATATCAAAATCATAACAACGCCTCGACATCACACCATAAATCATAAAAGGTATCGCACTATCGCATATCAACACCGCAATCATAGTAGGGTCAGTCACAACAAGGGATCTCATTTAACGCATTAAATCACATAGTCATCCTATCCAGTTTCTATCCAGCATTATTAGAATACTATAAGAGTATGTTTTGAGGAAAACTCATATAAGTAAGTAACAAATGTTTAGTAAAACCTTATTTTAAGTACTAAATTCTTATCAGAATACTATAAGAGTATATTTTGAGGAAAACTCATATAAGTAACTAACAAATGTGTAATAAAACCTTATTTTAACTATTAAATTCTGGTTTGAAAACTATAAGAGTATGTTTTGAGAAAAACTCAGAGAAGTAACTAACGAATGTTTAATAAACCTTATTTTAACTACTAAATTCTTATTAGAATACTATAAGAGTATGTTTTGAGGAAAACTCATAGAAGTAACTAACGAATGTTTAATAAACCCTTATTTTAACTACTAAATTCTTATTAGAATATTATAGGAGTATGTTTTGAGGAAAACTCATATAAGTAAGTAACAAATGTTTAGTAAAACCTTATTTTAAATACTAAATTCTTATAAGAATACTATAAGAGTATGTTTTAATGAAAACTCATCGATATAACTAAAAATGTTTAATAAAACCTTATTTTAATTACTAAATTCTTATTAGAATACTATTAGAGTATGTTTTGAGGAAAACTCATATAAGTAACTAACAAATGTGTAATAAAACCTTATTTTAACTATTAAATTCTTGTTTGAATACTATAAGAGTAAGTTTTGAGGAAAACTCATAGAAGTAACTAACGAATGTTTAATAAACCTTATTTTAACTACTAAATTCTTATTAGAATACTATAAGAGTATGTTTTGAGGAAAACTCATAGAAGTAACTAACAAATGTTTAATAAAACCTTATTTTAACTACTAAATTCTTATTAGAATACTATAAGAGTATGTTTTGACGAAAACTCATATAAGTAAGTAACAAATGTTTAATAAAACCTTATTTTAACTACTAAATTCTTATTAGAATACTATAAGAGTATGTTTTGAGGAAATCTCATAGAAGTAACTAAAAAATGTTTAATAAAACCTTATTTTAACTATTAAATTCTTGTTTGAATACTATAAGAGTATGTTTTGAGGAAAACTCATAGAAGTAACTAACGAATGTTTAATAAACCTTATTTTAACTTCTAAATTCTTATTAGAATACTATAAGAGTATGTTTTGAGGAAAACTCATAGAACTAACTAACGAATGTTTAATAAAACCTTATTTTAACTACTAAATTCTTATTAGAATACTATAAGAGTATGTTTTGAGGAAAACTCATATAAGTAAGTAACAAATGTTTAGTAAAACCTTATTTTAAGTACTAAATTCTTATAAGAATACTACTACGGTATAAGATTATGTTTTAAGGAAAACTCATCGAAATAACTAACGAATGTTTAATAAAACCTTATTTTAATTACTAAATTCTTATTAGAATACTATAAGAGTATGTTTTGAGGAAAACTCATATAACTAACTAACAAATGTGTAATAAAACCGTATTTTAACTATTAAATTCTGGTTTGAAAACTATAAGAGTATGTTTTGAGGAAAACTCATAGAAGTAACTAACGAATGTTTAATAAAACCTTATTTTAACTACTAAATTCTTATTAGAATACTATAAGAGTATGTTTTGAGTAAAACTCATAGAAGTAATTAACGAATGTTTAATAAAACCTTATTTTAACTATTAAATTCTTATTAGAATACTATAAGAGTGTGTTTTGAGGAAAACTCATATAAGTAAGTAACAAATGTTTAGTTAAACCTTATTTTAACTACTAAATTCTTATTAGAATACTATAAGAGTATGTTTTAAGGAAAACTAATCGAAGTAACTAACGAATGTTTAATAAAACCTTATTTTAATTACTAAATTCTTATCAGAATACTATAAGAGTATGTTTTGAGGAAAACTCATATAAGTAACTAACAAATGTGTAATAAAACCTTATTTTAACTATTAAATTCTGGTTTGAAAACTATAAGAGTATGTTTTGAGAAAAACTCATAGAAGTAACTAACGAATGTTTAATAAACCTTATTTTAACTACTAAATTCTTATTAGAATACTATAAGAGTATGTTTTGAGGAAAACTCATAGAAGTAACTAACAAATGTTTAATAAAACCTTATTTTAACTACTAAATTCTTATTAGAATACTATAAGAGTATGTTTTGAGGAAAACTCATATAAGTAAGTAACAAATGTTTAATAAAACCTTATTTTAACTACTAAATTCTTATTAGAATACTATAAGAGTATATTTTGAGGAAATCTCATAGAAGTAACTAAAAAATGTTTAATAAAACCTTATTTTAACTATTAAATTCTTGTTTGAATACTATAAGAGTATGTTTTGAGGAAAACTCATAGAAGTAACTAACGAATGTTTAATAAACCTTATTTTAACTTCTAAATTTTTATTAGAATACTATAAGAGTATGTTTTGAGGAAAACTCATAGAAGTAACTAACGAATGTTTAATAAACCTTATTTTAACTACTAAATTCTTATTAGAATACTATAAGAGTATTTTTGAGGAAAACTCATATAAGTAAGTAACAAATGTTTAGTAAAACCTTATTTTAAGTACTAAATTCTTATCAGAATACTATAAGAGTATATTTTGAGGAAAACTCATATAAGTAACTAACAAATGTGTAATAAAACCTTATTTTAACTATTAAATTTTGGTTTGAAAACTATAAGAGTATGTTTTGAGAAAAACTCATAGAAGTAACTAACGAATGTTTAATAAACCTGATTTTAACTACTAAATTCTTATTAGAATACTATAAGAGTATGTTTTGAGGAAAACTCATAGAAGTAACTAACGAATGTTTAATAAACCCTTATTTTAACTACTAAATTCTTATTAGAATATTATAGGAGTATGTTTTGATGAAAACTCATATAAGTAAGTAACAAATGTTTAGTAAAACCTTATTTTAAATACTAAATTCTTATAAGAATACTATAAGAGTATGTTTTAATGAAAACTCATCGATATAACTAACGAATGTTTAATAAAACCTTATTTTAATTACTAAATTCTTATTAGAATACTATTAGAGTATGTTTTGAGGAAAACTCATATAAGTAACTAACAAATGTGTAATAAAACCTTATTTTAACTATTAAATTTATGTTTGAATACTATAAGAGTAAGTTTTGAGGAAAACTCATAGAAGTAACTAACGAATGTTTAATAAACCTTATTTTAACTACTAAATTCTTATTAGAATACTATAAGAGTATATTTTGAGGAAATCTCATAGAAGTAACTAAAAAATGTTTAATAAAACCTTATTTTAACTATTAAATTCTTGTTTGAATACTATAAGAGTATATTTTGAGGAAAACTCATAGAAGTAACTAACGAATGTTTAATAAAACCTTATTTTAACTACTAAATTCTTATTAGAATACTATAACAGTATGTTTTGAGGAAAACTCTTATAAGTAAGTAACAAATGTTTAGTAAAACCTTTTTTTAAGTACTAAATTCTTATAAGAATACTACTACGGTATAAGATTATGTTTTAAGGAAAACTCATCGAAATAACTAACGAATGTTTAATAAAACCTTATTTTAATTACTAAATTCTTATTAGAATACTATAAGAGTATGTTTTGAGGAAAACTCATATAACTAACTAACAAATGTGTAATAAAACCGGGTTTTAACTATTAAATTCTGGTTTGAAAACTATAAGAGTATGTTTTGAGGAAAACTCATAGAAGTAACTAACGAATGTTTAATAAAACCTTATTTTAACTACTAAATTCTTATTAGAATACTATAAGAGTATGTTTTGAGGAAA